>CM075769.1:56286912-57031112 GCA_037974665.1 Ehretia macrophylla
GTAGTATTTGGTTGCAGAAAATATGGCATTTAATGCCAATGATTGGGTTACAATTTTATGGTGCTACTTGTAATGCTTTGCATACCCAAAATAGTTACAAGAACGGATCTACTATAGTGTCAGTCATGACAGTAGTTCTCACTACTTTTTTTTTTACAATTTTATGGTGCTACTTGCAATGCTTTGAATACCCAAAATAGTTACAAGAACGGATCTACTATAGTGCTAGTCATGACGGTAGTTCTCACTACTTTTAAAAATAAAAAAAATGTATTATTCCAAAATTTTCTTTTAAATAAGTGCATTTTCAGTATGGAAAATAAAATTAATCTCCACCAAGAAAATATTTGTGTTAAGGTCAGATTTGCGTTTGACCACAAGTGTTGGGCTGGACTTTCTTATCCGTGACTAATAATTATGAATCCGAGTTGGATTACCTACAAAACAAGGACCTTTGAGGGGTCGAATTTGCGCTGGACCACAAGTGCTAGCTGGACCTTCTCATTCGTACCTAACAATTTGAATTATAACACCCACAAAAATTTTAAATATGTTTCTAAATACTAGTACAAGTATTCTTTTCATGGTGCATTGGCATTTTTTACCATTTGTCTTTAAAATCAACAGGTGATGCAGTTTCAGCACCAAGTTGTGATGCAGTAGTTAGTGTGCAAAGTGGTGACACTTGTTTCAGCATTGTTGAGTCGCTTGGCTTGACTGCTGAATTCTTTGGTGGAATCAACCCCAATCTCAATTGTGATGCACTTTTTGTAGGTCAATGGCTTTGCGTTGAAGAGACAATAAATTAAACTGGTTGATGAGAAACTAGAATAAGGAGGCATTTCTTGAATGCTTAGCTCACTCTATACATGAATGATGGATGTATTGAAAATGGCAATTGCTTTTGTTATTGTCGGAATATTAAGATGGTTTATATAAATGTATTTCTCCTATATTTTCATATCAATTTATGCTTATTCATGTTTATAGTAAAATGTGAAAATTCTAAACTGATATCTAAACTGCTATATAAATCTCAAAACAGATAAAATGTCACACCTAAGTGGGGATATGTTACAAAAGTATTTTTCACGTTGACTTAATTGAATAATGCTACATTTATGTGGAGGTCATATTTCAACAAAAAGAAGTTATTTTAATATCCTTAAACTTACGAAATTATCCAAGAAAAAAGAATGGAGGAAGCCAAATAATTGCCGATAATCAAGCCACATGCACGAATAAGTGGTTGATCGTGGGACAGATCATGAGATAGTGAAAAATAAAATCGTCGACAGTTATCAATTTGTCTTTATTATGGTTAAAAATTATAAAGGATACGTAGCTACTCAACAGAAGAATAAACAAACATGTCCAAATAATGGTTAACAAACTAATTTTCGCTCTAAAAATTCCTGTGAACAACATATTCAATCTAACAATCATATTGCAGAAACCCTTTAACTTATCCGTAGGAGAATTTTATAACATAGATTTTAGTTACTTTTGTTTACTATAACTTTCAGTGGGAATCCTCCCCAAAACCAACTTAGGAAAATCTCTAGAAACGTGACAAATGTGTATTTAAAAGGAAATTAACGTACCCTTTGAGATACACACAAGACATTAAAAAAAAAAAAAAAAACTATAAAACCATAAGGAAAGCCGCAAGCCTCATATCATCTAATCTAAAAGACAAAAATTAGATTGTTAAAAGTCTCCAAAACTATCAATGCAATAACTTCCAATGGATACATATAAATCCGTAAGAAAATCTGAATGAAGTAGGAAACATTCTGAATCTACATATATATAGTCAGTCATACATTAGATTAACATCTAATCCTAACCTCGAAGGAAGTAACTTAATTCTCATCATCTGCGAAATATAAATTTTAAAGAGGAGAGAAAACCACAAAGTAATATCATAAAGATTTCATGAAATAGTACAACCCCAAAATGGGGCCATACTTTATGGGGAAAAAAAATTTATAGATGCAATATGGGTTGCCGACAATGAAAATGATGGCATGTGCTTAAGAAGCTTCCATTTTCCAGACTTATGTAAAATATAGCACATAATGCGAATAATTACTTATTGAAAATGCAAATGCGAATAATCACTTGTAGAATATGTGGAGTATAGAAGATATGTCATGACGAAACATAGTCAGAGTATGTTCCAAAGAGGTGAGTAGCAGGATTACATTAATATTATTGTAGTACAGTTCAAAGGATGACTTCTTGTCACATACCACTAAAAGTAAGTGAATGGCGCATAAATATCAGAGAGTGGTGTACAATCCCCAATACTAATTAAAAAGCTAAACAAAGCACAGTCTCAAAATAGCAGTGGTGAAAGAAAATTCTTAGCTGAAAGTTAGGATATGAAATATATCGTTTAGAGGTAGTTTAAAACATAAAGTAGAAAGCCGAGCAATTTAGGCTTTACATCTCCATGTTGATTTGAACCCCGCTTCTTCCCCTTCTCTTTCTTTCACTATTCCCACCTAGGTCCCCGGTTTTGGTTGCTTGGCCGGGATAGAACCAACGCTTAGTAAGAGGTGATTCTTTCGGCTGTTCACCTAAGCGAAATTCTTTTCTCTATTGTAGCAGTCTCTATTAAGGGTCCAACGGGTTTTACCTCCATCATGGGAACAAATGCAAAACTATTTTTTATGAATGGCGCATGAATATCAGTGGGCAAAATTCTTTAGGTCTCAAATTTTAATTTGAGATCTCGAAACCATGTAATGCATATATATATGAATATTTCTGCTCATCAGACATCATGATAGCAGTGCTCTCCCAATATTTGATAAATTTAGGGTCTACACAAACCTTGCATATATTGGATGTGACTTGATGAAAAACCATCTAAAATAACAAGTAAAATGCGCATCTCGTATTGTTCACCCTAGCTTCGCATTGTTTCTTGCCGGCTCTGACTCAACATCTAAATTTATAACAATAAGCACTTTGGCTTGATTGTATGGTTATTCGGCTAGTAATTTACTATAAATACTTCAGATTATCAGAAATCATAAGCAAGAACAGCAAGATTCATCAACATATTTCCTACGTGCAAAGGAATCAAGAAAAATGGCCAAAAATGGAGCTTCAGTGTTTCTAAACATCAGAGTTGTGCTCTCACTTCTTCTCATTATCACCTTGGCTGAGAGCAGAATACTACCCGGTGAGTCTTAAATCATTCAAACACTAGGGGTTTAGTAGTATTTGGATGCAGAAATGGTGCGTCAATGCGTTTTTCCATTACAATTATTATGGTACTACGGGCTATAATTTTAATTAATAAAAAAAAATAATAAATAATATTCTGCATCCTTGCCGTTGCAAATTTGCTACGAACTAGCTACGGATTATTTAATTAAGGGTGAATAGCACCAGACCCCCTTGTAGTCAGACGTAAGTGCACGTGACCTCCCTGTGGTCTCAAAACTTCCTCCAGACCCCCTTGTGGTCCACCCGTCCGACTCCCCTCCATCAAATATTTCATCACTTTTAACGGAATGTGTAATACACACTGTGATTTAGATTAGTTTTTAACAATTTTAGAAATAAAATAAATATGTTAATTGACCAAAATACCCTTTTCACAAAAAAAAAAGAAAAAATTAAAGTGAAAAATTAAAACAGTGTATCTTTCCCAACCCACTCCCTCTCCCAAGCGACACCCTTCCCCTACCCCACCCTATCCCGTCAGCCCCCATATCCCCACCCTCCATCTCGTAGGAAATTTATATATACACACATATATATGTATATGTGGGTGTATATAAATCCAACTTTTAAAAAAAAAAAATTTTGACTGTTTGCAAATCTACAAAGAAGAGAGATATCGCAGCCTCACCATATCTTCAAAACGTGCCGCCGCCATTGACTTTGCAACACAAAGTTTTGATATAACCTCACTCAACGATTCTTCAAACACAAAGTTCAAACACGGCTTTGTTTGTTCAATTTATATATATATAATTCATTTTGTGTTGTTGCCGCCGTGAGCTTGCTACCATCACAGAACAAGCCTTTTGGTTCATTTCATGTTGGTATCTATAAGAGTAAATTTCCTATAAATCTCAATCTACATACTAGTTTCTTCAATGGTTCTATACCCAATGATTCCATTAATGAATACATTAAACTCGAAAGGTTCTTCCATCATAGGTATGGTCATTACCTAAACTTAAGCTCATGAGAATTGAGAACAATAGATTTTCTCATGAAATACTTGATTCGATACCACAGGCTATTGTATTGGAACAATTTCAGATTGATAACAATAACTTCAGTTGGTATATATATTCTTTTTTGGCTAATTAAAAATAAGGGTATATTAGTCATTTATTATATTTTGTTACTTATTTGGATGGAAACTTTGGTTAGGGGTACGTATGCACCGACATGTGGATCACAGGGGGGTCTAGAGGAGGTTTTGAGACTAAAGGGGGGTCGTGTGTACTTACATTTGACTATAGGGGGTGTGGTGCTATTCACCCTTTAATTAATTCGACAAAAAAATTCATAAAAAAGTCTGTAACTATGCAATGGCCAAATAGCTACGGATTGGCTACGGATAATAATTTTAATTAATAAAAAATAATAATAATAATATTCTGTAGTCTAGCCGTGACAAATTTGCTACGGACTAGCTTCGAATTATTTAACTAATTCGACAAAAAATTCATAAAAAAGTCTGTAGCCATGCAGTGGCCAATAGTCACGGATTGGCTACGGACTATATATATTATTTAAGAAATGTTTTTAAAAAAATAAATACGAATATTTTAATTAAATAGGAAAAAATAAAATAACAAATTTCATAGCCTATTCGTAGCCAATAGCCATGGATTGGCTACAAACTATATATATTATTTAAAAAATATTTTAAAAAAATAAATACAAATGTTTTAATTGAATAGAAAAAAATAAAATAACAAAGTTCGTAGCTCATTCATAGCTACGGATAGGTTACGGAATTCGATTCTTCCGTAGCCCAGCAATAGCTACGTGGCTACTGCTAGGCTATGAATTTCAACAAAAAACCGAGGTTTATCATTTTTAATTTGAATATGGAATTTTGATTGCACATATAACGTAGTAAACTTCACTTGAGTTGTAAAATTTTCAAATAAAAATAAACTTGGTCCATATTTCATTAACGTGCGTACTTTTATAGAGAAATCAATTGTCGTTAAATCGAACTTTTCATGTTTTCATTTAATATTGCTTTAATGTTAATAAACGTTCAATTTAGAACTTGAAAAACTCTCACATTGCGTCTAAACTTCATAAATAAGAAAAATATAAAAATATTAACTCGTTTTAATACGTTGTTCCTACCTATTAACAAGTTAGAATACATATTATTAGTTATCCGTAGCCCATTCATAGTCCCTAGATATGGATGAGCTATGGAATTCGACATGTTCGTAGTTCAACAGTAGTCAATTGGCTACAGCTAGACTACATAATTCAACAAAAAACTGAGGTTTATCATTTTTAATTTAAATTATAGAATTTTGATTGCACCTACAACATAGCAAACTTTACTTGAGTTATAAATATTTCAAATAAAAATAAACTTGATACGTATTTCATTAACGTGCGTACTTTTATAGAGAAATCTCATAGAAATCAATAGCCGTTTAAATTAAAATTATCATGTTCTCACTTAACATTGCGTTAATGTTAATAAACGTTCAATCAATATTAACACGATTTAATATGTTGTTTCTACCTATTAATAAGTTAGAATACAGGCATATTATTAATTGTCCGTAGCCCATCCGTAGTCCCTACCTACGGATGGGCTACGAAATTCGACAATTTCGTAGCCCAGCAGTAGCCAATTGGCTACTTCTAGGCTATGGACTTCAACAAAAAATTAAGGTTTATCGTTTTTAATTTGAATTATGAAATTTTGATTGCACCTACAACGTAATAAACTTCACTTGAGTTACAAATTTTTTAAATAAAAATAATCTTGATCCGTATTTCATTAACATGCGTACTTTTATGGAGAAATCAATTGTCGTTTAAATCGAACTTATCATGTTTTCACTTAACATTGCATTAATGTTAATAAACGTTCAATTTAGAAGTCGAAAAACTGTCATATTGTTTCTAAACTTCATAAAAAAGAAAAATATGAAGATATTAACACATTTTAATACGGTATTTCTACCTATTAATAAGTTAGAATGCATATTATTAGTTGTCTGTAGCCCATCTATAATCTCTAACTACGGATGGGCTACTAAATTCGATACGTCCGTAGCCCAGCAGTAGCCAATTGGCTAGGCTACGGAATTCAACACTTCCGTAGCCCAGTAATAGCCAATGGGCTACTATTAGGCTACGGACTTCAACAAAAAACTGAGATTTATCGTTTTTAATTTGAATTATAAAATTTTATTTGCACCTATAACGTAGTAAACTTCACTTGAGTTGCAAAATTTTCAAATAAAAATAAAATTGGTCTGTATTTCATTAACATGTGTACTTTTATGGATAAATCAATTGTCGTTTAAATCGAACTTATCATGTTTTCACTTACCATTGCTTTAATATTAATAAATGTTCAATCTAAGAGTCGAAAAACTGTCACAGTGTGTCTAAACTTCATAAAGAAGAAAAATATGAAGATGTTAACATGTTTTAAGATGTTGTTTTTACCTATTAACAAGTTAGAATATATATTATTAGTTGTCTGTAGCCTATCCGTAGCCCAGCAGTAGCCAAGGCTACGGAATTCAACACTTCCATAGCCCGGCAGTAGCCAATGGGCTACTACTAGGCTACGAACTTCAACAAAAAACTGAAGTTTATCGTTTTTAATTTAAATTATAGAATTTTGATTGCACTTAATACGTAGTAAACTTCACTTGAGTTGTAAAATTTTCAAATAATAATAAACTTGGTCAGTATTTCATTAACGTGTATACTTTGATGGAGAAGTCAATTGTCGGTTAAAACGAACTTATCATGGTTTCACTTAACAGTGTGTTAGTATTAATAAACGTTCAATCTAGGACTTGGAAAACTCTCACACTGTGTCTAAACTTCATAAAGAAGAAAAATATGAAGATATTAATACGTTTTAATACGTTGGTTCTACCTATTAACAAGTTATGATACATATTATTAGTTGTCCGTAGCCTATCCGTAGTCCCTAGCTACGGATGGGCTACTGTTAGGCTACATAATTCAACTCTTCCGTAGCCCAACAGTAGCCAATGGGCTACTACTAGGCTTTGGACTTCAACAAAAAATTGAGGTTTATCATTTTTAATTTAAATTATGAAATTTTGATTGCACATACAACGTAATAAACTTCACTTGAGTTGTAAAATTTTCAAATAAAAATAAACTTGGTCCATATTTTATTAACGTGCGTACTTTTATAGAGAAATCAATTACCGTTTAAATGGAACTTATCATGTTTTCATTTAACATTGCGTTAATGTTAATAAACGTTCTATCTAGGACTTGAAAAACTCTCACACTGTATCTAAACTTCATAAAGAAGAAAAATATGAAAATATTAATATAATTTAATATGTTGTTCTTACTTATTAACAAGTTAAAATACATATTATTAGTTGTTCGTAGCCCATCTGTAGTCCTTAGCTACGGAGTGATAGAGGAAAAGAATACACTTCCAAGGAGTTCAACAAATTCTGTGAAGATGAAGGGGTTGAACATCAACTGACCGTCGGCTACGCTCCAAAGCAAAATGGCATGTCAGAAAGGAAGAACATGACAATGATGGAGATGGCAAAGACAATGCTGGCAGAGAAAGACATGCCAGTGGAATTATGGGCAGAAGCTGTATACACTGTAGTCTATCTACTCAAAAGATGCCCCACAAAGGCGGTTCAAAATAAAACTCTAATTTAAGCATGGAGTGCACGGAAGTCGTCAGCGCAACATCTAAGAGTTTTCGGAAGCATTTGTTATGTGCATATTTCGAAAGAAAAAAGACATTAGTTAGAGGAGAAGACAGAGAAAGGCATATTCTTCGGCTATAACTCTCAATTTAAAGGACATCAAATTTACAGATCAAATTTACAGCATCAAAACAAAGTAGTTAATCGTCAGCCGTGACGTCGAGTTCAATGAAAATGCAACATAGAACTGGGAGGAAGAAAATGTTGAAAAACAAAATATCATGGTGCCAAGACTACGAGGCTCTAATAAAGTTCGCGAAGAAGAAGAAGCAGAAGAATCACATACTCCACGAATAGCTTCACAACCATCAAGCCGGATGACACCATCATCATCGTCCTCAAGTGAAGAAGAATCATCTCCAAACTCACCACCAAGAAAAATAAGACCACTCAAAGAGATCTACAAGACATGCAATTTCGTGACGATGGAGTCAGAAAGATTTGAAGTTGCCATCAAACAAAAAGAATGGGTAAAAGCCATGGAAGAAGAAATCAAAATGATCGAGAAGAATGAAATATCGGAGTTGGTGGATCTGCCAAGCAACAAAGAAGTTATCGGAGTTAACTGGGTCTATAAGACAAAGCTTAACCCAAATGGCTCAATTCAAAAGCATAAAGCAAGACTGGTCGCTAAAGGTTATTCGCAACTACCAGGAATTGATTACAATGAGACCTTTGCTCTAGTTGCTTGCTTGGACACTATAAGGGCTCTCATTAAACTAGCAGCCCAAAAGATATGGAAGATCTATCAACTGGATGTCAAGTCAGCTTTCCTCAACGGCTACCTTGAAGAAGAAATATACATAGAACAACCTCAAAGGTTCGTGGCAAAAGGACAAGAAGATAAAGTTCTGAGGCTAAAAAAGGCGTTATATGGATTAAAACAAGCTCCACGAGCGTGGTATAGTCGAATCGACAACTACTTCATCAATCAAGGATTCAGAAGAAGTGAAAGTGAGCCAACACTCTACATCAAGACCCAAGGTAACGATAACAAACTCATTGGTTCTTTATACGTCGATGATCTTATCTACACAGAAAACAATGAAGGAATGATCAAGGAGTTCAAAGAAGAGATGATGAAGACTTTTGAGATGACTGACCTTGGGTTGATGCACTACTTTCTCGGCATTGAGGTAAGTCAAGAAGAAAAAGGAATATTTATCTCACAAAGGAAGTACACAGAGACTTTATTGAAGAAGTTCAAGATGCATGGTTGTAAGTCTGTTGCTACTCCTCTAGTCATTAATGAAAAGCTCAGTAAAGAAGACGACACACCAAAGGCAGACGCATCAGCATACAGAAGTCTAATTGGGAGCCTTCTATATCTAACAACTACAAGACCGGACATCATGTATGCGATAGGTCTACTATCAAGGTTTATGCAAGGCCCAAGCCAAGTCCATTATGGAGCTGCAAAGAGAATATTAAAATACTTGCAAGGTACAAAGGACTATGGTATCTGGTACGAAACTAAGATTGACTCAAGGTTGATCAGCTATACTAACAGTGACTGGGTTGGATCAGTGGATGATATGAAGAGTATCCCAGACTACACATTCTCACTTGGCTTAGGTATATTCTCATGGTCATCAAAAAAGCAGGACTATGTGGCACAATCTTCGGTAGAGGCAGAGTACATCGTAGCAGCATTAACGACAAGTCAAGCCATATGGTTAAGGCGTATTCTCGGAGACATGGGAGAACACCAAGAAAATCCTACTGAGATCTACTGTGACAATAAGTCAGCAATAGCAATGGTGAAGAACCGTACATCACAACAGGACTAAACACATTGCTATCAAATATCACTTTCTATGGGAGGCAACTAATGATGGGCAAATTGAGCTCAAGTATATCAGAACAGAAGACCAACTTGCAGATATCTTCACAAATGCACTTTTACAACCAAAGTTTGTGATCCTTCGCAAAATGCTTGGAATTACACAAATGAGTACTAAAGGAGAGTGTTAAAATTGCTGCTCATTCGGGAACTATCTAAAATGCCGCCAACATCCTAGAAGAATTTGGAGAATTTTGCCTCTAAGTTGCTGACATACTAGAATAATCAATAGAAAAATATCGTGTAATGTTAATCTATTCCTTAGCTAATGATGTCACCGCCAAAATGAAAGTTCTAGGCTGCTGCAGAAACTTTGCTTCACCGACCTATTGCACCTATATGTAGCTCTTCATATGTCGTTTGTAAATAACACAAATCAGCCACAATTATAAACTCCTTTTCTCCTCCATATCCAACTACTTTCTATATCTATTACATAGCCTTTTTCTCCTTCTGCTTCATACGTTTGGCATCCAACAAATTTCCTAACTCATTTATAATAAATCTAATACCAACATAACAAGCCTTATAAATTTGCACCATCAATTCTTCTTCCTTCATACATTTCCAATAGATAAGCTATCTTTACGCATAGTTTTCATTGCTTATTAAATACCAAGTTGTTGACCCATCTTCATTTCTTATCCTAACCTGTAATATAGGATTGTGAAAAGAAGATGAGCTATTTAAGCAGAGTTTGCATGGCAACTATTGTTGCAATTCTAAAAGGACAGACGACTAGGCAGAACTCTAAGTACCATGTTAGCTCTCAAGCACTTAGTCCTAGCACTGCAAGGGCGTCTGCTAGCCATGATGTCTTACAAGACACTCAATATTCTGACAGTGCTCATGAAGGAGAAGACGAGAATTAAGGTGGATGAATCTCTTCAGAAAGCCATGTTTTTCAATTGTTGGACGCAGAACTAGCAGATAGGAGTTGGCAATTGCTGGCTGATTGATATAACATTAAAGAATATGATACTTCACGTATTACTAATTAGTTTTAAGCTGGAACATTAATGTTGACACTTGTTTCTGTATTACTGAGTCGTTTGGCTTGACTGCTGAATTCTTCGGTGGAATCAACCCCAATGTCAATTGTGATGCACTTTTCGTGGGTCAATGGCTTTACGTTAAAGGGAGTGTGAATTAAACTAATACTCACTATGATTTCGAGAATAATATCAAGAATAAGGAAGCATTTCTTGAATGCTTAAGTCGCTCTCTCCATGAATGATGGATGAATTGAAGATGGCAATTGCTTTTTATTGGAATTTTAAGATAGTTTATATAAATGTATTTCTCCTATATTTTCAGATAAATTTATGCTTATAAGCTACTGTACAAATATTAATAATGTAGAATAAATCATAAAATAAGGGTGAATATAACTATCGACGACTATGGAAAGTTATTAATTTACCTTTGTCATTGCTAAAAATCATTGAAACTAGATGGTTACTCAATGGAAGGACAAACAACAGGTCTAGATGATGGTTAACAAACCGTTTTCCCTTATAAATATTGTAGTATACTCACCCAATCCAAGAAATATGTTACACCACTTTTAACTTTATCCATAGGAAAATTTTATAACATAGCTTTTACTTGCTTTCATTTACTATCACTTTCATTATTGGAATAGATATATTGTGTCATATCCCCAAAATCAAACTAGGTAAATTTTGAGAAACGTGACTACGTACGATGCACTTAATTAGGAATGCCTATTGAAATTCGTAAGCCACTAAGCAAAATAAAACTATAAAACCATAAGCAAGGTGACAAGTCTTAAAGCATCTAACCCATAAGATAAAAATTAGATGGTTCAAAGTCTCCAAACAATTAAGATGATAATTAGTATGTCGGAATGAGTTGGGAATTGAATGATATTTCTGCCTTTATATCGATTCTCATGTATGGTATAAAGTGATGAACATGGAATCCCATTTCTAGGTAATCTAATTTTCCCCAATTTAGGATTAGTCATTCCGGAAAAAGCATATGGGATTAGCCCATTCTACCTTCATGCCATCGAACTTATTTTTCAAATTACCAAAACCCTCTTTTAGAACATAATATATCACAAAATTAACTTTTTATAGAGATATTATTTTCTAAAAAATAGAAATAAACATAATAATAACAACAACAACAACATTAACATATTATATGTATAACAACAAGAAAAGACAATCGTGTCATTTATGCAATTAGTCATTTCAATGCTACTTTGGTAGATTGACTATCAAACATGGGTGTGAAATCAATACATCCATTTTCATCTTCAATCATAGAGCATATCAAGCAAGACATAATCTTTGTCAAGATTCCTTAACCTATTTTATTTATGTCCAAATTGATTACAGGATACCAATTGCCATTTAAAGCAATAGCTCCCAATGTTACATAAATGTATAAAAAAAAATCCGAATGGAGTACAAAAGATTTTGAATTTACTTAGTCTTAAATTAATTGACCATTGAAGTGGTCCGAATATCATAAAGGAATCCTAGCGCCACAAGACATCATCTAATCCCTTAGCCTCAAGCGAAGTGACTATTCTCACCATTTGCAAAGATATAAATTTCAAAGAGAGGAGAAAATGGCAAAGCGAAATTAAAATCTCCTTAAGTAGTACGACCCCAAAATGGAACCATACTTACGAAAATAAATCCATTTTCGAAGGCAAAGACTTACATAAAACATTAACATAATGCGAATAATTATTTTTCGAAAATACAAAAGTAAATAATCACTTATAGAAGAATCTATGCAGTTATTTCTCTATAATTTTTCTTTTCCTTCAAGCCAACCGTTGGCCAATTTCTATGAACAATGCATCCAATTTCGCTCAATTGTTTGTCAAGAGAAACTTTTCGGTCAGTCAAACTGACCGAAAGGCCTCTCACATGAGAGGTGGGTCCCACCTCGACATTAATGTGTTTTTGACTAATTGAAGAGTTTTTTGTTTGTGAATTAACTGTAATCGTTACAGAACCCAAGGATGCGAGTGTCGAGGCTATAGTCCTTATAGCTTAGTCAAAGAGTGCTTTATTGTTGCACGTGTCAACAAAACAAGTAGGACTCTCAAAGAGCGTGCTCATAGAAAAGATTGACTAGCTAGGAGCTCTAGGCTTTTTTTGTTTTTGTTTTTTTTGGTTCTTGGTTAAAGGAGGGGTTCTTCTCTCAGACATCATCGGTTGATGTTTTTCAATTACCAACCAATAAAAAAAAAGAGTGAAGAAACTTAACCCCTATTAACACTACTTGTATATATATATTCCTTATGATAATAATTTCAACTCATCTGACATCAGGCATGACAGCAGTGTTCTCCCAATATTTGATGAATTTATGGAAGTGAAAGAGGATGAAAAACTATAAAAAATGACAAGTAAAATGCGCAGCTCATAGTTAATGTTATTAAGTTTCCTAAACAATAATTAACTCAACTTGGAATATGATGCTGCAGCCTGCAAATATCTCCAAGGTTCAGCTTGACCTTTCTTGTTCTCTCGTATTATTCACCCCAGCTTTGCATTGTGTCTTGCCCGCTATGTCTCAGCCTCTAAATTTATAACAATATGCACTTTGGCTTGTATGGTTATTCGGCTTCTAATTTACAATAAATACTTCAGATTATGGAGAATCATATGCAAGAACAACAAAAGTCATTAGTAATATATTTCCTACGAGCAAACGAAGAAAGAAAAATGGCCAAAAATGGAGCTTCAGTGTTTCTAAACATGGGATTAGTGCTCTCACTTCATCTCATTATCACCTTGGCTGAGAGCAGAACACTCTTTGGTGAGTCTTAAATCATTCAAACACTAGTAATTAATTAGTTGGAGAAAATATGGCATTTAATGCCATTGATTTAACAATTTTATGGTGCTACATGTAATGCTTTGCATACCCAAAATGATCACAGGGATAGATCACTATAGTGCTAGTAACGGCTGCAGACCTCATTATTCTTTAAAAAAAATTAAAATAATTGTATTATTACAAATATCTTTTTTAAATGTATGTATTTTCAGCATGAAAAATTGAATTTATCTCCACGGAGAAAACATTAGAGTTATAACACCCACAAAAATAAAACTTTGGATCTATCCCTAAATACTAGTACAAGTTTTTCAATTCATGGTACCATTGGCATTTTTTTACCCTTTGTTCTTGAAATCAACAGGTGATGCAGTTTCAACACCAAGTTGTGATGCAGTAGTCAGTGTGCAAAGTAGTGACACTTGTTTCAGCATTGTTGAGTCGCTCGGCTTGACTGCTGAATTCTTTGGTGGAATCAACCCCAATCTCAATTGTGATGCACTTTTTGTAGGTCAATGGCTTTGCGTTAAAGGGACAGTAAATTAAACTGATTGATGAGAAACTAATAGTCACTATGACTTCTAGAATAATATCGAGAATAAGGAGGCATTTCTTGAATGCTTAGATCACTCTTTCTACATGAATGATGGATGTATTGAGGATGGAAATTGCTTTTGTTGTTATTGGAATTTTAAGATGGTTTATATAAATTTATTTTTCCTATATTTTCATATCAATTTATGCTTATTCTTGTTTATAGTAAAATGTGAAAATATCTAAACTGATGTCTAAACGACTATACAATCTCCTATATTTTCATATCAATTTATGCTTATTCTTGTGTACTCACCCAATCCAAGAATTGTGCTGCAACACTTTTAAATTTACCCATAGGAGAAGTTTATAACATAGCTTTTACTTACTTTCATTTACTATTGCTTTCAATAGGAAAGATATACTGTGTCACGACCCCAAAACTAATTTTGGTAAATCTTAAGAAACATGACTACCAAGCACTTAATTAGGAATACCCTTTGAAACTCGTAAGGCACTAAGCAAAATAAACTTATAAAACCACAAGCAAGGCCACAAGTCTTAGAGCATCTAACCCATAAGACAGAAATTGAAAGGTATGTCTCCAAAACAATTAAGGTGGCAATTGGTATGGTAGACTGAGTTGGGAATTGAATAATATTCTCGCCTCTTTTTTTATTCCCAAGTATGGTATAAAGTAATGAACTTGGAATTACATTCCTTAGGTAATCCGACTTTTTCTAATATGGGATTAGCCATTTTAGATCAAATATATGGGATAAACCCATTCCAGGTTCATGGGATTGAACTTATTTATCAAATGACTAAAACCCTTTTCAAAATGTATTATCTTACAAAACTAGCCTTTATATAGATATTATTATCTTAAAAATATAAATAAACATATTTTATATATATTACAAAATTCATTTGACAAATGACCAAAATGCCTTTAAAAAAAACATATCACAAAACTAACCCTTTATATACATATTATTGTCTTAATAATAATAATAATAATGATAAAAATAGTCATAATAGTGATAATGGTAATAATGATAGTCATAAATGATAATAATAGTAAATAAAAATAAATAATAAATAATAAATAGTAAACATATTATATACATGTCACCGAACTCATTTGTCAAATGACCAACATGTTTTTTAAAACGTAACATATTACAAACTTAGGCCATTATATACATGTTATTGTCTTAAGCATAAAAAATATATAACAATAATATTTGTAATAATAATCATAATACTATAATAGTAATGTTATAAATAATAATCATCTTATCAAATAATAATAATAATAATATATAATAGACATATTATATATATAATAACAAAAAAGCAATCTTGTGATATATACAAGTCATTCCCAATACTATTTTGGTATACTAATTATCAAACAAGTGGTTAGAATCAATATATGTATTCACATCTTTAATTTTTGAGCATACCAAGCTAGACATAGTCTTTGTCAGTTATCTCACTCTCGTTAACTTATTAGATTCTTGTCCAAATTCATTACAAGATACCAATCGACATCTAAAACAATAGCTCACAATGGTTACATAAATCTTAAAAAGAAAAAAAAAATCGGATGGATCAGATTCTGAATTTACATAGTCTTGAATTGATTGAACATTGAAGTGGTTCAAACATCATAAAGGAATAATCCTAGCGTCAGAGGAGATCATCTAATCCCAAGCATCAAGAAAAGTGACTCCATTCACATTCACCATGAGTAAAAAACATAAATTTCAAAATGAAGAGAAACTGACAAATAAAATCTCATTAAGTAGTAGGATTCCAAAATGGAATCATTATTCTTTACGAAAATAAATATTAAAGATGCAATATGTGGTGCCAACAATGATGATTGTCACATGTGCTTAAGAAACATCCATTTTCGAACACATGCATAAAACATAACATAACGCAAATAATTACTTTTGGAAAATGCAAATGTAAATATTCACGATGTGAAGTATGGAATAGTTGCATGCTTCTGAAAAATTCAAAGAACAAATTATAACCCAAGATAGTCAGGATATATATGTACAATCCTCACCATAGAAAAGCTAAACAAATTAGCGTGCTCATAGAAAAGATTGATAGTTCTAGACTACGTTTTCTTGCTCGAAATTGGATGACTGATCTTCTATTCAGTTGTTCAATATCCTTCATGAAGGGTTTTATAAGATCAGGCATCAGTTGATGCTTTTTAATCAATGAATTTAGTTGTTACCGACCATTTAAAAAAATAGAGTGAAGAAACTTAACCCCTGTTCACACTTATACACGCACATATTTATATATATATATTATATTTATGATCTTATGTCTAATGATAATTTCTGCTCATCAGAAATCAGGCATGATAGCAGTGCTCTCCCAATATGCGATAAATTTACCAAATAAAAACTAAAAAAGCGATAAATTTAGGGTCTACATAAATCACCTTGCATATATTGGATGTGAATTGATGAAAAACCATCTAAAATAACATGTAAAATTCGCATCTCGTATTGTTCACCCTAGCATCGCATTGTTTCTTGCCGGCTATCTCTTAGCCTCTAAATTTGTAACAATGCACTTTGGCTTGTATGGTTATTCGGCATGTAATTAACTATATATACTTCTGACTATAGGAAATCATATGCAAGAACAGCAAGAATCATCAATATATATATATATATATATATATATATATATATATATATATATATATATATCTTTCCTACGTGCAAAGGAAGCAAGAAAAATGGCTAAAAATGGAGCTTCAGTGTTTCTAAACATGGCATTAGTGCTCTCACTTCTTCTGATTATCACCTTGGCTGAGAGCAGAACACTCTCTGGTGAGTCTTAAATAATTCAAACACTAGTATTTAGTAGTATTTGGTTGCAGAAAATATGGCATTTAATGCCAATGATTGGGTTACAATTTTATGGTGCTACTTGTAATGCTTTGCATACCCAAAATAGTTACAAGAACGGATCTACTATAGTGTCAATCATGACAGTAGTTCTCACTACTTTTTTTTAAAAAAATTTTATGGTGCTACTTGTAATGCTTTGAATAACCAAAATAGTTACAAGAACGGATCTACTATAGTACCAGTCATGACGGTAGTTCTCACTACTTTTAAATATAAAAAAAAAGAAAAAAAACAAATGTATTATTCCAAAATTTTCTTTTAAATAAGTGCATTTTCAGTATGGAAAATAAAATTAATCTCCACCAAGAAAATATTTGTGTTAAGGTCAGATTTGCGTTTGCCAAAAGTGTTGGGCTGGACTTTCTTATCCGTGACTAACAGTTATGAATCCGAGTTGGATTACCTACAAAACAAGGACCTTTGAGGGGTCGAATTTGCGCTGGGCCACAAGTGTTGACTGGACCATCTTATTCGTACCTAACAATTTGAATTATAACAGCCACATTTAAATCCGTTTCTAAATACTAGTACAAGTATTCTTTTCATGGTGCATTGGCATTTTTTACCCTTTGTCTACAGGTGATGCAGTTTCAGCACCAAGTTGTGATGCAGTAGTCAGTGTGCAAAGTGGTGACACTTGTTTCAGCATTGTTGAGTCTCTCGGCTTGACTGCTGAATTCTTTGGTGGAATCAACCCCAATCTCAATTGTGATGCACTTTTCGTAGGTCAATGGCTTTGCGTTAATGGGACAGTAAATTAAACTCACTATGACATCTAGAATAATATCAGAATAATGAGGCATTCCTTGAATGCTTAGGTCACTCTCTACATGAATGATGAATGTATTGAAGATGGCAATTGCTTTTGTTGTTATTGGAATTTTAATATGGTTTATATAGATGTGTTTCTCCTATATTTTCAGATCAATTTATGCTTACTCTTTTTTTTAGTAAAATGTGAAAATTCTAAACTGATATTTAAACAACTATAAAATCTCAATAGTCAAGCCACGCGCTCCATGCGGTTGATCATGTGATAAATCATGAAGTAAGGGGGAATATAACCATTAACAATTTTATCGAAAGTTATTAATTTACCTTTGTCATTGCTAAAACTTATTAAAACAACGTCGCCACTGAACAGAATTCTTAATTATATAGTAAACAAATCATTTTTCCCCTATAAACATTGGAAGTGTACACACCCAATCCAATAAATATGTTGTAACATTTTTTGTTAAGTGACGCATCATCTAAAAGTTTAAAGTTTTATATGCGCGCGCCCGTAATTCTTTTTGAGCTCTTTACTTGGACAGTTTTTATATTTTTAAAACTTATACTTAGAGAGGATTTATTATATTATTTAATATTTTTAACACCTTTAAATTTATCTTAGGAGAAGATTATATAACATATCTTTTACTTATTTTCATTTACTATTACTTTCAATAGGAATAGCTATACCTGTGTCACGACCCCAAAACCAATCTAGGTAAATCTTAAGAAACGTGATTAGGAATAATACACTTTGAAATTTGTATAGCACTAAGCAAAATAAAACTACAAAACCACAAGCAATGCAGAAAGACTTAGAGCATCAAACCCATAAGACATAAATTGAAAGGTTCAAAGTATCCAATATAATTAAGGTGGCGATCAATATGCTGGATTGGGTAAGGAATGAAATACTATTACTTGTCTGTATTTCGATTCTCATGCACGGTATGAAATAATGAACCTATAATCTGGTTCCCTAGATATTTCAATTTTCTGCAATTCGGGATTAGCCATTCCCAGCAAAACATACTGGATTAGCCCATTCTACATTCATGGGATTAAACTTATTTGTCAAATGATCAAAACTACTTTCAAAACATAATATATTGCAAAACTATCATCATCATCATCTTCTAAATTCATTCCCATCTTCAATTCTAGAGTATACCATGCAAGGCATAATTTTTGTCAAGTTCACTCTATTCTGGTTCCACTCCATCCCTTAACTCATTTTATTCCTCTCCAATTCATTACAAGATACCAATCATCATCTAAATTAATAGCTTCTAATGGTTATATCAATCTATAAAAAAATCCGGATGGAGTACGAAAGATTTCGAATTTACATAGTCTTGAATTAATTGAACATGGAAGTGGTTCGAATATCATATAGGAATCCTAGCATCACAGGAGATCATCTAATCCCATAGCCTCAAGCAGAGTGATTCTATTCTCACTATCAGCTAAAATATAAATCTCATAGAGAAGAGAAAATGACAAAGTGAAATTAAAAAATTGAACTATTCTTTACGCAAATAAATATTACAGATGCAATATGTGGTGCCAACAATGACGATCGTGACATGTGCTTAAGAGGCATCTATTTTCGAAAACTAACATAAAACATAACATAATGCGAATAATTACATTTCGAAAATGCAAATGTAAGTAATCACTCATAGAAAATGTGAAGTATGGAATAATTACTTAGAAAAAATTCAAAGAACAAATAACCCAAGATATACCATAATAAAATTACATAGTCAGGCTATGAACCCAAGGAGGTGAGTGTCGAGACTATAGTCTTCGTAGCACAGTGAAAGAGTTGTTTATTGTTGCACATATCACCAAAAGCAACTAATCTAAGCACTAGTGCATATTATTCAAAGAGTTGTGCATGGTCTCCACCAAAAAAAAAGCTAAACAAAAGACTTGGTTTTCTTGCTCAAAATTGGATTATTGATCTCCTATGTTCAATACATGAAGTGTTTGTAAGATCAGACATCGGTTGATGCTTTCAATCAATGAATTTTGGCTGTTACTGACCATTAAAATAAAAAATAAGAGCAGGCATGATAGCAGTGCAGCTCTCCTAATATTTGATAAATTTAGGGCCTAAACAAACCTTGCATATATTGGATGTGATTTGACGAAAAACCATCCAAAATAACAAGTAAAATGCGCATCTCGTATTGTTCACCCTAGCTTCGCATTGTTTCTTGCCGGCTGTGTCTCAGCCTCTAAATTTATAACAATATGCAGTTTGGCTTGTATGGTTATTCGGCTAGTAATTTACTATAAATACTTCAGATTTTGGGAAATCATAAGCAAGAACAGCAAGAGTCATCAGCATATTTCCTACGTGCAAAGGAATCAAGAAAAATGGCCAAAAATGGAGCTTCAATGTTTCTAAACATGGGATTAGTGCTCTCACTTCTTCTGATTATCACCTTAGCTGAGAGCAAAACACTCTCTGGTGAGTTTTAAATCATTCAAACACTAGTATTTAGTAGTATTTGGTTGCAGAAAATATGGCATTTAATGCCATTGATTGGGTTACAATTGTATGGTGCTACTTGCAATGCTTTGCATACCCAAAATAGTTACAAGGACGGAGTCATGACGGTAGTTATCACTACTCATATTTTAAAAATAAAAAAAAAATTAAAACAGATGTATTATTCCAAAATTTTCTTTTAAATAGGTGCAATTTCAGTATGGAAAATAAAATTAATTTCCACCGAGAAAATATTTGTGTTACGGTCAGATTTGCATTAGGCCACAAGCGTTGGGCTGGACCTTTTAATCCGCGGCTACCAGTTACGAATCTGAGTTGGATTACCTACAAAACAAAGACCCCTAGGGGTCAAATTTGCGCTGGGCCACAAGTGCTGGTTGGACCTTCTCCGTGCCTAACAATTTGAATTATAACACTCACAAAAATTTTAGATTCGTCCTTAAATACTAGTACAAGTATTATTTTCATGGTGCATTGGCATTTTTTACCCTTTGTCTTTAAAATCAACAGGTGATGCAGTTTCAGCACCAAGTTGTGATGCAGTAGTCAGTGTGCAAAGTGGTGACACTTGTTTCAGCATTGTTGAGTCGCTTGGCTTGACTGCTGAATTCTTTGGTGGAATCAACCCCAATCTCAATTGTGATGCACTTTTCGTAGGTCAATGGCTTTGCGTTGAAGGGACAATAAATTAAACTGGTTGATGAGAAACTAGAATAAGGAGGCATTTCTTGAATGCTTAGCGAGAAACTAGAATAAGGAGGCATTTCTTGAATGCTTAGCTCACTCTATACATGAATGATGGATGTATTGAAGATGGCAATTGCTTTCGTTATTGTCGGAATATTAAGATGGTTTATATAAATGTATTTCTCCTATATTTTCATATCAATTTATGCTTATTCATGTTTATAGTAAAATGTGATATCTAAACTGCTATACAAATCTCAAAACGGATAAAATGTCACACCTAAGTGGGGATATGTTACAAAAGTACTTTTCACGTTGACTTAATTGAATAATGCTACATTTATGTGGAGGTCATATTTCAACAAAAAGAAGTTATTTTAATATCCTTAAACTTACGAAATTATCCAAGAAAAAAGAATGGAGGAAGCCAAATAATTGCCGATAATCAAGCCACATACACGAATAAGTGGTTGATCGTGGGATAGATCATGAGATAGTGAAAAAGAAAACCGTCGACAGTTATCAATTTATCTTTATCATGGTTAAAAATTATAAAGGATATATGGCTACTCAACAGAAGAATAAACAAACATGTCCAAATAATGGTTAACAAACTAATTTCCGCTATAAAAATTCCCGTGAACAACATATTCAATCTAACAATCATATTGCAGAAACCCTTTAACTTATCCGTAGGAGAATTTTATAATATAGATTTTAGTTACTTTTGTTTACTATAACTTTCAGTGGGAATCCGCCCCAAAACCAACTTAGGAAAATCTCTAGAAACGTGACAAATGTGTATTTGAAAGGAAATTAACGTACCCTTTGAGATACACACAAGACATTAAAAAAAAAACAAAAAAACTATAAAACCATAAGGAAACCCGCAAGCCTCATATCATCTAATCTAAAAGACAAAAATTAGATTGTTAAAAGTCTCCAAAACTATCAATGCAATAACTTCCAATGGATACATATAAATCAGTAAGAAAATGTGAATGAAGTAGGAAACATTCTGAATCTACATATATATAGTCAGTCATACATTAGATTAACATCTAATCCTAACCTCGAAGGAAGTAACTTAATTCTCATCATCTGCGAAATATAAATTTTAAAGAGGAGAGAAAATCACAAAGTAATATCATAAAGATTTCATGAAATAGTACAACCCCAAAATGGGGCCACACTTTATGGGGAAAAAAAAAATTATAGATGCAATATGGGTTGCCGACAATGAAAATGATTACATGTGCTTAAGAAGCATCCATTTTTCAGACTAATGTAAAATATACCACATAATGCGAATAATTACTTATTGAAAATGCAAATGCCAATAATCACTTGTAGAATATGTGAAGTATAGAAGATATGCCATGACGAAACATATTCAGAGTATGTTCCAGAGGTGAGTTGCAGGATTACATTAATATTATTGTAGCATAATTCAAAGGGTGACTTGTTGTCACATACCACTAAAAGCAAATGAGAGTCTTAACGAAATACTAGTGCACTATTAAAGAGTGGTGTACAATCCCCAATACTAATTAAAAAGCTAAACAAAGCACGGTCTCAAAATAATTGGAATATAGGGTCCAACGGTTTTTACCTCCATCATGGGAACAAATGCAAAACTATTTTTTATGAATGGCGCATGAATATCAGTGGGCAAAATTCTTTAGGTCTCAAATTTTAATTTGATATCTATATATATTTATGATAATTTATTCTGCTTATCAGACATCATGATAGCAGTGCTCTCCCAATATTTGATAAATTTAGGGTCTACACAAACCTTGCGTATATTGGATCTCACTTAATGAAGAACCGTCTAAAATAACAAGCAAAATGCGCATCTCGTATTGTTCACCCTAGCTTGCCATTGTTTCTTGCCGGCTCTGTCTCAACATTTAAATCTATAACAATATGCACTTTCGCCTGTATGGCTATTCGGCTAGTAATTTACTATAAATACTTCAGATTATGAGAAATCATAAACAAGAACAGCAAGATTCATCAACAAAATTCCTACGTGCCAAGGAATCAAGAAAAATGGCCAAAAATGGAGCTTCAGTGTTTCTAAACATGAGATTAGTACTCTCACTTCTTCTCCTTATCACCTTGGCTGAGAGCAGAATAGTACCCAGTGAGTGTTAAATCATTCAAACACTAGGGGTTTAGTAGTATTTGGATGTAGAAATAGTGCGTCAATGCCTTTTTCCATTACAGTTATTATGGTGCTACATGTAATGTTTTGCATACCCAAAATGCTAATAAGGGCGAAAATCCACTATAGTGACAACTGCAATCTCCACTAGTTCAATTCTTTTTAAAAATACGTGTATTACCTTATTTTAGGATGAAAAATAAATAAATTAACCTCCACTAAAAAGATATTAGTGTTATAACATCTCGTAATTCATCCCTTAATGCTAGTATGAGTATTCATTTTATGGTGCATTCGCCTTTTTTACCCTTTTATTTTTGAAATCAACAGGTGATGCAGTTGGAACTAAGTTGTGATTCAGTGGTCAGTGTGCAAAGTGGCGACACTTGTTTTGACATTGCTGAGTCGTTCGGCTTGACTTCTGAAATTTTTGGTGGTATCAACCCCAATCTCAATTGTGATGCAATTTTTGTAGGTCAATGGCTTTCCGTTAAAGGGATAATAAATTAAATTGACTGATGATCAGAAACTAATACTCATGTACTATGACATCTAGAATAATATCAAGAATAAGGAGGCATTTCTTGAATTCTTAAGCCACTCTCTACATGAATGATGAATGTATTTATTTATTTATTTTCTTTTTTAATGCCAGTTACCTGTTGTGGGTAGCAATGATGAATGTATTGAAGATGGCATTTGTTTTTGTTGTTATTGGAATTTTAAGATGGTTTACGTTAATGTATTTCTCCTACATTTTCAGATAAATTGATGCTTACTCTTGTTTAAATTGTGAAAATTCAAAAATCGTATAACTGATATCTAAACTACTATATAAATCTCTAAAGGGATGAAATATAACACAAGTATATGTTATAAAATTACTTTACACGTTGAATAATACTACATTTATGTGAAGGTCATATTTCAACAAATGAATTTATTTTGATATCCTTAAAGTTACGAAATCATCCAAGATGGAGGAAGCCAAATAACTTTCAATAGTCATGCCACGTGTTCAAACATGTCGTTGATTGTGGGATAAATCATGAGATAGTGGCCAGGGACGGAGCCAGGAATTTAGTATTGGGGGGGCCGAATTTTTTTTTTTGTACAGTATTTTTGCTACAGTATTTTTTACCATTATAAATTAAATTCAATAAATATCTTTCAATTTCTAATTAACAAAATTAATTATACTAAAATTAAATAATAAAGAACTAATTAAAAAATTCAAACATAAATAAGTGTAAAAAAAATACTATTTTGCAAAAAAATAATACAAAATTATGTAAAGTAGTGTTTACCAGTTCAGTCAATGAAGTTGGATTTGTCTTTCCTGAAATAGAATTCATCAATTATTGTATCAATAAAAATATCTTTAGCAATTTCCTTTTCGATATAAACAATCATATTATCTTTGAGAAAGTCATCCTCCATCCGATTGCGAAACGTTGTTTTGATAACTTTCATAGCATAAAAAATTCGTTCTGTTGTTGATGTCAAGCCTGGAAGAGTCAAAATCAACCATATCAACCTATCAACCAAATGATAAGTTTCTAATTTTCTAGTTTTCACCAATTCTCTTCACAAATCTAATAAGATGGTCAAATCTTTCAACTCATAAATCCTCTTAATTTTTTTGTATTAAAAAAAATCTGTAGTTGAATAAAAAAGTGATAATTTATCATGCCTCTAATTCTATATTTGAATTTTGCTTTTTCAACAATTAATCTTCTCCAATCTACACATTAATCTTATACACATTATAACTCACTAAAATTTAAAAACTAAAATTATCTATTTCACATAAAATACTAAAATTCACTTTAAAATATAATTGACAAAGAATATGCACTAAAAAATATAAAGAGGAGTATTTTAGTCAAATTAATTACCTTAATTATCTCTTTCTTCAAGAATCAAGATATTTAACCACTAAAAAAACATTAACAAAATAAATTATAGATAAAATTATCTAACAAACAAAATTTATTAAATAATCATAAATTTAATAAAACTTACCTTAGGAGAGGAGATGGTCCGCTGGAGAACAAGAGAAAGATGAAGAAAGAAGAATAAGAAAATAAGAAATGAAGAAGAATAAATTTTGGTCGTGCATATGGCCATATGGTAAAGGTAGGAAGGGTTTTTTTTAAAAAAAAAATTATAGAATGTAATAATTAAAGTTATAATTATAATATTATTTTAAATAAAAGGTTTTGTTAGTGTTGCAAAAAGGGTGGACAAAAAAAAATGGGGGGGGCCGAACTGGTTTTAAAAAAAAACAATTACATGTAAATTTTTTTTTTTTTAAAATGGGGGGGGCCTGGGCCCCTGCCTGCCCCCCTTTAGCTCCGTCGTTGATAGTGGCGAATGTAACGATGGATAGTTATGTCGACATTTATCAATTTATCCTTGTCATCGTTAAAAATTATTAAGGATACATGGCTACTCAATGGAAGGACAAACAAACAAGTCGAGATAATGTAACGATTTGGATATTTAGGGAGCAAACTTAAGCAGCTGTGTTGTATTGATTGATATTAAAAAAAAACTGAAAATTAGTTGGAGTGAGCTAAAAACGAAGAAGAAAGCAAAACAGAGCAAAGTGATATTTTTTTCCTCCCGCTCTCTGACGTAGACTCTTTCCTATATAACTTTTACATCACAAGATTCTCACCAACTAATTACTGTTACAATCTAACGAGCCACATAATCTTGCAAATACTTGGGCTTGCTGTTCCAACGGTTGCTTCTCTTTGGGCCATTGTTTGCAATCACGTCTGGGCTTGTGTCGTTACTACCTTGTTGGGCTGCATTTTGCTCTGGACCATCAATACTAACTGTAACATTACCACTCCCTTGAGAAAGAACCTTATCCTCAAGGTTCAAGTCAGGATTAGCATTTTGAAATTCTTCTGCATCAACCCAAACTGCCTCTTCTACAGGTAGATTTTTCCACTGAATCAATAGATGTTTGTGAGGTTTTCCATGACATAGTATTTCTCTTGTTGAGAGTGTGGAAGATGGAAATATTTCTGGCATATCCGGAGTAGGGGGCAACACAAAATGAGCAGGTAGCTGACCTTGAGTTCCAACAGCTTGCTTGAGTAGGGAAACGTGAAATATCGGATGTACTTTAGCTTCACTTGGAAGTGTTGGGAAAATACATGACAATTAAAATAATTGCGCAGTGGAAAATAATATCATGTATCTGTCCATGTTTAATTATGCAGATCTAAATCAGATAATAATTTAATCTAATTAAATTAAATCTGCTAACAGTTCAAGATTACCTCTTGAAGCGTAGATCGATGTAGAATCTGAATCAAGCTCCCCACGTGTGAAGCCTCCAAGATTGATCCACACAGAACCTACACTTGCTAACTGGATTTCACCCCCACTAGGTTTTCTAGAGAAATTCTATATTTTAATTCTGACTATGAAAAGTGTGCTAGCTATTTCTCTGTCAGAATAGTTCTATATATAGGAAACACATATGACCTAAGTCATAAATGGGCTGGTCTTAAACTTACCAGTCTTGGACTCCATATCAATCAAATCACCATCTAATTACTACAAGCCTAATTTAGGACAATCCTAAATTTAATTTAATCTTTTTCTCTAGTCCAATTAATCTGCAAATTCCATTTGTATATGACCTCTCGGGTTCATTTTTAATCGGCAACAAATAATTAATTCAACCAATTAATTAAACTAGAACTATTTCTAATTAATTCGCAAATCGTGAGTGACACCTAGCAGTGTATCACGATTACCCAATTAAAGATGAAGTGCAAGCATGCGAACCCAAATAGTAATTTATATACAATCAAATCCTACTGTCTCAATTATCCCGATCAAGCCAGAGTCATGGATTAGGTCGTCAAACTCTCATACTCGACCATATGCCAAAACCCAATTAATCAGTGACTAATGAATAATTCGTGAAACGACTTCCACTATTCCACCTCGGCCAAGGATTTCAAGTCACTCAATTAATCAAATTGCATAGGACACCCAATTGACAGTTTTGGTGTCTACACATATATTTCTCCATGACAGAATAAATCACAACCACTGAATACATTGTCTAATCCATGATTAGGACTACTTATTCGTACTAGCAAATAATGACATTCTTAATCATGAGATAATTGTAATGTCTCAGGTCTAAGGACTAATTGCATAATTACATGATACAACGAACCATTGACATTCCACGTAATTCGTTGTATCAGTGGTCATGTCGAGTTACTTATTCATAATAAGTACTTATACATCTATTATAACGATATGAGACAAATCGTCCAAATTGATATCTCATATAATTTGGTTAATAAACTGTAATCCGATCTTTCTGGATAAACTAACGCCCAACTAGTTTATCCTATGATCGGGGACAACCTTTTTATAATATATTTATGATTATAGATTCCGTTACTCATATCCTTACTCCTAAGAATAGAATTTATAAATAGTATTCTAAAGACTTTATTTATTTAATCAAGACATTAATAATAAATAAATAAACTGCCCATATTAAATCAATTAATAAATTTAAATAACACATTATCCATAATTTCAAAATACAATTTATTGGCTTTTGGGCATTATTGCTAACAATCCTCCACTTGCACTAAAGCCAATCAGAATGGTATCTCATACCCATCCCCTCTAAGTGTCGATCCAAAGACTGCTTAGTTAGAGCTTTGGTCAACGGATCAGCAGTGTTATCTGCTGAAGCTACTTTCTGCATTACTATGTCGCCTCTCCCCACAATTTCTCGGATAATGTGGTAACGCCTCTCTACATGTTTGGATTTTTGGTGAGACCTCGGTTCCTTAGCTTGCGCTATCACTCCATTATTATCACAATGTAACGGCACTACGACCTCAATGGAGGGAACCACTCCAAGTTCCGAGACGAACTTCTTGATCCAAACGGCCTCTTTTGCTACATCTGATGCTGCGATGTATTCGGCTTCTGTAGTGGAATCTGCAGTCGTACTCTGTTTGGAACTCTTCCAACTGACTGCTCCTCCATTACAAACGAAAATGAATCCAGATGTGGATTTACGATCATCCACATCAGACTAAAAATCTGAGTTAGTGAAACCCTCGATTTTCAATTCCCCTCCTCTATATATCAAGACCATATCCTTAGTCCTATTCAAGTACTTCAGGATATTCTTGATTACTATCCAGTGTTCTTCACCTGGATCTAACTGATATCTGCTAGTAACACTTACAGCATGAGCGATATCAGGCCTAGTACATAGCATAGCATACATAAGGCTTCCAATTGCTGAAGCATATGGAATCCTATTCATCATCTTTCTTTTTTCAGCTGACTTAGGATTCATAACCCTAGAGAGATGAATGCCATGTCTAAAAGGTAACAGTCCCCTTTTAGAATCTTGCATGTTAAACCTCTTTAACACCTTGTCTATGTACGTACTCTGGGAGAAACCTATCAATCGTTTCGATCTATCTCTATAGATTCGAATTCCTAGGATATAGGTTGCTTCTCCCAAGTCTTTCATGGAGAATGTCCCTGATAACCAGACCTTGACAGATGTCATCATACCAATGTCATTCCCAATCAGTAGTATGTCATCTACATTCAAGATGAGGAATGTAACTGCTTTATTGCTGACTTTCTTGTAAACACAAGGCTCGTCTTCATTCTTAATGAAGCCAAATGTTCTGACGACCTCGTCAAAACGCTTGTTCCAACTCCTTGAGGCTTGTTTGAGTCCATAGATGGATCTCTTTAGCTTGCACACTTTGTGACTTTCACCCACAGATTTAAAACCCATTGGCTGTTCTATATAAATGTCTTCTTCAATGAAGCCA
Organism: Ehretia macrophylla; assembly: GCA_037974665.1. Classification (NCBI taxonomy): domain Eukaryota; kingdom Viridiplantae; phylum Streptophyta; class Magnoliopsida; order Boraginales; family Ehretiaceae; genus Ehretia; species Ehretia macrophylla. Next base: position 56,316,055 of record CM075769.1, read on the forward strand.
TTAAGAAAAGCCGTTTTGACATCCATCTGCCATATCTCATAATCATAGTGTGCAGCTATAGCCAATAAAATCCTAATGGATTTGAGCATTGCTACTGGCGAGAAGGTTTCCTCATAGTCAACTCCTTGTCTCTGACGGTAACCTTTTGCCACTAACCTTGCTTTGCAGGTCTCCACCTTCCCATCTGCACCCCTTTTTCTCTTATAAACCCATTTGCACCTAATAGGTACCATACCCTCAGGTGGGTCTACAAGATTCCAGACTTGATTGGTGCGCATTGAATCCATTTCTGATTTCATGGCTTCAAGCCATTTTTCTGAGTCCCTATCAGAAATAGCTTTTTCATAGGTTAGGGGATCATCAATATGATCACCATCATCCAATGTGAACAACTCTTGTCCTTGGCTATGAATATAACTATATCTTGTGGGGGGACGAACAATCCTTAAAGATTTGCGTATCTGTGGTGAAGCAGTTAGTTCTTCTTGAATAGTTTCATCCTGGATCAAATCCTGATTTTCTACCTGGTCAATTGGTTGCTCAACGTTTCCCTCATTAAGCTCTACTTTTCTTTCCAGACCACCTCTTTGGATGAACTCTTCTTCCAAGAATATGACATGTCTACTGACGAAGACTCTCTGATCAGTAAGGGAATAAAAATTGTATCCCAACGAATCTTTAGGATAACCAATGAATCTAACTTTGTCAGATCTCGCTTTCAATTTCTCAGTTTTAAGCCTTTTAATATAAGCAGGACAACCCCATACTCTAATGTGATTAAAGCTGGGCTTCTTATTTCTCTAGATCTCGTAAGGAGTGCTTATAACTGATTTGGAAGTGACCCTATTCAAGATGTATGTTGCGGTGAGAAGAGCATGGCCCCAAAGGCCAATAGGTAAATCAGTATAACTCATCATTGATCTGACCATGTCCAGCAGAGTCCTATTTCTCCTTTCTGACACACCATTAAGCTCAGGTGTTCCAGGTGGAGTCAATGATACGATTATACCATTTTCTTTGAGATACTCTTGGAATTCAGTACTAAGGTATTCCTCTCATCGATTAGACCGAAGAGCCTTAATCCTTTTTCCAATTTGGTTTTCTATTTCTGCTCTGTATTCTTTGAACCTTTTAAATGATTCAGATTTGTGTTTCATAAGATACACATACCCATACCGAGACACATCACCAGTAAAAGTAATGAAGTAGGCAAACCCACCTCAGGCCAATTCACCAAAAGGCCCATACACATCAGTGTGTATTAATTCTAAAATGTTTGTGGCTCTTTGCCTTTGTCCCACAAAGAGTGATTTGGTCATTTTACCTAAGATGCAAGATTCACATGCTGGGAATGGACTTGGGCCGCTTATAAGTCCTTCTTTCTCCAACTTCGTGATTCTAGCTTCCCCTATATGACCTAATCTTAAGTGCCACAAATATTTAGAATTAATAGTATCTCTAGACCTTTTAAAAGTCTGTACATTCATGCATTGCTCATTTTTATTGTCGTCTTTCTTTATATCAAGTATATAAAGCCCATTTACTAATTTGCCAGTGCCAACACATTTATTTCGCAAATAAATAAAACATCCATTATCCATGAACTTAAATTCAAAACCATTTTGAACTAAAACTGAAACGAAAATGATATTTCTCAAAGCATTTGGCAAAAATAAACAATTATCCAGAACTAAAGTAAATTCAGACGACAAAGTAAGACAACATGTCCCAATAGCTAACGCAGCAACCATTGCTCTATTTCCCACCTTTAGGACTACGTCGCCTTCTCCCAAAACTCTACTTCTCCTCAGTTCCTGTACAGAAGTACAAATATGAGAAGTTGCGCCAGAATCTAGCACCCATGAAGTAGAATCATGATTAACCGAAAGACTAATCTCAAACATGAGCAATCGAGACATACCTGCAGAAGCCTTGCCCTTTCCCTTCAAACTCTTGAGGTACTCTGGACAATTCTTCTTCCAATGTCCTTCCTTCTCACAGTGAAAGCAAGTTCCAGGTTTTGCAACATTTCCCTTCTTCTTGGACACACCTCCAGTGGGCTTGCCCTGAGGGGCCTTTTTACCTTTCTTCTTGTTCTTTTTCTGCTTCTTAGCAGATGAATAAAAGACAAATGCCAACACAGTTTCCTTACCTTTTCCTTTCATCTGCCCTTGGTATATAACCAGCATATTCAAGAGTTGAGGTAAGGTGCGCTCAATGTCATTCATCTGGAAATTGACAATAAAGGAATGGAAGGATTCAGGTAGAGATTGAAGTATCAAGTCAGTCTGCAAGTTCGAATCCATAGAGAAATTCAAGGATTCAAGACGCTCAATCAAACCGATCATCTTAAGAACATGCGTATTGACATCTGATCCCTTACTCATCCTCAATCGGAACAATTCTCTAGATATCTCATACCTAGCAACCCTGTTCTTCACACCATACAACTCTTGTAAGTGTTTGATGATTTTAGTGACATCTTCCATGTCCTCATGTTGACGTTGAAGCTCATTTGTCATTGAAGCCAAAACGTAGCTTTTGACCTTCAACGCATCATCTCGCCATTTCCTAATGGTTTCCAGTTCCTCTTCAGATGCCCCTTGAGCCTCTTCAGGAAGTGGACCATCAAGCACGTACTCAATTTTTTCAGAACTTAATATGATTTTCAAGTTGTGGAACTAGTCAGCATAGTTTGGTCTAGTCAAACAGTTCTTATCTAGGATAGCTGCAAGAGGATTCATTTTTGACATATAACTGCAGAAAATAATTAATTGAAATTAGATAACATATTATTAACTACTTGACTTGGGTCTTTAAATCAAATAGTACCCCATTAAAATTTTTCGAATTCTACACTTCCCTAGTAGCAAACGAAAAATCAAATAAATGATTTTCTTAGTGGATTGGGGGCCCATTAATTTTTGTTTCACCTCACATTATAGATTATTGGTGATACAAACACTAAAGAGTAAATAACACTTTATTCAATGCATCACATACAAATCCCAATTTTCTTGCCTACAATTCTCTTGACCTCACATTATATATTTTTGGTCTCTAAGAATTTTTTAAGTCAAACCTATTATCCTAGGAAATTTAGATTAATGCAATACCGACACCTCACATGATAGATTTTTGGTAGCCAGTAAGAATCTAAATTCTCCTACATCTCATGTTTTATAGACTTAGTTTACATATTAATACAAATAAATAGCTCATATGTGTCCACAGCCAACTACTTACTTGCCTAACATATAAACTAATCTATGATAATAGAAGGCAATGATATAATCTACTCTTAGACTACATCATTATTAACTTAATATTTGGAGTGGGAAAATTTGCCGGTCTTTTATTAAGGTCTCACTTTCACATGCTTCTGGTTTCAATTTATCATACAAACTAAACTAGAAACATCCACGCATTTAATATATATCGCATAATAAATAGATGCATGTAAATAAATAGGATGACCATGGACTAGGAGCACTATCAACCCGAGCCACTGGGTTGAATTCCTAGAATAAATTAGGGCCCACTAGTTGGCTACTCCTTGTTGGGCTTCACAAAACTCCTTCTGCAAACCGGGTCCACCAACTCCTTGATGCGTCCTGCTAGATCTTCTTGTTACATTTATGTAAATAGGTTCCTAATCTAGTGGGATACATAAATGGGAATAGGGGTTTTACATTATCAAAATGGGTAAGAGGCATGCAAGCCCCATTTAAATAATTATATAAAACCCAAATGAATAAATAAATAAATAAACATACATCCATTCATTCATCCATTCTAGTCCATGATCATCCAAGCACATAATCATAAAATAGGTAATCCACGAATATAACACAATTAATTTCCTTGATATAATCTCATTATATCTAGTTGTCTAAATTTAATAAACTATTTATTAAATAAACAAAAATATCTCATAAAATAAATAAAACACCTTTTATTTATATATAATATAATTAATAAATAATTTATTAATTAAATCTCTTAATATCCTTTTTAGGCTTTTAAATAAAATAGTGTTTTATTAAAATAAAGTTATGGGCTAAATTAATAAAACCAACCTTTTATTATAACATAGTTAGCCCAAACATTTTAAAACTACTATTTTAAAACAACTCATCAAAGCCCAAAACTCTTTAATAGCGCAATTAGAAAAGAAATAAAATAAAACAAAACAAGGCCCAAAACCCATCAACCCATGACACTTGGGTCATGGGTTTCAGACTTGGATCCGGATCCAAAACGGATCCAGATCTGGGTCAGGAAACCCTAACCCAAAAATATATATATATATATATAAATATATATTTTTCTTTTCCCTTCTCTTTCCTGCGCCCTCCCCCCCCCCCCCCCCCCCCCCTCCCCTCCCCTTTTCTACCATGGCTGCACTTTGCAGCCATGGTGGCTGCCTCCTTGTGCAGCGCTACTGCCTAGCAGTAGCGCTATACAGGCAGCGTGGCAGCAGCCTTGCGGCGTTGCTATGGCAGGAACGCCAGCAGGCGCCGCTGGGGGAGGCAGGGGCGGCCCGGGCGCCGGCGCTGCTGCCACAGCAGTGCAGTGCGCCGCTGCCAGTAGTGGCCTAGCCACTACTGGCAGCGGCGGCGCCACTACCTGGGATGGGTTGGGAAATTTTTTTTTTTTTTTTTAACGTTTTTCAAAATTCTGAAAAATATATACAATATACATAAAAACAGAATAATTAAAATTTTCAGAAATATGCTTTTCTTAAAAATTTTAATTATGAAAAACCCGTTTTTCATATAAATTGAGAAGGAAGATTATGAGCTATTTTTCAATCACAAAATTAAACAACTTTAATACAATATAAGAGATATAAGAAACTGTGCCATAAACGTTAAATCGCATAACAAACATGAACGGTGGCTCTGATACCACTGTTGGAAAAATACATGACAATTAAAATAATTGCGCAACGGAAAATAATATCATGTATCCGTCCATGTTTAATTATGCAGATCTAAATCAAATAATAATTTAATCTAATTAAATTAAATCTGCTAACAGTTCAGGATTACCTCTTGAAGCGTAGATCGATGTAGAATCTGAATCAAGTTCCCCACGTGTGAAGCCTCCAAGATTGATCCACACAGAATCTACACTTGCTAACTGGATTTCACCCCCACTAGATTTTCTAGAGAAATTCTATATTTTAATTCTGACTATGAAAAGTGTGCTAGCTATTTCTCTGTCAGAATAGTTCTATATATAGGAAACACATATGACCTAAGTCATAAGTGGGCTGGTCTTAAACTTACCAATCTTGGACTCTACATCAATCAAATCACCATCTAATTACTACAAGCCCAATTTAGGACAATCCTAAATTTAATTTAATATTTTTCTCTAGTCCAATTAATCTGCAAATTCCATTTATGTGTGACCTCTCAGGTTCATTTTTAATCGGCAGCGAATAATTAATTCAACCAATTAATTAAATTAGAACTCTTTCTAATTAATTCACAAATCGTGAGTGACACCTAGCAGTGTATCACGATTACCCAATTAAAGATGAAGTACAAGCATGCGAACCCAAATAGTAATTTATATACAATCAAATCCTACTGTCTCAATTATCCCGATCAAGCCAGAGTCATGGATTGGGTCGTCAAACTCTCTTACTCGACCATATGCCAAAACCCAATTAATTAGTAACTAATGAATAATTCGTGAAACGACTTCCACTATTCCACCTCGGCCAAGGATTTCAAGTCACTCAATTAATCAGATTGCATAGGACACCCAATTGACAGTTTTCGTGTCTATACATACATTTCTCCATGACATAATAAATCACAACCACTGAATACATTGTCTAATTCATGATTAGGACTAGCTTATTCGTACCAGCAAATAATGACATTCTTAATCATGAGATAATCGTAGTGTCTCAGGTCTAAGGACTAATTGCATAATTACATGATACAACGAACCATTGACATTCCACGTAATTCGTTGTATCAGTGGTCATGTCCAGTTACTTATTCATAATAAGTACTTATACATCTATTATAACGATATGAGACAAATCGGCCAAATTGATATCTCATATAATTTGGTTAATAGATTGTAATCCGATTTTTCTGGATAAACTAACGCCCAACTAGTTTATCCTATGATCGGGGACAACCTTTTTATAATATATTTATGATTATAGATTCCGTTACTCATATCCTTACTTCAAAGGATAGAATCTATAAATAGTATTCTAAGGACTTTATTTATTTAATCAAGACATTAATAATAAATAAATAAACTGCCTATATTAAATGAATTAATAAATTAAATAACACATTATCCATAATTCTAAAATACAATTTATTGGCTTTTTGGACATTATTCCTAACAGGAAGATGTAAACGATATGCTACCTTGCCAATGCGAGCTTCAATCTGAAAGGGCCCAAAAAAATTTCCCCTAAATAATGCAATTCTCTCATTAAGCTTTTCCTTTTCATAGGCCTGCTCAGCTACCTCAACTATATTATTATTAACAGTACCATGCTTCCTCTTTTCACAAGTTGTTGATTCTTGCTCAATAGACTCCAAAGACAGAGAATTATTTAAAGGTTTCACACCATAAGGAGATAATGCAGTGGCCAAATTTTCTGCAATTGGCTCATCTTTCTCATGCCTATCATTTTCATTGCTGACAAAAACATGCTCTGCCTCACTGGATGAAAATGACTGGCTCTTGGATTTCTCAAATGAAGGACAGCTGAGTAGAGATATTGACTTCTTCCCACGTAGACTAAAGTTACCGGTCTCCAATGATTTCATGCTTACAGTTGCACCACGTTGTATAAAATTAACGATGCTATTTAAGTATAAGCCAATGTCTGATGACTTGGGGCCTTTCAAAATAGAGGTTCCACTAGTTTGAGGAAAAAACTTAGGTTGAATTGATTTAGCTACTTGTCCATTTACTGGAGTTGTAGGCATATCAAGTGAAGATGAATTCAAAATCCTTGACTCCACCAAGGACCTAGAATAATTAACATCAACTGAAGCATTACTAAAATCAGGTTCTTTGCCTGATGTTTTCTCTTCAAAATGAAGACAACGCCTAAGCATGCCATGTTGGTCTTGACCAGCCTCAAATTTGGGATCATGCAACTTATTCTTTGGTTCACTTGAGAGTGATTTTGCATTCATGGTAGAACTTTCAATCAGCATATGTTTAGCACTTGAATTGTCAGTCATGGAATAATCTCCAATGTTGCCACAATCAATGTACATTTTCAACAAAGCATTACCAACCAAAACATCAAGATCCAACTCAAGAATCAACACATTCCAAGAAACCAATTCTCTCTTCGGCATTTCATCAAACGGTTTGCTCAACATCATAGAATGCATATCCTTAACTAATTTCAACTTATTCTCATCAACAAAAACATGCAACCACAAACTATAACTAAATGTCCCGGGTTTAAACCCAAATTTTTGTTCCAGAACATCAAGTACACGAATAGATTCATCATAGAATTCAAATTTCGCACAACATTGGATGAAGAAGCAGATTATACCCTCAATCATTCCTTTCTGTCATCGAACTTCTGAAGGATCTACTTTGTAGAACACTAGAAGAACAATCATCCCACACTCATATATCTTCGCCAACTCCTTTAAGCACCACCTCGGCGATGCATAGTTTTTAGAAAATACACACACACATAACACACAATGGCAGTGGGAGTGGGGGTGGGGGGGTGACAGGGTGGGGGGGGGGGTGGGGGTGGGGTTGGGGGGGTTGGGGAAGATGACTTTTTTTTTTTATTATTATTATTTTAAAAATGGATAATTTGGTCAATTCTTATAATTATTTAATAAATAAATTCGTTAAAAATAAAAAAAATATATATATTTTACGGCAAATGAACGGAGCCATGTAAAATATTTTATTTTTTACAAAAAATATTTTACGGCAAACAAACGGAGACATTATTACTAGGCATTTTGCTGATCAATCATGCAAGCCAGAGATACGAAAAATATTTTATAAAAAAAAATTATTTTACGGCAAACAAACGAAGCCATTATTACTAGGCACTTTGCTGATCAATCACGCAAGCTAGAGATTGAGGAACAAGTAACACTTTTCATACCACTTATCCAAATTCTATCCAAATAGATAAAAGGGTGTGTACCATTTATTACATAGTGCAATATTAGAATCGAAAAAGTGTGTTGAGTCATGTGAATCATCCTTCTTCCATAATACGCAAACCGTGACTTAAATGACTTTCCAATTTTCCGACGTTAGTGGATGCAAAAGTTGATCCAATCGCATTAACATTTGCGGTCGTCTTGAAGAAGTTTCTTGCTTCATTGCCAAAACTGTGACCAAAATTGATTGTTTCTTTTCTGTGAATGGTATAGTATGAGATCAACATTGTTCTATAACGAGAAATTCATTCTAAATAAAATCATGTATTTAATTTATAAAAAAAAAGAGTAAAATCATGTTAAATTTATTCTAAGATTACAAATCTCATAATGTAACAGTTTATCCCAATACTTATTCTAAGTGAATCAATAACTAATTTATATTTATAAAAAATACATAAATACAAATTCAAAATTTTTAATTGTAATAAATCATTATCCTACAACTCTATCCAATTCTTCAGGCCAGCATTGTCCTTGTCACCCAAAAGCCCGATAATGTCATTTATTCGGACAGGGGAAAAGGCGATTTCGTAATAAAAAAGCATGTGAATTCGATTCGATTCCCACTTATAGAAAAGTTGTGAATATTGGAGCTCTTCATTTATTGATGTCATAAAGTCATCTTTATCAAACAAACCGCCCATCTCAATTTTTCCCGCTGTGATATTGTCCACTTTTTTTATCTTTATCCATTTGACAAAGATAACTTTTTGTTTTTTTTTTTGTTTGGATTAATACCACTTTTAGTTCTTTATCTTTGACTTTATTAACACTTTGGTCTCTTATCTTCAAAAGTGATATATTTCAATATCTTATATTTTAAAGTTGGGACATCGTTAGTCATAGTCGCTGACTTCATTAAAAAAAGACAGAAAAACACATAATTGACTAAAATACCCCTACCACCACCAAACTGCAAGGGTATTTTGGTCAACCACAAACCTTTTTCGTTTTTTTTAACGGAATCAGCGACAAGAATTAACGATGTCCTAACTTTAAAAGATAAATGACTGAAATGTATCACTTTTGAAGATAAGGGACCAAGGTGTTAATGAAGTCAAAAATAAGGGACTAAAAATGGTATTAATCCTTTTTTTTTTTTTGTCAATAAGATAACTTTTTGTTTATGTCATGCGATTCTATCGGAGAACTGGTTCTATATACCCAACTTTATTTTAAAAAAGTCGATTTTAGGGGTTGCCTACTTTATTATTATTATTATTATTTTTTGTTTGAAAATAGTAACATCATTGACACTAAAATAAAATATTATTCTAATCCAGTGAGGTGGAAATCTGCTAACAAAATATCCTTCAAAGGGAAGGAATTTTCATTAACGGGTCATGTGTTAAATTATTACTAACTTTACATTTAGTTACTCGATCTAAGGTTTTATTAATAGTCTTTGTAACACAAATTTTTTTCTCCTTTTTCTGGTAATGTTTGATATGCTCCACAATAGTTTTGCTTTTCCAGAAGATTGCACAATCAAGTGTGGTGATTGTTTTACCCCTGTTTGGATTGCACGGAGAAAAAGAAAGGAAAGAAAAATAATAGAAATAAAAGGAAAATAAATTTTTTGTTTGGATTACAAAAAAAATAATAAGGGAAAGAAAAGGAAATAAATTTACAATTCTTTCTTTGGATTGGAGAAGTAAAGGAAATGAAAAGATTATTATTTTGTTTTTGATGACGTGAAAACTCAGTTAGCGAAGTCTGACTACCCCGTGCTAAATTATTATTTTACCATCCTTTTTATAAGATAACCATAAAAAAGATTGAGGATAAATTAGTTTTTTTTTATGCATTTACTTTCTTTTCCTTGATCCATTTTGCCCCGAATTTAAAGGATTGTAAAATCCTTTCAATTAAAAGATTTGAAATCCCTCTAAATTCTTTACTAAATTTCAAAATGCAATCCAAATATGGGGAGGAATGAAAATCTCTCTCCTTCCTTTACGTTCCTTTAGAAAAGGCAATCCAAACGGAGTGTAAAGTGTTAAGGACCAACTTTATCAATGCATACTTCTTTCTTTCAAGTCATTCATAAACGAATTAGAGTCTGTTTGGCCTAGTTTTTAGACATTTAAAAGCACTTTTGTAGGTTTAGAAGCTCAGACTTACCTGTTTGGCCTATTTTTAAAAGCACTTTTGAGTAAAAGCTAAAGTTGAAAAAAGTTAAAATACAGAAGCTCCAAATCGGAGCTTTTCAAAAATAGCTTTTGCGAAGCTCCTTTTACAAAATACGGGAAGCTCTTTTTTTTTTCTTCTTCTAAAAAATATCCCTTTATATATTTTTAAAATCCACCATTGCCCTTTAAATTTCTCAAGATCTTCTACCCTAATATAATCACTCTTTCTTTCTCTCATATTTCAGCTTTTTTTCCTCTCAAAGAAGAATAACATACTAGTAAAAAAGATCAACTCATCATCATTCTTCTCTGAAATAAGCCCCACATCGCTTATTTTAGTATTTAAAACTTATATTATATTATGTTTATTTAAAAGTCGCTTGAATAATTTTTGTAGACTGTTATATGAATATATATATATATTCGTTTATGAGGAATACAGAAAAACAGAGTAATATGCCTCTTTAAGATTTTCGGTTTGTATCTGGTAACTAATTAATATTCTCAAATTGGAACTGTTCACAGACTAGCAATTGCCCCAAGTGTTGTTGGCACGGCTAGACACAAGGATTTGCTTAAAATCATCACGTAATGATTGTTCAAAAATGTTGTGATTTTTAATACATTATCACTTTGCTTCTTTATGTTCAGTGTTTAATGCTAGTTTTACTTCTGTTTCAGTTCTTGATTTTTCCCTTTCATGTGAGATATATATTTTATTTATATGTTGGCAATATATAAATAAGATTTATAACGCGGAAGTGTTTCATGGGTAAGTCAAAGATGTCATTATCCACTATTTGGTTCTAACTCTGAGCTTGGACCATCCCAAGACGAGGCCAAAGTCGTGCAATAATTTTATGCTTGTAATTGTTGCTGTTGTGGTTGAAATCTTGACGTTGAGGTTGGGAGCTACTCCTGTTGAGCTGGACTTTTTAGCTTGGCCTCCAAGTTGAACTTTTCTGGTCGGCTACCTGACCTGCACAAGAAAAATGAAGGAAAATGCGGGGTAATGACCCGATTTTTCCCTTTGGGCGCGCAAATAATTAGTATGTCCGAGCTGGCGAAGTAACTGAGAGCATTTAATGAGCAGTTGCCTTTGAAATGAAGGCGAGGAGTTCTATTTATACTAAATTCAGACCTGACAGCATTTAATGCGGTGCAGCTTTATGTCCTATTAGGGCAGTTGACACTGAAGTCGGGGTTTTCTTGGGTTGGGGTAAGGTCGGATCAGTATCTAGATTGGGCATTAGCTGTATACGCTAGGATTGGCCCAGATTTGCTCGTCTCAACTTGGTGTGGGTCGCTTACCTCAGCTCGGGATCCCCCTCGTCAATCCCCCCCCCCCCCCCTTACCCCAAGTCGAGATCGAGAGGGTGAGATCTGGATTTAAGAGTTGTTCCCGAGCTGGATGTGCCCGACCCCGGCAGAGTAGGGATGGCCACGTCAACAGTGCTTGCCCCTTGATATTCGAGATTCATTTCACTCTTTCCTTACGAAATTTAGAGCTTTAAGGTCGGCAACCAGAGTGGTGGGACACTTTTATCTCAACAAATATATTCTTGGGATATTCAGCTTGGTATCTATCAGCTCGGAGCCAATTAGATCGGGTCATCTTCGATAACTAGAGCAGTAGGTACGTCCCGATTCTCTTTAGTTATTCCTGCACATATTTTAATTTGTAAACAGGATGGGGAGGTCGGAGTCGGAAGATTCCTAAGCTATGGAGGTGAGGTCCTATGGAGGGGATGAGAATTCGTCGAGCTCAGAGTCGACTTCAGATAAAGGGCAAGGTGATGACATCAAATTGCGTCTCAAGAATCATCTCGGCTATCTGGGCTCAGGGAGAGTGATGATGATTGCCAAGTGATCGAGGTCAGGCAAGTACAAGAAGAAGCCGAGGCGGATCCTTTAGCCGACCTGGGAGACTTGGGAGATAGGGAGGACAAGGAGCCATTGAACCAGTTGGAGGGAGTTTAGATACCACAGGAGTACTTAGCTGGAGTCTTCGTGTCGGAGCCGATTGAAGCGGTCCCGGTTAGGGCGGTCCAACCTCGGAGCTCAGCTACAACCAGCGGTTCATCGGCTCGGGGAAAGAGGATAGAGCAGTTGTTTGCCTATTGTAGGCGCAAGTGCCACTCTACCGTCCAGATGGCTAATGCTAGGCTAAGGGACTGGTCAGTGGATCAACACCACAAGCTGAAGGTGCCAGGTCGGACCGAGCCTGCCTGCTATCATCCACCCGACTATTTATTTACGACCTCGCATTCGATGTCATCCTGCTTCCACTTCCCGACTTCATCGCCGATATTTTGAATTACTTCGAGCTTAGCCTGGGTTAGATGTCACCTAACGGCTGGGCCGTGATGGTGGCGTTTTATGTGTTCTGCCTTGAGAGGAAGATAGAGTCGACCCTGCGTCGGTTCAGGCAGTTCTTTGTTTACAAGCCCAACCCGAAGCAGCCAGGGTGGTTCCACTTCGCAGCTCGGGTCAGCAACGCCACATTCACCAAGTGGCACTTCTCCAGCAAGGGCTGGCACAACGACTACTATTGGGTCGAGCCGGCTGTGAACCCGGGGTGCAGGATGAATTGGAATCTCACCTTGAAAAAGACTGTCAATGTTGACCCCAAGCTCTCAGAAGAGGGACTTGCCAAGGTCAGGGTGCTGGGACCCGAGCCAGGTATGCTGATTGATATCAATAGCGTCCTCAGGTAGGACAGAATCTAGAAATCAAAGTTATTCGGGAGAGAACCCGACTTGAGGAGGGAGCACCATCACCTACTTTCCGAGCCCGAAGAGAATGCAGAGTCTGGCTTTGAAGAGGGTCAGTTCGCAGGATCAATGCCCGACCTCCTCGTCTCCTTGTCTACCGTTGTTCCATTCAGTTTGCATTTGGTTGGTTCTCACCTCTCTCCTTTGCTTTTGCAGATATGGTGGATACGAGGAAGCTCGCGTATACCCAGATAAAGAGAAAGACCGAGGCCAGTGGCGAAGTCTCTGCTCGGTCCGGCTTGGGCTTCTCCATCCCTCAAGAGCAGAGGCAACGGCCCGAGGTCTCTTCCAAAGGCACGTCGGCATCCCCCCAGACCAAAAGATTGAGCTCGGGCTTGACGATCCCTGAGCGCTCAGCATCCCTCCCCGATAATAGGAAATGGTCTCGGCCCGAGTACTCCGGGAAAGGCAAGGCCACGGAGGTGAGCCATCCCAACAAGGATTTCGTGGAGGCAGCTAAGGTCGCCCGCGATCCCAAGCTGGCATCGGTCTCGGCGGAGCAGCGTTCGCTCCACCTGGGGATGGCCATAGTCCCGGTAAGTCATATTTGACCTTGTTGATATGGTTACGTTTTTTGGCTTGGCTGATCATTTTGTCGTCTTTGGTGCAGGCTGAGTCTCATATCCTTTCAGCACCTGGCTTGCTCGCCCGAGCCGAGGCTCACTGCATCGAGTTCGAGTAGCTATTCATCGATTCTCGAGCTGAGCTAGAGGCCGTAAGGGAGGATGCCGTCCAAAGGCGCAAAGCAGACGAGACGAAGATCGACCGGCTGAAGAGGGAGCTCGAGATGGAGAAGTCCCGACGCGAGACCGTGGCCAAGGATGTCGAGCACTTCAAGAAGGACAAACACGAGGCCGAGGTGAAGCTTAAGGATCTGTTAGATCGGGTCGGCCCGCAGGGGGAGAAGGCAGTGGAAGCCTTTAAGTACAGCCAAGAGGCCGTGGACTGGTTGGCCACGGAGGGTAGGGCGATGGCCCGATACGCTGAGCTGGAGCACTACTTCTGGGGCCAAGTCGCAGCTCGGGAGAGAGCGAAGACCTTCTTCCCTGCCACCAAGAATGATTACATCGAAATCTTGGAGGCTCCACCGTAGGAGTTCTGGGAGATTCCTGAGCTTCTTGCCGACCTGACGTCCTAAGCCAAGGAGGTGATTGATTTTGTTTAGAAGGGCATAGATCAGGTCGGGGACGAAGCCGACGCCACCACCTCCACCGCCGCTCCTAAATAAACTTTATAATCACCCAGGTCGGGCTTTTGTAATTTCGCCCAGGTTGGGCTCCTTGTAATTGTCACTCTTTTCAATTTCAATGAAATGAATGTTCTAGTTTTATTTACGTTTTGTTTGAGTCAGTACGTGCGTACCTTTTTCTTCTCAAATTTTTTAAGTAAGTGGGGTCGAACCAATATAATGGGCCTTTCAAACTTAATTTAAATATAAGGAATCAAGCTGGACGTGATTAGTGAATTATCATCCTAATCCGAGCTAGTCAATTGGGCAACTATATAATTGTCGCCGACCTAGACTCGTCAGTCCAATTTAAAATTGGTCAAACTAATGTTGACAAATGTTGAGTTCGAGTTTAGACCCAAACTAACGTCCCGACCTGAAGCCGAATTATATCGAGTTGGACCTTAATCCGAACTGGAAAAATTAATTAAATTATTATTGACTATACCCGAGCTGGAATCTTGTCCGAGCTGGTTTACTTAGATAATCAGCTCGTAATTAAGCGTGGCCACCGCATTAATTCGAGTCAGGAGTAGCTCAGTAGCTGAGGCGCTTGGACCCGGGTCAGGCATTGTACTGGTTTACCAAATATGTTTGTATTGACATTGTACATGAAGTACTTGGGCTCGGGAACCGATTACAAGCAATGCTTTGGCTCGAGGCCTTAACAAAGATTTTGGCTTAGGGACTATACAAAAAGTTTCTGGCTCGGGGCCGTTACAAGAGTTTCTGGCTAGGGGGCCGTTACACAAAATATCTCTTCAGGTGCTCTGCGTACCATGCATTCTTCAATGGTTTTTCGTGCTTGTCAAGGAGGTAGAAGGTCCCAGGTCGGACTTCTTTCACGACTTTATACGGTCCTCCCCAGGTCGGGGAGAGTTTGTTGCTCGAGCGCAGCAAAAAGATAGTCTTTCTGAGGACGAGGTCGCTAACCTTAATAGGCTTAGGTTTGACCTGCTTGGCGAAGCCTCTTTGCATGGCAGTTTTGCTAGCTAGCATCCTGATTTGAGCTTTAGCTTGGAGCTCTTCGGCCAAGTCAAGCTCTTCACGGATCAGTGCTCCATTTATCTCTGGATCATGGTGGAGGGTTCTACTGGTCGGAGACCCGATCTCCACCAGCAGCACCGCTTGAGTACCAAAGGTCAGCTCGAAGGGCGATTCTCCCGCTGTCGAACTGGTGGTAGTCCGCTGAGCCCACAACACCTCGGGGAGAATCGATGCCCACTGGCCCTCTGCTTCCTCCAACTTGGTTTTTAGGCCCTACAAAATGATTTGGTTAGTCCTTTCAACTTGGCCATTACTTTGAGGGTGAGCAATAGATGAGAATCTGAGGTCGATCCCAATTTTAGCACATTTGCCTCTAAAGTATGCACTGTTGAATTACTTGCCGTGGTTAGTAACGATGACCTTTGGCACCCCAAATCGGCAAATGATGTTTTTCCATACGAAATCCCATGCTGCATTTTCTGTTATTCTAGCAATATCTTCAGCATCAGGCTATTTGGTGAAGTAGTCTACTGCTACAAAGACATACTTCTTTTGGCCAACACTGGTTGGCAATGGGCCGATGATATCTAGACCCCACTGATAGAAAGGCCAAGAGCTTATCATTACCGTGAGGTCTACCGCTGGCTTCATATGTACATTGGTGAACCTTTGACAGGTGTCGCACTTTTTTACATACTCTTTGGTATCTTATTCTAAGATTGGCCAAAAATAGTCTTGCCTCAATGCCTTTCGAGCCAGAGCTTTGTCTCCCAAGTGGTTTCCACATACCCCTTCATAGATCTTCCAGAGTACATAGTTTCCCTTATCGGGTCCAACACATTTCAAGAGAGGCCAAATGTAGGCTCTCTTATAGAGTTGCCCGATAATTATGACAAACCTTGAGGCCTATTTCATGAGTTTCTGAGCTGCTTTTTCATCCTCTGGGGTCGTACCCCCTCCAAGTAGTCCACAATTGGTTTGGTCCAATATGGGCTTAAATTCAGCTCGGCTACGGCTTGCACCCCCAACTGAATACTTGGTTCGGATACCTCTTCCACATAGACTAGGGCAGGTCGGCTCTTGCTCAAGGCCAACCTGGACAGGGTGTCAGCCTTCATATTCTCATCCCTCGGAATTTGCTGTATCGTGAACCTTTTGAGCCCTGAGGTCAAATCCTTGACTCTGTTGAGGTAGGCCAGCATAGTATTGTCCTTGGCTTCGAACTCTCCCGATATCTGACTGGAAACCAATTGAGAGTCGGTGCTCAGGTCGACTGTCTGTACCCCGAGCTGAGCTGCAATTTTCAGCCCCGCAATGACCGCTTCGTACTCCGCTTCATTGTTGGGCGCCAGAAAGGTAAACTTGAGAGAGTATTGGTGCTCATGCTGTGTTGGGTCGAGGATGACCACCCCGACTTTGCTCCCAGACTTCCCTGAGGCTCCATCCACATGGACCTTCCACACGTCCTCCGGGTCATGCTCTGCTCGGCTAGTACATTCTACCACAAAGTCCGCGATGGTTTGGGCTTTGATGGCTGTTCTGGGCTGGTAGGTGATGTCAAATTGACTCAGCTCAACTACCCATTTCAGCAGCCTGCCCGATGCCTCCGGCTTGTGCATGATAGACTTGAGTGGGGCATCTTTCATGACCTTAATTGGATGAGCATCAAAGTATAGCTTCAACTTTCTTGCCGCAGTGATGAGCGCGAGGGCGAGTTTTTCCAAGGAGGAGTACCTCACCTCGGCCCCTTACAGGGTTTTGCTGACATAATAGACCGACTTCTGCTCCTTCCCTTCTTCTTGGACTAGTGTCGCTGCCACTGCTGTCCTCGAGCATGCTAGGTATAGTACCAGCTCCTCTCCCATCTCAGGTCGGGATAGCAGGAGTGGCGAAGCTAGATACCTTTTCAGCTTTTGGAAGGCGTTCTGGTATTCCGTAGTCCATTCAAAGTTCTTAGAATTCCTCAATATTTTGAACAGAGGAGCACACTTGTCAACCGACCTGGATATGAATCTGCTTAGTGCCGCGACCTTGCCAGCTAACACCTGGACGTCTTTCATGTAGGTCGCGGGGCCAGGTCGAGTATCGCCTAAACCTTCTCCGGGTTTGCTTCTATTCCACGGGCTGTGACCATGAAGCCTAGAAACTTTCTTGCCTTACGCCGAATGTGCACTTTTTCGGGTTCAGCTTTATCCCAAAGTGCTCCATTACGGCAAAGGCTTCAGTCAAGTCGGCTACATGATCTTCCGCCCTTCTGCTTTTGACCAACATGTCATCTATATAGATCTCCATATTTTGGCCAATCTGATTTTTGAAAACCTTGTTTACGATCCGAGTGTAAGTGGCTCCAGCATTCTTGAGGCCAAAAGGCATGACCTCATTGTAGTAAAGACCTTTATCGGTGGTGAAGGCAGTCTTCTCTTTGTCTCCGGGAGCCATCTTGATTTGGTTGTAGCCTTTGAAGGCATCCATGAAAGAGAGTGGCTCAAATCCGGAGGTGGTATCCACCATCTAATCAATCCGAGGTAGGGGAAAGCAATCCTTAGAGCAGGCTTTATTGAGGTCGGTAAAATCAATACACAATCTCCATCCTCTTAAGGACTTGGTCATTAGGACCACGTTCGATAACCAAGTTGGGTACTGGATTTCCTTTATGTGGCCGGCGTCTACCAATTTGTCTACCTCTTCTGCTATGATTTGTTGCTTATCATAATGGAAGTGCTTGCGCTTCTGCTTAACAGGATAGTGATTCGGGTCGGCATTCAGGTGATGCTCGATCACTCCCGGGTCAATACCTATCATGTTAGAGGCAGACCATGCAAATATGTGTTCATTTTTCAGGAGAAATCGGCTTATACATTTTTTTAGGTCGGCAGAGAATTCATTTCCGATTTTTGCTCTCTTTGTTTCATCGGAGAGTTCCACCTCCTGAAAGTCTTCAGCCGGGCTGCCTCTCTTAGCATCCCTCTTCTCCTTGGGCAAATCTGGTCCCCAGCCAACCTGATATTTGGGTCGGAGGGATTTTTCATAACACTCCCGGGATGAGAGCTGGGCTCTACGAATGGTGGCCGTGCTAGCAAGGGTCGGGAATTTTAGGGCCTGGTGGTAAGTTGAAGAGACGACCCTGAAATGGTTGAGTGCCACCCGACCTAAGATCCCATTGTAAGTGGAGTTGCAATCCATCACAATGAAGTTGGCTTGCATCAAAACCCGTTTATCTCCGTCTTCCAGCTTCAGCGGAAGGTTGATGACCCCTTCGGCTCGTTGGGCTTGCCCGGTGAAACTAGATAAAGTGCCCCTCAATGGCTTGAGTTGGCTCTTGTCCAACCCCATTTGCTCAAAAGCGCTGAGGAATAAGACTTCTGCTGAACTCCCGGTGTCCACCATCAACCTCTTTACGGTGAAGTTGGCTATTTCAGCGCTGATCACCAGTGGGTCGTCATGGGGTAATATCACCCCCTCCAAGTCTTCTGAGGAGAAGGTGAGCTCATCCATCTCCGGGGCCGGACCCCGCACTGGTCCATACTCCCTCCCAGCCCGAACATAACCCTTCCTGCCTGCCGAGGTCTCCCCACTCGATGCCAATCCTCCTGCAATGGTTTCAATCAAAGCCAAACGTCCGCCCCCAGCCTGGCGCCTGGGTGGACTCCTCACTTTATCTCTTTGATCGTGATTCCGGGTCGGCTGCTGATCTACCTACCTCTGGAGATGACATCGAGCTATCAGTGCCTCGATCTCTTGTTTTAAGTCTTTGCACTCTTCGGTGGTATGACCATAGTCCATATGGTAGCGATAATATTTGGTTCTATTGCGCTTCTCAGGTCGGCCTTTCATCCTTGGAGCTGGAGGCAGGTGGTTCTGGTGCTAGATCTCCATCAGGATCTGCTCCTTTGTGGTATTAAGGGGAGTGAACATAGTGAACCGGGGGTTCTGCTTCGGTTGATGAGGCTGCTAACCTCGGTCGTTTTGGACTTTACAACCAGGTTGGGCTCGGGAGGTCTCTCCCTTCTTATTGGCTTCCTTCTCCTTGTTATCATTCCTCTTCGCCTGATGGATTTCTTCCAAGTGTATGTACCATTCTGCTCGCACCATCAGCTCGGCTATAGTATCCATAGGGTCGATGGCCAAGGAGGATGTAATGCGCCCGACCTGAGCCCGCTCTGGTAAGCCATCAACGCCATGGAGTCCTCTAGGTTAGGAATTTTGAGGGACTCTTCATTGAATCTGGCTGTGTAAGCCCTCAAACTTTTCTCCCTATGCTGCTTCACCAACAGCAACGTAGAAATGTGGCGGGTGGATCATCGGCTTCCCGCAAAGCGGGATACAAAAACCTCAGCCAACAGATGAAAACTTACAATAGATCCGGGGCGAAGTTTTTGGAACCAGTACAAGGCATTGCCAACCAGGGTGGTCGGGAATGTCTTCGTCTTCATGAGGTCAGACATATCATGCAGAGTCATGTGGTGGTCAAAGTTGAGCAAGTGACTGGCTGGGTCGCCGTCCCTATTATAGACTACTAGGTTGGGCATCTGGTTGCCGGTGGGTAACGGCGTGGCTAGCACCTCTGGTGAGAGTGGGCTTATGCCGAGCTGGTTAATGACCTTGGCTATGGTAGCCACGATCTTGGCCTGCTCGGGGTTGGCTTGAGTCGCCCTTCTACCTCTCGTCTCCTCAGGTCCTGCCACCGGCTCCAGGAAGCCCTCCTCGTCTTGCATCCGTTTTTGCCTTGGGTCTGGGATGCGGAACTGTGGACGCGCGGGCCGCGGTGTAGCTGCTTGCGGAGTCGGGGGGTCCCTAGCTAGCCGGGCTACCTACTCCTTAAGTTCCTCAAACATCCTCAACATCATCTTTATCTCCAGTGATAGGCTGGAGTTGGGGTCTCCATCTGTCGTGGGGTTGGTTTGAGTAGCTAAGTGTATACGTTGGCTCGTTCCAACGTCGGCTGGAGTTGGGCTTTGGCTAAGTACCTGCGTGGTTTCGAGGTCCCCATCCGGGTTAGGCGAATCCTCTACCGGTGCGCTGTGGCTTCTCGTTTGCACCATGATGGTTTCGCAATGAGTGGTAAGGAGAGTGATAGAAAGAACTCTGTTCCCACAGACGACACCAAACTGTCGAGGTCGGAATCTCGACGTTGAGGTTGGGAGCTATTCCTACCGAGTTGGACTTTTTAGCTTGGCCTCTGAGTTGAACTTTTCTGGTCGGCTACCTGACCTACACAAGGAAAAGGAAGGAAAAGGCAGGGTGATGACCTGGATTTTTCCCTCGGGCGCCCGAATGATTAGTATGTCCGAGCTGGGGAAGTAGCTGAGAGCATTTAATGAGCAGTTGCCTTTGAAATGAAGGGGATGAGCTCTATTTATACTAAATTCGGACCTGACAGCATTTAATGCGGTGTAGCTTTATGTCCCATCAAGACTTTATGTTCCATCAGGGCAGCTAGCACTGAGGTCGGGGTTTTCCTGGATCGGGGTGAGGTCGGATCAGCATCCAGGTTGGGCATTAGCTGTATATGCTAGGATTGGCCCGGATTAGCCCGCCTCAACTCGGTGTGGGTCGCTCAGTTGCGTTCTTTAACAACATAATATTGCAGTTTGCAAAATATATATGTACGCGTGTATGTATACATATGTCTGTCTATATTTGAGTATTATTTTTGCTTTTATTTATGCCAAACAATACTGCTGGGAAGATACAATAAAATATACTTAAGTTCAAATAAATCATTCATTAGGTGAAAGCGATGGGGCAAACTGTAGGAGAAGAGGGTTGCTAAAAGACGGGAGTTGCTAAGAGATTAATTAATTTAAACTTTCAATTTTCACACCTAATGTGTTTCATCGATGTTAGTTAAATATTATGATTTAAGTATGTTTACTGCACAGACAAATCTCTAATTTTTTTTAGGTCAAATGTGAAAGGGAAACAATTATAATGGACTAGATTAAAACAAGGGTAAAATGCACTATATATACTATTCAAGTGATTTGCCAAATAAGGTAGTAATTACCTCCTATATAGTATTATAATAATCTCATAAAACTCTCGTGTTTTTTATAATATTGTACATAACCTTCCTACCGGTAGTTGGTTTATCCAAGTTAAATAGTGTGTGCATCTCATGCACTAACTTTGTGTCGTGACTATGACAAGAAGGGGTTACGTACAGTTGACATAGAACCACGGGGATTTGATGAGATCATTTTAGTATAACAGAAAGGGATAGCTAGTTTATGATGATAAGTAGAATACGGAGACTAGGTTTATTTGATCATTTCAATACGATAAGGAGGTATCTTATTATTATGAAAAGTACTGGATATTATGCATATTAAATGAAAGATATTGTGGTTTTCATCTTTTTGGTTAATCTTCAGTTATTGAAAATTTATCCTTGAATATTTGCTGCATTTAAAGTTAGTTTTCTTCAATGTTCGAAAATGGTATTAAGTAATCGTTTGCATGAATGTATATGTAATTGGCTGCTAAAAATCTTTTTCTTAAATGATTGGATTTGGAAATGCAGTCTTTGAGTGCCAAAAGGGAAACAATGGAAATGAACTAATATATTTAACGCTCTACTGTAGTCATTTTTTTCCTTATAATTAGTCATTTTTATAATTTTTTCCAGATATATGGCACTAATATATTCTTATGACACACAAGTGCGAATTTTTATATGTAGTATGACTATTCAAAACTTTATTAGAAGACATGTACTAAATGCAGATACAGAGATGCAAATTATAGAGCAAGAAGAAGATGACGAGCAAGATGAAGAAATTGAACCAAATGACTTTATTGCAGAAGAAGATTTAAGAAGTGCATGTACTCAAAGGGCTATGGAGGTCTTACGTGATTCTAATAGGGATAGATTGGTGCAGGATCATAGAAATGGACATTGAATTTTTTGTTTCAATTCTTAATAGGTTTTCTAAATCTATCCTTGTATTTGGCTTTTTACTAAATTAATTATAGCCATGCTATGTAATTTTATAACTTCTTAAATAATTAGATACCTTGTTTGTAGTTTTTATAATTTTATTATTTTTTAATGATTCTACTATTCTTTTATTTTTCTCATATTTATTTTTTTTATCCAACTATATCGTTATAATAGTTTCTGTCAGCTTTGATATAACTATTTTATGGGCCAAACAGTTTAATAGCTTTAGCTTTGTCTTTTTTGGTCAATTTTATAACCCACAACACTTTTATAGTAAGAGGCCAAATAGGGTCATGAACAGTAAACAGTACTTCTGACATGAAAATGCCAAACAGTTAATTGTTTTTGTTTAACAACACTTCTAACAAAAACTCTATTGTTAAAAGATCTATAACTCAAAAACTTATTTTTTATAACTAGACCAAATAGAACCTTAATCATAAATACTGTCTCAATTTCACAAATTCATAAAAGTGGCCCACATTTCTTACTGGCTTAAAGGCAATATAATTTGCTCCTCCCAAAAATATTGACTTGAAATTAATGCATGAAATCGTATTTGGAACTTAACATTTTCAGTGCCCTGATGCGTTCCAGTAGTCACATTAGTTGAACTTGACAGTTTTATCTCATGTGCTACTCTGTTTGCTAGTTTCCTCTTCTTCAATTTTTTTTTCTTTTTCTTTTGGATGAGAGAAACACTAGCAAGAAGTCATTTGGATTCACTCTAAAACTTCTTGCTAGTGTATCTCTCAGTTAGACATGATCCCAACTAAAAGAGTATGGTCCTGATCAGTTAGATATAAGGTCTTTTGAGATTGATTAAAAAAAATTGCCTATTGACTAATTCAAGTCTAATACGTGACCAAATTTCTTACCACACTTAAAACGTTTCACTACTTGATTAACCTTTAAGAACTAATTGTTAATTTTTAAAGTTAGTGTGCCAAAAGGATTCAAGATAAGGTTGTTTTTATTACAATCCTTCAACGGCTCTCATGGCCAGCCTGGTATAATTATTATTAGGCTAGCGGAATGATGGAAAAGTTGTGCCTTCTTGAGAGAACAAGGTACAATAAATAATTGCAAATTGGCCATCTATGGTACAATATCCAGTTGTTTTTGCTTGAAAACAAAAGGGAATAAGTCCAAGCCTAGGAATTGACAATTTTTGTGATTTTTAATAATTTGGTGATTAAATTCAATACTAATGAAAATGAAGCTTGAAAACAATGCATATCTAACATTATCCTCATCAATTACAGGTATATTCATAAAAGAGAACTAAAAAAACCACTGCATAATCATTCAAATTCAATCTCTTTTTGCAGCAATTTAGTGTAATCTGCATCGGCCACGAACCTGGACCAGAACCAGTGTTCTTTCCAGACGATATGCATCTCTTCAATCGGGACGTTCTTAGTCTCCGGCAAGAAGAAGAAGATGAAGATGGTCATCACTACCACGAAGAACGCGAAGAAGAGGAACAAGCCGAACTTCAAGTGGCAGAGCAATGTCAAGAAGACTTGAGCAATTACGAATGTGAAGAACATGTTGACAGATACGTTGATACTTTGAGCAGCAGATCTGATTTCGAGTGGGAAAATTTCACTAGGCACCAACCAACCAAGAGGACCCCATGACCAGGCAAATCCAGCAACATAGATGCATATGAACAGCACCACCACAATGGCATACCATTTTGGTAACTCTCCAGGATTTCCATCTACCCCGAATTTTATTCCAATGCATATCGCGACAGCAATCTGCGCGTATAACAAGAACTTGTAAACATCTAAGTATCACATAATATGATATAGTCTAAACGAAACATAACAATACGCGTTTTAAGCAAAATGGCATACCTGACAGATGAGCATTTGGGTGCCACCCTCCAGAAACAGAAATCTCCTTCCCCACTTATCAACTCCATAAATTGAAACCATGGTTGCAATAACATTCACACCACCAGTAATGACAGCAGACATTAACGAAGCATCATCTCCAAAGCCGATTGTTTTGAACAAAACAGGAGCGTAAAACATGATCACATTGATTCCAGTAAGTTGCTGAAAGAATGGAATCAGGATAGCCATTGTCAGTTGTGGCCTATACTTCCTTTCCAGGATATTTCTCCAGGGGTGTTCCACTTGCTTAGAGGCCTCACTAGCCGCTACTAAATCATTAAACTCTTCATCGACACTGGTAATACCCCTGATCCTTTTGAGCTTTGCTTTTGCCTCATCGTGCTGGCCATGCTCGATCATTGAGTTTGGTGTCTCAGGGAGGACAAGCGATCCAACCGTGATGATCAGGGCAGGAACCATAGCTCCTCCCAAGCTCAGACGCCATCCCCATCCACCATGAATTTTAGCAAAGAAGTAATTCAACACATTGCCTACTAGGATACCAATTGTGATTGACAATTGAAATCCAATGTTGAGTGCACCCCTATACTTGTAAGGAGCCATCTCAGAGAGGTACAATGGCACGGACTGCAGAAACATACACAAATCAGTGTCATGTTAACACCAAACACTACCTTGTGGCAAAGCAAACTTAGATAATTTCTCATAAATCTCAGCAAATCAATCCACAAAAGATGAACTGAAAACACCCAAGGGTTATAATCATGTATTTTGAGTTCGAATCATGACCTCGATAGTCATGGGTATGAAAAATAAATTGAAAATCCAAAAGAGGAAAAGAGGGGAAAAAATGTCACTTTCTTGGGACCACATATCCTTTAAAACACTTATTTTTTATTTTGGACAAAATGGTCATTAATCTTTCAATTTAGTGATAGTTATTAGTCTTTGGAACAAAACTTATTAAAAAATAACGTTAGTAAACACGTGAATGTCACGTGGCCGCAAAATACATAAATTTTAGGGTACTTATATTATACAACGTGACAATATTATCCTTGAAGATTTGTGAATTTTACGGCCACGTGCCATCTACGTGTTTACTAACGTTATTTTTTCGACGGATTTTGCTCAAAGGACTAAAGATTGTCACCAACATGAAAGATGAATGATCATTTTATCCAAAATAAAAGATAAAAAACTTAAATATAAAAAAAGGCCAAGATGTAGAATCATTTCGGTAAATTACCCGAGTGATTTATTGTTGCAAGTGTCAACAAAAAAAAAAAAACATGTAGGACTCTCAAAGAGCGTGCTCATAGAAAAGATTGGCTAGCTAGCAGCTCTAGACTAGGTTTTCTCCCTCAAAATTGAATGATTGATCTCCTATGGAGTTGTTTCATCACTTATTTTTATTTTGGACAAAATGATCATTAATCTTTCAATTTAGTGATAGTCATTAGTCTTTGGAACATAACTTATTAAAAAATAACGTTAGTAAACACGTGAATGTCACGTGGCCGCAAAATGCATAAATTTTAGGGTACTTATATTATACAACGTGACAATATTATCCTTGAAGATTTGTGAATTTTACGGCCACGTGCCATCTACGTGTTCACTAACGTTATTTTTTCGACGGATTTTGCTCAAAGGACTAAAGATTATCACCAAAATGAAAGATGAATGATTATTTTATCCAAAATAAAAGATAAAAAACTTAAATATAAAAAAAGGACAAGATGTAGGATCATTTCGATAAATTACTCGACTGATTTATTGTTGCAAGTGTCAACAAAAAAAAAAAAAAAACATGTAGGACTCTCAAAGAGCGTGCTCATAGAAAAGATTGGCTAGCTAGGAGCTCTAGACTAGGTTTTCTTCCCCAAAATTGAATGATTGATCTCCTATGGAGTTGTTTCATATCCTTCATGAAGGGTTTGTAAGATCAGGCATCGGTTGATGCTTTTCAATTAGCAACCAACAAAGAAAAAAGAGTGACGAAACTTAACCCCTATTAACTCTACTTGTATATATATATTCCTTATGATAATTTTTGCTCATCTGACATCACGCATGACAGCAGTGATCTCCCAATATTTGATGAATTTATGGGAGTGAAAGGATGAAAAACCATCTAAAATAACAAGTAAACTGCGCACCTCAGATTTAATGTTATTAAGTTGCCTAAACAATAATTAATTCAACTCGGAATATGATGCTGCAGCCTGCAAATATCTCCAAGGTTCAGCTTGACCTTTCTTGTTCTCTCATATTATTCACCCTAGCTTTGCATTGTGTCTTGCCGGCTATGTTTCAGCCTCTAAATTTATAACAATATGCACTTTGGCTTGTATGGTTATTCGGCTTCTAATTCACCATAAATACTTCAGATTATGGAGAATCATATGCAAGAACAACAACAGTCATTAGTAATATATTTCCTACGTGCAAAGGAAGCAAGAAAAATGGCCAAAAATGGAGCTTCAGTGTTTCTAAACATGGGATTAGTGCTCTCACTTCTTCTCATTATCACCTTGGCTGAGAGCAGAACACTCTCTGGTGAGTCTTAAATCATTCAAACACTAGTAATTAATTAGTTGGAGAAAATATGGCATTTAATGCCATTGATTGCATAACAATTTTATGGTGCTACATGTAATGCTTTGCATACCCAAAATGATCACAGGGATGGATCACTATAGTGTTAGTAACGACTGCAGACCTCATTATTATTTTAAAAAAATTAAAATAATTGTACTATTGCAAATATCTTTTTTAAATGTATGTATTTTCAGCATGAAAAATTGAATTAATTTCCACGGAGAAAACATTAGAGTTATAACACCCACAAAAATAAAACTTTGGATCTATCCCTAAATACTAGTACAAGTTTTTCAATTCATGGTACATTGGCATTTTTTTACCCTTTGTTCTTGAAATCAACAGGTGATGCAGTTTCAACACCAAGTTGTGATGCAGTAGTCGGTGTGCAAAGTAGTGACAATTGTTTCAGCATTGTTGAGTCTCTCGGCTTGACTGCTGAATTCTTTGGTGGGATCAACCCCAATCTCAATTGTGATGCACTTTTTGTAGGTCAATGGCTTTGCGTTAAAGGGACAGTAAATTAAACTGATTGATGAGAAACTAATAGTCACTATGACTTCTAGAATAATATCGAGAATAAGGAGGCATTTCTTGAATGCTTAGGTCACTCTTTCTACATGAATGATGGATGTATTGAGGATGGCAATTGCTATTGTTGTTATTGGAATTTTAAGATGGTTTATATAAATGTATTTTTCCTATATTTTCATATCAATTTATGCTTATTCTTGTTTATAGTAAAATGTGAAAATATCTAAATTGATGTCTAAACGACTATACAATCTCCTATATTTTCATATCAATTTATGCTTATTCTTGTGTACTCACCCAATCCAAGAAATGTGTTGCAACACTTTTAAATTTACCCATAGGTGAAGTTTATAACATAGCTTTTACTTACTTTCATTTACTATTGCTTTCAATAGAAATGATATACTGTGTCACGACCCCAAAACTAGTTTTGGCAAATCTTAAGAAATATGACTACCAAGCACTTAATTAGGAATACCCTTTGAAACTCGTAAGGCACTAAGCAAAATAAACTTATAAAACCACAAGCAAGGCCACAAGTCTTAGAGCATCTAACCCATAAGACAGAAATTGAAAGGTATGTCTCCAAAACAATTAAGGTGGCAATTGGTATGTTGGATTGAGTTGGGAATTGAATGATATTCTCGCCTCTTTTTTTATTCCCAAGTATGGTATAAAGTAATGAACCTGGAATTACATTCCTTAGGTAATCCGACTTTTTCTAATATAGGATTAGTCATTTTAGATCAAATATATGGGATAAACCCATTCCAGGTTCATGGGATTGAACTTGTTTATCACATGACTAAAACCCTTTTCAAAATGTATTATCTTACAGAACTAGCCTTTATATAGATATTATTATCTTAAAAATATAAATAAACATATTATATATATATATATATATATTACAAAATTCATTTGACAAATGACCAAAATGCCTCTAAAAAAAACATATCACAAAACTAACCCTTTATATACATATTATTGTCTTAATAATAATAATAATAATGATAATAATAGTCATAATAGTGATAATGGTAATAATGATAGTTATAAATGATAATAATAGTAAATAACAATAAATAATAAATAATAAATAGTAAACATATTATATACATGTCACCGAACTCATTTGTCAAATGACCAACATGTTTTTTAAAACATAACATATTACAAACTTAGGCCATTA
Source organism: Ehretia macrophylla (assembly GCA_037974665.1). NCBI lineage: Eukaryota > Viridiplantae > Streptophyta > Magnoliopsida > Boraginales > Ehretiaceae > Ehretia > Ehretia macrophylla. Next base: position 56,344,524 of record CM075769.1, read on the forward strand.
TATATATGTTATTGTCTTAAGCATAAAAAATATATAACAATAATATTTGTAATAATAATCATAATACTATAATAGTAATGTTATAAATAATAATCATCTTATCAAATAATAATAATATATAATAGACATATTATATATATAATAACAAAAAAGGCAATCTTGTGATATATACAAGTCATTCCCAATACTATTTTGGTATACTAATTATCAAACAAGTGTTTAGAATCAATATATGTATTCACATCTTTAATTTTTTAGCATACCAAGCTAGACATAGTCTTTGTCAGTTATCTCACTCTCATTAACTTATTAGATTCTTGTCCAAATTCATTACAAGATACCAATCGACATCTAAAACAATAGCTCACAATGGTTACATAAATCTTTAAAAAAAAAATAAAATCGGATGGATAAGATTCTGAATTTACATAGTCTTGAATTGACTGAACATTGAAGTGGTTCAAACATCATAAAGGAATAATCCTAGCGTCAGAGGAGATCATCTAATCCTATAGCATCAAGAAAAGTGACTCCATTCACATTCACCATGAGTAAAAAACATAAATTTCAAAAAGAAGAGAAGCTGACAAATAAAATCTCATTAAGTAGTAGGATTCCAAAATGGAATCATTATTCTTAAGAAACATCCATTTTCGAACACATGCATAAAACATAACATAACGCAAATAATTACTTTTGGAAAATGTAAATGTAAATATTCACGATGTGAAGTATGGAATAGTTGCATGCTTCTGAAAAATTCAAAGAACAAATTATAACCCAAGATAGTCAGGATATATATGTACAATCCTCACCATAGAAAAGCTAAACAAATTAACGTGCTCATAGAAAGATTGATAGTTCTAGACTAGGTTTTCTTGCTCGAAATTGGATGACTGATCTTCTATTCAGTTGTTCAATATCCTTCATGAAGGGTTTTATAAGATCAGGCATCAGTTGATGCTTTTTAATCAATGAATTTAGTTGTTACCGACCATTTAAAAAAAAAGAGTGAAGAAACTTAACTCCTGTTCACACTTATACACACACATATTATATATATATATATATATATATATATATATATTATATTTATGATCTTATGTCTTATGATAATTTCTGCTCATCAGAAATCAGGCATGATAGCAGTGCTCTCCCAATATGCGATAAATTTACCAAATAAAAAATAAAAAGAGATAAATTTAGGGCCTACATAAATTACCTTGCATATATTGGATGCGAATTGATGAAAAACCATCTAAAATAACATGTAAAATTCGCATCTCGTATTGTTCACCCTAGCATCGCATTGTTTCTTGCCGGCTATCTCTTAGCCTCTAAATTTGTAACAATGCACTTTGGCTTGTATGGTTATTCGGCATGTAATTAACTATAAATACTTCTGACTATAGGAAATCATATGCAAGAACAGCAAGAATCATCAATATATATATATATCTTTCCTACGTGCAAAGGAAGCAAGAAAAATGGCCAAAAATGGAGCTTCAGTGTTTCTAAACATGGGATTAGTGCTCTCACTTCTTCTGATTATCACCTTGGCTGAGAGCAGAACACTCTCTGGTGAGTCTTAAATAATTCAAACACTAGTATTTAGTAGTATTTGGTTGCAGAAAATATGGCATTTAATGCCAATGATTGGGTTACAATTTTATGGTGCTACTTGTAATGCTTTGCATACCCAAAATAGTTACAAGAACGGATCTACTATAGTGTCAGTCATGACAGTAGTTCTCACTACTTTTTTTTTTACAATTTTATGGTGCTACTTGCAATGCTTTGAATACCCAAAATAGTTACAAGAACGGATCTACTATAGTGCTAGTCATGACGGTAGTTCTCACTACTTTTAAAAATAAAAAAAATGTATTATTCCAAAATTTTCTTTTAAATAAGTGCATTTTCAGTATGGAAAATAAAATTAATCTCCACCAAGAAAATATTTGTGTTAAGGTCAGATTTGCGTTTGACCACAAGTGTTGGGCTGGACTTTCTTATCCGTGACTAATAATTATGAATCCGAGTTGGATTACCTACAAAACAAGGACCTTTGAGGGGTCGAATTTGCGCTGGACCACAAGTGCTAGCTGGACCTTCTCATTCGTACCTAACAATTTGAATTATAACACCCACAAAAATTTTAAATATGTTTCTAAATACTAGTACAAGTATTCTTTTCATGGTGCATTGGCATTTTTTACCATTTGTCTTTAAAATCAACAGGTGATGCAGTTTCAGCACCAAGTTGTGATGCAGTAGTTAGTGTGCAAAGTGGTGACACTTGTTTCAGCATTGTTGAGTCGCTTGGCTTGACTGCTGAATTCTTTGGTGGAATCAACCCCAATCTCAATTGTGATGCACTTTTTGTAGGTCAATGGCTTTGCGTTGAAGGGACAATAAATTAAACTGGTTGATGAGAAACTAGAATAAGGAGGCATTTCTTGAATGCTTAGCTCACTCTATACATGAATGATGGATGTATTGAAAATGGCAATTGCTTTTGTTATTGTCGGAATATTAAGATGGTTTATATAAATGTATTTCTCCTATATTTTCATATCAATTTATGCTTATTCATGTTTATAGTAAAATGTGAAAATTCTAAACTGATATCTAAACTGCTATATAAATCTCAAAACAGATAAAATGTCACACCTAAGTGGGGATATGTTACAAAAGTATTTTTCACGTTGACTTAATTGAATAATGCTACATTTATGTGGAGGTCATATTTCAACAAAAAGAAGTTATTTTAATATCCTTAAACTTACGAAATTATCCAAGAAAAAAGAATGGAGGAAGCCAAATAATTGCCGATAATCAAGCCACATGCACGAATAAGTGGTTGATCGTGGGACAGATCATGAGATAGTGAAAAATAAAATCGTCGACAGTTATCAATTTGTCTTTATTATGGTTAAAAATTATAAAGGATACGTAGCTACTCAACAGAAGAATAAACAAACATGTCCAAATAATGGTTAACAAACTAATTTTCGCTCTAAAAATTCCTGTGAACAACATATTCAATCTAACAATCATATTGCAGAAACCCTTTAACTTATCCGTAGGAGAATTTTATAACATAGATTTTAGTTACTTTTGTTTACTATAACTTTCAGTGGGAATCCTCCCCAAAACCAACTTAGGAAAATCTCTAGAAACGTGACAAATGTGTATTTAAAAGGAAATTAACGTACCCTTTGAGATACACACAAGACATTAAAAAAAAAAAAAAAAACTATAAAACCATAAGGAAAGCCGCAAGCCTCATATCATCTAATCTAAAAGACAAAAATTAGATTGTTAAAAGTCTCCAAAACTATCAATGCAATAACTTCCAATGGATACATATAAATCCGTAAGAAAATCTGAATGAAGTAGGAAACATTCTGAATCTACATATATATAGTCAGTCATACATTAGATTAACATCTAATCCTAACCTCGAAGGAAGTAACTTAATTCTCATCATCTGCGAAATATAAATTTTAAAGAGGAGAGAAAACCACAAAGTAATATCATAAAGATTTCATGAAATAGTACAACCCCAAAATGGGGCCATACTTTATGGGGAAAAAAAATTTATAGATGCAATATGGGTTGCCGACAATGAAAATGATGGCATGTGCTTAAGAAGCTTCCATTTTCCAGACTTATGTAAAATATAGCACATAATGCGAATAATTACTTATTGAAAATGCAAATGCGAATAATCACTTGTAGAATATGTGGAGTATAGAAGATATGTCATGACGAAACATAGTCAGAGTATGTTCCAAAGAGGTGAGTAGCAGGATTACATTAATATTATTGTAGTACAGTTCAAAGGATGACTTCTTGTCACATACCACTAAAAGTAAGTGAATGGCGCATAAATATCAGAGAGTGGTGTACAATCCCCAATACTAATTAAAAAGCTAAACAAAGCACAGTCTCAAAATAGCAGTGGTGAAAGAAAATTCTTAGCTGAAAGTTAGGATATGAAATATATCGTTTAGAGGTAGTTTAAAACATAAAGTAGAAAGCCGAGCAATTTAGGCTTTACATCTCCATGTTGATTTGAACCCCGCTTCTTCCCCTTCTCTTTCTTTCACTATTCCCACCTAGGTCCCCGGTTTTGGTTGCTTGGCCGGGATAGAACCAACGCTTAGTAAGAGGTGATTCTTTCGGCTGTTCACCTAAGCGAAATTCTTTTCTCTATTGTAGCAGTCTCTATTAAGGGTCCAACGGGTTTTACCTCCATCATGGGAACAAATGCAAAACTATTTTTTATGAATGGCGCATGAATATCAGTGGGCAAAATTCTTTAGGTCTCAAATTTTAATTTGAGATCTCGAAACCATGTAATGCATATATATATGAATATTTCTGCTCATCAGACATCATGATAGCAGTGCTCTCCCAATATTTGATAAATTTAGGGTCTACACAAACCTTGCATATATTGGATGTGACTTGATGAAAAACCATCTAAAATAACAAGTAAAATGCGCATCTCGTATTGTTCACCCTAGCTTCGCATTGTTTCTTGCCGGCTCTGACTCAACATCTAAATTTATAACAATAAGCACTTTGGCTTGATTGTATGGTTATTCGGCTAGTAATTTACTATAAATACTTCAGATTATCAGAAATCATAAGCAAGAACAGCAAGATTCATCAACATATTTCCTACGTGCAAAGGAATCAAGAAAAATGGCCAAAAATGGAGCTTCAGTGTTTCTAAACATCAGAGTTGTGCTCTCACTTCTTCTCATTATCACCTTGGCTGAGAGCAGAATACTACCCGGTGAGTCTTAAATCATTGAAACACTAGGGGTTTAGTAGTATTTGGATGCAGAAATGGTGCCTCAATGCGTTTTTCCATTACAATTATTATGGTACTACGGGCTATAATTTTAATTAATAAAAAATAATAATAAATACTATTCTCCATCCTTGCCGTTGCAAATTTGCTACGAACTAGCTACGGATTATTTAATTAAGGGTGAATAGCACCAGACCCCCTTGTAGTCAGACGTAAGTGCACGTGACCTCCCTGTGGTCTCAAAACTTCCTCCAGACCCCCTTGTGGTCCACCCGTCCGACTCCCCTCCATCAAATATTTCATCACTTTTAACGGAATGTGTAATACACACTGTGATTTAGATTAGTTTTTAACAATTTTAGAAATAAAATAAATATGTTAATTGACCAAAATACCCTTTTCACAAAAAAAAAAGAAAAAATTAAAGTGAAAAATTAAAACAGTGTATCTTTCCCAACCCACCCCCTCTCCCAAGCGACACCCTTCCCCTACCCCACCCTATCCCGTCAGCCCCCATATCCCCACCCTCCATCTCGTAGGAAATTTATATATACACACATATATATGTATATGTGGGTGTATATAAATCCAACTTTTTTTAAAAAAAAATTTTGACTGTTTGCAAATCTACAAAGAAGAGAGATATCGCAGCCTCACCATATCTTCAAAACGTGCCGCCGCCATTGACTTTGCAACACAAAGTTTTGATATAACCTCACTCAACGATTCTTCAAACACAAAGTTCAAACACGGCTTTGTTTGTTCAATTTATATATATATAATTCATTTTGTGTTGTTGCCGCCGTGAGCTTGCTACCATCACAGAACAAGCCTTTTGGTTCATTTCATGTTGGTATCTATAAGAGTAAATTTCCTATAAATCTCAATCTACATACTAGTTTCTTCAATGGTTCTATACCCAATGATTCCATTAATGAATACATTAAACTCGAAAGGTTCTTCCATCATAGGTATGGTCATTACCTAAACTTAAGCTCATGAGAATTGAGAACAATAGATTTTCTCATGAAATACTTGATTCGATACCACAGGCTATTGTATTGGAACAATTTCAGATTGATAACAATAACTTCAGTTGGTATATATATTCTTTTTTGGCTAATTAAAAATAAGGGTATATTAGTCATTTATTATATTTTGTTACTTATTTGGATGGAAACTTTGGTTAGGGGTACGTATGCACCGACATGTGGATCACAGGGGGGTCTAGAGGAGGTTTTGAGACTAAAGGGGGGTCGTGTGTACTTACATTTGACTATAGGGGGTGTGGTGCTATTCACCCTTTAATTAATTCGACAAAAAAATTCATAAAAAAGTCTGTAACTATGCAATGGCCAAATAGCTACGGATTGGCTACGGATAATAATTTTAATTAATAAAAAATAATAATAATAATATTCTGTAGTCTAGCCGTGACAAATTTGCTACGGACTAGCTTCGAATTATTTAACTAATTCGACAAAAAATTCATAAAAAAGTCTGTAGCCATGCAGTGGCCAATAGTCACGGATTGGCTACGGACTATATATATTATTTAAGAAATGTTTTTAAAAAAATAAATACGAATATTTTAATTAAATAGGAAAAAATAAAATAACAAATTTCATAGCCTATTCGTAGCCAATAGCCATGGATTGGCTACAAACTATATATATTATTTAAAAAATATTTTAAAAAAATAAATACAAATGTTTTAATTGAATAGAAAAAAATAAAATAACAAAGTTCGTAGCTCATTCATAGCTACGGATAGGTTACGGAATTCGATTCTTCCGTAGCCCAGCAATAGCTACGTGGCTACTGCTAGGCTATGAATTTCAACAAAAAACCGAGGTTTATCATTTTTAATTTGAATATGGAATTTTGATTGCACATATAACGTAGTAAACTTCACTTGAGTTGTAAAATTTTCAAATAAAAATAAACTTGGTCCATATTTCATTAACGTGCGTACTTTTATAGAGAAATCAATTGTCGTTAAATCGAACTTTTCATGTTTTCATTTAATATTGCTTTAATGTTAATAAACGTTCAATTTAGAACTTGAAAAACTCTCACATTGCGTCTAAACTTCATAAATAAGAAAAATATAAAAATATTAACTCGTTTTAATACGTTGTTCCTACCTATTAACAAGTTAGAATACATATTATTAGTTATCCGTAGCCCATTCATAGTCCCTAGATATGGATGAGCTATGGAATTCGACATGTTCGTAGTCCAACAGTAGTCAATTGGCTACAGCTAGACTACATAATTCAACAAAAAACTGAGGTTTATCATTTTTAATTTAAATTATAGAATTTTGATTGCACCTACAACATAGCAAACTTTACTTGAGTTATAAATATTTCAAATAAAAATAAACTTGATACGTATTTCATTAACGTGCGTACTTTTATAGAGAAATCTCATAGAAATCAATAGCCGTTTAAATTAAAATTATCATGTTCTCACTTAACATTGCGTTAATGTTAATAAACGTTCAATCAATATTAACACGATTTAATATGTTGTTTCTACCTATTAATAAGTTAGAATACAGGCATATTATTAATTGTCCGTAGCCCATCCGTAGTCCCTACCTACGGATGGGCTACGAAATTCGACAATTTCGTAGCCCAGCAGTAGCCAATTGGCTACTGCTAGGCTATGGACTTCAACAAAAAATTAAGGTTTATCGTTTTTAATTTGAATTATGAAATTTTGATTGCACCTACAACGTAATAAACTTCACTTGAGTTACAAATTTTTTAAATAAAAATAATCTTGATCCGTATTTCATTAACATGCGTACTTTTATGGAGAAATCAATTGTCGTTTAAATCGAACTTATCATGTTTTCACTTAACATTGCATTAATGTTAATAAACGTTCAATTTAGAAGTCGAAAAACTGTCATATTGTGTCTAAACTTCATAAAAAAGAAAAATATGAAGATATTAACACATTTTAATACGGTATTTCTACCTATTAATAAGTTAGAATGCATATTATTAGTTGTCCGTAGCCCATCTATAATCTCTAACTACGGATGGGCTACTAAATTCGATACGTCCGTAGCCCAGCAGTAGCCAATTGGCTAGGCTACGGAATTCAACACTTCCGTAGCCCAGTAATAGCCAATGGGCTACTATTAGGCTACGGACTTCAACAAAAAACTGAGATTTATCGTTTTTAATTTGAATTATAAAATTTTATTTGCACCTATAACGTAGTAAACTTCACTTGAGTTGCAAAATTTTCAAATAAAAATAAAATTGGTCTGTATTTCATTAACATGTGTACTTTTATGGATAAATCAATTGTCGTTTAAATCGAACTTATCATGTTTTCACTTACCATTGCTTTAATATTAATAAATGTTCAATCTAAGAGTCGAAAAACTGTCACAGTGTGTCTAAACTTCATAAAGAAGAAAAATATGAAGATGTTAACATGTTTTAAGATGTTGTTTTTACCTATTAACAAGTTAGAATATATATTATTAGTTGTCTGTAGCCTATCCGTAGCCCAGCAGTAGCCAAGGCTACGGAATTCAACACTTCCATAGCCCGGCAGTAGCCAATGGGCTACTACTAGGCTACGAACTTCAACAAAAAACTGAAGTTTATCGTTTTTAATTTAAATTATAGAATTTTGATTGCACTTAATACGTAGTAAACTTCACTTGAGTTGTAAAATTTTCAAATAATAATAAACTTGGTCAGTATTTCATTAACGTGTATACTTTTATAGAGAAATCAATTGTCGTTTAAATCGAACTTATCATGTTTTCACTTAACATTGTGTTAATATTAATAAACGTTCAATCTAGGACTTGGAAAACTCTCACACTGTGTCTAAACTTCATAAAGAAGAAAAATATGAAGATATTAATACGTTTTAATACGTTGGTTCTACCTATTAACAAGTTATGATACATATTATTAGTTGTCCGTAGCCTATCCGTAGTCCCTAGCTACGGATGGGCTACTGTTAGGCTACATAATTCAACTCTTCCGTAGCCCAACAGTAGCCAATGGGCTACTACTAGGCTTTGGACTTCAACAAAAAATTGAGGTTTATCATTTTTAATTTAAATTATGAAATTTTGATTGCACATACAACGTAATAAACTTCACTTGAGTTGTAAAATTTTCAAATAAAAATAAACTTGGTCCATATTTTATTAACGTGCGTACTTTTATAGAGAAATCAATTACCGTTTAAATGGAACTTATCATGTTTTCATTTAACATTGCGTTAATGTTAATAAACGTTCTATCTAGGACTTGAAAAACTCTCACACTGTATCTAAACTTCATAAAGAAGAAAAATATGAAAATATTAATATAATTTAATATGTTGTTCTTACTTATTAACAAGTTAAAATACATATTATTAGTTGTTCGTAGCCCATCTGTAGTCCTTAGCTACGGAGTGATAGAGGAAAAGAATACACTTCCAAGGAGTTCAACAAATTCTGTGAAGATGAAGGGGTTGAACATCAACTGACCGTCGGCTACGCTCCAAAGCAAAATGGCATGTCAGAAAGGAAGAACATGACAATGATGGAGATGGCAAAGACAATGCTGGCAGAGAAAGACATGCCAGTGGAATTATGGGCAGAAGCTGTATACACTGTAGTCTATCTACTCAAAAGATGCCCCACAAAGGCGGTTCAAAATAAAACTCTAATTTAAGCATGGAGTGCACGGAAGTCGTCAGCGCAACATCTAAGAGTTTTCGGAAGCATTTGTTATGTGCATATTTCGAAAGAAAAAAGACATTAGTTAGAGGAGAAGACAGAGAAAGGCATATTCTTCGGCTATAACTCTCAATTTAAAGGACATCAAATTTACAGATCAAATTTACAGCATCAAAACAAAGTAGTTAATCGTCAGCCGTGACGTCGAGTTCAATGAAAATGCAACATAGAACTGGGAGGAAGAAAATGTTGAAAAACAAAATATCATGGTGCCAAGACTACGAGGCTCTAATAAAGTTCGTGAAGAAGAAGAAGCAGAAGAATCACATACTCCACGAATAGCTTCACAACCATCAAGCCGGATGACACCATCATCATCGTCCTCAAGTGAAGAAGAATCATCTCCAAACTCACCACCAAGAAAAATAAGACCACTCAAAGAGATCTACAAGACATGCAATTTCGTGACGATGGAGTCAGAAAGATTTGAAGTTGCCATCAAACAAAAAGAATGGGTAAAAGCCATGGAAGAAGAAATCAAAATGATCGAGAAGAATGAAATATCGGAGTTGGTGGATCTGCCAAGCAACAAAGAAGTTATCGGAGTTAACTGGGTCTATAAGACAAAGCTTAACCCAAATGGCTCAATTCAAAAGCATAAAGCAAGACTGGTCGCTAAAGGTTATTCGCAACTACCAGGAATTGATTACAATGAGACCTTTGCTCTAGTTGCTTGCTTGGACACTATAAGGGCTCTCATTAAACTAGCAGCCCAAAAGATATGGAAGATCTATCAACTGGATGTCAAGTCAGCTTTCCTCAACGGCTACCTTGAAGAAGAAATATACATAGAACAACCTCAAAGGTTCGTGGCAAAAGGACAAGAAGATAAAGTTCTGAGGCTAAAAAAGGCGTTATATGGATTAAAACAAGCTCCACGAGCGTGGTATAGTCGAATCGACAACTACTTCATCAATCAAGGATTCAGAAGAAGTGAAAGTGAGCCAACACTCTACATCAAGACCCAAGGTAACGATAACAAACTCATTGGTTCTTTATACGTCGATGATCTTATCTACACAGAAAACAATGAAGGAATGATCAAGGAGTTCAAAGAAGAGATGATGAAGACTTTTGAGATGACTGACCTTGGGTTGATGCACTACTTTCTCGGCATTGAGGTAAGTCAAGAAGAAAAAGGAATATTTATCTCACAAAGGAAGTACACAGAGACTTTATTGAAGAAGTTCAAGATGCATGGTTGTAAGTCTGTTGCTACTCCTCTAGTCATTAATGAAAAGCTCAGTAAAGAAGACGACACACCAAAGGCAGACGCATCAGCATACAGAAGTCTAATTGGGAGCCTTCTATATCTAACAACTACAAGACCGGACATCATGTATGCGATAGGTCTACTATCAAGGTTTATGCAAGGCCCAAGCCAAGTCCATTATGGAGCTGCAAAGAGAATATTAAAATACTTGCAAGGTACAAAGGACTATGGTATCTGGTACGAAACTAAGATTGACTCAAGGTTGATCAGCTATACTAACAGTGACTGGGTTGGATCAGTGGATGATATGAAGAGTATCCCAGACTACACATTCTCACTTGGCTTAGGTTTATTCTCATGGTCATCTAAAAAGCAAGACTGTGTGGCACAATCTTCGGCAGAGGCAGAGTATGTCGCAGCAGCATTATCGACAAGTCAAGCCATCTGGTTAAGGCGTATTCTCGGAGACATGGGGGAACATCAAGAAGATCCTACTAAGATCTACTGCGACAATAAGTCAGCAATAGAAATGGCGAAGAACCCCGTACATCACAGCAGAACTAAACACATTGTTATTAAATACCACTTTCTACGGGAGACAACTAATGACGGGCAAATAGAGCTCAAATATATCAGAATAGAAGACCAACTTGCGGATATCTTCACAAAAGCATTTCCACAACCAAAGCTTGAGATATTTCGTGAAATGCTTGGAGTTACACAAATGAGTACCAAGGGGGAGTGTTAAAATTGCTGCTCATTCGGGAACTATCTAAAATTCCGCTAACATCCTAGAAGAATCTGGAAATTTTGCTTCTAAGTTGCCGACATACTAGAATAATCAATAGAAAAATATCATGTAATGTTAATCTATTCATTAGCTAATGATGTCACCGCCAAAATGAAAGTTCTAGGCTGTTGTAGAGACTTTGCTTCACCGACCTATTGCACCTATATATAGCTATTCATATGTCACTTGTAAATAACACAAATCAGCCACAATTATAAACTCCTTTTCTCCTCCATATCCAACTACTTTCTATATCTATTACATAGCCTTTTTCTCCTTCTGCTTCATACGTTTGGCATCCAACAAATTTCCTAACTCATTTATAATAAATCTAATACCAACATAACAAGCCTTATAAATTTGCACCATCAATTCTTCTTCCTTCATACATTTCCAATAGATAAGCTATCTTTACGCATAGTTTTCATTGCTTATTAAATACCAAGTTGTTGACCCATCTTCATTTCTTATCCTAACCTGTAATATAGGATTGTGAAAAGAAGATGAGCTATTTAAGCAGAGTTTGCATGGCAACTATTGTTGCAATTCTAAAAGGACAGACGACTAGGCAGAACTCTAAGTACCATGTTAGCTCTCAAGCACTTAGTCCTAGCACTGCAAGGGCGTCTGCTAGCCATGATGTCTTACAAGACACTCAATATTCTGACAGTGCTCATGAAGGAGAAGACGAGAATTAAGGTGGATGAATCTCTTCAGAAAGCCATGTTTTTCAATTGTTGGACGCAGAACTAGCAGATAGGAGTTGGCAATTGCTGGCTGATTGATATAACATTAAAGAATATGATACTTCACGTATTACTAATTAGTTTTAAGCTGGAACATTAATGTTGACACTTGTTTCTGTATTACTGAGTCGTTTGGCTTGACTGCTGAATTCTTCGGTGGAATCAACCCCAATGTCAATTGTGATGCACTTTTCGTGGGTCAATGGCTTTACGTTAAAGGGAGTGTGAATTAAACTAATACTCACTATGATTTCGAGAATAATATCAAGAATAAGGAAGCATTTCTTGAATGCTTAAGTCGCTCTCTCCATGAATGATGGATGAATTGAAGATGGCAATTGCTTTTTATTGGAATTTTAAGATAGTTTATATAAATGTATTTCTCCTATATTTTCAGATAAATTTATGCTTATAAGCTACTGTACAAATATTAATAATGTAGAATAAATCATAAAATAAGGGTGAATATAACTATCGACGACTCTGGAAAGTTATTAATTTACCTTTGTCATTGCTAAAAATCATTGAAACTAGATGGTTACTCAATGGAAGGACAAACAACAGGTCTAGATGATGGTTAACAAACCGTTTTCCCTTATAAATATTGTAGTATACTCACCCAATCCAAGAAATATGTTACACCACTTTTAACTTTATCCATAGGAAAATTTTATAACATAGCTTTTACTTGCTTTCATTTACTATCACTTTCATTATTGGAATAGATATATTGTGTCATATCCCCAAAATCAAACTAGGTAAATTTTGAGAAACGTGACTACGTACGATGCACTTAATTAGGAATGCCTATTGAAATTCGTAAGCCACTAAGCAAAATAAAACTATAAAACCATAAGCAAGGTGACAAGTCTTAAAGCATCTAACCCATAAGATAAAAATTAGATGGTTCAAAGTCTCCAAACAATTAAGATGATAATTAGTATGTCGGAATGAGTTGGGAATTGAATGATATTTCTGCCTTTATATCGATTCTCATGTATGGTATAAAGTGATGAACATGGAATCCCATTTCTAGGTAATCTAATTTTCCCCAATTTAGGATTAGTCATTCCGGAAAAAGCATATGGGATTAGCCCATTCTACCTTCATGCCGTCGAACTTATTTTTCAAATTACCAAAACCCTCTTTTAGAACATAATATATCACAAAATTAACTTTTTATAGAGATATTATTTTCTAAAAAATAGAAATAAACATAATAATAACAACAACAACAACATTAACATATTATATGTATAACAACAAGAAAAGACAATCGTGTCATTTATGCAATTAGTCATTTCAATGCTACTTTGGTAGATTGACTATCAAACATGGGTGTGAAATCAATACATCCATTTTCATCTTCAATCATAGAGCATATCAAGCAAGACATAATCTTTGTCAAGATTCCTTAACCTATTTTATTTATGTCCAAATTGATTACAGGATACCAATTGCCATTTAAAGCAATAGCTCCCAATGTTACATAACTGTATAAAAAAAAATCCGAATGGAGTACAAAAGATTTTGAATTTACTTACTCTTAAATTAATTGACCATTGAAGTGGTCCGAATATCATAAAGGAATCCTAGCGCCACAAGCCATCATCTAATCCCTTAGCGTCAAGCGAAGTGACTATTCTCACCATTTGCAAAGATATAAATTTCAAAGAGAGGAGAAAATGGCAAAGCGAAATTAAAATCTCCTTAAGTAGTACGACCCCAAAATGGAACCATACTTACGAAAATAAATCCATTTTCGAAGGCAAAGACTTACATAAAACATTAACATAATGCGAATAATTATTTTTCGAAAATACAAAAGTAAATAATCACTTATAGAAGAATCTATGCAGTTATTTCTCTATAATTTTTCTTTTCCTTCAAGCCAACCGTTGGCCAATTTCTATGAACAATGCATCCAATTTCGCTCAATTGTTTGTCAAGAGAAACTTTTCGGTCAGTCAAACTGACCGAAAGGCCTCTCACATGAGAGGTGGGTCCCACCTCGACATTAATGTGTTTTTGACTAATTGAAGAGTTTTTTGTTTGTGAATTAACTGTAATCGTTACAGAACCCAAGGATGCGAGTGTCGAGGCTATAGTCCTTATAGCTTAGTCAAAGAGTGCTTTATTGTTGCACGTGTCAACAAAACAAGTAGGACTCTCAAAGAGCGTGCTCATAGAAAAGATTGACTAGCTAGGAGCTCTAGGCTTTTTTTGTTTTTGTTTTTTTTGGTTCTTGGTTAAAGGAGGGGTTCTTCTCTCAGACATCATCGGTTGATGTTTTTCAATTACCAACCAATAAAAAAAAAGAGTGAAGAAACTTAACCCCTATTAACACTACTTGTATATATATATTCCTTATGATAATAATTTCAACTCATCTGACATCAGGCATGACAGCAGTGTTCTCCCAATATTTGATGAATTTATGGAAGTGAAAGAGGATGAAAAACTATCAAAAATGACAAGTAAAATGCGCAGCTCATAGTTAATGTTATTAAGTTTCCTAAACAATAATTAACTCAACTTGGAATATGATGCTGCAGCCTGCAAATATCTCCAAGGTTCAGCTTGACCTTTCTTGTTCTCTCGTATTATTCACCCCAGCTTTGCATTGTGTCTTGCCCGCTATGTCTCAGCCTCTAAATTTATAACAATATGCACTTTGGCTTGTATGGTTATTCGGCTTCTAATTTACAATAAATACTTCAGATTATGGAGAATCATATGCAAGAACAACAAAAGTCATTAGTAATATATTTCCTACGAGCAAACGAAGAAAGAAAAATGGCCAAAAATGGAGCTTCAGTGTTTCTAAACATGGGATTAGTGCTCTCACTTCATCTCATTATCACCTTGGCTGAGAGCAGAACACTCTTTGGTGAGTCTTAAATCATTCAAACACTAGTAATTAATTAGTTGGAGAAAATATGGCATTTAATGCCATTGATTTAACAATTTTATGGTGCTACATGTAATGCTTTGCATACCCAAAATGATCACAGGGATAGATCACTATAGTGCTAGTAACGGCTGCAGACCTCATTATTCTTTAAAAAAAATTAAAATAATTGTATTATTACAAATATCTTTTTTAAATGTATGTATTTTCAGCATGAAAAATTGAATTTATCTCCACGGAGAAAACATTAGAGTTATAACACCCACAAAAATAAAACTTTGGATCTATCCCTAAATACTAGTACAAGTTTTTCAATTCATGGTACCATTGGCATTTTTTTACCCTTTGTTCTTGAACTCAACAGGTGATGCAGTTTCAACACCAAGTTGTGATGCAGTAGTCAGTGTGCAAAGTAGTGACACTTGTTTCAGCATTGTTGAGTCGCTCGGCTTGACTGCTGAATTCTTTGGTGGAATCAACCCCAATCTCAATTGTGATGCACTTTTTGTAGGTCAATGGCTTTGCGTTAAAGGGACAGTAAATTAAACTGATTGATGAGAAACTAATAGTCACTATGACTTCTAGAATAATATCGAGAATAAGGAGGCATTTCTTGAATGCTTAGATCACTCTTTCTACATGAATGATGGATGTATTGAGGATGGAAATTGCTTTTGTTGTTATTGGAATTTTAAGATGGTTTATATAAATTTATTTTTCCTATATTTTCATATCAATTTATGCTTATTCTTGTTTATAGTAAAATGTGAAAATATCTAAACTGATGTCTAAACGACTATACAATCTCCTATATTTTCATATCAATTTATGCTTATTCTTGTGTACTCACCCAATCCAAGAATTGTGCTGCAACACTTTTAAATTTACCCATAGGAGAAGTTTATAACATAGCTTTTACTTACTTTCATTTACTATTGCTTTCAATAGGAAAGATATACTGTGTCACGACCCCAAAACTAATTTTGGTAAATCTTAAGAAACATGACTACCAAGCACTTAATTAGGAATACCCTTTGAAACTCGTAAGGCACTAAGCAAAATAAACTTATAAAACCACAAGCAAGGCCACAAGTCTTAGAGCATCTAACCCATAAGACAGAAATTGAAAGGTATGTCTCCAAAACAATTAAGGTGGCAATTGGTATGGTAGACTGAGTTGGGAATTGAATAATATTCTCGCCTCTTTTTTTATTCCCAAGTATGGTATAAAGTAATGAACTTGGAATTACATTCCTTAGGTAATCCGACTTTTTCTAATATGGGATTAGCCATTTTAGATCAAATATATGGGATAAACCCATTCCAGGTTCATGGGATTGAACTTATTTATCAAATGACTAAAACCCTTTTCAAAATGTATTATCTTACAAAACTAGCCTTTATATAGATATTATTATCTTAAAAATATAAATAAACATATTTTATATATATTACAAAATTCATTTGAAAAATGAATAAAATGAAGTTAAAAAAAACATATCACAAAACTAACCCTGTATAAAAATATTATTGTCTTAATAATAATAATAATAATGATAAAAATAGTCATAATAGTGATAATGGTAATAATGATAGTCATAAATGATAATAATAGTAAATAAAAATAAATAATAAATAATAAATAGTAAACATATTATATACATGTCACCGAACTCATTTGTCAAATGACCAACATGTTTTTTAAAACGTAACATATTACAAACTTAGGCCATTATATACATGTTATTGTCTTAAGCATAAAAAATATATAACAATAATATTTGTAATAATAATCATAATACTATAATAGTAATGTTATAAATAATAATCATCTTATCAAATAATAATAATAATAATATATAATAGACATATTATATATATAATAACAAAAAAGCAATCTTGTGATATATACAAGTCATTCCCAATACTATTTTGGTATACTAATTATCAAACAAGTGGTTAGAATCAATATATGTATTCACATCTTTAATTTTTGAGCATACCAAGCTAGACATAGTCTTTGTCAGTTATCTCACTCTCGTTAACTTATTAGATTCTTGTCCAAATTCATTACAAGATACCAATCGACATCTAAAACAATAGCTCACAATGGTTACATAAATCTTAAAAAGAAAAAAAAAATCGGATGGATCAGATTCTGAATTTACATAGTCTTGAATTGATTGAACATTGAAGTGGTTCAAACATCATAAAGGAATAATCCTAGCGTCAGAGGAGATCATCTAATCCCAAGCATCAAGAAAAGTGACTCCATTCACATTCACCATGAGTAAAAAACATAAATTTCAAAATGAAGAGAAACTGACAAATAAAATCTCATTAAGTAGTAGGATTCCAAAATGGAATCATTATTCTTTACGAAAATAAATATTAAAGATGCAATATGTGGTGCCAACAATGATGATTGTCACATGTGCTTAAGAAACATCCATTTTCGAACACATGCATAAAACATAACATAACGCAAATAATTACTTTTGGAAAATGCAAATGTAAATATTCACGATGTGAAGTATGGAATAGTTGCATGCTTCTGAAAAATTCAAAGAACAAATTATAACCCAAGATAGTCAGGATATATATGTACAATCCTCACCATAGAAAAGCTAAACAAATTAGCGTGCTCATAGAAAAGATTGATAGTTCTAGACTACGTTTTCTTGCTCGAAATTGGATGACTGATCTTCTATTCAGTTGTTCAATATCCTTCATGAAGGGTTTTATAAGATCAGGCATCAGTTGATGCTTTTTAATCAATGAATTTAGTTGTTACCGACCATTTAAAAAAATAGAGTGAAGAAACTTAACCCCTGTTCACACTTATACACGCACATATTTATATATATATATTATATTTATGATCTTATGTCTAATGATAATTTCTGCTCATCAGAAATCAGGCATGATAGCAGTGCTCTCCCAATATGCGATAAATTTACCAAATAAAAAATAAAAAAGTGATAAATTTAGGGTCTACATAAATTACCTTGCATATATTGGATGTGAATTGATGAAAAACCATCTAAAATAACATGTAAAATTCGCATCTCGTATTGTTCACCCTAGCATCGCATTGTTTCTTGCCGGCTATCTCTTAGCCTCTAAATTTGTAACAATGCACTTTGGCTTGTATGGTTATTCGGCATGTAATTAACTATAAATACTTCTGACTATAGGAAATCATATGCAAGAACAGCAAGAATCATCAATATATATATATCTTTCCTACGTGCAAAGGAAGCAAGAAAAATGGCCAAAAATGGAGCTTCAGTGTTTCTAAACATGGGATTAGTGCTCTCACTTCTTCTGATTATCACCTTGGCTGAGAGCAGAACACTCTCTGGTGAGTCTTAAATAATTCAAACACTAGTATTTAGTAGTATTTGGTTGCAGAAAATATGGCATTTAATGCCAATGATTGGGTTACAATTTTATGGTGCTACTTGTAATGCTTTGCATACCCAAAATAGTTACAAGAACGGATCTACTATAGTGTCAATCATGACAGTAGTTCTCACTACTTTTTTTTAAAAAAATTTTATGGTGCTACTTGTAATGCTTTGAATAACCAAAATAGTTACAAGAACGGATCTACTATAGTACCAGTCATGACGGTAGTTCTCACTACTTTTAAATATAAAAAAAAAGAAAAAAAACAAATGTATTATTCCAAAATTTTCTTTTAAATAAGTGCATTTTCAGTATGGAAAATAAAATTAATCTCCACCAAGAAAATATTTGTGTTAAGGTCAGATTTGCGTTTGCCAAAAGTGTTGGGCTGGACTTTCTTATCCGTGACTAACAGTTATGAATCCGAGTTGGATTACCTACAAAACAAGGACCTTTGAGGGGTCGAATTTGCGCTGGGCCACAAGTGTTGACTGGACCATCTTATTCGTACCTAACAATTTGAATTATAACAGCCACATTTAAATCCGTTTCTAAATACTAGTACAAGTATTCTTTTCATGGTGCATTGGCATTTTTTACCCTTTGTCTACAGGTGATGCAGTTTCAGCACCAAGTTGTGATGCAGTAGTCAGTGTGCAAAGTGGTGACACTTGTTTCAGCATTGTTGAGTCTCTCGGCTTGACTGCTGAATTCTTTGGTGGAATCAACCCCAATCTCAATTGTGATGCACTTTTCGTAGGTCAATGGCTTTGCGTTAATGGGACAGTAAATTAAACTCACTATGACATCTAGAATAATATCAGAATAATGAGGCATTCCTTGAATGCTTAGGTCACTCTCTACATGAATGATGAATGTATTGAAGATGGCAATTGCTTTTGTTGTTATTGGAATTTTAATATGGTTTATATAGATGTGTTTCTCCTATATTTTCAGATCAATTTATGCTTACTCTTTTTTTTAGTAAAATGTGAAAATTCTAAACTGATATTTAAACTACTATAAAATCTCAATAGTCAAGCCACGCGCTCCATGCGGTTGATCATGTGATAAATCATGAAGTAAGGGGGAATATAACCATTAACAATTTTATCGAAAGTTATTAATTTACCTTTGTCATTGCTAAAACTTATTAAAACAACGTCGCCACTGAACAGAATTCTTAATTATATAGTAAACAAATCATTTTTCCCATATAACCATTGAACGTGTACACACCCAATCCAATAAATATGTTGTAACATTTTTTGTTAAGTGACGCATCATCTAAAAGTTTAAAGTTTTATATGCGCGCGCCCGTAATTCTTTTTGAGCTCTTTACTTGGACAGTTTTTATATTTTTAAAACTTATACTTAGAGAGGATTTATTATATTATTTAATATTTTTAACACCTTTAAATTTATCTTAGGAGAAGATTATATAACATATCTTTTACTTATTTTCATTTACTATTACT
Source organism: Ehretia macrophylla (assembly GCA_037974665.1). NCBI lineage: Eukaryota > Viridiplantae > Streptophyta > Magnoliopsida > Boraginales > Ehretiaceae > Ehretia > Ehretia macrophylla. Next base: position 56,364,672 of record CM075769.1, read on the forward strand.
TTCAATAGGAATAGCTATACCTGTGTCACGACCCCAAAACCAATCTAGGTAAATCTTAAGAAACGTGATTAGGAATAATACACTTTGAAATTTGTATAGCACTAAGCAAAATAAAACTACAAAACCACAAGCAATGCAGAAAGACTTAGAGCATCAAACCCATAAGACATAAATTGAAAGGTTCAAAGTATCCAATATAATTAAGGTGGCGATCAATATGCTGGATTGGGTAAGGAATGAAATACTATTACCTGTCTGTATTTCGATTCTCATGCACGGTATGAAATAATGAACCTATAATCTGGTTCCCTAGATATTTCAATTTTCTGCAATTCGGGATTAGCCATTCCCAGCAAAACATACTGGATTAGCCCATTCTACATTCATGGGATTAAACTTATTTGTCAAATGATCAAAACTACTTTCAAAACATAATATATTGCAAAACTATCATCATCATCATCTTCTAAATTCATTCCCATCTTCAATTCTAGAGTATACCATGCAAGGCATAATTTTTGTCAAGTTCACTCTATTCTGGTTCCACTCCATCCCTTAACTCATTTTATTCCTCTCCAATTCATTACAAGATACCAATCATCATCTAAATTAATAGCTTCTAATGGTTATATCAATCTATAAAAAAATCCGGATGGAGTACGAAAGATTTCGAATTTACATAGTCTTGAATTAATTGAACATGGAAGTGGTTCGAATATCATATAGGAATCCTAGCATCACAGGAGATCATCTAATCCCATAGCCTCAAGCAGAGTGATTCTATTCTCACTATCAGCTAAAATATAAATCTCATAGAGAAGAGAAAATGACAAAGTGAAATTAAAAAATTGAACTATTCTTTACGCAAATAAATATTACAGATGCAATATGTGGTGCCAACAATGACGATCGTGACATGTGCTTAAGAGGCATCTATTTTCGAAAACTAACATAAAACATAACATAATGCGAATAATTACATTTCGAAAATGCAAATGTAAGTAATCACTCATAGAAAATGTGAAGTATGGAATAATTACTTAGAAAAAATTCAAAGAACAAATAACCCAAGATATACCATAATAAAATTACATAGTCAGGCTATGAACCCAAGGAGGTGAGTGTCGAGACTATAGTCTTCGTAGCACAGTGAAAGAGTTGTTTATTGTTGCACATATCACCAAAAGCAACTAATCTAAGCACTAGTGCATATTATTCAAAGAGTTGTGCATGGTCTCCACCAAAAAAAAAGCTAAACAAAAGACTTGGTTTTCTTGCTCAAAATTGGATTATTGATCTCCTATGTTCAATACATGAAGTGTTTGTAAGATCAGACATCGGTTGATGCTTTCAATCAATGAATTTTGGGTGTTATTGACAATTAAAATAAAAAATAACACGAGGATTGATAGCAGTGCAGCTCTCCTAATATTTGATAAATTTAGGGCCTAAACAAACCTTGCATATATTGGATGTGATTTGACGAAAAACCATCCAAAATAACAAGTAAAATGCGCATCTCGTATTGTTCACCCTAGCTTCGCATTGTTTCTTGCCGGCTGTGTCTCAGCCTCTAAATTTATAACAATATGCAGTTTGGCTTGTATGGTTATTCGGCTAGTAATTTACTATAAATACTTCAGATTTTGGGAAATCATAAGCAAGAACAGCAAGAGTCATCAGCATATTTCCTACGTGCAAAGGAATCAAGAAAAATGGCCAAAAATGGAGCTTCAATGTTTCTAAACATGGGATTAGTGCTCTCACTTCTTCTGATTATCACCTTAGCTGAGAGCAAAACACTCTCTGGTGAGTTTTAAATCATTCAAACACTAGTATTTAGTAGTATTTGGTTGCAGAAAATATGGCATTTAATGCCATTGATTGGGTTACAATTGTATGGTGCTACTTGCAATGCTTTGCATACCCAAAATAGTTACAAGGACGGAGTCATGACGGTAGTTATCACTACTCATATTTTAAAAATAAAAAAAAAAATTAAAACAGATGTATTATTCCAAAATTTTCTTTTAAATAGGTGCAATTTCAGTATGGAAAATAAAATTAATTTCCACCGAGAAAATATTTGTGTTACGGTCAGATTTGCATTAGGCCACAAGCGTTGGGCTGGACCTTTTAATCCGCGGCTACCAGTTACGAATCTGAGTTGGATTACCTACAAAACAAAGACCCCTAGGGGTCAAATTTGCGCTGGGCCACAAGTGCTGGTTGGACCTTCTCCGTGCCTAACAATTTGAATTATAACACTCACAAAAATTTTAGATTCGTCCTTAAATACTAGTACAAGTATTATTTTCATGGTGCATTGGCATTTTTTACCCTTTGTCTTTAAAATCAACAGGTGATGCAGTTTCAGCACCAAGTTGTGATGCAGTAGTCAGTGTGCAAAGTGGTGACACTTGTTTCAGCATTGTTGAGTCGCTTGGCTTGACTGCTGAATTCTTTGGTGGAATCAACCCCAATCTCAATTGTGATGCACTTTTCGTAGGTCAATGGCTTTGCGTTGAAGGGACAATAAATTAAACTGGTTGATGAGAAACTAGAATAAGGAGGCATTTCTTGAATGCTTAGCGAGAAACTAGAATAAGGAGGCATTTCTTGAATGCTTAGCTCACTCTATACATGAATGATGGATGTATTGAAGATGGCAATTGCTTTCGTTATTGTCGGAATATTAAGATGGTTTATATAAATGTATTTCTCCTATATTTTCATATCAATTTATGCTTATTCATGTTTATAGTAAAATGTGATATCTAAACTGCTATACAAATCTCAAAACGGATAAAATGTCACACCTAAGTGGGGATATGTTACAAAAGTACTTTTCACGTTGACTTAATTGAATAATGCTACATTTATGTGGAGGTCATATTTCAACAAAAAGAAGTTATTTTAATATCCTTAAACTTACGAAATTATCCAAGAAAAAAGAATGGAGGAAGCCAAATAATTGCCGATAATCAAGCCACATACACGAATAAGTGGTTGATCGTGGGATAGATCATGAGATAGTGAAAAAGAAAACCGTCGACAGTTATCAATTTATCTTTATCATGGTTAAAAATTATAAAGGATATATGGCTACTCAACAGAAGAATAAACAAACATGTCCAAATAATGGTTAACAAACTAATTTCCGCTATAAAAATTCCCGTGAACAACATATTCAATCTAACAATCATATTGCAGAAACCCTTTAACTTATCCGTAGGAGAATTTTATAATATAGATTTTAGTTACTTTTGTTTACTATAACTTTCAGTGGGAATCCGCCCCAAAACCAACTTAGGAAAATCTCTAGAAACGTGACAAATGTGTATTTGAAAGGACATTAACGTACCCTTTGAGATACACCCAAGACATTAAAAAAAAAACACAAAAACTATAAAACCATAAGGAAAGCCGCAAGCCTCATATCATCTAATCTAAAAGACAAAAATTAGATTGTTAAAAGTCTCCAAAACTATCAATGCAATAACTTCCAATGGATACATATAAATCCGTAAGAAAATCTGAATGAAGTAGGAAACATTCTGAATCTACATATATATAGTCAGTCATACATTAGATTAACATCTAATCCTAACCTCGAAGGAAGTAACTTAATTCTCATCATCTGCGAAATATAAATTTTAAAGAGGAGAGAAAATCACAAAATAATATCATAAAGATTTCATGAAATAGTACAACCCCAAAATGGGGCCATACTTTATGGGGAAAAAAAAAATTATAGATGCAATATGGGTTGCCGACAATGAAAATGATTACATGTGCTTAAGAAGCATCCATTTTTCAGACTAATGTAAAATATACCACATAATGCGAATAATTACTTATTGAAAATGCAAATGCCAATAATCACTTGTAGAATATGTGAAGTATAGAAGATATGCCATGACGAAACATATTCAGAGTATGTTCCAGAGGTGAGTTGCAGGATTACATTAATATTATTGTAGCATAATTCAAAGGGTGACTTGTTGTCACATACCACTAAAAGCAAATGAGAGTCTTAACGAAATACTAGTGCACTATTAAAGAGTGGTGTACAATCCCCAATACTAATTAAAAAGCTAAACAAAGCACGGTCTCAAAATAATTGGAATATAGGGTCCAACGGTTTTTACCTCCATCATGGGAACAAATGCAAAACTATTTTTTATGAATGGCGCATGAATATCAGTGGGCAAAATTCTTTAGGTCTCAAATTTTAATTTCAGATCTATATATATATATATATATATAATGATAATTTATTCTGCTCATCAGACATCATGATAGCAGTGCTCTCCCAATATTTGATAAATTTAGGGTCTACACAAACCTTGCGTATATTGGATCTGACTTAATGAAGAACCATCTAAAATAACAAGTAAAATGCGCATCTCGTATTGTTCACCCTAGCTTGGCATTGTTTCTTGCCGGCTCTGTCTCAACATCTAAATTTGTAACAATATGCACTTTGGCTTGTATGGTTATTCGGCTAGTAATTTACTATAAATACTTCAAATTATGAGAAATCATAAGCAAGAACAGCAAGATTCATCACCAAATTTCCTACGTGCCAAGGAATCAATAAAAATGGCCAAAAATGGAGCTTCAATGTTTCTAAACATGGGATTAGTGCTCTCACTTCTTCTCATTATCACTTTGGCTGAGAGCAGAATAGTACCCAGTGAGTGTTAAATCATTCAAACACTAGGGGTTTAGTAGTATTTGGATGTAGAAATAGTGCGTCAATGCCTTTTTCCATTACAGTTATTATGGTGCTACATGTAATGTTTTTCATACCCAAAATGCTAATAAGGGCGAAAATCCACTATAGTGACGACTACAACCTCCATTAGTTCAATTCTTTTAAAAAAATACATGTATTACCTTATTTTAGGATGAAAAATAAATAAATTAACCTCTACTAAAAAGATATTAGTTTTATAACATCTCGTAATTCATCCCTTAATGCTAGTATGAGTATTCATTTTATGGTGCATTCACCTTTTTTAACCTTTTATTTTTGAAATCAACAGGTGATGCAGTTCCAGTACCAAGTTGTGATTCAGTGGTCGGTGTGCAAAGTGGCGACACTTGTTTTGACATTGCTGAGTCGTTCGGCTTGACTTCTGAATTTTTTGGTGGAATCAACCCCAATCTCAATTGTGATACACTTTTTGTGGGTCAATGGCTTTGCGTTAAAGGGACAACGAATTAAATTGACTGATGATCAGAAACTAATATTCACGTACTATGACATCTAGAATAATATCAAGAATAAGGAGGCATTTCTTGAATGCTTAGGCCACTCTCTACATGAATGATGAATGTATTGAAGATCATGGTAATTGCTTTTGTTGTTATTGGAATTTTAATATGGTTTATATAAATGTATTTCTCCTACATTTTCGGATCATAAATTGATGCTTACTCTTGTTTAAATTGTGAAAATTCAAAAATCATATAATTGATATCTAAACTACTATATAAATCTCAAAAGGCATAAAATATAACACATAAGTATACATTATAAAATTACTTTACATATTGAATAATACTACATTATTTATGTGAAGGTCATATTTCAACAAATGAATTTATTTTGATATCCTTAAAGTTACGAAATTATCCAAGATGGAGGAAGCCAAATAACTTTCAATAGACAAGCCACGTGTTCAAACATGTGGTTGATTGTGGGATAGATCATGAGATAGTGGCAAATGTAACGATGGACAGTTATGTCGACATTTATCAATTTAATTATCCTTGTCATTGTTAAAACAAGTAGAAATAATTATTAACAAACTATTTTTCTACAATCATTGCAGTGAGCAACATATTCAATCCAACAAATATATATTGCAGAACCCTTAAATTTATCTATAGGAGAACTTTATTGTATACGAAAAACATGAATAGTCATTTTTTTTTTAATTTAATTTAGTCTTTATTGTTTTAAAATATTAAAAAAAGTCCCTAATATTTCTAAAAGATTCAGTTTAGTCCCCATTATTTTAAAAGGTTTAAACAAGTCCTCAATATTTTCTAAAATATTCAAAAAGGTCCCTAATATTTTTCAAAAGGTTCAAAAAGGTCTCCAATATTTCTCAAAAGATTCGAATAGTCCCCATTATTTCTAAAGGTTTAAAAAGGTCCCCAATACTTTCCAAAAGACTCAAAATGGTCCTTACCATCAAAACAACTATTAACTTTGACATATTCTTTTTCATAATACAGTTTGACACGTGATAAAATTTAATTGGTTCGCTACTAATATGCAAAACAACGTTGTATTGGTCCTCTTCTTTCTCATGTCTTGCCAAAAAAAAATTATAGATTATAAATAATCTTTAAAAAATCATAACTCCTTCAATGTTTGTCCAAATTTCATAAAATTTGGTCCGTTAGAATGAAAATTTCAAGGAGAATTCATAATCTGTAATAGTTACGTGATTCAGATTACAAACAAAAAAAAATCTTTTACCTAAATTGCTCTTCAAAGACTGGTCACGTGACACACACGTGGCTACTATTATGTCAAAATTAATGGTTGTTTTGATGGTGAGGATCAGTTTGAGTCTTTTGAAAAATATTAGGGACTTTTTTGAACATTTTGAAAAATATTAGGGACTAAATTAAATTTTTTGAAAAATATTAAAGATATTTTTGAATTTTTTAAAATAATGGGGACTAAACTGAATCTTTTGGGAAACATTAGGACCTTTTTGAGTATTTTGAAATAAAGGAGACTAAACTGAATCTTTTAAGAAACATTGAATATATTTTTAAATCTTTAAAATAATGAGGACTAAACTGATTTTTTTAGAAACAATAGTGACTATTCATGCTATTCTCCTTTTACTTACTTTCATTTATTATCACTTTCAGTAGGAATAGATGTATTGGATCACGGCCCCAAAACTAATGCCAATCTCGAGAAACGTGGCTAACATGTAAATTCGTAAGGTACTAAGCAAAATTAAATCATAAATCACAAGAAAGGTGGCAAGTCTCAAAATATCTAATCCAAAAAATAGAATTGAATGGTTCAAAGTCTCTAAAACAATTAAGATACTGATTGGTATGTTAGAATGAGTTAAAAATGAAATGACATTTTCTAATTCTTTTTCAATTCCTAGGTTTGGTCTAAAGTAATGAACTTAGGAATCTAATTCTTTAGGCAATATGATTCTCCTTAAATTGAGATTAGCCGTTCCGAATAGAACACATGGGATTTTAGTCAACTCCCATATTCATAGGAATGAACTTATGTCAAATAACCAAAATGCCCTTCCAAACATAACAAATTACGAAACTAGCATTTAATATAAATATTATTATCTTAAGAATAAAGATAGACATAATAATAATATTGATAAATAATAATAATCTAATTTATTGATAATCATAGTACAATATGTATAATGTTACAAAACTCGTTTGTCAAATGACCAAAAAGCCCTTTCACAACATAACATATGACAAAACAAGTCCTTTAATACATGTTAATAATAAATAATATTAATAAATAAAAAATAGTAAACAATAATCTTAATAAATAATAAACTTATTATATATATGTTGTTATCTTTTCATAGAAATAATAATAACAATTATAATGGTAATGGTAATAATAATAGCAACAATAGATGATATCAACAAATAATAATTAATAGTATTAAGAAAATATAATAATATTACTAAATAATAAAAATATTAAATATAATAATAAAAGGGTAATTGTGTCATTTAAACAAGTCATTCATAACATATTATATACTGACTACCAAACATATATTTGAAATTAATATCTATTTTTCATCTTCATTTTTAGAGCATACCAAGTATGATATAAAGTTTGTCAAGTTCATTACAAGCCTAATTCCATTCCCTTCCTTATTTCATTAAATTTTTGTCCAAATTTATTCAAATTTCCAATCAGGACCTCAAGGAATAACTCCCAGTGATTACATAAATCCATAAGACAATCTAGAAGGAGTGCAAAAGATTATGAATTTACGTAGTTTTAAATTAATTGAACTTTTAAGTGGTTCGAATGTGATAAAGGATTCCCAGCGTACGTCAAGGAGATCATCTAATCCCAGGGGCTCAGCCAAGTGACTCTATTATCACCATCTGCGAAAAAATATAAATTTCAAAGAGAAGAAAAAACAACAAAGTGAGATTAAAATCTCATTAAGTAGAACGACCCAAAAATCGTATCACTCTTCATGAAAATAAATATTATAGATTTAACATGCGGTGCCAACACTAACAATGGTGACATGTGCTTAAGAAGCATCCAATTTCGAAGACTTACATAAAACATAACATAATCAAAAATGCAAATGTAAATAATCGTTTTTAGAAAATGTGAAGTATGGTATAATTACTTATCAAAAGTTAAAAGAACAAAAAACCAAAAATTATATGCCCTAACAAAACATAGTGAGGGTACGAATCCATAGAGATGAGTGGCCAGGCTATTATCCTGGTAACACAATTCAAACAGTGATTTTATATATATATATATATATATATATACTCATCAGTGCTCTCCCAATATTTGATGAAGTTATGGTCTACAAGCTGTACATACCAATCTATTGCACATGATATAGCAGTGCACAAACCTCGCATAAATTGGGAGTGAATTGATGAAAAACCATATAAAATAACAAGTAAAATGCGCATATCAGATTTTGTGTTATTAATTAAGTTGCCCCAAAAAATTATTAACTCAACTTGAAATATGTCGCTGCAGCCTGCAAATATCTCGTATTATTCACCCTTCACGATATTGTTTCTTGCCGGCTGTGTCTCAGCCTCTAAATTTATAATGATGTACTTTGGCTTGTATGGTTTATTCGGCATGTAATTTACTATAAATACCTCAGATTATGGAGAATCATATGCAAGAACAGCAAAAGTCATCAACCTATTCCCTAAGTGCAAAGAGAAAAAAAAAAAATGGCCAAAAATGGAGCTTCAGTGTTTCTAAACTTGGGATTATTACTCTCACTTCTTCTCATTATTACCTTGGCTGAGAGCAGACTATTATCTGGTGAGTCTTAAATCATTCATTAACTAGTAGTATTTAGAAGTATTTGGCTGTAGAAAATATTTCATCCAATGCCTTCGATTCCATGACATTTACTAGGGTGCTACATGTAATGGTTTGCATACCCAAAATGCTAGCAAGGGTGGATCCACTATATTGTCAGTGGCGGCTGCATTCCCTATTGTACTCGACTTTATTTAAAATACATATAAAACTCCAAAATTTCTTTTAAAACATGTGTATTCTAGTATAAAAAATTAAATTAATCCCCCATTAAAAAAAAAATAGAATTATAATGTTAACTGAAACAAAATTTTAGATTTGTCCATAAATGCTAGTATTATTAAATTCAAGGTGCATTGATGTTTTTTACCCTTTGTTCTTGAAATCAACAGGTGATGCAATTTCAGCACCAAGTTGTGACTCAGTGGTCGGTGTGCAAAGTGGTGACACTTGTTTCAGCATTACTGAGTCGCTCGGCTTGACTGCTGAATTCTTTGGTGGCATCAACCCTAATATCAATTGTGATGCTCTTTTCGTGGGTCAATGGCTTTGTGTTAAAGGGACAGTGAATTAAACTGATTGATGAGAAATCAATTCGGATCACTATGACATCTAGAATAATATCAAGAATAAATAGGCATTTCTTTAATGCTTGGGTCACTCTCTACATGAATGATGAATGTATTGAAGATGGCAATATCAATTGTACTTCTTGGATTTTTAAGATGGTTTAAAATCTAATTTTCCTTTTATTATCAGACCAAATTACGGTTCCCTCTTATCTAAACTAAAATTTGAAATTTCTAACCCGAACCGCTTATAACTTGCGTCAAATGTGTTTAGAAATTTGGACCTTAGTATGAGTATTTAAAATGACTTCATGCGAGTGTTACCCGTCATAAAAAAAAAAAAAAAAAAAAAAAAAAAAAAAAAAAAATTTAAAAATTCTAAGATGGTATAACTTGCTTCAAATGTTCCACTAACAAAATGCCAATCAGAATGGCAACATCACAACATGAAAAAATCCCATGTGATAAATGATAAGCGGAAAGTAGAGAAATCTGAGAAGTGAAGGCATCGAATGATGAGAAATGGGTATGTTAAGAGTGAAAACTGAAAGGCATCGAATGATATCTAAAATCTAAAATGAATAATTATGCGCTGGTCCACATTGTTGTTATAGTGAGTTGGCCATTACGCATATGGGCTAAAAGCTATAACGCAAAGTGCAAAGAATGATTATTCTAAAGAATATATCTCTTTCTGGACCTTTCACTTTTTTTTTGTGTTAGGATGCAGTGATTATTTTGTATGATTGGTGTATTCAATCATTAGTCTTGAAGACTTCTTCCTTTCTGATGTTTCGTCACACTCAGTTTAACATTAGTTCTATAAAAAATGTTTGTTCGATCTATAATAGTTTGAATTTTCTTACTAATATTATTACGGATTGAAATATTTTGAATTAATATGTGACGGTGACTGCGCTTTTGGAAGACGACACGTGCTACTGTATTATGCAGCTGTTACTTCTATGCTATGAGCCCCAACGGTGACTGTAAAAATCTGTCTATAAATTCGTCTGTATTGTTGCATAGAAGGAGCAACTTTTAATTTACTAAAAATCCTAGATCGTTATGCCTTTCGTGAAGGTCAGTTTTGTATTGTTGCATAGTAGGAATTGGCTAGTGGCTTTTACAATGGAATCAGCATCTTACGTGGGCTGATGAAATAGGAGTTGGGTCCTACAACGAAGGGCGCATGTTTTGCTTTTCGTCTTGCAGATTTTTTTTTGTTTTTCATCAATTTTCGTCTTGCGGATCAAATAACAATAAGTGCGACATCGAATAAAAGTTAATTCTTAGACTATTTTTTTTTTTTTGGGTCATAATTCTTAGACTAAAGGCACTTAAGTTTTCCCTTCACAATGGAGGCATCAATAAAAAAAAAAAATAAGTGAACGACTCAACGAGCCAAATAGCAAAAGATAAAGTAAAATGACATTATCCTATAATGTTGTCTCGTAACGACAAGAGACATAAAATAAGAATGATTTAGTAATAAATTTTGCGAATCTAAAAAATTTGGATTAACTATCGTTTGCGTATAAAACTTAAAATTATTATTATTAAATTCACGATACTAGTATCGTATGCAAGTTTAAAATTCTGAATGTATAAGTACGTGTATACTCACTGTCAATAAAAAATAGAAAAGCTTTGCAAGAAAAATAGATTACCCGTGCCCTACTAGATAACACTCGTGAGAATATATAGTGTAACATTATTACTTGGCACTTTGCTGATCAATCACTTAGCAAGCCAGAGATTGAGGAACAAGTAACACTTTTCATACTACTTATCCAAATTCTATCCAAATAGATAAAAGGGTATGTGCTATTTATCACATAATGAAATATTAGAATCAAAAAAGTGTGTTGAGTCATGTGAATCATCCTTCTTCCATAATACGCAAACCGTGACTTAAATGACTGTCCAATTTTCCAACGTTAGTGGATGCAAAAGATGATCCAATCGCATTAACGTTTGCGGTCGTCTTGAAGAAGTTTCTTGCTTCATTGCCAAAACCGTGACCAAAATTGATTGTTTCTTTTCTGTGAATGGTATTGTATGAGATCAACATTCTTCGTTCTTCTATAATGAGAAATTCAGAAATTCTTTTTATTTAAAATTATGTATTTAACTAAAAAAAAAATTATATTAAATTCATCTTAAAATTACAAATTTCATAATATAACAGTCCATTTCAATACTTATTCTAAGTCAATGATCAGTTCATATTTATGAAAGGGTACATAAATACAAATTTAAAGTTTTTAATCATCATAAATTATTATTGTATAATTTTATCCAACTCTTCGGGTCAGCATTGTCGTTGTCACCCAAAAGCCTGAAAATCTCATTTATTCGGACAGGGGAAAAAGCGATTTCGTAATCAAAAAGCATGTGAATTCGATTCCCACTAATAGAAAAGTTGTGAATATTGGAGCTCTTCATTTATTGATGTCATAAAGTCATCTTTATCAAACAAACCGCCCATCTCAAATTTTTGCCACTGTAATATTATCCAATTTTTTTTTATCTTTATCCATTTGACAAGGATAACTTTTTGTTTTTTGTTTTTTTTTTTTTTTTGTCAATAAGATAACTTTTTGTTTATGTCATGCGATTCTGTCGGAGAACTTGTTCTATATACCCAACTTTATTTAAAAGAGTCGATTTTAGGGGTTGCCTACTTTATTGTTATTATTATTTTTTTGTTTGAAAATATTAATGCACAATCAAGTATGGTGATTGCTTTAAGGACCAACTTTTTATTTATTTAAAGGAGATTTATAAATCAATATTATATCACTTAAGATATTAAATTCAAGAATAAATCTTGAAATTTTTCGCACTTAAAACGAGAATCATACCTCTAAAAAAACTTTATGTAAAAGAATCGATTTTAGGGGTTGCCTACTTTATTATTATTATTATTATTATTTTGTTTGAAAATAGTAATGCACAATCAAGTGTGGTGATTGCTTTAAGGACCAACTTTTTTTTTAATTATTTAAAGACTAATATTATATCATTTAAGATGTTAATTTCGAGAATGAATCTCGGAATCTTTCGCACTTAAAACGAGAATTATACTATTAGACCAAATTGCCTAGTCTTTTTTTTTTTTTTTGATTTAGGAAATATTTAAGATCGTACAATATAATTAGCGATACTCAAATTCATAATTTTTAGTATAACAATGAGTAATATTACCACTAGATTAAAGCCCTAGGGGCCCAAATGCCTAGTCTTTAAGGACCAACTATATCAATGCATAATTTGTATTGTAATTGTCACTTCTTTCTTTCAAGTCAGTCATAAGCGAATTAATCATAAATATGATTTCAATTTCTCAAATTCGTAAAAATGATCCAAATTTCTCGGTCACTTAAAGGTAATATAATTTGTTACTCCCCAAAAAAATTGATCTGAAATTAATGCATGAAATCTTTTTGTAAAGCAAATATACTTAAGAGGGGAAGAGAATTAAGTATTTAGCTAATGACTATCAATTAAAAATTTCAATCAACACAATTTATATTGTAACAAGTAAATTATCAAACACGTAAAGTGTACAAAAAATAAAAGCAAAGAAATAAAAGAGATAGAAGACAAATACAATGATTTACGGTGGTTCGCAAATCTACATTCAGCATCCAAGGTTACCTTCCCTTAAAATTTTTTCTAGCTCCACTAGTAGTGACTCTTCACAAGTTGGTAAACTATAAACCAACAATACAAGTTTCTCTTAAGTCCACAAGAGTAGAACAAACCTCTTCACTTCCTTGTCCACAAAGAAGATTTAAAACACTTTATATACAATGATTCTCTCAAATGTATAGTAATGTTTATCTCACAATAAGAGTGAATAATAATGCGTACAATAAACTCTCTTCAAGAATAGATGGATACAATTTAATGTTCTTGAATGCTCAATTGATTTGCAAGTTGAAGCTCAATAAATGATCAAGTAATGTGTTTTGAAGATATAAAAGCTATAGAGCAATTGCTTGCTGTTAGAAGAGGTGTTTTTGAGTATTGGGGATGTCTGAATATATGTAGAAAATGGTTTCCAACGTTGACACAGAGGGGAAGCCAACCTAGGGAGATGCTATGATCTACTCGATGATCCGATCCTCCATTTTCGCAAAAAAAGAAACGGTAAAATTTTCAAATATAAGATCCAGTCGGTTGAGGGAGTCGGTTGAGTCCCTTGTCCAACTGCCCCTGGAGGAGTTGGTCAAGGGGAGTCGATCGAGGGACTTGACCGACTTGCCCCTGCATTCCATAAATGAGTTGGTTGAGGGATCATTGATCGACTGATTCATCCGACTCAAATGGATTTGCCATAGGCAAGTGGAGAGACAAGTTAAAAAAACGTTTTTGCAAAGTATAAAATAGTTTAAGATAGAAACACAACATGTCAAATGCTCAAAACACATTTTAGAATAATGTTTTTGAAATCAAAACTTTGTCAAGAAATCTTTTAGAATGGTTTTCAAAAACAAGTTTTAAAGAGGGTTTGTTTGAGTTTTACCGAGTATATCAAAGTCACTCGACATATTATTTGCCAGTGCCCCTTATGACGCCACGTCTCCTCTTATAACTCCCTTTTTTTTTCTTCGAATCTTCAAGTCTTGATTCTTGAAATAAGATCTTCACTTCTTTAGCTCTTCAAGACTTCATTTCTTCTTTGGAAAGATCTTACCAATCTTAGCACTTCAACCTTGATTGTATTGATAAGCTTGTGCTAGCCATTTCTTCAAGCAAGATCACTTCCAATCTAAAACGAACCTCAAACATATGTAACTTATATAATCATGATTAGTCATTAGATCATTATTAGCTTAAGATTTAGTTATCATCAAAATATGAGATTAGCACCCTAAGGCTAACACTTTTTTTTTTTTTTTAAAGAAGATCAATAGTGGTTCTCCACCTACTCCTTAAGTCATTGGCGGAGGCATGTAAGGGCTGCAGCCCCCACTGACCTATAAAAAGGTTAAAATTTATATGTATTTCTTTTAAAAAATTAGATATTTATGTATTTTTAGTTTAAAAAAATTAATTGGCCCCACTGAAAAATAAAAGTACTCATATAATTCAAAAATTATTGATTTTAGCCCCTACTGGCCCGTAAAAACGTTAAATTTTCTATGTATTTTTTGAAAAAAAAAATTAGATATCTATGTATTTTTAGTTAAAAAAATTATTTTACCCCACTAAAAAAAATACTCGTATAATTCAAAAATTATGAATTTTAGCCCCACTGACAAAAATTCATAGCTCTGCCTCTGCCTTAAGTGACTTGAACTCGAGATCATTTAAATCTCAAATAAGGATTGCTTCCATTAAACTTAACCATCTTGTCAATTTGAAATCGTATTTAGAGCTTAACAATTTCAGTGCCTTGATGCCTTCCAGTAGTCACATTAGTTGAACTTGACAGTTTTATCCCGTGCTACTCTGTTTGCTAGTTTCTTCTTCAATTTTTTTTTTTGGATGAGAGAAACACTAGCAAGAAGTCCTTTGGACTCACTATAAGATCCAAATTTCTGGAGACATGATCCCAACTAAAAGAGTATGCTCCTGATCAGTTAGACATAAGGTTCTTCGAGATTGATTAAAAAATTGCATATTGACTAATTCAAGTCCAAAACATGATCAAATTTCCTACTACACTTTAAACGTTTCACTACTACACTAACCCTTAAGCAACTAATTGTTAGTTTTTAAAGTTAGTGTGCCAAAAGGATTCAAGAGAAGGTTGTGTATATTACAATCCTTCAACAAGTCTCATGTCCAGCCTGGTATAATTATTATTAAGTTGAATGATGGAAAAGTTGTGCCTTCTTGAGAGAACAAGGTACAATAAATTATTCCAAATCGGCCATCTATAGTACAATATCCAGTTGTTTTTGCTTGAAAACACAAGGGACTAAGTCCAAGCCAAGGAATTGACAATTTTTGTGATTTTTAATAATTTGGTGATTAAATTCAATACTAATGAAAGTGAAGCTTGAAAACAATGCATATCTAACATTATCCTCATCAATTACAGGTATATTCATAAAAGAGCACTAAAAAAACCACTGCATAATCATTCAAATTCAATCTCGTTTTGCAGCAATTGGATTTGTTATTGGTCATACTTTCTTGTAGGCATCGCCTCCTTTGCTCATTTCAAGTGATCCATTAGTGTAATCTGCATCGGCCACGAACCTGGACCAGAACCAGTGTTCTTTCCAGACGATATGCATCTCTTCAATCGGGACGTTCTTAGTCTCCGGCAAGAAGAAGAAGATGAAGATGGTCATCACTACCACGAAGAACGCGAAGAAGAGGAACAAGCCGAACTTCAAGTGGCAGAGCAATGTCAAGAAGACTTGAGCAATTACGAATGTGAAGAACATGTTGACAGATACGTTGATACTTTGAGCAGCAGATCTGATTTCGAGTGGGAAAATTTCACTAGGCACCAACCAACCAAGAGGACCCCATGACCAGGCAAATCCAGCAACGTAGACGCATATGAACAGCACCACCACAATGGCATACCATTTTGGTAACTCACCAGGATTTCCATTTACCCCGAATTTTATTCCAATGCATATAGCGACAGCAATCTGCGCGTATAGCAAGAACTTGTAAACATCTAAGTATCACATAATATGATATAGTCTAAACGAAACATAACAATACGCGTTTTAAGAAAAATGGCATACCTGACAGATGAGCATTTGGGTGCCACCCTCCAGAAACAGAAATCTCCTTCCCCACTTATCAACTCCATAAATTGAAACCATGGTTGCAATAACATTCACACCACCAGTAATGACAGCAGACATTAACGAAGCATCATCTCCAAAGCCGATAGTTTTGAACAAAACAGGAGCGTAAAACATGATCACATTGATTCCAGTAAGTTGCTGAAAGAATGGAATCAGGATAGCCATTGTAAGTTGTGGCCTATACTTCCTTTCCAGGATATTTCTCCAAGGGTGTTCCACTTGCTTAGAGGCCTCACTAGCCGCGACTAAATCATTAAACTCTTCATCGACACTGGTAATACCCCTGATCCTTTTGAGCTTTGCTTTTGCCTCATCGTGCTGGCCACGCTCGATCATTGAGTTTGGTGTCTCGGGGAGGACAAGCGATCCAACCGTGATGATCAGGGCAGGAACCATAGCTCCTCCCAAGCTCAGACGCCATCCCCATCCACCATGAATTTTAGCAAAGAAGTAATTCAACACATTGGCTACTAGGATACCAATTGTGATTGACAATTGAAATCCAATGTTGAGTGCACCCCTATACTTGTAAGGAGCCATCTCAGAGAGGTACAATGGCACGGACTGCAGAAACATACACAAATCAGTGTCATGTTAACACCAAACACTACCATGTGGCAAAGCACACTTAAAAAAAATTTCTCATAAATCTCAGCAAATCAATCCACAAAAGATGAACTGAAAACACCCAAGAGTTATAATCAGGTATTTTGAGTTCGAATCACGACCTCATAGTCATGGGTAAGAGAAATAAATTGAAAACCCAAAAGAGAAAAAGAGGGAAAAAAATGTCACTTTCTTGGGACCACATTCTTGTCGCCTAACGGGAGGAAAAATGTCAATTTTTGATGAACCAAGACTTGGAAAAAATGCATAACTTTGCATCATGCTTGACCTTTAATTTAATGGCAAGCCATTTTCAAGTCAATTTGCTAACTTTTGTTTGTATTAAAGTCGACGAACCAATGGTGGAAAAGAACATGCTGGGACGTCATGTGCAAAGAAAAATATTGCATGATGACTTGCAATTTACATTTAAAAAAGAAAGAATACATTTCCTTATCTCAACTACTAATCATGATCGTGGCTTTGATAAATTATTCACAGTAATGAGTGCTACAACTAACTAAAGCAATCTCGAAGTAGATTCAAATCTTTATAAAGTCAACGTAATCACTCATCCTGAATATGAACCTAAGGGAGGCACATCCCACATTTTTTACAAAAACTCAATAAAACTGGGGAAAAAAATTCAAGATCGAGAATATCACGTATCATTAATTTTTCACTTTAATGTTAATATAGTTGTCATGTATTACCAATTTTTTAAACATTATTATTTTGAACATTATGACAAGACCTAAACTCCAGTGGGGCTCACGGCTCATCTCGGATGTTTAATTTTGCCGGACTGAATTTTTTCCCCACACATACATAAGGGAGAATAATTAGCTGGTGGCCTGCAGCCAAAGTCCACATCTTATACATTTCTTACTTTAGTGTCCCCATAATATAAAAATCCAGCACAGAAAATTGATTTGAACGAGATTCATAAAGATGTGGAAAGGATCTGAATAGGTTCAGAGCTTTATGGCAAAAATTCATTTCTGTCATCTTCTCAACAAACTCCTCATTTAATTGGAAGTCAGATCTGAACTATGAAGCTTTTGAACAGCAACTTGAATTACTTTTTATGCTCTTACGAAGAATAAAACCAAAGCCGTATAATTTTGTATTGCAAGTATATATTCTCTCACAACACGAAGCTAGACATCAGGCGAAAGGGGTATGAAAGACACAGAACAAGACAAAAAATCTTGAAGTAATCGAAAAAGAATACAAAAAATTCCATGTTGTATTTTCAGAAAACACCATATTTGTTCTGTAGTAACAGCATGCACCATATTAAAACAAAAGACTATGAACATACGAACATGCTTGATAACAAATAAAACCAAGAATCGGATAATAAAAGATTTTAAATTCAAACCACGAATTCAACATCTAAGAAATTAGTAACAGCCCACAGAAGTGAGAAAAATGGAGTTACCTGATTGGCAAATCCAATACCGAAACCAAGCAAAATACGGCCAACAATCAACATCCAAACAGCTTGAGCAAAGCCATTGATTAAAGCTCCTGCGCAGAACAGCACACCACCAAAAAGCATGGATAGTTTCCTACCAAGTTTTCTGGTCACAACTGAGGCCACAAGGGAGGACAAAAGCGCAGCCAAGTACAAAGATGACGTGAACATGGTAAGAGTTTGGCTGTCAAACTTGCAGTACTGGTTTGTGGAGTCGTCAGCCTTCTCTTTCAAGTAAACACTGTGGAAGAACTTCTCCAAGAAAGAATCCATGGATGTCACACCACCTAAACACAAAAAAAAGTAACCCCATGATCAAAAAACTAACCATGTAACACAATTCAAGATCATAATATATACGCCACCCCCCTTGTGTTTTTAAGACACAAGAGTTAACGTGCATTTTTGATAAAATACAAGTACGGTTTAAAATTTAGCCGTGATACGTCTAATGTTTTTACAGCACCTACCCGAAATTCCAATATCATAACCGAAAATGAGACCACCCATGGCAGCAACTATGCAAGTAACGGTCACATAGAGAGTGAGTTCTCCTGGATATTGTTTTCCAGTTCCAGGATCAAGACCAATGCCACCTCCAGCCATTTTTGCAGTTTATATATATGGCCTTACTACTAATGATCAAAGAAGTAGGAGGATTGAAGAATGACTATGAAAGGATATGTTGCAGAAATGAATGTTTTAGACAAGAAGAGAAAAAGCAATATGGTAGAAGATGAAGGAGCAAGAAAAATGGATAGAGAGTTGTATGGGTATGGAAAGAGTATATATAGAGAAATTAAATCGTAAAATGAGGAGTATCCTTAGCTGTCGTACGTGGTATTGTATACTACCCGTTAATCCCACACACACTGTCCTTAATGAAAGCGACTGACCAAAAATAATTAATGACAATTTGATGAATATTATTATTGTGCCTTTATCCTTCAAACTTTTATTAGTAATGTCAAATTTTGAAATATATGATTTTATCTATAAAAAAAATTATCTAAATTATTCAAGAATAAAGTTTTCAAGACTGACATTAAAAAAAATTTGTTTTTTTTATTGATTTAAAACCGAAACATGAATAAGATATTTATTCATGTCCCCAAGTGTTTTCGTCATTAGACTTACCTCTTAATATTATAATATTATGAACGAAATATAACATTCATAAATTATTAATTTAATTATAAAAAAATGATACAAATAATTCACAACTATTGAATTACACAGATAAATTGTGTAATTCTTCAAAAAAAAAATTTCCACAATTGTAATTTGGGGCTAAGTATTTTTTAACCAAAAGATGAATTATTATACTCCAGCTCATAGTTTAAAATGAAAAACGTTAGTCTAGTACTTTATACAGTGAATCCAAAGGCCACTGGATGGTGGGAACAGAGATGATCAGAGTTGTTGCCAGTCAAAGTCCGGAGTTTGCAACTTGACAGGCGACGCAATACACGTCATTGTTTCCACATATATTTATGTTTATCTATTTAGTCATAGGTGGTTCAAACTCCACTCTAAAAGTGCTCACATGGAGCATAAGTCTGAATTGATACGTTAATCTCTTATATAATTAGTGAAGTTTATATGCGTGTAATTTATTAATATATAAAATATTGATATTAATTTGAATTAATTGAAGAGTTTTTCTTCTTTGTTATTTTTCTCATTTTGGTTATGGTGTTCTCATTTTCTTCTTATGCCAACATCATTTAACATATAGGATTAATCATAAAGTGTAAATATAATAGGAATTTTTGGAAGGAAAATCAAGTTTGTAGGTCTATTTCTCCCTATAGAGAGAGAGAGAAAAAAAAAAAAAAAAGAGAGAGAGAGAGACATGGTACCAAATTTTGGGATGTAATATTATGTTTTCGTTCATCTCATGTAAGTCATGTCAAATTGTTGATTAATAAACTAAACTTGTGGGTTTTAAGAAAAACTCTAAGCCTTCCCTCTTTAAATTAAGAAGGAAATTTAAATAGTGGTAAAAAAAAATTGAGCTTACTATTTCATGAGAAAGATAATTATTCATTTTTTTAAGCTTAGGTATTAAAGGAAAATTAACATTCACGATTGAGAATTGTTATAAAAGCTCAAACTAGTGCTTTCTTGCTACTGTCTTTATTGAAAGTAGAGGGAATAATTTGATTGGACAAAGACAAAGTAAAGGCTAGAAAAAGCAGATTTGATTAGCTTTTATTTAGACTCGTATGTTATATTGTAAAAATTAAAGTTAAGTGAAGTTCTTTAGATTCATAATTAGTTTGAGCATATATAAATAATAAAATAGACACTAGATTATTCTTCGTCATTGAATTTCTCGTTCCCTTTTTCTTGACATGATTTTAACATATATGAATTGAAACATAATAAAATATTCAATTTTACAAACACATATAAAAAAGAGTAACGATCTTTTGTCGCAACTTGCATTTATAATATCGACTCATAAATCGACTGGTTTAGATTAAAAACAGAAATAAATTAACATCTTTTCTAGTATAAATCTCTAAAAGAGAGTGGATAAATACGTAATAGTTTTGCTTTTTATGCTTTTTTATTTTCCTTTTCTTGATGCAATAATAAAGAGATGTTTACAAATGGAATCAAAGGTGAGTTGGTCGGTAGAATATGATTAAAATGGAAAAAGTTTGTTGACTTATAAACACTGAAAAAATTAACGTAATTAATTATAAATCCACAACAATTAGTTAGTTGGCATATGATTAATCAAAAATTCCATGTACGCAACATTGTATATGGGTTTTGCCTTTTTCATATTTTTCAACGTAATGGATTTTGCTGAGTCATCAAATTTTCTGTCCAACTAATATTAACCTTTATCCGCGTATGGATAATGTCGAAGTTATGGCCCTGATTTGGTACAACGTCGGCAACTAATGAAAAAAGGTAAGAGGAAACGTGAATTCTAAGCCTTTCACGGTGAGGTCCCAAACTCACGTGACCTCGCGCCTTTTCTGTGGTACAAGTTTTGAAAGCTTTTACTTGCACCGGTGCACTACGTGCACACATAATGTATTGGTATTTGAATTTTCTTGAAATATTGTGATCAAGAACGGAGTCAAAAATTTAAAATTAAAAAGTTAAATATTTAAATTTTTTAAAATATTACATATATTTTTGTAAATTAAAATAAAATAACATATGTTTTTTTTTTCTTTTCTAAATCTTGGGTTGGGGTGGGTGATGATGGAAGTAATGAGATATTAATTTATTTTATCATTACTATTTTATCACCGTTAAATCAAGTAGTTAATAATTTTTAAAAATTTTCTCATAGCATTATAAGACAACAAGTGTTAGGGAAGGAATCAAATCCCATATCTTGACTCTTGTGTTAGCATGTGTAATGAATGTGTGCATCGGTCTTTAAGAATTTTTTTTTATTTTTTAAAGAAGGCCTAAAGTAATTTTATATTATTCTTAAATAATACTGTACTTTCTCCAAAAATTAATCTCAAACTCTTTATTCATAAAAGAAAAAATCATACCACTAAATTAAATAGCTAGTGTGTAAAAAAATTTCATATATGTTTTAAGTGTTTAAAAAGATGTTTAATGTTCGTCTATTTTTTCTATTAAAAATAAAGAAGAAAGAAAGGTACATTTGATATTTATCATCCATGTTGTAATAAAGCCCTTTCCACGAATGCCTCTTTCCTACTATGAAGACCTTCTCTGTCTACCTCCACCACCCTCTAAATCATCATTTCTCAAGAATGTGAACAATTTTCTTCACTCGCAACATAGACTCGCAACAGACATAAGTTTTAAGTTCAAACACGCCGGCTTGACCCAGGGATGAAGTCAACAAAAGTGGAAGGTGCCTCGGCCTTGGTCCTTTAGGCCCTACTTGGCTCTAGAGTTCCATGTATAGCTGCTGGCTTCTGATTGGTCGATCCAATTTTTGAAAATCTCTAAAATCACATAAGTAATTTTTTGTTTTTTTTTGTTTTTGTCAGATATGAGTAGTTTCTTTTGGCTAAATTTTCAAAGACAGAATTTTACTTTCCGTTCAGCACTAAATAAGCCACTTTACCCAAAGTTGTAATACGGTATTTAGAATAAAATAGTTCTCTCAAATTGAAAACTACTTTCTAGTGGCATGGCATTCGATTACAAAATTTATTGGCAATTGTATAAATAACGAGAATTTTTTTTTTATTGAAAGTGATGCATATTATGGTTGTTTCGGTAATTCTATCTGCCTTGGACCTCTAATTTTTTTTTTTTTTTTTTGTCAAAAGGAAATTTCATTGCAAATGAAAGTTTTTACATTAGCCTATCCTAACAGTAAACAAGTCTGCTTGAAACAGTGAGTACAAAGAAAAACGGACAGTTAATAACCAGTTAGAAAAAAGTAAATATTGATGCGCCTGGTTAGCAATCCAATCAGGCGTTACATTTACCAATCTTTTAATGAGTCTGAGATTGATGTCATTCATTCTTGTGAGCTAGATTAAGTAATACATTAATCGCAACATCAAGGTTTGAACCAAATTGAGCAAGGGCGACAAACTCGTAATATTGTGTCAATTCTAGTTTTGAACTACCAAACTTGTTTCGTAGCTTTCAATTGAATGACAGAAAAACTAACGTCAGTAGCAAGTCTAATTTTGCGATGTCATGTGAGCAATTTGGAAGGCACCTCTCTGCACAACACTGGAACGTAAGTCGAATAATGCTCACACCTAAATCCTAAGACCAAGAGAGAGTACATGATTCCTGGTATTTCTACTATTCGATATACTTGGTCTCTCAAAAATCCAACATATATTATCGAGTTTAGCTATGTGTCGTACACCTTCTTACCAAGTCTAATAATCTACATCTTCCCAAGACATACAATGCAAAGAAGAACCTTGAGACTCACAATGGAAAGTAAATAGCATATCACATTTCACGAAAGGGCAAGTTTTACATTCTGAACAGATCCCATTCTATTCTCAATACACACTGTCAACTTTGAATTAGGGCTCCATTTGTTTAACGTAAAATAATTTCCTATTTTTCTATTTTTTAGTATCACTGTAGGTATATCCAAGTTTTCATTCGGTGCTTAGATGATCATTTGTATATGTATGTCATATGTGCATAGCAATTTTCAAGCGACCTATACCAAAGAGAATTTATCTGTTCATCTCTCTTTAAACTATTCTCATTGACTTTAATTTAGTAACTTCATTAGCTCCAAAACATGAATACCATGATTGTTATATGTCACATCTTACTGGACCCCGAAATATTATGCCATGGAAATGCTTCAGAATAAGTTCAAAACCATTTTAAAGATCAATACTCCATGAAGAAACTGAAACATACAGCGGTTAAAGACCCATCATGCTTATCCCCAAGGGTCTTGAAAAATTGATGGTTTCGAATATTCTTCTTAGGGAAATTCTATAATCCGGGGTGCGGAAACGGGGAGGGAGTAGAAAGCGACACCTGACAGTGAGTCCCGCCTGAAGTTAGCATTTTAAAATTAAGATAAAGCAAAATAAGTTGTTAAATGACATTTACTCCCCTCAATAAAGGAACGAGACAATTAATACATTCTGATTGATTTTGACTACCAAACCAATACAAAACGCACACGTGTCAATGCGAGGCGAATTCAACATTTCGAAATCAGATTGTCCATTATACCCTCATGAAAAATGACCGGAAAAGCCTTCATAAATATAACATCGAAATTACCAAAATGGGTAAATAATAAAATAAGAGTGTTGTGGAAAAAGACAAAAAGACCCTTGATTAGAAGTAGAATTGTTGGAGATGACGAAATTATCCTTAGGTATGGAAAACGATTGAAATACGTTTTGAATTGTGCGTGTGTTGTATCTTCACAACGTAAAAATTTTGAAAATCTTTAAAATATATGTTTGCGTTAGACCCTTTAAGTGAAAAAAAAAAATAAAGAGTGTAAATCCGAAAATTTATATGAAATAAAACAAAATATATAATAATATAGCTAAACTGTTACATTTAATTAGATGTTTAGTAGATAATATTATGAAATAATTTCATGATGTGTACATCACATAAACATCCATTATAATCTTTGTGTACAGGCTCGCAATCCCAAGCCAACCTGACCTTATCATCTTGAGTGGGTCATGCACCTGACAACAAACAGTTTTCTGGATGATAGGTTGATATCTCCATAGTTTAGGCAAGATTTTGGACAAACTTTGATGACACTCCTTTGCCTTTGTCTTTAGATCCCTTATAAACATGTCTAGGTTTGCTATCGCTTCCTCTATTGATGGATTAGCGGCAAATAGCTTAATGACTAACAGCGCATAAATCGCACCAAGATGACCACAACTTGTCGCTTTGTTCAAACATTGATATCCAAACGTCTCGTCCCCGTATGTCCAATAACTCTCTTGCTGCAAAAGAACCATTTATGGAGACATAAATTTATATTTTTGCAATGGTGGGGTTCATTTTTGTAATAGGAAAAAAAATCGTAGTATGGATTGTATAAAACTTACAACTTCCATTTGGTATAAATACTCTACATTTTTACTCTCCCGTAACCTTTGTCCGAGAACATCCATTCCATTATAGGTATTCCACCACCACGACTCAGGCGTAATGGTGTAAATGTTGATATGTTTCAATACGTAGTTTGATTCATCGAGACTTCGAAATAACTTGCAACTGTAAAAGTAGGTGGCAACAGTAGGAAACATCTAACCCGCATTAACACAGTTTAACTTGTGTAAAGACAAAAGATAACAAAGAAGAAATGTAAGATATTATTTTACCTTAAATTTGCATTTACAAGATCAGTTGACGAAGATGATGCTACACAGGCAAGAATTAGTTCTATTAATTCTTTAGGTAAACCCTCAAAGTATGAAGCCATAACGTATCAAGCATTATATATAAAAGAGAAATTGTAGTATAAAAGACTATTGATGCATGTTAACTGTTATTAAACACTTATGGGCTAAGTTTACAGTGAGCACTTGGTGCTGGATTGTTGGAAAAATGAAGAGGCAAGGTTGAGAACAGTTATTGGTAATTAAAATGAAGCGAACATAATTTAAGTGGTGATAGTTGTAGTTGAAGTGTAACGTTTAGTATTCCTGAAGACATAATTAATAATGTGTCTGCTTACAGTTTGTAGAACTATTTAGTATGTAACTGTTTTTGTCGTAAGTATATCATGTGCTGATAGAAATAAAGTAATTAATGCAGATGACAATGTTTAATTAACGTTAAAATTCAGAACATGGTTAAATAGGCAATAAAATGTTGAGATGGAGCATTTTGTGACATTGTGTTTTTAGCAATGTTAAAGTATGTTAAGAATTGCAGATAGAACAAATAATTCGTAATGAGAATTGTTTTTCCCGTAATCGAGTCCTTGTATATTGTAATTCCAAAATAGGGTAAGAAAATGGGTTGTAATAAAGGAAATTTGAACATGACAACGAGTTTGACTACGGAAAATATAACAAGTGATATGAACAAGCGTGCCTTTGCAATTGTACTTTCATTGTTGAGTGGAATTCGTCCTTCTACAACTGATAGTTATGTAGATCGCGCCCTATATTTATAAGAGAATAATTTAATTAAAAAATATACCTTTTCAGTCAAAGGGACACAACTCTTCAAAGTAACCAATAGTTGAAAAGAGATGCAACCTTTGACGAAGAGGCATCTATACATACCTCTACAAAAAGGCAATGTTAAAGTAAAATTTGACATGTAACAAAAAAGATGATGGATAAATTATGTTAAGTAAAAAAAAATGAACAATTTGGAATTGAAAATCATAACTTATAATAGCAATTCGCACGTGATAGTTGCCTCAAAGTCGAACAGACCAATTTGGATTTTGAATTCATCCTTATATGGTATGTTGTGTACAGGTTGGACTGTGTTTGGTGTTTGGGTTTTGGGTCAATTTGTGTTTTGTAGTTGTAGAGGTAAATGGTTTGGCGTTGATGATTTGCGACTTTGGGCTTGGCCCTCAATTCTATAGAGTTTTGTTTGGGCTTTGTGTTGTTTTGTTACTTTGTTAGGGGTTAGGGTAAATAGTAGTTGGGTTTTGGGTTGGTCATTATATTTGGGTATTTGTTTGTCCTATTTTTATTATGTTATCAAATATTGGAAAAATTAACATAGTAAAAGGAACTTTGAAAATTGTAGATAACAAACAATATGTTAAACGGAGGGTGTCTTCATATACCAAAAATTATGTATGTTTATTTGGATGACGAAGAATCATACACAGTAAAAGTATGAATGGTTAAATGAGTAATGGAGATGGTTTTGCAAATAGCGTTTCTCCAATTGTCATTTGGATAAAAGTAGCACTGATGATCTCTCTTGGTTTCCTCAATGAAAGGAGAGAGGGAGAGGAAAAAAATATTGAAAGTTGTGAAAGGTAGTATTAGGAATACTACACATATAAATATATATATATATACAGTAAAACCTTTAGGTCGGGCTGGGTTTACTTATTGATTTTGACTGTAATAACTATGAACCAAAGCATATGGTCGGTTCATATAAAATCTTAAACCACAAGAAAGAAAACGTTTAAGAAACCATGAAAAATGGGTTTGGTTTGGGTCAGTTTAGGAGGCTTTTGTGCACAATAAGAATGAATGTAATTTGAAATTTTATGATCGTAATAATATTAGAAGATATTTGTTTTTTATTATAATGAATTGGAGTATTAGTGAAATTTTATAAAACTGATTTCATGTTGGTATTTTACAGTTTTAGATGCTGGTAGGATTATCATGAAACATGAGATTTGAGTTATTGTATTAATGAAACAATTTATTTTATTAGGAAAACTGATTCAAAAGTAATATAAGGATTCAAGTAGAATAAGATTTTGTAATCAAGTTGCATTTTGTGGTAATAAAGGTATCACATAATGTTTTATTTTCATAATGTAATGATATTAGAGAGAACGTTAAATCATAATATACATATCTTTTTTATATATTTCATGGTTTGTAATATCTATAATACGTTTGAATGTGGTCATTGCACAAAATTATTGTACCATGTGCAAATAACAGTATACATTTGATACCCATCTGTGTGAGGGTTATTTTTGTGGGTAAAAAATATCTTTAACCTGGAAAGTGCACAACGATCTTGTACCATTTGTTATGAGTTTTATACTCCGTATGCTTAAGACTAAAGTGCCCTTAGTCGTAGTAATATTAATAGGCCATCTTTATCCCCTTTTCTCACAAAGACAGAGATAATCCCAAGCATTCCACTGTACGTTCCCTCACGCTCCAACAAAGTAAGTAGCTACCTTACATTTTTTTTTCTTCTCCCAAAATTTTAAAATTTGCAAGTAATTTCAACGTACATGGATTTATCGAGCAGCTTTGTTTTTGAAATTTCTGTTATGGTACGCATGTGTTTATGTATAGGTTTTGTTTATGTACATGGTTGCCTTTGATTTTTTCAGTGTTTTACCGTAGATGGTTTAGCTGGTTCCGGGCGTTATGCATGTTAGGCGTCGTGTGTTATTAGTTTCTTGATGTTGTCATTATGACGTTGAAAAAAGCTTCATAGCATGACCTTAGACACAATTTTATTTTCGAAACCCGATTTGAGTGCTCGATATGTCATGATTGATTTAGTTATTGCTTCATGAAGCTGGTGGTATGTTGTGTTCCTAGTTTCTTCATGTTGTCATTATGTCATTAATTTTGGTTTATATATTTGTAGAATTTTAGAGCTTTGAAGATGTCATCGTTGAGTAGGAGCTCTAGGGGTGTTGCATCACAAAATTCGCCACTTGAGTTACACTACGTCAACGTCAAGTGTTGGTGCAACAGGAAGACCCCCATCGAAGTTGTGTCCTTATCGGAGAAGCCAACCAAAGGACAGCTATTTTGCAAGTGTAGAACTTGTGAATATTTCCATTGGTGCGACCCAGTAAGGGCATTTTGGCAAGGCAGAGAGCTCCATTTAAGTAGGAGAAACATTGCAGAAGATGACTGGGATAGCGAAGAGGAGGTCGTATGTCCTGTGCAAAGGATGAATCCGAATGAGCTTTCGAAAACAATTGCATTTTTAAGTCTTCTTTGTTGTGTTTTTGGAGATGGTGCTATATTTTAGCATCTCCAAATAATGTGTTTGTGTACGTTGGTATTAGTAATGCATCATAATCTTATTTTCCCTACAAAAATGGATCCAACTATCTTGATTAATTACGGGTCCAGATGGAGCATATAATGGGATTAAGTGATAAATTATATGTTCCTCCAACAATCATACACTAACGAATTCATGTGTTTCGAACATGGTTTATTTAACAAACGTTTAGTAAGCCGATTTAGGTTATAATAACATGGTTTATTTTTCTCCTAATAATCTCCTCGGAAGAGACATTTCTAAATTTATGTAGCTTAAGGAAACTTATGCAACGGGTCTGAGGCTAAAATAGTTTGATATTTTGTCCAATTAATAGTTATTTTGAACTTTTGTTTTTATTTATTCAATGTTATGTAAACAATAATGAATCAATACGGAAAATTGTGTATGCATACGTACTTATTCTGTTTATGTTAAAACCAACCCATTGCGAACTATTATTATTTTATTTTTTTACGTAAAATGTGAACGCTTGTATTTTGCTTTAGTAGGATTACTAATAAATTTCAGTTTTTATCTTAATTTCGTCCCTTTTAGGTTGAGGAACTACCAAAAGAGGAAAGAATTTTCTGAATCTGTCACCTTGTCGTCAGAAATTAAAGTATGTAATATTTGTAACTTTCGTCATTTAAATCATGCCGAAAGATGACCCTAATTATATATGACATGCACATCTTTAATTATGTTTATTTAGTTTATTCTAATAGGTTATGCATAAACAAATATCATTAATTAAAAATGAAATAGAGGGCATGAAGGCAGAATTGCATAGTTTATCTGCTGCATGGAATAACACCACCATGATGCTGATGCAATTCCTTCAACACTTCAACACCCCTCTAGATGTGACGCCAATTAGGGTAGTCAGGCCATCGGAAGACTTTCCTCCGGAAGGACATTTTGGAGTGACTACAACGGCTGACGATGATGAAGGTGATGGCAACCATGTTTCCATCTATTCCAGTCCTTCAATTAACTCCCCCCGTGTGAATGCTTGATATTTATTTATTTTTATTATGCCCTACAAGACTGGAGACAATGTTTGGTTTTTAGTTTTTTTTTTGTATTTGGACTCTAAATTCATTTTTTTGTTAATTTTATGAATGACGATACAAACAGTGTTCTAACACGTACCTATGTGTGATTCTATGTTATCCTACTATTTTTTTCAAACGGTACAATAAATTGTTAAATTGCCATAAATAAATTTAAATATAACAACTGTCAATGATGATTGATTGTTTTATTAAAATAAAATTTTAATTATTTGTCAGCTTTGTTGAAAAATTCTCCCATAAACATTTCATATGAATTAATTCATTATGTGTAAATAACTAACAAGTGTCATATGAAAATCTTAAGACTATGTAGTTTAGTTTTCTGCTGCTAATGC
This sequence comes from Ehretia macrophylla, assembly GCA_037974665.1. Lineage (NCBI taxonomy): Eukaryota > Viridiplantae > Streptophyta > Magnoliopsida > Boraginales > Ehretiaceae > Ehretia > Ehretia macrophylla. The sequence continues at coordinate 56,394,775 of CM075769.1, forward strand.
GGTATCTCTTATATAACAAAGAATAAAAAAAATCTATTTTATTTCGATTACTTCCTCAACATAAGTTTCGGTTAATACAGATGTTATTTTGTAGTAATTTAATACTAGCTAAAAATTATTGGTCTTCACTCATGAAAGTTATTTGATTTGTCCTTGAGTATTTTAATTCAAACTTTGCAAATGGGGAACAATTTGTTTTTATCATTGTTCAACAATAAAAGAGAATAATAATTAAACAAGAAAAGAGAATGGTAAATAGACACTGTTATAAACTTAGCCAATGTCATACTTAATGTGATGCCTTAGCACATACATGTGCAGCAAAGCAAAAATGCACGAACATAAAATAATAGCCAAATTAAATATTATTAATTACGTATTAACATTTACAAAAATATTAAAATTCATAATATTACATCGCATCAAAATCACAATAAACTAACATCGTTTTCTTTTCTTTTATGTTTAAGTTTTGCCTCAATAACAAAAATCGAGAACCACCCGCCATCCCTGCAAGAGTAAACTATTTAAATTAAGAATTTTAAAGTAATAACATGTGTATTAAGAAATTTAAAATACCATAGCAAAATGGGAACACTCCTTCATACGAACATAATATAAACACAGTATCTTCCCATGCCACCATTTCCATCGCATCTTGTGTTTAACCACTTTAAACAATTTTCAACCATAAACTAAACTGCACTATGGCACCATTGGGAACGGAATATCCTTTACCAATGTCGCTTACCGTCGTGCTGCCATAGAATCCCGTGGGGGCTGATCCACTTAATGGAACACAACAGAACCTTGTGGATGCTGCAGACATCAACATTTGAAGTTTATGCCACGTCAATGCATTGATCATGAATAATTTTCTTCCAGTAGGAAACCATTTTTTGTAATTCTTCTCCACATGATTTACAATTTTTACATATTTTTATTACAAATATTTAAAAAAACTTTCACTTATTGATAAATCCGTATTTTTAGTAACTTTAACCCATTGAATCATGTATATTGTATTATTATTTCAAACTTAATTTTATATTTTACACAAATTTAGTGCAATATAGGTTTTAAGTAAGAAAGAGCAAAAATGGCATAAAAACCAACATTTAGAGAGAATATTCGGCGCAACACTGAAGGAAAATGGTAGAACAACTTCAAAACGAGCAATTCGATATTGAATTTGGCCAAACCGAGTGCAGAAACGGATTCAGGACGCTGAAAAAACTTGGAATAAACCTGGTCAACTTTTTAGTCAACGGTTAATGGTCAAAGTCAACCTCGCCGGTCAAAGTTCACCTACCATAGTTAAAGTAGCGCTCAAGCACCCCTTTTCCAGGCTTGAGCGCCACTTTTTGGAAAAGGCCGACAATTGAGCAGCAGAGTGTAGACCAAAAATGACAAAAAAAATATTAAAATCAAAAGTGCAAAAGGGCGCTCGAGCGCGCCTGATAGGCGCTCGAGCACCATCCTAAATTTTTGCCTATAAATAGTCGCAATTTTCAGCAACAAGTGTGTACCAATTTTTCTCCTAGCATAATTTCTGCTATTCTTGTGTTTGTGAAGTGAGTTGTGAGTGTGTTAATTATTTTATTTAGTTGTGTGCAAAGTTATAATCCCGAGGGGAGGGTCTAGTGAGCTATAAGCATATCAAAGTCATACCGGTCTACCGAAATCCGTTCAAACATGATAAGTATTCTTTGATTTTGGTTTTCGTTATGAATTTGTGTACTTTAAAGTTTATCATGGCACAATAGACCCGAGATTCGGGGTGGTATGTGTGAGGTTATTCTTGTACATATGTTGTGGTTCAGATTTATTAAAATCTCGTATTTTTATTTGCGAGTATTCTTTGATTAATTATACGTATACTTGTAGTTATGTTATATTTAATTGAAAGTACATATAAGTCCAGTTTTGTAAATCAGTGGCAATACGAGACTATCTCACATGGATTCTAGTTTGGTTGTACCGACACCTCCAGGTTATATAAGTGAAAGATTAATTGAGAGATTGGATATCGTTAGGTTGTACCAATACATTCAGTCTTACTAATTAATTAATCTTCTCACTTATGTAATTAAACGCTCATTTCAGTAGTGGGAGCTTGTAGCCCTATTTTTGAAGGACTTAACTTTTAATTTGAATCAATAACTTTATACTTGCGTATACCGAGCTATAACTACCCTGAATCATTAACCCTTTGAATTTTCATTGTATTATTAAGCGTTGTAATTCTTCAATTTTGTACCTTTGTTTAATTCACTTTTGGACATTGTTACTACCGTATATTTGGACATTTCTTGGACTTAATTTTATGTACTTCCGTACTTCTATACTTTTGGACTTAATCAAACTTATCTGTGACGAGAAATAGTCAAACAATTCTAAATTAAGGACTTAAATTAATTTGATAACCCAATCTTTGTGGATCGACCCTCTACTTGCCACAGTTAGAGGTAATTCAAGGTAAGCAATATTTTCAATTATTTAACCTTACTATTTTTTAGCGCAAAACGACGCGATCACTTATGTTTACCAACATTCTACCAAGTTCAAAATTATTACACTAATATTTTTTTTATGGAAAACGAAAAAAAAAAAGAAATTTCCTATTATGATTTTTTATAATAATGGCAGATTAAGAAAAGTAGTTATTTGTTTTCATACAATTTTATTCGCTCTTATAATGCTTCATAACTATAGTTGCGAGCAATTGAAACCATAAACAAAATATTATCAGACTAATAAAATATGAGACAAGAAGGAACTATTCCATTGAGTGTTCACAAACAAAAAAAAAGGCTTCTTAAGCATGTAGCAGTTAACAACAACTAACTACACAAGATATTAGTCCATCACAACCAAATTCGTTTCAAGACACCATTAGTCCATTAATAATAAACGAAATCGATTGCCAATACCTTTTTATTTAAATATTACCTCATTCGCATTTTTTACCTTACACCACATTGAGACGATTATTCATGTTCGATTCATCGCGCCATAGCTTAAACGCCAATCACCTACGTTCATTTCTCGATCCTACAGTGTCAAGGGCTGGGACATTGCCTAGGTTTTCCATCATCAAACACACATACAACCCGCAATCGGTACCATTATGTTGAGTCGGCACCCAAGGAGGATAGCATATTTTGAAACAATCAACACTTTTCATCCGACCATATGCATCGCCATTGACATGGTCCCTCAACAACCTATGGAAATACCCAAGTTGCCATATGGGCCAAGGCAGTATTACAATACCCATATGACACCATTATATAATAGTATGGACAATGTGAACTACACAAAGTCACTTTACCAGCTTTGTAACTTGATCCATAATTGACAACTTTGACATGGCTACTATCGACGAGTCACAAATTTTTACTGTACATGTGGTAAAATTGATGATGCATAACAACCAATGCTTTTCGCCATGATTCATAGGTAAGTACACCTACACGTGAACAATGACATAAATACATAAAGATGAATTCCACGTACAAATAATCAGAGTTTAACAATACTTTACCTCTTTGCAATGGCCCAATTCTCCAGTGTACTTGTCTGGTCCAAAACAGGAATGAGCACATCTTTCAGCCGTCTTCTGCAAATATTTACCAACCAATGTACGCTACAAGTTTACATTACATTGCTTATAAAAGAAATAGAGAATTAACATTTATAACATTACCATCAAATCTAAAGTACTCACCATGCAGCATGTTGGTATATACCATCTGCTCATGGTTGGATCTTTATCTCATGCAGCCGTAGTCATTTGCCGAACAAACGTGTCACTAATCTAAGGTGAAAAAAAAAAGATAAGACGTTACAGTAACCGTAAACCACGTGCATAATAAGCACATTCATTCATTTTAATTATGGGACAACTCACGAAAGATGTAATTTCTGTTTCCGGCAGCAGAGTTCACATTTCATGCCTAGTAATATAACAGATCAATGTTTAAAGGCTCACTGTTGATCTCTTCCTTCAGAAAACAAATAATCTGCCAACAAATCATCTGATTCATCTATCGCCATTATCAATTGGGGACAAATCTTCACGTTGACAGCTTGGCATACATCATCTTTACCTCCGGTGCTAAGGTCAACATCAATATGTGTAGATAATTCCATCGTCTTCCTCACAACTTGTTTTAACCTCCGACTGCGCGTTAACACAGTCAATCCACCCGGCTTTCCCAAATTTACATCACTGCCCAATTGTTCCTTGATTGCAACAGGTTCCCCATTACCTTTTCCCACAAATGCATTTTTCTTCAATCAATTTTGTGCACCATATTCATGATTAAATACAGCATCATAACAACTAACATTCCCTTGCGTTTGACCTTCTCCATATCCCCTCGATTTCGTTTCCATAACTGCTCCATACATCTTGCCATTGCTTCGGTCCATATTCACTAACATTTCACTTACCATCAAATTCAATTGATTCACTGCGTCACATGTTCTCTGGTCGGCATCCTTAACCTCCCTCATTTTAGCCTTAATTTCCTTCATTTCAGCCTTAACCTCTCACAATTCGTCCTTCATTACATCGATTTCATTCTGAATGTAATGCAAGGTTGTCTCTCTTTCACCATTTGAAACCCTGACATTTTTCTCTCTACTTGCCTCCATTATATGCTCCAACATTACACAACCCTTTGGGTCATCATATCCCTCCCACGCTTGGTACCTGTGCAACCTCATACTTACCACGTCGTCAGTCCAAAATTGAATACATGGCCTAAGAAAATGAGGAAGGTACAATTCATCGCATGGGTTGACTTGTTCAAGGAAAAAAAATCTGCATAACACAACATATAAAATTCAAATTAGAATCAGGTAATTCACTAATTTTAGGGGATAAAAAAAAGTTTAATGACACAACATAATACGTTAGCCTTACCATCAAGAAGAAGACGCATCCGTTAACGTAGGTCATGCTCTTTTCCTTAAAACGATGGCGCCAATAGCCAATAAATCCAGCACGAATTGGGCCTAACTGTAGTATCCCATAGCATCGGTGTTTTTCACAGCGTGTAACAACTCCACCTTAACCGTATGTTTTATTGCAGGACACAAGAAGTATCCTATAACATATGTACAATATAAGGCCTTGTATTGTTAGCCATCACCACTGCTACACATGAGGTCGCGAGATAGTGTTCCTAAGGGAATAATGTTGTCTTTCACACTGAACAACATCTCGATCTCTGCAATCTCATCGTCTACACCGTTCGTGGGTACATACACCCCACGGTTTGCTAGCCCTAGTATGCACTCTATATCATTTGCGGTAATCTTCATGGTTTTCCCATGAATGTGTAATGTCTTCGACACGAGATCAAAATTATCAATGCACCAACGACATAACCGAGGCTTAAGTATGCTGCACTTCAAATGAATTAGCCCCCCAAGTCCAATGCTAATCATTGTTTCCCTCTGTCCTGTCGTCAAACACTCATTCAACTCAACAATCTTCACCAAAGACATTCAAGTCTCTAAGCCCTTAACCACATACAAAAATTCAAATTTAGAAGCTCATAATAACACGCCAGCTCAAGTAAATTAATATTTTTGCCCACTATTGTTACCTTCTCACCGTTGATGCTTTCCTGCTGCTTTTTGTTTTTTTGTAAAGTTTAGAACTTTGTTTTCCCCTCTTCTCAAAAACTGCCTTTTTATTTTGAGGGAGAGCTTCCCATTCTTGATGAATCCGCGAACGTACTTCATTAATCACTTTCTCCTTTGGATTGTTTATAATAAATTCATCCAATTTCGACTTCTTACAAATTCTAAATATACGTAAATGGAACAAACCCAAATCATAAAATGAAAATAGTCAACTAAGTCACAAAGAGCTGGCTAAACTTACAAGAAAAAAAAATACGGAGAAGTAAGCCTCTTCAATTTAGATGATTCTACTCTATTCCTCTTGTGATTGGTGATTGCTCTTCCACTACTTTCAGCTACCTCCTTGCCTTTCATTATGCTGGTTCTCGTCCTTACAACAATGAACTAAATAAATCATAAATTGTACAATACCCGTAATAAACTCTACTAAATGCAAATAAATAAATATGCAATCACGTGTACCAAATAAACTTTACTAAGAAATAAGTCCTTATTACAAACCCACTATAACTATTCACTCAACACCATAACTAAGACACACACAATTTCTTTGTAATGTTAAACAACAAAGATGCTCTTTCTATACAAAGTCTTCTACATTTATCGGACTACTAACTGTGGCAGTGCACAAAATCTTCAACCTTCAACTCAAATCCATTCATGCTTATAGTCATCACCTAAATCACAATAACATTAGTGCGGACACCTAAGTCTACTCATCCTTAAAACTGGAAGGTTGCTACAGTAACACCGGTCCGATAGCCGGTGGCCTTTCCTTCTACTCAAAACGTTTGTCCACCATTTTGTCAAACACTTTACATACATGCACACATCCGCTTAAGAGGATTAACCTCCCATTATAAATAAAATACATTTACAGTAATGTACAAATACAACAAGCACAAAATGGTACCAACATTTCCCATGAAAAATTCTAATTAATAAAACACAGAAACAAGATAAATAAATTTTGGTCACCGTACCCTTGAAGACAAATATAAAAATCGATTCAATACAGTAGGCGATGAACTTGGATGGGCTGCTAGGCTCGGTGAAAGAGAGGAAGTGAAAGAGTGTGAAGTGAAGTGTGTCTGAGAAGTTTTGTCCTAATACAATTCAATTAAGGGTATATAAGTAATTACATGATTTCTAATATTTTTTCTAGCGAGGGTAATTTAGTAAATCTATTGTTTTGTGACCCATTTCATATTATTCAACCATGGGTAGTAAAATAAATTACCATATCAAACACTTAATGCGTGTATAAATTGCTCAGCTAAGTGTCCAATCATGTATTATGTGAGTCCCACAGCATTATTCACTGAAAGTTATAATCATAATTACACATTAAAGTATAGAAAAAATAAATAAATAAAGGAATCGCGATCAACAATCATCGATTTTAATCAATGGCGCAACCTCCAACCCCGTTTCCCTGCTCCCCTTCTTCTTAACAAACCTAAGAAAGATGTTAATTAGCTACTTTGTCAGGCAACGGTTTAGGGTTCATAGGTTGAGTCATGATTAGATGACCCTTTTTACTGTTGAGGGAAGATTTTCTAAGATAGAACATGAAAATCAGACACAAAATAATGATGTTATGAAACTGACAGCATATTAAAGCCTCTTATTCGTCCAACTCGATCATTAGGCGATGTTGATTCTTTGTTTGTAATGAAGCTAAAGAACGAGCCATAAGACATACAATGACGACCAACTTGCTTTGCCATCAATTTATGCTACTAACAGACCCACAGCTAATTAAGCCTATTAAATTCCATGTGATGGCTACATTTTCCGGAAATATTACACATGATTTGTTCTTTTCCTTCAAGACTTTTCCTCAGTTGGATGATAAAAGAAGGTTAGATGGTTCCGAAAGTCTAAACGTTCATACTATAGCTCGTATTAGCATTTAGAGCCCCAAGTAATTATTAGACTATTTATGCGTGACCCTTTGTAGGAGACGCTTGGCACAACAATATGTATAATTATAGACGAATTTGTTCACGAGTTAGCGAAAACTGTAACTCAACTAACTTTAAAAGTGAAATTATTAAAGTGTGAGTTGAAATTATATTTTTTTTAAATGAGTATAATTTTAAAAGTATTGTTAGGTTAAAAATAAATTTAAACCCATCAAAAAAAGATTGTTCAAATATGCATGAGTGAAGAATTATGTTTTGTTTTTTTTACTCTCATTAAATAAATATTTTGAAAGTATAACCATCATGCAACTCCCAGTTTCCCACGTTCAATAATAATAGAGATGATTCTGCAATCTTGGGTAGTAGTTTGAGATAACAAGATAAGGGTGAGAGAGAGAGCTACAACGAGAAGTCAACGTCTACCCATCATGCAGTAAAGTCAACGATTCTATATGATGTTACCAGGTTGACCATCCCTTTATTTGCCGAAAATATGGGCTGATTGTAAACCAAGGAAGACTATTAAATGTTGCATTTGAACATTATACTAATATCAATGATAACGTCCATAACATTTTCAGTGCCTGAAGTGTGCATGTATGCTGTCAATAATTAATGTCCTTAAAGTTGTTTGTTCATTAAGAGTAAAAATGCATCATATTTTTTTGTGTTTTGTAAAAGTTGCATAATAAATTTTGTATTTTTAAAAATGGCGTAAAATTTCATGTGTTATCTATAATATTGCACCATAGACCTTCCATCCAATTTTCCATTAAACTTAACAGAGAGTGACATACACGCACTTTCAATGTAACTAAGAATTGCACAAAGCATTAAAAATCATATTGATAGACTAAAATACCCTTATATTCTTTCTAAATTTTCTTTCTTCCATTTTTTTTTTTTTTTTTCATTTCACCTTTCTTCTTCTTCTTCACCTCCAGCACATTCCATCATTACATATCTCCACCATAAATAATTTTAGATACTCAACATTAATAATCTTTTAAAAATCCTCATAGCCTATAAATAATTCTCATATAGGAATTGAATCTTGAGATTGGCTTTTAAATTAAATCCTATTTTTTTTCAAAGTTTCATTACTTTAAATGGTTATTGTTGTGTATTAATTTGATAGATTTTCGTGCTAAGTCGATGCTGGCTAGTGGAGATGGTTGCTGTGGCGGAGGTGGTTGATGAAGATGGTGAGAGAATGGCGAAATGGAAGTGGTGGCTGCTGTAATGTGAAAAGAAAGCGTACATATTATTTTTTGTGCTCCATTAATTATAGTTAGTCCATGTAGCTTGATGGTTATGTATCTTGTAAGTAATGCGAAAGGATTAAGGTTCAAAACCTCTATAATTGCAAATTTATTTTAAACTCTAACTTGGCTTGCCACGTGGCATTATTTTATTGGTAGAATGTTAAAAAGTTAAACGATGTCGTTTGACTCATTTTCAACGTTAAATCTGTAGAAGTTAGGCCATGAAAAAGAAATTTCAAAAATTCATATATTTTTTAATTTTTGTTCAAATCACATGAAACTTGAAGCATTATATTCATAATTTCAAGTAGAAAGAAAAAGAAATAAAATTCATTATAAAATTATTTCGATCACAATACCATTAATGTGATTTATAATAGTAAAAGACATTTGAAAAGCTAAATAAAAATACCAAAATATTTTTATTTAATGGGGGTAATTTCGTCTTTCATAACTTTTAACCAACAAAGTTTAACGGATGTTTGGATTAGGGAGAGTGTGTAACATTATACATAACACATGGAGTTTTATCCCACTTTTGAAAACACAAGATTTATTATGCAACTTTTACAAAACACAAGGGGGTATAATGCATTTTATTCGTTCATTAATTCTAACCAGGATTAGGCTTAAGTATTATCAAATAGTCAATCTCCACGGTTGTGACGACATCTTAAACGACTATTTTATCTAAAATGTTAAGTTATTAGAAAAAAAATTATTATTTTATTTTATTAATACGACACATTCTTTCACGTGAAGCGAGATTATATTTTTATAGGTTGACGTATATGTGAGACGAGATCATGACTTTTCACGTAGGCATATAAATGGACAAGGGCGAGATTTATTGGGCTTTCTTTTTTTAGTACAATAAAGATCGAAACTGTGATTTAAACTCAAAATATTTAATTACAATATATTATTACCTGACTATTACCTTAATTCTAATACCATTATCACATCATTTAAAATTTTAAATTATTAAAAAATAATTTATTTTATTTATTTATTAACCCGCATGCTCGCAAAATCTCACTTGCAGCCAGCAATACATGCTCGAAGTATAGCTTTGTTTGCTCAAGTAAATTGCATTTCCATCAACAAGTGGAGAGTTGAGTTGGATGAACACATGTGAACGAACATGTAGGGCTCCAACCTTAATTAGTCAAAACGCATGCTACACATCTGATGACTTAATTTCTGGAGTATTTTTTCTCCGGCCTTTAGGCACAATGACTTCACCTTGTCTTCTACATGGAGAGCCCCACACGCTTATTTTTTGGTTTTTTCTCAAACGACCTCTCAAAATGTCTAAATCACTAAATGTATCTAGCGATACGATTATTTAATTTCTTAGTTGACCAGGCTTTCCCCCAATTGTGGTCCACTTCGAGGACCCCATCAATATTGCTCGAAATAGACCTTTGAATTCACAATCAATGTTATCCCGAATAAACTTCATTAAGGACCTGATTTTTAATCAAAGTCTCCTACATGTCTGCGTTAAATGTAGTAAAACCTTTTCTATGGAATATATATAATAATGTTGAAAATTAAATTTAAACGTATAGAAACTAACATTAACATCTGTAGAGTCTTTTTAATGTTAATTTTTTGACCGGAAAACATATATACTCCTTTGTATTTTGGTTTTGTTGAAATGAAAAGTTCCTTTGCTGATCGAGCAAAAAAAAATAATGTTCAAACATTGCTTCTGCCGGAGGGGGTCCATATTTATGAAAAGTCGTTGAACACAACATTCAAAATATAAATAATTTTTACCATACAAAAGCAAGCCTCGTGTTATTCTTTATAAGGATTTGACAACAATTGTCTTATGCTAACACAACGCGCAATTAATATGCATGTGCATAACAGAAATTCGATGATTTTAGCTTTTGAGTTAATGTTGAGTTTTACGTATATTAAGGTTCAAACATTGTCACAACTCCCCTGACTATTCATAAAGTTTCTTTTAACAACTAGGTAAGAAGTAGTGCAATGCAAAAACATAATGCACATTTCACATTTTATTAGCTAAGAATTGTGTAATGAGTAATACTTTTTTTACCAAAACATATTCATCAAATTAAGACTATAATTAAAGCAGATGAAGTAGGCAAGCTTTTCCAATTTTAATTTTAGGAGCCTAATGCAATTCCCAAAAGTATGTGGGGCTGACATGAGTAAATTGTTTAAACCAAAAACCAAAAAAGAAGAAAGCAAAAGAAACAAAGATGATAAAATTAAATTATAAAGAAAAAGAAAAAAAGAAGATAAAATTAAATTATAATTAATGAATCTTAAAAGAAATCTCAGCAGTTTATTTTCTTAGAACAAATTTATCCGGCCGGTGAATATAGCATGATTATGTGTGGTAGGAGCCAAGCCAACCTTAACTGAAACAAAATAAATGGCTGGTCGCCATTAGGGCTTTGATCCAGTGATAAATTACTCGTTTTATATACGAGAGGTTATGAGCTCTATTCTCGCTGATTATATATATTTGTGTTGTACAGTTTTAGACCTCCTTTGAATTAAAAATAAATAAAAATAAATGTCTGGTCAATGTGGTAGAGTAATTAAAACTAAAATATAAATAATTAGCGACAATTACGTTCCAAATTATATATGTTAATCATGTCGTTATCATCTATACAATTTTGTCTTGTCCAACAGCTTTTCGGAAAAGAGTTGACAAACATCTTCAATAATTTAGTGGACCTTATATATATTTTTAGTATTATCTCTTCTCTTCTTCCTATTTTAAACCGTGGTTGTTGTTAGCAGAGTTTGTTTCAACGATACCTCCTTAATTATGTTCATGTGCCAGCAGCATTTGTTTTCTCTTAATGCGATGACGCAATAAATTATGTGGTGCACCTATCAATTAATTAAAAGCGTGTCCAGACTTATCAAACTAGCAATTTTAATTTCATTGTGGGCAATAGCTTACTTAAGTAATAAGATGGTCAAAATACAATATTGCATTTTGGGTCTCTCCTTAAGTAAAATAATGCATGTATTAAATTCCCTTCATGAGTCATACTGCCTGTTAATCGTACGTAGAAGCAATATTTAGTAATTAATCTTAGATTATTATAAGAAATAACTTGCAATTTCAAACTTTGATGATATTTAAGTTGGTTTTACATGTTTGATATTGTCTTTACACATAGCAGTACAACGTTGTCATTTCGCCTATAACTTGTAATTTGTTGGTTGATATCAACAAAGAGCCTATAATTTTCCCAATTGACCTAGTTGCTAACATTCAATTTCATCAAATAAGAAATTTGAAGTGGCAAAAATAAGATAATGCTAAAACTCAAGGTTTAGGAACCGAAAAACTTTTAAAAAATGACACAGCATTCATGATCACACCCCCAGTTGAAAAAAAGGAAAAGATGAAAGATCTTCTTCAAAGCACACAATTTTTGTTTATATTAGCAAATTGTGGTTCTGCTGGGAGAGCAATTGATGTATGACAATAGATGCCCAAGTGCAACATACATAATGTAATGCTCCAACTTGAATAAATTCTCTAGATATGTTGAGTCGTCGCAATCACCAGAGATTTAGATATTTATTCAGAACACTGTAGCATACCAGGAGAAGCACAATTAATATTCACAACAGCTCAGCTATTTCCTTAATTAATTAGGGAGTCTGTTTTTAAAATGTTCGAATTTACTCATACTTTTCTCACTTCGGGCCAACTACAAATTTTACTTTTCTCACCACAACCCAATCCTTTCTTTCTCTCACCTCGGTCTCACCACATATCTCACATCTCTCTCACCTCAAGCCCACCCATCCCGACACTTGTCAGCTCGGAATTGGGAAGTTTAAAAATGTCCAAAAGCATGAGACGTTTTCAAGAAATTTTCTTATTTAGGAAAGTATAACACGAACAGTTAAATTCTTGAAACGCTTGCAATGCGCGAAACTTAAATCATATCAAACTCATTTTAAATTTATTATACATAGTTTTACCTTATATCTTATTTTCATAACTTAAATTCGTAACATTCATGTCACATGACTTTATTATTGCCCTAAAATTCTCTCCTTCCCATTCCTGGGAAGTTGCTCAAATGTTGACATTTTCATCTTTCTGGCCGGAGAATTGACTGTGGTCTCCACATGAAAACTTTTATCTGTATATTGCTTAAGTTATGAAAGTACAATTTTTAGGAATGTTCATTGGCAGTTTCTTATTTCACCTCTAATATATAAAACAACATCTAACAAGAGCAATGATTTAGAATCAACTTGCCAGTAATAAATTAATGACCTAATTGTTGCTTCACGTTTTCAGAAGAAGAAAGATGCACCGGTCATGATCCTTAGAAAGGGCTTCAACTCTGATAGGTTAGGATTAGGTTAATTCTGGTCCGACTCGCACAACATGGTGCAATTCATATCTTATAGGTCTCATCAACTATAGAGAACCGTTTGTGTTTGAACCCAAACATTTTCTATTAGGATTGCATTTGCTGGTTGGGCTCAATAACATGAGCCCGTAAGCACTGGCGGAGCCAAGTGGTCTTGAGAGGGTGCACATGAACCCTCTGACATTGGAGAAAAAAATCTTCTTCTTTTTTTTTTTTTTTATAAATACCTTCTTATTTTTTATTCTTTCTCTTCTCATGCTTTTCCCTCTTCATTGTTCATTTGGTTTTCAATTTATTTTCTTTATTTTGGAGACTATTTATGTTTATCATTGTGTATGAATTTTGATTCGTTTATTTTTGAAATGTTTTTAACATTTAAATTAAACTTTTCTAGTTTAATTATACATTTATGTCAATTTTAATTTTTGTGAATGAGTTTTAGATTGTTTTTTTATTTTTAATTGATTATTTTGTGTCTTTAATTATACAGTTCAAATTCAAATACCTGCGAATTCTTTATTTTCAAATATTGTAATATGTTATCATCAAAATCAGGATTCAGCATGAAGTCAAAAGTTTTTTTTTTTTTTTTGTATAAATGGGTGCCCTTAATCCTAATTATTAACTCCGCCACGTAGTGCACCTCGTAGCTTCGGGTGCCTAGCTCCGTCACTGGCCGTAAGCCAAGTGGGTGCAAAAAGACATCGGAGATGTCATTTGCACCCAATAAAGAAAGTACACTCCAAAATCGCTATCATTAAAGTATACCATTATCCCATATTGATAAACTATAAATTTAAGATTACCGTATAAATTCACAAAGTTAATAATAATTTGAAAATTGAACCTCGTGTTTCTTAACAATTTCAAGGCCTTATAAATTGTGGTTTGAATTGTTAGTTAACCTAAGTTCTATCCTCTCACGACTTTATACACTAATCTTAAAAATCTACATTTATTTATATGGAATAATTAGATTCTCGGACATGTACTTTCCCACATATGAATCCTCCTTGTTTCTCTTGCTCTTTTTGATGGGGGATATTTGTCACGATATTCGTTCACATGTGCATGCCTAGCAATCAATCCCTTCACATGCGAAATTTGAATATTGGACTAACTCTTCTCATATTGGGCATCCAACTCTTCTAACTTTGGGCTTCTACTCTCCTCTTCTATCCTCATAATCCAATGGGCCCTTCATCACCTAAGTCACAAATTTGTCAAGGGGGTGCTGGACCAATTTTGCATAATATATTTCTTTTAAGTTTTTTGCTAAATTTGAAGATTTCATATCATCCAATGCCTTCCACAGGTATATCTCAATGAGTTTTAGTTTTTTCTTATATAATTTAGTCTCATTGTAAATTTAGTGATTATTCTATATTATACATCTACTAAGTAAGTAATAGATGTTGTAATGCTTCAAGCGGTCGTCTGAGCCTTTCTTTCCACTATTTTTGTTCTTACGTATATTAATTTATCAATTCCATGGGCAAATTTGATCAAAATCCTATAAGCAAGTTGCATAGTTGTTCGATTTACTCCTAGATCTTCAAAAAATATTGACCCTTTCTACTCCTTTAGGATAAGATTGGTCTTGGCCTTTTTTCACTAATAATATCACTATTTTTAGTAGTTCGTGCATACTCGCGAGAACTACTCTTTATAACTATTGCCCTTGCTTTTTTACCTTTCTCTTCTACAAAGTGAAGCAACACGCATGGTGATGAAGTGAAGAAAACTCAATAAATATAGACCAACACGATACATAGCATAGGATAAATGAAATCACTGATAATTTACTCAACAATCGTGCAATAGATAGAGTTCTCGAGAAGACAATGTCTCCTTTGGGCCTATCGTCTCCGGCAATTCAATGCATGAACTTTGATTGAAAAGAACTTATGCAAGTCATGGATGGGCTCCATGTTCTCATTCACATATCGATTATCGTCCATGACGTTTCACCCATCATCCAATTAATACAGTGCTAGGCAAGAAAGTCCAAGTACACTATAATTATATTTGTCCATCACAATAACTATTGTATATATTATCACATGGCATAAATCAGATGATAACAACAGCACTGATCTGACATTTCAACAGCAAAAGTTCCTCTTGGAAAAATAAAAAGATAAATCAAGCGATTTGAATTATTTTGTATATTTTACCTCGTGAATGATATATAAGGCTATCCTTAGCAAAGGTAGTAAAATAAAAAATATGTCAAATTTAAAAATTTTTAGAGACCCAAACATTATTTTTTATTTAAATATAAATGAGACCCACCACTTTTCACAACTTTTGATACAAAATGGGTTTCTAAATTACATTTGGGGTGTTAAATTTAGAGCCCCAAATGTAATTTAGAAACTCATTTTGCCTGAAAAGTTGTGAAAAGTAATGGGTCCCATGTATA
Source organism: Ehretia macrophylla (assembly GCA_037974665.1). Taxonomy (NCBI): domain Eukaryota; kingdom Viridiplantae; phylum Streptophyta; class Magnoliopsida; order Boraginales; family Ehretiaceae; genus Ehretia; species Ehretia macrophylla. The sequence continues at coordinate 56,410,454 of CM075769.1, forward strand.
TTTAAATCAAAAATAATGTTTGGATCTCTAAAAATTTTCAAATTTGACATATTTTTTATTTTGCTACCTCTGCTAAGGATAACCTAATATATATATACTACCAAACAAATCAAAGGAGACTATGTGATGTACCACCAAGAAAAATAGTACAAAATGCTATGTAAAAGGTTGGATTTAAAACGTTATATCAGTAGAAGCTATAATAACACTAATAAATTTTTTTAGTGTGGATTAATTTAATTTTTCATATTAAAATTATACATATTCTTTTAAAAATAAATTAAATACACATACTTTAAAATAATTTGGGACCAATGTAGTTGCAGCCTCTATTGGCTCTTATATAGCTTGCCTTGATAGTGTATAAATATCATTACATACTATGAAATATTGAAATTATACCATTTAAACAAAATCAAAACTTATCCCACGAAATTAACATGGGGCGGATCTACTATAGTGTAGCTCCTACTGACTCAAAATATATATATTTTAAATATATATGTATTTATACTAATTATTTTTTAAATATGTGTATTATTAGTATTACAAATTAAATTAACACTGCTCTAAAAATAATATTAATATTGTATTTACTGAAACAAAATTTTAAATCCGTACGTGGAAGGGGGATCAGCACCATAGAACTATACCATCAAGCAAAAAAGAAATTGCATAGCCAGGAGGGACATGAGAAAGAAGACAAGCCAATGCAGAAGCAGCCATATCCTTTATCACTGTCTTCGTTGTATATATTGGCAGATAGACAAAAACATTGATTGTTACCGGTCACATGCTCGCCTTGTACTGTATGCCTTTTCATTCTCAGCTGAGCTGAAACACACCTTTCATGGTGAAGCATTGTAAACCCACATTGCAGAATTCAAATAGTACAAGTTATCAAATATTGAATCAGATCATCTTGTTGACATTCTGTGGATAATTACAAGCTAATTGAGTTGATGTTTTAAGGCTGTTTTCCATAGAATAGTAGCATTTCGTTCCCATGGTTCGATCCTACCCAGTAAAACGCGGCGTGTTCAATTATCACATTGACAACAAATATTTATGAAACTCAAAAGAATCTTAGGCAAATTTACAGAACCAAATTAAAATTGGCATTGAGAGTATATGAATCTCCTTCAAGAATGCCAGATTCTAGTCAGCATACTACTGAATCTATTCATAGATAATTTCCTGACGATCTTTTTTGCTTCTGACATTTCAGCTTCCGCGAGTTTTTCAATATTCTTCAAGTAGCCAGAGTTTACAATCTTCTTCCTTGCGCTATTGCAGCGTGTCAGTGACATCAATATAGAAAGCAAGAGCTTTTTGTTACCTGAATTTGCCTCCTCTGGATCAAGCATACGCAAAATCAAACCAACATTTTGATCATTTTGCGCGAATTTTTTCCTGTTTCTGGGAACAACAATCATGCGGGAGATTGTCTCGGCTGCCATTTCGCGAACTTCAAACGACTTGGAACTAAGAAACTTAACCAGCTCTGAAATGAACCCTGCTTCCCCCATTGCCTTTTTAGATTCCTCTGATGTTCCACATAGCCAAAATGCTGCCTTCAATCCAATTTCTTGAATTGAAAGTTCACCATATCGAAGAACATAGAGTATATGATCCATGAACCCGTAATTCCTTAACATGTTCCATGAATGATCACTTGAAATGCACAAATTCATAATCCCCCTTAAAGCCATCTCTTTGGCTTTCGATGATGATGATGATTTCGTATCCAAAACACGAATTAGCGCACGCACTCCACCTTCTTTTGTGATCAATTGCCTAATTGATTCATCTCCAGAGGCTATAGTTTGAAGAAAATCAATTGAACTTATCTGTGTAGCCTCATCTTTGGACCTTACAAGCTTAATGAACAGAGGAATTGCATCTTCATCAACTATAAACCTCTTTATTTCTTGAACACCTACGAGATTTTTCAACACCCCACAGGCTAAACCAATCAATCGACCATCATTTTCTTTGCTAGTACATATTTTCATTAGGGCTGTTACTCCACCATGAGCTGAAACTGACCACGCGTTCTCCGAATTTTCGGTCAGTTTCTGCAAACACCTTGCTGCAAATTCTTTACTCACATTACTCCCACCCTCCAAAACTCGCGCCAATGGAGCAATTATTCCTGCACTAATCAACACGCCTTTGCAAGACTCGAAACCTGCAATCACAGATACTGCCTTTGCAGCCTCCTCTTGAATATCACCCTCTGTTGAATCAAGAAAATTCACTAAAAGAAAGATAAAGCTGTCCACTTCAACAGCAATTTTTATATACCTATCATCTTCTTGAATGACTTCATTGAATGTAACCAAAGCTTGTTTCTTCATGTCTGTACCACCAATCTTGAGCCTTGAGAACAAGTCCATGATATAAAACTTGATATCATCGAGAGAAGCTGCAAGACCAGGCCTTGACACCACAATGGCATATGTGTGGGTGAGCAAACCAAGGTTGTGTATCTTAGAAAGACTCTTTATATGATTATCCAACTTTGCAGACACAATATCAAGGTCACTTTTCATAAGAAGCTTCCCACTGAAGGACAGCTCCACGCATCGCGACGCAAGGTCATGACAGTCCTTGATAGTGTTTGTCATGGCCTGGATAGTGCTAGAGACTGAAGGGTTGTCACCAGAATCACAATTGTCAATAGCAGTGAGGCTTGAGAGAAGTTCTTCAAGCTTGTTATGTATGGATTGCCATTTCAGTGCAAAGACCTTGATTGAATGTGACAGAGAAATCAATGAAGATATTAGCTTAATCACTTGCTGGATACTTAGTTTTTCAGCTGAAGAAGATTCAGGTGATTCTTCAACCTGTTTTGAATGTGAGAGGCTGCTGTTTTCTTCATCCATATTGTTCTTCAGTGGTTTCAAACAAAATCATTTCCCATAAAGGCTCGTCAGTTTTCTGGCTAGTTGTGCATTATATAAATAAGTAAAAAAAACCGCTAGAGGAAGAAAAACTAATCATGATCTTATCATGAGGAGAAAGAATAGGTCAGTATCTTATGTATATGTAACAGAATTGCAAATGGAGAGAATTTGCATAAATGGCCTTGTTGGCTTTGTGACAGTAAGGTTCAGTTGGAAGGTAACAAGGATAAGGCTAATATTTGAGTCTGGAATGGGGGCCTGGTCAGTTGGAAGGTTAAAACCTATTTAAAGATGGAGAGGAAATAGGCCAAATTCTTTGACTACATGCAGCACCAGTTGGATCTTTTTTTGTCTCATGATGTTGTGTTCACACGCACTCAATATAATTGAATAATATCGTTAAATTTATATAACTGACTCTATAAGCGGATTTAAATACCCAAGTTTAGAGTATATACTAGTATAGTGAAAGAGGTTAAAGTATATAAGTATATAATAAAAGTATCTAATATAATAATTTTAAAATAAAACAAAAAAAAAATTGTCTTTTTTTAAAGTACACTCTCTTTACAACATAGGTCCGCCACTGACTAATCCTATTTAGTGTCACCTAAAGGCGAATTCAATAGGGACTAAAAACATACAATTTAATATTCATATATGAATAATGTTTTCGTTGGGCAATAAATTGATTTTTTTAACCTAAAAATACTGACATTTTATAAAAATACAACTCTAACTCTCTCTTTAATGAATTTGTCCTTAGGTTCAGTGGTGGCTACAATCTTTTGGCTCGTAAACACATCCACCCATGGTAGCGTTGACAAATTCATATAGCCGACTACTTGATAGGATAAAGCTTAATTTATTTTGATTTGATTTATGATATTATGTTCACGAGGGAATTGAGAATGGCAGCTATAGCTTAACTTTTTTCTTAGGAACTATAATGTGTCTCTTTTTTTTTTTTTTTTTTTTCTGAGTAACTATAATGTGTCTTGATTATGAAACAGTGAACATAAGTGTTGAAAAAGCAATATCATTAATATAGGAGTCCACGTTTTATACATAGGTGTTGCTTGTAGTCATCAATGTGTGTAGACTATTGTTACAAGTTACTTATTTTAACAACTTCAACATATTTTGGGAACTTCGTTACGTTAGCCGACGTATGAGACCCTACAATAATAGAGGGAAACAAGAGTTAAATTTAGTGGTAGCAATTTTTACTAAATATGTAAATGGTCTTGAGTTTGAGTCATTTAGGAGTAGATGGAGAATCACTGTTGATCTTTTTTAAAAAAAAATAAGCATGATAATGATATTGTCTTCCTAAGAAACAATTTGTGAAATTGAATAATGAAGCATAATTTGGATTATGATTGCTCTCTTTCTTTTCTTGCATCCCCTTCAAATTCAATAAATGAACATAAATATTCGTTTTGAAACTTCTTGTGATTGACTTTGTATACGAGATCAAGAGTGATGCTTTGTGACCTTGCTTCTGTCTTTCTTTGTATGGTAAAAAAATTATTTATTGAATGTTAAATATTTTTTATTTGTTATAAAAATTCTATTATATAGAAAAAAAAATTAGAAGTATGAAGGAATGATGATAAATCACCCTTCTATGCTTGTCCACTAATTATGCTATGTTTATTTGTTACCATTAGGAGGCTAGTAATTAAATAACTAGTGAGAGTGCAAGGTTAAACTAAGCCATAGACGAAAAATTGTCATCATCTTGCATGCATTAAAGCTTGCTTAGGAAACTGCAGGGAAACGAAAAATTGTCATCATCTTGCATGCATTAAAGCTTGCTTAGGAAACTGCAGGGAAATTTCCTCCTTTGAAATTTTTACGACAAATATTTTCTTTTTAAATTTCAGCCGTAGGTAGTTAAAGTTCACATGCTTTTTATAAGAAAAGATCAGAGTGTGGATCATTAAAAAAATAAAGCGATGTTAATTTCTTTTTCTTTTGTCCAAAACAAAGTGATCTAATTAATGGAGAATATGAAAATATCAATCCTCACCTAATGTTATAATTAAAATTAAAATATGATAAATTATGTAAATTATTTCACAATAATTGAATTATAAGTTTATCTTTATCGATTCTCTCTCATACCATTATATTTCAAGATTGAAATCCATATATCAGACAATCTTTAATCAAGAAACCACTTTTGATTAGGCAAAAAGGCACGGAGAGTAGCTATGGGTCGCATTCAATACTCTTGGCATATGTTGTGAAACATTTTATTGGATGCCTTAACCTTTTCAACAGGAAGTGAAGGTGAAAACTCACATAGACAAGTCTCTCTTCTTTAACCTTTTCAGTGGCCAAAAGAATGAAAGAAGCTAAAGCAAGAATCTAAGAGCTGCTCAATCGTCTCAAAATAATTACTAAAATAAAAGGTCAAGTCATTGATTTATCACACAATAAATTAGAAAATTACTTTTTAGAAAAGCTATTGGAAATGGGAAGCATGTAACACCCTAGATGACAAAGAAGATATCGAAATTAAATCGCCAATTATTCTGTGGTCACGGATCCTTATCTACACAAGCTTTTTCACAATGGGTATATATTCTATCCAGGCGTTTTGAGGGTTTAATTATTTAGAAAGTGCTTGTACTAGGTTTAATTTTTAAAGTCTTTTTAAGTGGAGTGACTGTTTTAGTTCCTCTTACAATTCTTCCCTTTTAAACTTTCCATTATGTTGCCAATGTGCTAACCGAGCAATAAAGGACCGATTTAAATGTAGGGTTGTGAGGCTACATGCAGTTTTTACTAATCTCTTGAAATACTTTAAAATATTTTTAAATTTTTTGATATTTTTTGTCCAGAAAATCACTTAGCCCCGCAACTACTCTACTAATTTTGGTATCCGAAACTACTTTATCTCTATGAATAAAATATTCTAGACCTAACTATACTCGCAATTCTATCGGAAAAGTGTATGTGCATACAACTCTTGTTCTCCTTCTTCCGTATGCGTGAGTTGGACTATACCATATTAACGTATAATTTGTCAGCAAACAAGCAGTTTCTAATGATTTTCAAGCATGATTTTTCCCAATACTTTGTAACACTTCAAACGATTTTAAGTCTTTCTCAAAGCTAAAGGTTGATTCATGGCTTCACTTGTGCCACTTTTTATGCTTGTACATATATTATTTACTATAATTTGAAGTGAAAAAGCCATAATGGAGAAGAAAAGAACAAAAAGTTGTTTCCTAAACGTAGAAAGAATATTATTGTACAAGCTCAAAACGAAACAATATGATGCAATGCTTATTTAGTGCCTATACACTGTTAGGTAGAAAAGCCATGGTCGCAACGATAGTGATTATGTTGAATATATATATAACTTTGAGTGAGGAAGAAGTGAAATCTGAAACTCAACCAATGCTATAAAGTACCTTAGCTTTGAAGAGACAAGGACTTGTAACTTTACCATGTGCATCCAATTCAGTGAAGTGAATTCTCAATTAATAATGAAAATTTCTGAAAAATAAAGAATAGAAACCGATTAAAAAGGGGGCAGAAATCCAAAATGTCAAGATTTCAGATTAATTCATCAAGAGTTAAATTACTGTGATTATTGTTAATATACATTAATTATCACCCGGTCCTGACAATGTAATTCAGTACATGCTAATTCTGACATGAATGTAGTAATTTGTATACACCACGAATGAAATGTTAATACTATGCTTAATATTCTCAATGCAACATCATCTCTAGCATTTTGACTAGGCCTAGAAAACGTGCAAAAATAACAATAGTGATAATATCATAGTAATCACAATAATACTAATTATAATACGAAAGAGTAGCATCATTAATTGGAGTAATTATAATGGCTACATAATGAAACCATTGAATTGCCAAAGGACCCAAATTGATTTCACTAGGTCCTGGTCCATTGTGGTGCAACATGTTTCCATTTTTCGAAGCATAATATCGAGGAGTTAAGAGTGTTTTGCAAAAGGCTCTCCGCGTGAGCTCAATAGAAGGCTGAGATTGGCGTGTACAGGGGACCAGTTCACCATTTAGGGTCCGACGATACCTGATAATTTGTGATACTACTTCATCCATCTTCACTAGATTCAACAGTTATTATGCATTCAAAGATTAAGTGGAGTGGTCGGATAATAATCTGTTGTGATTTAAATAATTAAATTAATTTAAACTTATATCATCCCGTAATAAATATTGTATGACCCAACCTAAAACATATATTGAAACACATCACCACATTATGAAGTCTATAGACTTAATTAGAACATTTTATTGTCTTTCCTAGCACTGTACGAGCTCGAAAAGGGAGGCGTAAGATGTTGTTAAACTTCATAGGCATATAAATGGCAATAATTTGCCAAGAATTTCAATGAATAAACCTACGATGACCTTGCTGGAGAGTTGGAGGCAAGGGTACTTGACCTAAAAAAAATAAAATAAAATAAAAAGAAGCAAGAGACTAGATATAAGCAGACCAAGTTTTTACCTAAACTACGAATCAAATTGAATGATAATCGTGTTGGGTGAAAATAGTTGACATTTGGAAAGCTTCATCGTCAAGTCTTAATGATTGTTTTTGGCACTTCAGTTCACGAATTTGCCATAAAATCTCTAACAAAAGAAGATGATGTAAAATGCGATGCGCATACGAGAACCTTGTTAGCTAACAGTGCTGTAGAGACATGAAGTTAATAACAAAAGTTAAAAAGAAATATTATGAAAGCATAAAACTGTCAAGAACGGATTTAAGATTTTTATTCAATGAGATTATATATGATTTAATATTTTTATACAAATATTTTGTTTTTTATAAAGATTAGACTAAAAATGCCCTACTCATATATTAATAAAAAGAATTTGAAGCCAATAGCTCTTTTTTTTTTTTTTTGGTCGAAGAAACCAATAGCTCCAACAGCTCCAAATGTCCCTTAGTTCTGGGCTCATCGTAACGCTCACTGGGCTAGAGCTTGAGAAGCCCTGCTATTTCCTGAACCGCTCCAAATGGTCTGCTTAGTCCAAACCAAAAACAAATTGCTTTGAAAATATTAACTATATATGGCCCCTCATTAGCGGCAAAAAGCTTTTTTTATTTTTTATTTTTATACAATGAAAGTTGAAACTTCAAAACTCTGGTTACAACAGGTTAAAGTTATTCTACTAACATATTTATTACCTATTCTATTGCTCAGATGGGAAATTTTTGGGTGAATTCGACACACGTGTTCCATATCATTAGAGGACCACATACGGTGTATGTAGTAGTCAAAGAATGCTAATTACACATTGTGGACTTTTTTTTTAATGATGTGGAACACTGAAATTTTTTTTGGATAACATTATAATTCAAATTTTAGGATATATGATGAGATATGATCCAATTTAATTAAAAACAAAGTGTACCGAGACTATCCTACAAAAAGAAAATAATTTCTTAACTAATTTGAATTCTTGACACAAGTAAAACTCTCGTCCACAAACTTAAACCCTCCACCACTAATCTAACTCCTTACGTTACAAATTATACACCTTATCTAACACCTAATACATGAGCCCCAATTAAGAATTGTTTTTCTTGGTATGAGGCATAGCTCATGGGCCCCTATCCTACGAAGACAAATCTCTTGGAAACATATCCACTTTTTTGCCCTTCTCAACTGCAAGCCTCTTCCACTTAGGAAAGGATCAGCCTTATTGGGCCGGGAAGATGCTTGGTCCACGGACCACGATGTCTTAGCTGGTTCCATATTATAATTCTGCTCTTGTACTTAGAGCTCCTTGCAATTAAGGCCATCTTTACCAAAGGCTCTATTTACCAAAGGCTCTAAATATAGAGATTCTAAGTTGTATAATTATTACATAATATAGTTTAAATTTAGAGACTTTGTACTTTTTAGAGATCCGGATCCACTTTTTGGTGATTTTGATCTTTACTTTATGAATTTTTATTTTACCAAATGAACTATATTATGTAATAATTGTACGACTCAAAGTCTCTATATTTAGAGACTCTGATAAGAATAGCCTTATAGGTTCAAAGTTTTCCTCTATCCCACTAGGACTTTGGTCCAGTGATATGTAACTCGCTATATATACGAGAAATTATAAGCTCGAGTCTCGTTGGGTACATTGTACAACCTTCGGTCTTCTCTTATTCGGAAAAAAAAAAAAAGTTTTCCTCAATTGTGAAAAAAATGATAACTTTATTGCTTGTTCAATATTATCTGATGCCAAAGAAAATGGGGGGGGGGGGGGGGGGGGGGGGGGGGGGTGTCAAACCAAGTTAAGTTTTTTACCACTATGTGAGATTAGTGAGTTGAAAATTCTTCGTTTACCTTAAATAGAAAAATCATGAGCTAATTTCAGTTATGCACTCCCAACTCGATCTTATAAAGAAACACATAGACCTCAAAAAAGATTTACGATGTCAAATAAAATCAACTCGCACAAAATAAGTGCTAATCACTTGGTCTACTGCAAATTTATTTACTTCAATATGAATGGAGATTTCGACAAATAAAAAATAATAATAATATATATAAATGGAGATAATTGTAAAGAGAATTCAATCCTCAAAGAAAACTCAATACCAACAAAAAACAAAAGAATCCACTTCGTTTGACAAACACATAATCCGAGAACAAATTTAATAGACAACTTTAGTCATCAACTTTTGAATATAAAAATAAAGAAAATATCACATGAAAATGGGCTTATAACAAAGTCATCCTTGCTTTTGTATGTAACATCCCTTTCACTCAATGTCTTTTGCTTTTTTGGTCGTTATTTCACTCAATGTCATACTACTTAAAAACTGCATGATCAAATCACATGTACTTACTTGCCTAAAGTGTTGCAAGTCCACAATTGCATACGCTCAATTTTCCACTTGTTCCTCACAAGTGGGATATTTATTTAAAATCGATAAATAAAATCTTTTTTTAATTATTACGAAACAAGATGAAGATATTATAGTCATTTTGCATCACCACAAAATCTTCCTATTTTAGTGACTAAAAATGAAATATCTATTTTAGTACTAAAACCCAAAACCCAAAAAGTTTTAACTGTACCTAAACCTCATCGGACAACCCAACATTTTCCCGCCGGGCAAACGCGTCATCTAGCCGGGAAACTCGCCGGAGAAAATCAATCTCTATTAAATTCTCCTCTTCAACCTCACTTTTCCTCTTCCCATCCAATGCAATCTCTATCAACCCTTCTCCATCCTCCTCTTCCCACCGGAAGCCCATATTTTCCGGCGAGTCCAATTCTCCGATCGCCGGGAAATCCCCCTCCGAGGACGAAGATTCCGTGTCCGTTTCCGGGTAATACATCGATAGTGAAGCGTATCTTTCGATAATAGCCATCTGTGTCTCTCTATTTTCCTCCAAAACGTTGCCGTTTCCTTCTTCTTCGCCTTCATACGCTTCATGTATCACCTCCAACGGTGCTCTCACATCCCATTCAAGAAAAGAATCTTCGTAAAACGGGTTCGCGTCCGGGCCAATATTCGAGCCCGGCCCGCTTTTGGAGTCTCCATTAACTTGGCTAGATACCCATTTGCGATCACCGTTGAGGAACTCATGAATTTGCTCTAATGGTAGTTGGGAGGAAACATTTCCCGCGGAATTCAATTCCTCGGCAACAATTCCCGCGGAACTCAATTCATCGGGAACAATTTTCGCGGAAACCAATTCCTCGGAAACACTCTGCCCGGAATTCAAATCCTCGGCAACAGGTCCCGCGAAATTCAATTCATCGGTAACAATTCCCTCGGAATTCAATTCCTTTTCCTTTCCCTTTTCAATTTGCTTCTCCTTTTCCTTTTCCTTTTCCTTTTCTTCTTGGGAGGCGCCGAGTCTGAGGAGGGAAAGTAAGAGGATTAAGGTGGAAATGAGGACAGGAGAGAAAACGAGTCCAAGGAAACTGAGAGGAAAGTAAAGTAGGATTAGAGTGTAGAGTGTGATGATAGAGGAGAAGAGAGGATTTGTTGAGAGAGAGGAAGAAAATGTTTCCATCATTTTGGGGAATGATTTGAAGGGAAAGGAATTGAATTCCCTTGGTTTTCCCTCCTCTATCAATAAGAAAGGATTATGGTTTCTGAAAAGGCACACAAAGCTGAAAGGCATAAATAATGACACAACATGGGTTCTTGGAGCCCATGCAATGGAAATGCATGTATAGAGATATATATATATATAAAAGTGTGTGTGTGTGAGAGAGAGAGAGAGAAAGAGAGAGTGAGAGAAGAGGAATTGAAAAGCTTTGCTTTGGGGGTGATGGTTCTGGTGTGGTGGGACGTGATGTGGGCTAAGAGCAAAGTATCGAAGACTACAAATACTTGGATTGCTATGGACATTTGACCATGACTGTTTTGGATTAAGTAATTATAATGGTGCTTCAAGATCATTGAAGTTTTTTTGTTTTCGTTTGGATACAAGATTTTTGTTTTGTTAAGATTAAAATCATATAATTTAATATGAATATAAGTTATTTTTTTTATTAAGATTAAATAGATTTTTTTAACTTAAAAAATATTTAAAAAAATACAAATCTCAACTCACTCTCTAATAATTATGATTTTAAAATTAATAGAGACTACAAGCCTACTGATCCATATATAGGACCGCCCATGTTTGAAGGAGGCAATGCCATTAATGATTCGTCTATGAAATAGTTCTTATGAAAGTTAATATCAATGTGCCAAGAAAAGTCAGGGATGAGGTCAGATTCTCAATGTGGTTATAATGAAATATTGGAACTTTTGTTTCATAAATATGATTCAACGATCGGAATTATTATAGTTCTTTTAATTATCTCTATTTTTTAATTGAACTAAGAAGAAATAGTCACCTATAAAACAAAAGAAAAAGAAGAAGGAATGATTAGAAGATGGAATGGTTAAAGAAAAATTCTAAGCTATTAATGGCTATTCTGCTTAAATTTCGTTAATTGCTAATTAAGAACTCTTTTAAAAAACAATATTAAGACGAAATATTAACATGAGTTTTTACAATCCTTGAGCAACATGGACTTCAAAAAACATCTTTTGTGGAAAATTTCAGTGAAAAATTAATCAAGTACTCAATTAGCACTTCTCATAGAGTATTTTATCTCCTACTAATTAATTGCGATTGCTAATGTTATGGTATGTCTATTTAAGAAGAAAAATTATGTTGCCTTGATGATAAGAAATAAGTTGAGGGAAGAAGTGAGAATTATTACTCGATATGATCCGAGGCTTAAAGTAGTTAAATGAAGAAAGGAATAGGTCTTATCCTCATTCTCCTCGTATAGATCACAAATGGCTAACCTAAAAACCTTATTGTTATATTATCAACTCTTGAAACTAGAGATCATTTTTGCTACCAGCTCGATGTAGTTTCTAATATTCGTTTATCAAAACTGAATTCGCAAATTTAGAGAAAGATTATGATGAGTTATATAATTACGGCACCGTAACTGAATTATAAGTTAATTACGATATCATAGAAGGAAAACGTACATTTTCGTTTAATTACAAGGAGTGGGATTGTTTGTTCATCCCCATACAACTGTGCTCATTTGTGTTCCCTTCTTCTCACATAGACAGAAGGGCCTAACAATACAAGGAACGTCAAAATGCATATATAGTGAGAGAGAGAGAGATCAAAATCGCAACGTGATTATAATTTAACGCGCAAACATTAATGCGTTAACATCTTGGTTTTTATATATATGTGCTGCTATAAGATGTCACACGAGTTACAAACTTTTAACAAACACTACATTATCGGTGCCTAATCAATCATAAAAAAACATATGCATATCAACTCATGATCCAAATCTTTATGCTTAACAGAAAAATTCTTGTGTTCCGCAATCGAATACCAAACCATCCGACTGAGGATTCCACACCCAATATGTCACAACCAAATAAAATGACAGCAAAAAAAAAAGACCAACTCCTTTTTTTTTTTTTTTGTCATAAACATCATTCAAGCATACAATAAGTTTCTTAATTTAGGTAAGATCACTAACTTTAGATTCTACAACCCAATCAACCACTCAGTTGACAATTTTTTTCCTACTATATATGATATTGAAGGAATGAAATCTCAATCGCGATCAACTTAATATTATGCTAACCAGCAACTAGAGTCGGACAATTTACTAAATTCGTGTGTTAACTTTTCCTAAACTTGGAGACGAAAGTATGGTAGGAACATCAAGGACGTAACATTTCATGTGTTGTGTACCTCTACACCACGCACGTGCCCTGCATAAGAGGCAAGGTGTCCCAAGAAAAAGAACATTTTGTTTTTGAAAAGCTAAGAAAGCTTGAAAAGTTATCCTAAGGACTGCATAGCTAGCTTTTCGATTCTCTAACTTGTGGAATGGACCATTCCTCTTTCTCTCTCGACAATAATGAAATGGCTCTTGGGGTCTACCACTACATCCCTAGCTAGCTAGCTTGGCTTTCAAGAAAAAATAATGCAAATCTTGAGAGGATTGAATCTGAATGAAGCATTGAATTAACTTCAGCCATATGCCATCTCCTGCGAGCTTTTATGTGCATACGGGTTAAAGCAGAGAGTTTTGTTTCGACAAGATAAGATTTGTCGAGATGCTCCGGTCGAACACTCTTGAAGAGCGAATTTGACTCATCTACAATACATCTTTGCAATTTTTCATATTATTGCCGAAAAAATGTCACTATCGAATTTTTTATATGTTGTAACAGTTAAAAATATTGCAAAAGGGTTAGAAAAAACATTGAAAATGACTTTAGCATTGCATATAGTCCCGTTTCATTTGATCTCATTGCAAATTATCCACTACAATGATTTTTTGTAAATAACAAAACTGTTGTAACAAAATTATAATTTTAAAACAGTTGCAAAAAAAGTAATGTCATTAGCAATTATTAAAAAAATATGATATAATTTTTTTTAGAGATGCAATTAAATAAAACTGTTGCAAAAGATTTTATTTTATACAACTGTTAATTAATAAGTCACTTATTACTACGATTTTTTAATTTTTTAATTAAAGTGTTCATAAACAGCTAAAATGTTGCGGTGTGTATATATTTTAGAGGAGTGAAAATCCTTAAGAAGCTACTTGAACTGGCCTAACATCACACACGTACTAATATACCATGAACACGCTTTATGATGAAGCAATATGAATTTTTGCAGTTGATTACTTTAAAGTGATCCAATCTACTCTCTTCTTGTATCGTTCATGCATTATGATGAAGTATTTTATCAATTAATTAGTTTTCTGTTTCTATTTTATATTCCATGCACTTTTCATGTCAGTGAAAAAATGCCAAGAGTAGAATAGGGTTAAGTGTCCATTTTATCTCTTCTTTGGCTTGAGTGTATTCAGGGGCGGAGTTAGGGAGGCGGCGACAGGAGCCCGGCCCCTTTAAGAGTTTTTATTTTTTCAAAAAAATCTATATAGTATCGTTGAAAAAAATAATTATCGATCTCCTATTTCTTTTTCTTATAATCAATTCTTATTTGAATTTTAGCCTCCTAATATTAAATTTTTGTTCTGTCGCCTGAGGTGTATTTAGATCCAAAGCTAGTAATATGGCGCACGACGACGAGAAGTCTACGTGTACTCACAATCTGTTCTCAGTTTTTAAGTTGCTTTAGCCAAGTAACATATTAATGTGTATGCACAGGTTGTGATAACGTTTTTCTTTATTATCCTTAATCAAATATTATTATTTTACCTACAAGTAGTGAGGATAGCTATCTATGCTATTTGTTTAAACTATATGCTATACATGGCTCTTGTTTGCACAGATCAGGACACGAGGTATATTAAGATTTTAGATCAATTAGTGTTGGTAGAATAACCCAATATTTATTTAATGTTTTTGGAATTTGTAATTTATATATAGTGTGGTTAAATTATATTCTATACCATTTCCGTCTTATATAGTATGATCGACTAAGGTTAGAAAAATAGCTTCAAGAAAGAGATTTGGCATGAAAAAACAAAGTCAACAAGAATAGTTACGCTACAAGAGCTGATATAGAAAAATAGAGTCAGTGAAAAAATTAATCACATGTTGATAGATATAATTAAACCAAAACCTAACTCTGATACCAAAAGAAGAAACTTATTCCATCTTAAAAGGATTAAACCCATGACAATCAACCTATGATTTTAGCAGGATTGTAACTTTAACTAAAAAGATGATCATAAACTATAAACATGTTGACATTAAATTTGCACCATTTCGCATTTTTTATCCATATAACAAATATGGTCTTGACCCAAAAAAAAAAAAACATGGTCGGCAGAAATTCAGAAATAAATTGGGGTTAGAATCTTTCTCATAAATGTTCAGTCTCCCTTACTGGTTTTTATGATGCATTTGCTGTCATCCCATCATTCTTCTATGGTTTTATCATTAATCTTGAACATTTAATTCCTTTGAGCTTCATTGTTTTTCTTCTATCCACTACAAGAAACATGGAAAATTCTTGTAGTCAAAGCTTTGCTTCCAGCTGCCTCTCACCCACTTTTTTGTTTCATTTAAAACCTGATGGCCCTCGAAATAGTTTATGATGAAAATAACAGGTAAACACTTTGTACTAGAACCTAAAGCGGCTACATTTTTTTTTATTTTTATGAGAGTTAGGCCTAAATCAGATAATATTTAACTATCATTTTAAGCTCGGAATATCTCGTCTTTTTTATCTCTATTTATAAGTTGCCCATGTAAGAAAGATTGAAGAAATGATTATAAATTTGGAAGAACTCAATAGAGAATTGACAGGACAAATAGAGATAAAAAGGACATCCTAAGCGAGTTAATGGCTCACACATAGATAAATAAAACTAAATTGAAGCCCCACTATGATACTATGTTAAAATTCTAAAGTACATCCTAAAATTAATTAACATTAGTTAAAATAACCCAAGATTTTAACCCTAATCTTAAAATTTATGGTTTATTAATACAGACAATTATATATTCTAAAACTGCTAAACGTGCCAAAACGCAACTGATATTGTTAGTCAGATTAATGATGTTCCCAAATATATTCTGAAAAAAGATAAAGAACAGAAGAGGGAATACATCCTGTAGTACCAATATAATTTCTTATTAAATGATCACATTATTTAAAAAGTGAAACTCTTATAAAAAAAAATAGTTATATCATTTATAAATTTTATATAAATTTTTTTATATTATTTATTATTTTTAACACTTCATTTTGCTGACCGTAAGACATTAAATCATCGAAGTTCAACATCTCGTTGTGAGAAAGGATCACAAAATGCAAAAGAAAAATCTTTCCTTGTTTTATGACCTATTATTAAACCTTGCGATGTAGACTCGACATGGTCTAGCCACATCAATACGTACAGATATTCTGGAGCGCACTTCACAAGGATGATGGTGCCAATCATATACTAATATGCTGTCTCATAAGGATTTCTTCTTGCATCTTCCTTTTGTGTATAAAACCAACATGCATGATAGCATCAGAAAGTGAGGGACAAGTACCTGAATTGACACTTGCGTTGCTTGCTAGATCAAAATTCCGTTGCTTAAAGATGGGTTAGATGACTGAAGGGACAACCAAGTTGACCAACTATTGCTCCTTCTACTAGTGGACAGAGAATCTCAGCAGTCAATTCCATGTTGATATATTCGGGATGGATCTAAGATTTTTATTTTTATTTTTTAAAAAAAGGATATAACACATAATTTAACACTTATATTAATAATATTTTTAAAGATACTAATATATTTTTTAAAAATAAATAAATAAATTCAGTGAAAACGACAGTTTCCACTAGTTCATACGTACATTCGTTCTTGAATGCACCTAGAGGACTTTGATGTACCTAAGCAAATGGATGATCAGCCAATTTAAGCTTTAGGAAGCTCATCACATGGCTTGGGCCCGTCGATGTAATAGAGAATCTAGTGAAGTTCCCCCATCTAGTTATGCCATACTTCAACTTTTCTCTCATATGGATGTTATTCATGATATTCTCTTTTTTTTTTTTCTTTCTTTTTTCCACTTTAGGGTGAGGGAGAGGAAAATTGTGAGACTTGAACCAAAATAATATGGCTGGTAAGGGTTTATATCCTAAAAGGTTTTTTTCTTTCATTTTACACACCAATCCACCAATGATATTACCCTTTTGCCTCTCCTTTACATGATAATAATTAAGATATTGAATGTTGAATTTCTCATTTATATGATAAATTTTCTATTATAAAGACAGGAATGCTCGTGATTTAATTTGTAAACAAGGATGGAAAAGCGTCTGGGTCATTAACCTTTGAGCTTTTCTCGATTGTGACATGCCAACGTTCAATAATTTTTCCCGCATGCAACTGCAATAGTCATGAATGTGGAAGAAAGAAACGATCATTTCAAACCATGCTATGCGAGAGAACACATACATGCTGCTCTCATGCGCATGATTGAAAATGTTCATCTCAGACCATGCGATACCAGAGCGTACACATGCCCTGATGCGCATGATTGAAAATGCTGATCACTCCTCCCAATTTCCCTTTTCTCTTTTGGGCTGGAGGCTGGACAGCCTAGAGAGAGATGGAAGGAGAGCAACTCAACTCAATATTTTTAAGTTGGGTGAACTCTGTACGGAAGCATATAGTCAACACCACAAGAACTATAATTTTGAAATAAATTTAATATGATCCTATTGTTACCAAAAACGAGTTCTTCGTCATTAAAAGAAAACATCATGAAATTTGTCAGCAACACTGGAAGCTAAAGGCACTAGAGCTCTTTCTCTCATTGAAGTGCTTGGGTTGGGACATAAGTGGGTGCAGACTTTTTTTTTTTCTCCACCTGACGGAACTTGATCACCAGAGTATCTAGCGAAACCCAACCACTAGATTAACCAGTAAAACTTGATCACTAATTGGTAAACCCCTCGATACAGCAATGCACCCCAACACATGCACCAGATCAATCAAAGGTAGAACTCCACAATAATAGGGAGTGTCAAACTCGCGACCTTGTAGGAGCAATTTTACCCCATTACCACCGGAGTACGGACTTTATATCGAGAACTTTATCTTCCCAGATGCAGCATGAGGCAATAAGCAGAAACTCACATGGATGCATATAATAGTGTTATAGATTTAGTAAAATATAGTTGAATATTCACTATGCCGCAAGATGGAAGAAAATCAAGATTCTGCGAATCCTTCTTTTTCCATGATATATACTGTATAACTGGGTTTTTCCACTAAATCTCAGATGTATATGTATATGTATATGTATATGTACAAACTCATACTTTGAATCTCAAACTAGCAAGGGCCATCAGTAGTACCCCGGACGAGGTGGGCCGTATCCATGAGGAGGCTGCATACTTGGGGGAAAGTTCCCATAGGGAGGCCTTGGTATTGGAGTTCCATAAGGATCTGAAAATATTTAAAGAAAAAGAGAAAAGAACTATGTTATTTCTTTCATCGCGCAACCAAATAACAGCACATAGTATTAATGGCAACAATAATAGAGTAATTTCGTCCTCGTGGACGGTGACAGTGAAAAGGACAATGTTTACACTCCAAATTGAACAGCCTTAGCTCACAATTAAGTGAGGAACTCTTGGGCACAACTCACGGAGGGAAGAAAAGTTCAAGCTAGTTTTTAAGTAAAACAGGGAGCCTCAACAATTAAGAGTAAAAAAGGAGGGGTGGAGGAACGACTCTCCAGACAGATTTTGCATCAACAAATAACTACGGCAAGAAATAAAAATTTTAATGTGCTCAGAGAGTGTAAGTAATTTGTTAAGTAACTCACTGTATGGCATCGGTATGTTAGACTGAAATTCTCTTGGAGCTGATAGATTTGGCGGCAGACCTGCAGACCTACTGGCATATGCTTCAGGGCTGTTGTATGCAAATGCAGGTGGTCTTTGATAGGATTCACTCATGCTGCTTCCGTAGGTACCAGTTCCTCTACTAGAAAAGAATTTTCCATCCTCAATGCCAGTGTGGCTATGGGGATTACCTGCTCCATAGCCCTGATTATGTTCAGTGCTCATACCAACTGTAATTTCCGTAGCAGTTGAAATCCCAGTGAAATTTCCATAGCGATTGAAATCATCCCTGGGATGATAGCCAAAAGAGCTAGCCTGGGGGGCTCCCAATGGCGTCTGAGGTGAGTATGAAGTTGTCCAGTGTGCATTAAAGCCTGAGTGTTCGCAAATTTTATGAGGAAAACGAAAACGACAAATATGGAGAAAGCATATATTCTTTGGATATAGAAGGGAGATATAACCTGGTAAGCTTCCTCGGCTGTGCACGGATGGGCTACTATAGGACTGAGTAGATGTTTCACGCAGATGTTGCATTGAAGAACTACTGAAATACGGATTGGAACTTTCACGGGGGTAAGGAGAAAGCTCCTTCTTTATTGGGAGATTTGCTTTCATCTCCTCCAAATATCTTTGCGACTCTGTTCTGCTGAGTTCTGGAAATAAAACCTAAAAGAAAGAGAAGAGCTGTAAATAACATTCTTATCTTCTCTTATGTTTTTTTCTTTTCTTTTTTTGGCAGGGTAGGTGGAAAAGATAAAGAGGTAACAAAATGATTTTCTACATGATCATTTACCTCATCGAAATACTCATCTGTTCCACGCATGTCCTTGCTCATGGGCAAAACAAAATTAGCTGCCACAGAAAGTAAGAGGTCACGATAAAAGAATAGAACTCTAAATCTATGATAGACAGCAATGTATGTCTATAGGTACCTAACATCTCATTTACTGCTTCAGCAGGAACCTCCTTTCCCATTTCTTTAAATCTCTTATCAGCACGGTATTTAAGCTCTTCTGGTTTGGGAAAAATCACAACTGCAATCTGACAAAGAAATGGTAATAAGGAAAGGAATTCTCCAATCATATATCATAATCAAACTCAAGTTAAAAAGTTCTATTTATAGAAAACTAATGCTAATTTTATCAAGATTGGAATTTCTATATTTTAGATATATACTTTTACTCTCACTAAACTGGACTTGGAATTCAAGTCAAAACCTAACCGACGAGGTTTAATCTCACATTCTTGATTGAAATAACTTTTTTTTCCTTGCCATCAACCTAATCTGTTTAGATTGCTATTGATACCTAAATTCACACCAAAAGGAGGGGCTTTTGACATTGTCTTCCAACATATTTATAAACCAGAAATAAATTAGATAAACAAATGGTACCTTCTGATAGCAAGCAAAAGGCTTGAGTTTCCGTTTACGTGCACTCTTATACACATTTGTTTGGTCAATAATGAAATTTCGAGGCAATCGGGAAGCCCTGGAAAGTAGAGTATTAAAGATTCCAGTTGCCCGGTCCATCAGCCGCTCAAATCTTTCACTATAGTTATTCTTACGTAGTAGACCAGGCACCTGTAAGGTAGTAAAACTATAATCAGGAAGTGGATGGTAAGAAAGACATGCCAGTTATAAACTATTATTCACAGTAAGCTCAAAGAAAAGCAAGAAACTTGTTAGATTGGAAAGCAGAAACCTTCATTTGATCCAGAGCTAAATTCGTCCCAAGCAAAATATATCGCCTTTCTGGATGGTCCTTCACCAATTTCTCTGCCCAAGTAGTCTTGCCAGAAGCAGGCAATCCAACCAACATCATCAATTCACAATCGCTTTGATTTGAGAAGGTGGGACCCAAAATAACGTTTCCATCTTCAAGGGCACAAGCCCAAGGTTTATAGCCTTCTTCAGGAACTAGTCCATCTTCAATGGTGAACTGCAATTGAACTACTACGTTTTTCAGCAAAACATGAGGAAAAAGTGCTGATCCCCATCGTAGCGTTTTAGTTGGAGAATCCGCCACACCAAGGCTGCCAGGACCTGCATCAAAATTCTTTGCTACTCCCAACCATTTCCCATTCTTAGAGAAACCAATGGACGCCAGAGGTTTACTTTCAAGATCCACACAACAAATTATTGTGTCACCAACCCCATATTTTTCACCATAGTCTAAAAACTTCCCTGCAGTTGAAAACTTTCCAGTCCCCCCATAACCAAAACTGTGCAGGGTCTCTCCAAGGCTTCCCACAGCATCATGCCCTCTCGAGATGCCAACACGACAGACATGCTGCTGGTCTACTGGAGTGTCTTCCATATCAACAGGCTGAGCTGAAACAATTTTGCAACCAAAGCAGTACTTCCCTCTAGTGATCCCAACAATGGCCCGAGCGCCTGACCAGCAATAAGCAAACCCCTGTTCATATAGAGCCCAACCTTGTAGACCATTTCCTTCAATGTTGAAATCTGGCAGATAGGTCACAGTTTATACTAGCATCCAAAAAGCTTGAGGAAAAATGGGCAAATGATTACACGTTACAAGCAAAGAGGCATTGAGAAGGCAACATGATCAATAAAAAGAATTACAGCAAGTATTCAGTGAAGCAAGTACCAATGCTTTTTTGTCAACATAATGTTTAATCAAAATTTTCCAACAGCAAACATTATGACAAAAAGGGCGAAGTAACTTCCAAACGGAGAAATCCACTTTTGCCATCATTACTAACAGCGGAGATGGTTCTCAACCGAAAAGAATGACACCATCCAATTCACATAGCCGACCCCATCTCCAGTTAAGGTTTGGTCAGTAATTTTTTCTACATCTTTTTGGAAAAGCAAAATATTTATTCCAACGCATCAGCTCCATGCAAAATAAGTTCAGAATCCATCCGAAGACTAACCATTTCAAGCACATCAATGCTATATATCGAAATTAAAGATAAACACCGCATTAACTTCCCGTCGACATTAAAGATAAAGTCCGCATTATTTCCCCGGCTAATATCCAATTAATTTCCAAAAACAAGTTTAATTTTCACAAAACAACATGATCCAAGCCAAAATCTTCGTCAATAACATAAAAATTATCCTCTCAATAACATATAAAGATTATGAAAATTAAAGAAAATAATAATTTTGATATTAACATATTCGACATTTATCAAAAAACAATTAACAACTATAAAATAGATTGACATCAATTAAAGAAACGCATATCTGTGCAGCATGTTATCAAATTCTTAATGCAAACTAAAAACTAATAACAAACATATAAAAATTTTTTAAAAAATGCAATTTTATTCTATCTACAGAGATATATTAGTTAAGTGCTTACCCAAGTCGCAATCAGCAGGGTTGAGAACCACGCGCTGGTTAGCATTTGAAGGTGGAGAAGCAGAAGCTTCTTGTTTTTCTTCTTTCTCGGCCATCTTGGCTCTCTTCGGTTCGGGAGGCGCGTGGCTCAGCGGCAATTCGCGTTTCGACGAAGCCATTTCCGTGTGTATGATCGTTCAATCGGTCACTCTGCGTGTATTTCGTGTGTGTTTCAGTGTGTGTTTTTTATTGAGGGTGAGAGATTGACGAATGAGGTTTCTTGGCTTGGCTTTATATATATATCGGCGATGCTGAAAAGGCAGAGTTAAACCGACTCGAGAATGCCACGTGTTGCTATGATTTTATTAAGAAATACCCAGTCTAATCCCTTATCTTTAAGATTTGTGTTGTTTTAATCCTTATTTTTTAAAATGTACATTTTTAATCATGTATCTTTATTATTTATTTCAACTTAATCATAATCTTTCAAAATATACACTTTTAGTCTCGTATCTTTACTATTTGTCACAATTTAGTCTTTATCTTTCAGGATTAACGTAAACCATATTAATAAAAATAAGGACCAAGTTGGGACAAAAGATAAAGATATGGGACTAAAATTGTATATTTTGAAAAATAAATACTAAATTAGAAAAAATGGTAAAGTTACAGCACTAAAATAGTATATTTTGAAAAATAAGAACTAAAATGACACAAATCCTAAATATAAGAGATCAAACTGGGTATTTATCCTTTCGAATTTTTCATCCCAAACTAATTCTTTTTTTCGATAATTTTATTAAGTATCGAACTTTTTATTCCAAACAAATTCTTTTTTTTCGATATCGTGGAATTAAATGTAGGAAAATTACACTAGATCTATCCTAAATTCACAAATCTCGCAATGCATTTCTATTCAAACACATGTTTTTGACTAGTTAAGAGTTAGGTAATGAGAATGTTTTAGATTAATTAAAAACGAAGTAATATTTTGTAATAAAAATATATAAATCAAATTTAAAATTTTTATCACAACAAATCACTACTAAAAACTCCTTCTAACGCTTAGGAGTCCCCAATAACTGACATTGTTTTGTCTTTATATGTAATTTGATGGAATAACTTACTCAGAACAAGTACAAAGTTTAATGAGTAATTTGAGTATTCAGTTAATTTATAGTACGTAACCTCTCTGATATAATTTCCTCAGAATTTTCTAAAATATATTACTTAGAATAAACCTTTGAAGAGCCAATTATCCAAATTCATAATTTTAGTGTGGGGAAATAATATGGTGCCATCGTCATGCTTTATTGCTTTTTAAGAATTAGTGGAGTAATTCGAGTTGCCACTACTCTTATAAACTAATTAAATAGCATTTTTATGGGCTCCTAGGTAAAAGTTAGAATTGTTCTCATTCAAAGTTAGAATTGTGCTCATTCCAAGTTCTACATTAACAAATTAACAAAATAGTGGCACTTTTAAGATGAAATATGATAAAATATACGTGTCTATCCGCACTTAATTAATTAACTAAAAATATATCTCACCTTCTTCTAATTACTTTATACTGGTTTTTCAAGTTTAATGAGTTGATTCATGATCATCAATTCTCAAATTTAGACCTTTTGAGGAAAATGCTAACATTTGTACATCAGAAACTACAATGTACATTGATGGTTTGACATGTACAATGCATTTAATTTTGATTTCCTTATATGCTTAGTAGAGAAGCAAGCATGATATCAGAAAACAAATATTAATTTTGATTTCCTTAATATTCTCATACTCTGAATATTCTATTTTCTATTAATTACTAAAGTTTAGATACATATAGTCTAGAATGCATTAATTTCTCTCTTCAATTCTTTTGTCCCTATTTACCCAAAGTCAAAGAAATTAATCCAGTTCAGGAACTATCATTACTCACTGAGAAGATTGAAGATTTATCTTACTTTTTCATTGCTACACAACTAATCCTTGAATATGTAGAAGTAGTCAAAGAATAAACATTTCACCATTTTCAATACTTTCTTTAACTCCATACACGTTAAATCTAATGATAATAATTGTTACAAATACATTTAAATAAATAAAAAATAAAAAAACTCCAATAGTAATTTGCCAATTTTTAACTACTCATGTTACTCTCCTTCTTTATTTGGACTTGAAATCGATAATAATAAGGATGGAACTCCATACATGAATTCTCTCAGAAAAATGAAGGCCTGTTTTTACTTGTTCTTTGGTTGACAACAAAGAGGTGAACATGTAGAAGATATGAAAGAACAAATATTTCAATCATTCTCTAATACTTGATGGACATCAAACTATGTATTTCTCAATATTGTATGTATAGAGATGATATACAATCATTGAAAAAATTGCATGTATAAATGTAATCCAGTCACCTTTTTTTGAGAAATTTGAAATTATCATATCAAAAATTGCATGCATAAATGTAATCCAGTCGCCTTTTTTTTTGAGAAAATTGAAATCTATGGAAAATGACATTAAATGCACACAGAAACATGGCATCACTAAAACTTTGGTCAAACAGCCTAAGGTTGAAGCTCTAGGAATTAACATCCTCGGTTATAGTACTCCCCACCTAAACTATGAATATACCTGCAATTATATCGATCCATATTAAATTTTTCAAACGAATTTATATCATCTTATAATATATAATATTACGATTTCATAACATTACATTGTTGTGAAACCATATGCGGTAAAGAATTTCAGAGATAGGGACAGGAAACAATCAAAGGGAATGCTCGAAGCCAAAGGCGAAACATGTACTACACATAGGAAGCATTCAAGAAGCAAGTGAACAAATTATATTTATGTGTTCACACAAAAAGAAAGTTAAGAAACATATAATCTCTTGTTCCAAAACATTCTCTCCCCAAGATTTAGCAAAATAGCATCTATAAGCTGGCATCTTTCATGCTTCCATGTTAGAAGCAGCATTTTTGGGGTCAGTGACTGAAGTATGAAAACTTGATTATGTGCTTCTAACTCAATTTGATTTCCCTGTAAAAACCAGGAACATCCTTAAGGAAAATTACTATTCAGCTATGCAGCTATGAGATAGGAGTAAGTCCCAGATGCTATAGGGGCCCACACATATATTAGAGGACCACACGATGGATTAAAAATCTGTCCTTAAAGACTGGCTATGCTTTTAATATGTAGTTGAACAAAAAGTCGCATATTACACACCGAATGATCCAATGCCAGCTAATTTCCTCCTGCTAGTAAATTTAAAGTTCCGAATACAAATCTATACCCACAAAAGAGATGAGCGAAATATTGCAAGCACAAATCAAGTTTTGCAGAGCAAGCCAGCTCTTTTTGTAAGTCCAGCATGATCTGCCCATCACAATCACAGCACACAAACAACATTGCAGGAAAAATAACACATTTCAATCATGATCAAAGGACACTTGAGGAAAGAGGAACAATTTTCATTTCATTAACTTGATAAATTAAATTAAAACCAGAGTATTCAAGACTATATATACACCCTGGAATCTTATGGAGCCGGAAGCGCCGCCACAGCCCTTCAACAAAATCCCTAACTATCTCATCCACATGTACAAACGAATACATACACAAGCCAACCCATCTTCAATGAAAGGGTTGAAGAATATAATGGCCTGCAAACATTGTTTCGACATGTACAAGCAACCGAAATCAGATAAGCATTATCAGATCTCACCGTCATCAGCTAACCATTTTCTACAACAACAACAATATCCATCCCTATACAAAATTTAGGATTGACAGCCCATTTTCATATCTCCATTTCCATTTCCATAAATAAATCTCTCCTTGGCCAATTGTCTTCATCAGCTGAAGCAAACAAGGCAACTGAGATTTCAGCTAGCTTTTTCCTGCTCAATTGAGACCTGCGAATCCTTGATTGCTTAGGAGCATTTGGCGCTTCAACCTCGTTGAACTCAGTCAAATCCACCACATCAACAGCATTACGAAAACTGAGTGTCTTTCTAGGCGTACTATACTCAAAATGCAATTTCTTTGCAATCAAAGTCTGCATATTCACCAAAAAACCCAAATCAAAATGCACATTCAAACAATCATTAATTAATGAAAAAGACACATATTCAGAAAAACTCAAATAGAATAAGAACTGTCTCTGTGTGCAATCTTACCGCTTCCCTTATCGCTTTTGAGACATGAAACAACCTCTTCAAATCATCATGCTCAACACCACACAATATCCTAATCTGTATAGCAGAACAAAATACAATCTTTAATCAGCACTTAAACTTCAAGAGATTCACAATTAGTATATCGACTAGAAACTCACAATTAGAACTTAAGCTAAACAACCAAAACTGAAAATTTAATGTACAACTCCATATAACATCCCCAATAAATAAATAAATAAAAGCTCAATTAAATCGAATGAAAGCTAAAAATAAATTGAAGTACTAACCAAGACATCTTGAGGCAAGGCTTCAAGAGCAGACTTTTCAGCACTTGGAAATGAATCCATACTGCACTGTCTTTTCAATGGTGTTGCATCCATATAATCAAACTCCTCCATAACATTATACAAAGCAACCCTTTTTCTCCCAAATGAAGTACTCCTGACCAGGCCTAATCCATACCCTTCATTTCCTCTCTGCACAGTGGAACCACATTTCTTCCCTAGAGCCATTATCTTTCTTCTTCAGCAAGATCTGATTTTTCCACCAAAATAAAAGTCAGAATCATCCAAATGAAAATTAACTAAAAATAACACATACCCAAATGCCAAAATCAAGCAAAAAAACATAGTGCTCTCTTAAAAACTGCAATCTTTTATATAAAAAATGAGTCTTTTCACAATATGTCATATATTAAGCTATATATAGATATAGATATATCCAAAAACCAAATACCCAAATGAAAATTAACTTTTAAAAAACACATACCCAGACGCCAAAATCAAGCAAAAAATATAGTTCTCCCTATAACATTGCAATCTTTTTACTTTAAAAAAATGATTCATTTTACTAAACGCAATACATCAAGCTGTGTGTATATCCAAACCCACTAACCCAAATGAGAGTTAACTAAAAATAACACATACCCAGATGCCAAAATCAAGCAAAAACAATAGAAATGTAATCTCTTTATACAAAAAAAGAGTATTTGCAATACAGTATCATATATATGTAAGTATATATTAAGTACCTTTTGGTGAAACCCTAATTTGTAGGCAAAGCAGTAAATGGAGATTGACGTAACGTTTGTTGTGTGGAAGGAAACAAAGAACCGCCCTTTCAACTCTATGCACACAATCTTTTATATGGAGTAAAAGTCTCTTAATATAAAGCTTTTAAAAAAGGTGTGTTTTTTTAATTTTCCTTATTTAATTGGGTTTTTTAAATTAAATTAAAGAGATAAATGTCTTAGGCGGGATGTGATTAGTTTTTCAGAAAGTTCTGGTTTTTTGCTAGAAAGGACTCGAATTTTCTGATATAAAAATTTTGGGTTTGTACAAATATAAGGAGAAGGGTGGGAAAACTAGCCGTTGGAATGTACACGTGGCGTGAGGAGAGTGGTTGGTGGAAACAACTTGGGCGGTTCGAATGACGTGGCAGATGTGGTCGGTCAATGTTGGTTTGTCGGTAGCTTATCTAACACGGTTCCGTGTAGGTGGACGCCTTTGTGGAGCATGATAAAATCACCTTGTCTGTGATATTAAGCACTGGAACTCTGCGGACAGGATGTAGACACGTGTGATGATAGATAATTTGACGGTTATGATTGGTTCAGAGGAACACGTGAGAAAATGGGTTATTAGATTTTTAGAGAATGATTCTAAATAGGCGGCCAAGAAGTATCCTATGACGGCTGTTTACGCGGTTGTTTTTTGAGAGTCAAAAAGAGGTCCACACCACGGCCACTTGCAAAATGAGGTTTTTGGTTGGCTTCTAATAAACAATAATGTTGTTCTTTTCATTTCATTTTTGGGTTGGAGAGTGTATAATGTTTTTTTTTTGGTTTTTCGATCTCCACTGCAATGTGCAAAATGTGCTTCTTTTTTTTTTTTTTATGATGAAAATTATTTAACAAGACACTTAGTTTGTTCAAAAAATGACTCTCTACACAAACATGCGAGAAAATATTTATTATGAAAGGAATATGTTCAAACTTAAAATTTATAATTACAATAAATTACTATATGACCATTTTCTCAGCCCTTCTTAAGAGTTTTTTGTTTTGTATTACACACGTAGTAGTTCCTTATGTGAATTATGAAAACATAGTACTATTCACTGCACAAAGAATTATAATAATAGCAAAGTCTAAAAAGAATTATGGCTCTTGATCAATTTTTTTCCTTTCTGACAAAAAAAAAAAGATAATTTCTTTTCCCTCTTTGGTTGCTCAAGATAAAACGTAGAGAAAATTACACATCAAAGTCACACCTTGGGTCCCAGGGACTTGAACAGCAAAGGGCGAAAATGTCTGCAACACTGCAATCAGTCAGAATCAGGGCCTCCGGTATCTCATTAGCAAGATTGAGACACTGCACTATGGGAAAAAACTTAGAAACACTTGGGCCGCGAGATGGTGACACGTCATTGCATATAATAGTGACACGTATCCATTTTTAAGCATGACCACTGTGCTAAGACCTGGTCATAATTTATAGCCAATGAAGCATGCAGTTGAACTATTCTCTTCACCTGGCTTTCCGGAGCTACAAAACTGAAATGCCAAGCCCAGTATTTACAGAGTTGAGGAATTTCTGTTCTCCAAACAAGATCAGCCTAAGAAGGTATCCTAGCTGAGGTTCTCATTGCCACATTGATCATATGTATCTCCAGAGTTTGCACTAGCATCATTATCGGCCGTTTTCGAAAAGAAGCTCCATATGGACATGCAATTTTGGTCACCTACAAATGGGAAACCGCAACAGTATTAGCATTTCCTATCTGACTCCTCTATGGACATTTTAACTTAAAAGCCAATAGGCAAGCCACCAGCATTTCAAAATAGGATCAACAACTTCCAAATAACTTGTATTGCGAAAACTCTCACTATATGACTCTGGCTAAACCCAAATAAAAGTAACAGACCTATTCAGCACAGGGATAAGCTAGCGTTTTACAACTGGAGATGGTTGGTCAACTATTATCGTGTTACAGAACTGAGAACAGAGGTCTCAAATTTTACTATATAACGCAAGCAAGCTGAGGGAAGAAATGTAGAGCAAAAAGGTAAATCAAGTTCTTTTGCATTTTGGTTAACATAGTTACCATCAAGGATGATATCCTCATTTGAGTCATCAAAGCCTCCAAATCTTCGATGGCCTGACGTAGTAGCAGCCATTGGCATAAATGGATGGAAAGCGAAACCATTAACAGTATCTGTAAGAGAAACATGCACTGCTGAGAAATAGCTTAATAAATAAATGCCAAAAAATTTCTGATTCAAACCATACAATGTTGATGGTATAAACTACGTAATACCTGATGCAGCTTGAAAGCTAGTTACCCACTTCCCAGTTTGAAGACTATAAAAGTGAACCAAACCATCCTGGTGCAATAAAAATAAAATTCTCAATATCAGTGTAATGGATAACTCACGTCACCACCAGGTATAAAGCCTAGAATGGTACCTGACCGCCAGTTCCAAGATGTTGGCCAAGAGGCTCAATATCAAAATGTATCCTCTGATTGGTAGTCTCTGTTGATCTGTAAAACCTAATCAACAAAAACAAGGAAAAATTAAACCCTTTGAATTTAGTCATACAGTGGTAGGAACTACACAAGAGCGGTAATCTGTAGACTTCACACATCCACTACACGGTGCTTTATAGTGTAAGCAACCATTTTCTGTTGCTTACGCTACGAGCGAGAGAAAAAGGAAAAAAGCAGTATATGTTTAATGAATAACTTCTCTTTTTGCGTAGGAGATATTGGCAATAATAAGCAATGACTAGCAGCCAGACAAAAGTTGAATACAATGTGTGTATGATGTACAAGAAATAACTTATCATGTTTAGATTATCATGGATTGTTCCACCAAAGACTTACTTGTACACTATGTCAACAGCCTTGCGAACATCCCAGCATAGAATAAAAGGATCCTAATTCAAGCACCCAAAAAAAGTTAAGTATATGTTAGAAAGAAAAGGTGTGCATTGATAAATTAGATATAGTTAGAAGGTAAAGAGAAAAAAGGAATGAAATAGAAGGAGAAATTATGCTGCACTCTCTATATGGGACCAGAATGGAGCAGTTAACAACAGAATTACTATATCAGAGTTTAACAAGATCAATGCAAATTCTGAATGGGATATTCACTGCTACGGTTAATAAAGAATGGTTTAAAGTCTCATAAACTGTAGAAGATCATATAATTGAAACCACAAATAGATATGGGGCTAGATGCAGTAAGACCTTTGAATGCAAAGCGACATGCAATATTAGGCCATTTCATGTGCAGGTCAAATTATCTTGATGCAGTACATTCTTGATTACAAACATTAAACAATTGTATTCACTTAATGCAAAAATGATTTTAAGTTTAAAGATGCTTACCTCACAATATCATCATAACGAATATATTTGAGTTTAAAGATGCATAAACTCACCATATCATCATGATATTCGTTATATGCTAATATCATAATTCTTTGTGAGACATTAACTTTTTAATCTTTAAAGTTTTTGACAAGTGAGTCATTGGTATACTTGCCAACATTTCTTGTCAATTATACTTTATCAAGATGTTAACAAGCAATACTTTTATAGTTCCAATCGGTGAGTTAGTTTTCTACAACTTCTCTGAAACTATCTTCATATCTGGTTCTACCAATGAAATGTACCACAGCAACATGACATTTTGAATGATCAGGCCACGCGTCACATAGGACACGTTCTTAGGGTGGAAGTGAATCTTTCATTTGGAAACAAACAAAGAAAACAAAATAACATCCATAAATGTTTGCTTTCCCTTTAGAAGTATTAAACGGAAAGCACAAATTCATTATTTTAATACCAAGTGAGCATATGAAAACAACCAGGGATGTTTGAATTTTACCTTTCGGCCTCCAGTGTACAAATAGTTTCCATCTTTCGAAAATTGGACCTGCAGAACATATTTTTTCTTGAAGAGCTATGCTAAATATTTGTAAAGGTGAGAAATAAAATGATGACATAGGATGACTTACATGCGTAACCCCACCTTCTTGGCCATGCAAGACATATAGCAGTTCCATATTATCTTCTCTATATATTGCAGTGGTTTGGTCATAAGAACCAGTTGCCAGCATCCCAGAATAACTAGGACAGAAAGCAATAGATGATATTATACCTGGGCACAAGACAACCATACTCATGTCATTCTAACCTACAGATCCAACATGCTGAAACCTTGCATAGTCAACAACCAAGAAAGTGAGGATCCAATACATATTATTTATAACTTCTTCATATGCATGTACTGATAAAAATTGAATTAAAATTAAATACATGATTATTCTGCACCCTGAAGATGTCACAATAACATGACACTGCAAGCCCAATATCATTGAATTTCCAGAACCACTAGAATTGCCTTTCATTATCAAAATAAGAACCACTGTCTGATACTAATTCAATTATAAGGCCCGTCTTTCAAGACATGTTTAGAATGTCTCAAGTTCGGTATTTTCACTATAAGGCCCATACATGCGCCTTTTATAATGTAATTTTTAAGAGTGAATTTTCCAAAACACTTGACCGAAATATCCCACTGTAGATGGAGTTATAACTTGTTATTGATAACATAATATTTTTTTTAATCTAGAAGATTAGCCAAAGAGGAAATAGGGAGAGAGAAAGAGAAGGTGAAGAGAAGATATTCTGTTGCATGTGAACTCAGATTGTAGAAAACTGAGAACTAAGTGAAAGAAATTAGAGGAATAATTTCCATTTAATCGTTTCAGTTTTACCTGCAAATGGTTAAATCTATTTGTACGTTACAAAATTTTAACAGTACCTGATTGCCCTTCTTTATTCCCTCGAAGTGTAGAATGTTGTTCAAAATCTCTACCAGGGCGATGGACATCAAACACCCTAACAGATTTGTTGTATCCACCAAAGATTCTGTAAAATATCAGCCAATTTGATTTAGAGCCTCTAATATTAAAACCAAAGATATTCAATTAGCATAAAAGCATTCATATGGATGAAATCACTTTAGAGACTCTAATATGTAAAACCAAAGCTACCAAATTAGCATAACAAAGAATGAGTATGACTAGAGCACTAGAGGCTATAAGGGAAAAAAACACAGAACAGGTAAGAGTACGATATCAATGGAAACACCTTAAGTTCATTTTTCTTATGTGCAAAATAGAGCAGATTGATGGCAAGAGTCCCAGACGATTATGATTTAAGTTATAATCCTATGTGAACATCTTCAATGGTCCGAAGAAACTAAATATTGGATGAAATGTTGACTTTATGGGGGAAACGTTGTCTTCTGTAAAGCACTTGGTACAGAAATGCATGTAACTCAACTGGAAGGGTCAAGTTACACTTTCCAAAACCTTTGGTGGCTGAACAAGATTTTCCACACCTCAAGGAGGCTAAGTGATAAATTACCACTGACATATATTGTATAGATCAGAAGTCACAACATTGGCAAACAGCATTTTTAGACTTCAAGCATTTTAAACTATCAGTAAGAGCCAAAATATTTCAATTTAAAAAACCAGCAGCAAACTTTATATGACACCACAATTCATGAATTCAACTACCATTACAAGAACAGTAGAGTAACACATACTCTGAAATCCCTACATACTTACTTGCTCCCAGTAGGATTGAAACCAACTGAAAAGGCAGCAGTAATCTCGTCCATGGCATCATAGGCACGATATGTACAACGAAGCTGCAATTTCCACTTAAAATCATGTTATCGGCCATATACTATCTTATCAAGATCACCAACACGAGACACCAACTGTTGGTGCAAAGATTCTAAGAAGCATCCATTGAGCAATAAAAAAATGTAAAAATTGACCCATTGAATGACCACTATAGCAAAAGGACTTTATAGCCATAAGATAACAAATTACAGAGTAAATTAAGCCTTTGTAAGAGTTAGTAAGACACTAAGTATAATCTTAGATATCATGGTGTCATTTATCACCTGTCCAGAAATAGCATCCCAAAGATGAATTGGATGGTCACGTGTAGTACTTGCAAAAACACAGGTATCTGGATCTGAAATATCAGCAAGAATTACAGTCAAACTTTCATTATTAGTTTATCACACTAAACCACAAAAAAGAACCAATTCCGTCAAGATCACAGACGTACTTGAAACAGACATGTAAGGGTACCAGCAATAGTCATACACAGACTCCCCCTCACTTATGACAAGGTTTGCAGCATAGGAGTCTGAAAACAAATAAGTAATGTTATAAGAAGAAGTAAGAGCAAAGAACTATGTCCTAAGAGAAGAGGCTGGTGAAGAAAGAATTAGTAATATCTTTTAGGATCGATCATTAGTCATTTTTTCAGCACAAAATATGCACATAAGAAAGTACATGCATAGCTTACGCAAGTCTTAATCATGTATGTGCATATATGTTCAGATGGAGTATACACAGAACTAAAGAACCAATTCTGAACATTATTTCATACTCCAAAATCAAGACTGAAAAGAAAAGGAAAAATATAAAGTTACCAGCATCTGCAGCAGATGAACAAGTATCCATAAGATTGCCATTTTCATCGTAAGGTCTGCAAAGAACAAAGAACTAAGAACTATTTCATCGGAAATACAATCAAACAAGAAACAAATATAAGCAATACCATTTTGCAGTCCATGTCATTCATATCTTACCCAGAAAAGTGGTCAAGCTATAGTTGTTAATCGATAAAATTCAGCTATGTTCTTACAAAGATATGGACACACTAATAAGATTGTTCCAAGCTTCACATCCAGTGTTATGAAAATAATGGACAGGCATAACACTTAATCCATTATCACCTTCCCCTATATCTCCTCCCCCTCTCTCTCAATATATCTCTCGAAATGCACACCCATTTGTTCATTACTCTTTACATGCTATCAAGAAGAGAGTTATAAGGATCTTACTCTACGCACCTAAGTTGTTAGATTGAAGTACCTGGAGGATGATGGTCCAGTTACGCCCTATCTGGGTCAATTAGGTCAGTCAATAGAGGGTGGGGGGAAGAGGAGGATATTCGCCATAGGAAACTGGGTGAATCAGAGGTTGCTACACCCCCTTCCTAAGTGGTTGATGGAAGTTCTCCGTCAATTACCTATGGATGGTACATTCAACCAAACGGCACCTTTGAGCCACCTAGTTGGCGCCAAGAGCACATACTCGGTGGATTTGAAGTCAATGACTGATCGCTGTCCCTTCCTCCTCCAGTATGCAATCTTAGACGCTTGCTTTGGCCCAACTTTTGCCCAAGGGGTGTCTCTGTCATTGACAGGACATCCATTCCTAGTGGACCGGGTGCGGACACCCGATTCACTAGTGTGCTTCTCCACAGGTCAACCGTTGGGGTAACACAATCAGCTTCCTCCGATTGCTTTCGATGCTAGCTCAGTTGAGAATAAGAAGACATTTACAGCACAAGGAATTACTGCTAACTATACTAGGTCCCAATTCAGCACACTCATATATATGCATGTGCTCACCTTGCACTGTCACAAGCTAAACATAATCAATTTGTTAAAGAACCACAGAGAAACTAAATATTGTCCGTCTAATGCACCACGAATCGAAAAAATTAACGACAACAATAATAATAAAGCGATTTTCTGAATGCTCTCTACGACATATCAATTTATTCCAATTTCAAAGTCATTATCAATATTTCATTTTCCAACTCTATTAGTCTACATTAAATAAAATTATATCTTGTTTACTTAAGCAATCTAAATAACAAAATTTTCAAATGTTTAACAACTTAAATTAGAATCCAATTTAATGCTGAAATTTGAATAGAAGAAACAGTAAAAAGAGGAAAAAAAGTAATGTGAAACTTACAAAGTGAAGATACTGAGGGCATTATCGTCAGAGCAAGTGAGGAAGCAAGAACCCTCCGGCGACCTACAAGCACACAATAACCGACAACAACACAAACACGTAGCAGAATGACTACAACGTCGTTTAATATCTTTTAATTTTCTTTAAATAATAAAATAGATCAATAAATTTTTACCATTTAACGCCTTTGAGAAAATTGTTAGGGTTTGAAGGCTTTCGGAACTGGTTGAAGAAGTGGTAAGTTCTGTACGGAGGAACACTATAGTCGATCACTGGCCAAGTGTAGGCTTGCTCCGACGAGGGCATTTCTGTAATTTCATCCATTTCAGTGTCTAAAGTTATGTTCTTCTGCGTCGGCAGCGGCGGCGCTGCTTCTTCTCCCATTTTTTGTTATGGTGGTTTCAGCTCAAGAAGCAGCTGGCGTTTTTGTTACCGCCAAAATTAAGTTTCTATGTGTATTTTAGGATGGAGCGAAAAGTAACAATAATTAGATTAACCGATAAATAAAATAAATAAGGGTTAAATTCATTTTGTAAATCTGTCTTTTATATGTGGTGATATTTATTATCATTTATCTTAAAAAAATTTCACTTATTAACTCTTATGTTAACCTTCCATTAACAATTAACGAAATTCATTATTGCTGATATTATTTGGATAAAAATACCACTGCCAATAACACCACTTCTTCATTATCAACCCACTTCGACAAAAAAAATAAATAAAATCATCAACACATACCCCACGATCACAAATGTATGCATCGGTCATCGATGCCAAACACTAAACACACACGCACAGTCCTTCATCCTCCGTGGCTGCCACCTCCTCCCTCGCCGCCACTGCTTTTCAAGAACAACCACTACCACCACTAATAGCTAACTGCCCACGTATCTTTTTGCTCTCTTACTAGAAAACACTGTTCAATTGAGCCATTACACTAATTTAGCAAAGTTGAAGCAGGATATGGGATTTGACTTCAAATTCGAAAAGATGAGATTTTTACATTACAAATCATATATTGACTTGCCTATAGCTCAACTTTTGTTGCTGCCTAAATGAGCAAATAGTGTTCTTAGGCTTGCATTAGATATATGTGGTGATACGGGTACTTTTGCAGCACAAATGAAACTGCAAAATGTAACTTGTGATTATTATGATTCTTGGTGCACCATACAACGAGGCTGTTGCATTGAGAGGTTTGGTGGTTTTACAGGTGCCACTGCAGCAAATTTAAGTTTTAGGGTAGGACTTGGCGTTGTAAGGGGGCTGGGGGTTAGTGTTGTAAGGGGGCTGGGGGTTAGTGTTGTAAGGGATGACGGGAGAATTGGGGGCACAGATCTAGGGTTTGGGGTAGGGGTCAGCCGTGGAATGGGACAATGGGTTGGTTTGTGATTTTCTTGTTAAGGGGTTAATTTGTCTTTACAAAAAATTCACAAGGGTAATCAAGTAATTGTGCTATTGTTATTAACAGAAATCTAATTCTGTTAAAATTGACCAAAGTCAAGTATTACTAAGTGAGTTTTTTTAAAGGTAAGGGATAATAAGTGTCACCTTATGCAAATGATAGGGTTACAAAGTGGATTTAACCCAATAAATAATAAAATTATTCAATCCTGACTTAAAACTATTATATTAATTAATAATTTCCAAAAATTTATTACATTTTAAATATTTTTTTATATTCTATAAATTTAAATATTTTATAATTAATAATTATATACTGTAAAAAGTACATACGTTTTTTCTTATGATTGTACGCTAGACAATTAATATTTTATCAGTAAAAAATATTTTATAAAATTTTCACTTTTAGATTTTTTAAATTTTCTCCAACTAAATTTTAGACTTACTTTTTTTTTTTGCTGCAAAGTGCAGTACCTCATACTAACAAGGTATGTTTTCTAACCTCCAATTTCTACAAAGAACCCTATTAATCTCACTATCTTTAAACTTTTTACAATCAAAAAATTTCAATCTATTCGACTGTATAATGCCAACAACTAAGTTTTTCTCTGTAGCATAAGCATCACGATGAATTCTGTTATTCCTCTCCTTCCACGCCGCATACACAATCCCGCACAATAACAATCTTGCTAATGTTGCTTGGAGGCCAACTCCCACTACAAGAAAAACTGTGAAAGATGACGGTCCGTCTCCTTTTCGTCGTAAAAAAAGTGACGAAAATGAGACGAAATTTTCGTTACATGAATAGTAAGCATTTTGAGACGGTTTAGAGACGAAATTGGTATGTCGTCTCCAAATTGTCTCCATTGGGAGACGATTTGGAGACGGAACATGAATGTCGTCTCCAATTCGTCTCTTAGCACAGATGAAAAATAATTAATAATTAATAATTAAATTTTTCTTAACAATTTACTATAAAGTTGTAATTAAATAGTAAATAAATTAATAATAACAAATTACTAATTATCTTTATTAATTTCATTGTTCCATAAATTTTTTTAAAGTAGCTCAATATTTCCTTTTTCAAAAAAATCCCTATAAATTAAATACTGTATTTTAATTTAAAATTTAAGTTAATATTAATAATTAAGGTATTATTAACATTTTACTCTAAACTTGTAATTAAATTATTAATTAAATAGTAAATAAATTAATACTAATTAAATAAATAAAAAATTCTAAAACCAAAAAAAGACAGACCCATTAGTCCGTTTCCGAAAAAAGATACGGACCATCTCCTTTTGGTAGACGGTGGTTCAAGTGATTGTCTGCCACTTGAACCAATTCAAAAACTTTTGACAGCCACTTGAACCAATTCAAAAATTCCCCCCAAAATATTTTGGGGGGAAATACAAAAAAAAAAAAAAATTTGTGCCAAGTCCTTTTAAAGGACTTGGCACGGTTCAAGTGGTTGGAAAATCCAACCACTTGAACCATTTTTTCATTTTCCCCCAAATGAATTTTGGGGAAAAATTCAAAAAAAAAAAAAAAATTGAGCATAACCCCCCCTCCCCTTTCTCTTAACTCATATTTTCAAGTGTGAACTCACTATTAGTTTACCTCATTTTAAGGTAATTCCTTTATTTACTTTTATTTTAATTTTCGAATTTGTTTTGGTTTAGTTCATTATATATATATTTGTATATAATGCCAAATATATGTATATAGTGTTCTTGACCCAATGATTTTAGATTTTATTTTCATATATATGTATATATAACTAATAGATTTACGTAAATATATATAGTTTTGGTAGTTTTTTCATGATTTTAAGGTTTTTTTTTTTATTTTCAGCTTTTTTTAGTTTTTTTTTTCTTTTCATATATATGTGTGTGTGTGTGTGTGTGTGTAAGTGATAGATTTCGGTAAAATATGATTTTTTGTAGTTTTATCATGAGTTTAGGGTTTTTTTTAAAAAAAAATCAGATTTCTTTTTGTTTTTCTTTCATATTTGTATATATAGGTGTATAAGTAATAGATTTAGGTAAATATATATATATATATATATATATATATATATATATATATATATATATATATATATATAATTAGTATAATTTTTGGTAAAAAATTTCAAAATTTTATAGTAATTTTGACATAATCCGGATTTTTTTTTTTTAAATTATTTTTTTTAAAAGAAATTTAAAAAGTGTGACGAAAAGGAGACAAAATGTGAAGGAGACGGAACGGAGACGGAAATGAGACGCAATGTAAGAGAGACGGAAATGAGACGAAATGTAAGGGAGACGGAACATAGACAAAATGTGAGGGAGACGAAATGTGAGGGAGACGAATTGATGATGAAATATCTTTTCGTCTTCATTTGAGACGAAACGGAGACGAAATTCAAAAAAAGAGACGGGTCGAAAGGTGACGCTCGATTTTCGTCTCCGTTCCGTTTCCTTTTCAGATTGGAGACGGAATGGAGACGAAAATGTGCCATATCCGAACGCGAATTTTCTTGTAGTGTCCCACACAGTGACTTTGACCCCAAACTACAACATCGTCCTAACTAGCCAATATCTGATGAATAAGAACCAAATCCAAACCACGCTACCAAATAAGATTACTAAA
Source organism: Ehretia macrophylla (assembly GCA_037974665.1). Taxonomy (NCBI): domain Eukaryota; kingdom Viridiplantae; phylum Streptophyta; class Magnoliopsida; order Boraginales; family Ehretiaceae; genus Ehretia; species Ehretia macrophylla. The sequence goes on from CM075769.1 coordinate 56,449,623, forward strand.
ACCACAGGTGAATAAGAGGTCGTCTCTATCTTCCACTGCAATCCCACATATTTTACAAATACAATCCGAAGAAACCCCTCAGGTGAATAAACGATCCTTGGTAAAAAGCTTATTAAGCAAAGCCAACCAAGCTAAGAAGCTGTGTTTCGGTATCCTAACCTTGCTCCAAATGATGTGGTGCCACTTAACTTCCTCGCATCTAGTCCTGATAGAATCCCATGTCGACGCAATAGAGAAGCTACCATTATGTTTTGGCTTCCACAACCAAATGTCCCTGTTGTTAGCATTAGGGAGGAAAAAGGCATGATCTCCAATCTCCCTAAACAAAGGCCTATCCGACCAATTCCAGGCGCCATTGTTATTTATTTTTTATTTTTGAACCAATAAAATTCCATAAAGCAAATAATCAAGAGGTTACATTTAGCCAATACCAGATCGGGATATGTCCTGGGAAATTAAATGAATAAGGCCGGGAGGGGGGTTGGACACCCAATCAAGAAGAAGTTCATTATAATATTTTGTTTTTGCAATCCAATCACTACAATAATTAGTCGTTATCCTAATGCTACGAACCCTAACATGAGTAGAGCCAACCACAATCTTTTGAATATCCTCCACTATTAGTCTTGCATTCCAACTAGGGGCAAGGTCTGGAGAATTGATTGCTTTGAGAACGGATTCTGCATCACTTTCGATCGTGATGTTATGACACGCGAATTGGGTTGCAAAGTGACAGACACTTCTAATAGCCGCCGTTTCGGCTTCGAAGGCCGACACACATCTGATCACATTTGTTTGGCCTGAAATGATTGTTCCTCTTGAATCCCGCACAATAAAAATTGATGTTGCACGATAATCCTCCTTCTTGAAAGATGCATCTGTATTGATCTTGATAGCTCCTATTGGATGAAGGGTCCAGGTGGAAGGGGCACTTGATAGTGGTTGATGTCGTGTCTTAGACTCTCCCCGGGAATCGTCATTAACCACGACATAATCACTGAAAAAACTGAAAGCAAGAGCCGCTGCACGAGGAATGTCAATAGGTTTATTTTTCAAGCAAAATCCGCATCTCTCCTTCCAAATTTGCCAAATGGTAAACGCGATCTTGCCAGATACTTCTTTCTTGCAGTAGCCTGCTAACTGACACCTATGAACTATTGACACAAACCAATCGCCAAATCTAGAGATCCGACAAGGGTTGATAGAGCACTGCAGAGGAGAAGCACATCACATTCTTTGAGCCCACGGGCAAAGAAGAAAACAATGCTCGACGATCTCCACTTCTTCATTACAGATTGTGCAAACTGGACTTGTCGCACACTTCATAGTGTAACGATTTTCATTTGTCGACAAACAATTTCTACATGTTTTCCACAAGAATGTTCTGATTTTTGGGGGAGCATTAACATTCCACACCATCTTCCAAAGCTCCTCAGGAAGTTGGAAAGAGATTTCCGCAACGGGGGACAGAGTTGCCACCATTTCACATGCCACATGATAACCTGATTTGACATTGTATCTCCTATTCCGACTAAGGGGCCAAATAAGGGTATTATTTATAGTCGTCCATGGAATGGGGATGGTAAGGATAGCTTCCACGATGTGGTCTGGAAAGATGTCTTGAACCGAATGCTCTTTCCACCGTCTCGGATTATTATCAATCAAATCAGCAACACAGGAGATGCTAACATTGTTCACATTTCGAAGCACGGGATAGTTACGGATCCAGGTGTCCTGCCAGATGTTGATGGATTGACCATTACCAATGGCCCAGATTGCTTTCTTTTTAATGAGATCACGTCCCTTGAGGATGCTTTTCCAAGACTAGGATGAAGCTCTTCCTGGTTTAGCATTCTAGAAATCCCTATTGGCAAAATAAATTCCTTTCAGGATCTGAGCAATAAGAGAATCAGGGTTGGACAAGATATTCCAAGCTTGTCTTGCAATCATAGCCAGGTTGAAAGAATAGAGATTTCTGAAATCGAGCCCTCCTTGATTTTTTGATTTGGTCAATTCTTCTCATCTGAGCCAATGGATAGCATGTTTTCCATTATTCCCCCACCAAAAGCGTGCTGACATAGACGAAAGCCTATTACAAACATGCTTTGAAAGGAGGAAATATGACATAACGTATGAAGGCAGGAGTTGATAACAGCTTTGATAAGGGTATCATTTCCATCATCCGAAAGAAGAAGACTCTTCCACCCTTCAAGCCTTTTTGCACACCTCTCTTGAAGCCAACTAAGAGCTTCCACTTTAGACCTTCCCAATTCAGTAGGAAGTCCAAGATAATTCCCAAGGTTGGTGACTTGGCACACTCTAAACACATCTGCCACACTGTTTTTGATTCCTTCTGGTGAGCCGCTGTTGAACATAATAGAAGATTTTTCAATGTTGATACATTGTCCAGAAGCGAAACAGTATTTGTAAATGCATTCTTGGAGGGCCATTGCTTCTCTGATGTTGGCTTCCAAGAAAAAGATGGAATCATTTGCAAAGAGCAAATGATACAAGGGTGGGCAAGATTTTTTTATCCTAAGTCCTTTCAAGAGGCCAAGTTCAAACTGTTTGTTAATCAAACAGGTGATAACTTGAGTCAGGATAGAGAATAAGTAGGGGGAGAGAGGGTTACCCTGCCGAATCCCCTTAGTAGGGGTGATTGTTTGCAACGGTTCTCCATTTATCATCACATTGAAAGAAACAGAAGTAACACGACTCATAATCCATCTGGTCCACGTATTGTGGAAGCCCATCTTCTCAAGAACCCCTGCCAGGAAATCCCATTCCACCCTATCATATGCCTTGTTTATGTCAGCTTTGAAAACAATATGTCATCGGTTTGATTTTTTCTTTTTCTTGAGCCAGTATACCGCTTCTTGGGCAATGATAGTATTATCTTGAATTGATCTACAAGGAATGAAAGCGGTTTGTGTTGGGGAAATGATTTTTTCCATTAGGGGTTACAGTCTCAGAACCAAGACTTTGGACAATATTTTGTACACAAAGTTTGCAACACTAATTGGGTGAAAGTCATGCACTTTTTGCGGAATCTTCTTCTTAGGAACGAGTGCAATGTTGGTTCTATTGAGGGGATAAAGGGATGTGGTGCCGTTCAAAAAGTCTCAAAAATAGGAAAAAATATCATTCTCGAGAAGGAGCTAGTATTTTTTGCAAAAAATTGCCAGAAAAACCATCAGGGCCGGGAGCTTTATCGGGATCCAAGCTCCAAGCTGCTTTCTTGATTTCTTCTTTTGAGATGGGACAGATAAGTCTCGAGTTCTCTTATTCGCTCACCACAGGCTCAATAAGCTCGAGTATAGGATTAATGTTTCTCTGCCCAACAGTGGTGAAAAGATCTTTGAAATGAGACTAGATCAAATTCTTGATGGCAACAGGATTATTGGTCCAAGAATCGTCCTCCCGTTGAAGCCTGAGGATATTGTTTCTAGCCCTCTTAATTTTGGTAGTTGCATGAAAGAATCTTGTGTTTTGGTCACCAGCTTGTGACCATTTGACACGAGATCGGGCTTTCCAGTACAATTCTTCGCATTTCCACAGGTTTTCAACTTCGCTTGAAATGGTTCTGAATTCTTCCAGGTTGAACTCTTCCTGTGGTAATCCCACAAGTCTTTCTAATTGACTTAGGAGTTGGTCGATCCTCTTACGGTTATTTCCATATTTCCGCTTGCTCCATTGTCTCGATTTTTCACTAACTCTATGGAGTTTCCTATTGATCATTGATGGGTACTGATGGGAAGGTTGACTCCATGAGTCTTGAACAATCCTGTCACATTCGGGGTCTTCCAACCGATAGTGTTCAAAATGAAATATTTTTATCTTGGTCTTTCCCCAGTCCAAATCACAATTGAGGATCAATAGAGTGTGATCCGACCCGATGGGTGGAAAGTTGACAACAAATGTATCAGGAAAATTTTTGAACCACTGAATGTTGGCAAAAACACGGTTAAGCTTTTGAAGTATAAGGTCTTGCCCATCACATCAGTTGATCCAGGTAAAGCCACACCCTTTTGACGTGATCTCCAAGAGACCAGCTTCATTAATCCATTGATTAAACATGTCAATTTTTCTTTGGGATTTTCTATTGCCACCAGATTTCTCGTCTTGGCCCTTGACACAATTAAAATCCCCCAGAAACACATGAGGGATGTTCTCAGTTGACTGAGTGTTATCAATATATTCCCAAACCTTGGCCATGCAACTTTGCTTTGGGTAAGCATAAATAAAAGAACAGTCCCACTTAACCAAAGAGAACGGATGAAATCTCACACGGATGATAAAATCACTATAATCAATAATTTCCATATCCAAGTCATCAACACACAAAAGAGTCATTCCCCCAGATAGACCAATATGGTCTACTGCAAGGATGGGCTTCAAGTTAATTCGCCTAGCGACATAGACAATTTTATTTGCTTTTATTTTTGTTTCCATAAATCCTACTACAGAGGGTCTTTCCCGGGAGATAAGCTCTCTAAGTGTTTGAACTGTCAAGGATGGACCTAATCCCTGACAATTCCATGCTAGGATCTTCATTGTTCCAAGCGGGCCTGTTTGCTAGCAGAACCCACCTTTGAAGCATAATTTTTTGTGGAGCTTGAACCAGGGGTAGAGTTATCCTTCTTGGGTTTTTTTGCAGATCTCACAGAGTTACCATTTTGGCCAGTTTTACTGTCTCATTCCAACTTTTGAAACACAGGGATGTCCACAAGGGAGCTCGCTGGGGGAGCTGACCCAGGTGTTATCGAGTCAGGTGAGAAGCCCGAAAGGTTGATAGCTTCGTCACTGAGAGAGCTTGTCTTCCTTTTACTGATGCGTTGTTGACAACTGAGAGTGGTTTGATTTTTGTTATCTGCGCTGACATTTAACGTTGCAGACCTAAGATCAAACGGATTATGTGGGTCTATGATATGGGTAGGTAGCTTAAAAGCTAAGTAGACTGATGGTATAGATGTCTTATCTAATGGTGAGCCAAGTGGGCCAGCTTTGGACATTGCGTCGAGGGCAGACTTAGTGGTACGAGTTGTTACATCTTGGTATGGTACAAGGTTATCTTTCTGACTAGGAGTAGGCAGACTTTGCCCAACGCATTTTCCAACATTTGACTTTGTATTAAAAAGCTGGTCATACAAGTCAGGCTCTTTTTTATATGATGTTATGTCATTTTCTACCAAAAGAGTATGATCTTGTTCAGTCTTTTTTCCAACAGAGTTGCTTCCTTCATCAAAAAAGGAAGATTCCATGCAGGGATTTGAAAAATTGTCAGCATCCTCACGCGAAAATCCAGAACAGCCTCCCTCATTGGTCTTCACGTGTTCATGACCTTGCTCGCCGGAATTCTCGTCGAACCTAGCTTAGCTTACCCGACGACGACCTTTCGTTGAAGGGGCTCTGATCTAAGGTCCAAGTTTAGTGACATCAATTGTTCTTGTGTCAATAATTTCCCCTCTCCTTCGTTGGGGGCAAAACTTCACTTCATGGCTAAACTTCCCACATTTTACGCAAAAATCACTAAGTTTTTCAAACTTGAATCTTATCCACACATTTGAGAGGCTTTCTCGGGGCCTGGGAAATCTAGGAACAATAGGCTTGAGTATGCTGCACTGAACTCTCACTCGAAGCTGCTTGAACATTCTACCAGGGTTACTGATTTCAGTTTCCTCAACAGGGCTTTGTCAACAATAGAAAGATAAGCTGAATCCACAACTAAGTAATCCATAAGGCAGCCCCATGGATGCCCTTGATCATACCAAAAGAAAGAATTCAGACCATTACCAATTTTTATTTTGCAAAATTGCTTCATAATAGGTCTAAGCTTCATTAACTTCAGCCACAGCCAAGAGGAATTTGTTTTAGGTTCATGCTCTCACACGCTTCTACGCTTCAAATTAGTGATCAACCCACTTAGGCCAAATAGATTTACTGTCAACAAGAAGACCCCACAGATGTTTTAACAAATAAGCCACATTAGCATCCTCAATCCTTTGGATCCCCAGCCTTCTTTCTTTAACATGTTTGTACACTTATTCCCAGCTAACTCGAGAACCCCCAACACCATCAGATTTACCTTTCCATAAAAATTTGGTCATTTTATTCTCTAGCTCCTTGATGACACCTTTCGGTAGAACAAGAATAGAGGACCAGTACGCATAAATGTTTGCTAACATATATTTCACAAGAACCAATTTACCTGCAAAAGAGAAGAATCTAGAAGTCCAATGGTCAATTCTCCTGCTCATTCTATCCAACAATGGCCTAAAGGAACTGTTACTGGTCCTACTAGAATAAAGTAGGATACCCAAGTTGGTAAAAGGAAGATGACTTTCTTTGAACTACAAGATATCAATTAATAAGCTTTTATGCCCATGACTGCACCCACCAAAGTAAACACAACTCTTCTCAGCATTAACTGAAAGTCCGGACAGTCTATAAAAAATATTACGAGTCCGATTAACTGCCATAACTAATCCCAAGTCTGCGCAACATAAGATAAGGACATTATCTGCAAAGCTCAAATGAGAGATCTTATTTTATATGGCTTATAATTATATTTTTTCAAAACTCATTGTCGCAACTCTTTTTGCATACATGAAGGATACTCTTTGCTATACTTACATAATGCTTTACGTAATTCATCTTGATTCTTTTTGGATACCTTTGAGATGAGAATATATATTTTTTTTCTATTTTAGAACTGAATATCCTATAAACAATAAGAAATTGTCTTGTGTTAAATATATTTGTGTTAGCCTAAAGGTATTAATCTCGTATTTTGTTAATAACCAAATCTTAATCCAATGCTTATTATTTAACCAATCATGCTTGTTTAAAGTTATATTTGTTTAAGATTAGTTATAGAATGGGAGATGATCTTGCATGAAGAAATGATTAGCACATACTTACTCAAAGCAACTCTAGTCAAGATTGAAGTGCTAGCATTGATAAAGATCATGAAGTCTTGAAGAGCTAAAGAAATGAACATTTTATTTCAAGAATCAAGACTTCAAGATTCGAAAAAAGAAGATGGAGTTATACGAGGAGACGTGGAGTCATAAGGGGTACCGGTTATTAGACTTATTCTTGTTTGCTCTTTTTGATTTCATGATAAAGCTCAATGAAAAATATTTTTAAACTCTTGGTTTGCAAAATCGGTTTTAAATCTCTACAAGAGTTTTTTAAAAATGTTTTTTGGGCCTTTGAATACTTGAAAACCCCGTTCTTAAGGACTCTTAAGTTTATGGGTTTTCGAGAAAATTGTTTTGAACTTTCAAAGTCTCAATCTTTACGCAAAACGAGTCATCCGGTCGAACATCCAGGCAACCAAATTCCTGATGACTCGCCCGGCAGTGAGTTTGACAAAAAAATATGCTTTGATCCGGCGACCATCCGGGCGACTGTCCGGTCGACCGGGTAGTGCAGGTGTTTGAAAAATATAGTCGTTGCAAATCCGTTGGCTTTAGTTTCTATATATTTTCAAACACCCCATTGGCCAAAATCACCTCTTCCAACATCAAGCAATTGTTCTATAGCTTTCATATCTTAAAAACAAATTTGCTTGATCATTCATTGAGCTTTAATTTGCAAATCATTGAGCATTCAAGAGAGCATTAAATTGTATCTATTCACTCTTAAAGAGATTTCATTGTACTCATCATTTATTCACTCTTGTTATGAGATAAACACTACTATAGCTTTGAGAGAATCATTGTATATGGAGTGTTTGAAATCTTCTTTGTCGATTCAAATAAGTAAAGAGACTTGTACAAATTCTTGTGAAGTCAAAAGATCTTATAGTGTTGGTTTGTGCTTCACTAACTTGTGAAAATGCACTACTAATGGAGCTAGTGGAAAGCCTACGAGGAGGAAGACCTTGGGTGGTGGAGTAGATTAACGAACCACCTAAAAATTGACGCATCATCTATTTCTCTATTCTCTTCTTAACTCTTTTTATTTGTGCATGCATTGTGTTTGATTAATTGTTTCTTTGAACTCGTTGATTTTTATCATATCCGAAAAAGTAGTATCATTGTCTCTCTATCCTAATTCACCCCCCTCCCCCTTTTAGAAGAGGAAAACTACATCCACCTCAAGCTCCTCAAGACAATGGGCAACTCCTAATGATTATCCAAAGCAAAAAATCATTTGGGGCAAACAAATGGATGATTCTCTCCTTCAAGGTACTAAAATTCTTGAGTTAATTGAGTTTCAAGGTTGGGTTCCGTTATTAAAGCTTGAAAATATTGCTAGAGATAACTGGGTTAGAGAGTTTTATGCAAATCTTGAACGAGATAATGGTGCTTTGCAAAGTAGGGTGAATGAAATGATTGTTAATCTTAGAGAAAGCACAATTGCTAGTTTGTTAGATATTCCTAATAGAGGCTTGAAATCCTATTCTAGCAAATACATTGATTTTCTCCCGACACCCGTACAAGAAAGTGTTGTAGTATTCTTGTGGGAAGGAACCGGTAATTTTACTCAATTTATGTCGTTTAAGAACCAAATATCTCCAAAAAAATGGCTTATGCTTTATATTCTTATGGAAGTAATTATGCCTAGAAAAGTTAAGGATGGTACAATCCTTCTTTTCACTGGGTATCTCATGTACAACCGCACCAAGATTAATCTTCCACACATCATGGTTCAACATATGTCTTATACAAAAACAGCTAAAAACCTGCTTGCTTATGGAATGTCATTGTGTCATATGCTTTTCCTCTTCAATGTTCCTTCTCTGGGTCAGTTTGAAACTGTGAATGCCAGGACCAATTTGCTTGATAGTCATTCTCTTAAGCGTATGAAGCTTGATATTGTGAATAATGAGGTATTTTCCTTGGGTGGCGGAGATGATTCGGATGATTCGGACGAAGATCCAATAAAGGTCGAGCAAACAACCAAACATAGGGGAGACCCTCTTGATGGATCAAGTGGTGTTAGTTCTGGATCACATGTGCCTCCTTCTACTGCTTCTATGTCTGACACAAATAGGATGATTGCAGCCAAGGCTGAAATGAGGGTTGGGTTAGAAAATCCCATAAATCGCAAGATCAATAGTTGGGGTAAATCACTTAGGAAACAGATAAATCTCCAGCATCAAACAGTGAAGAGAGATATAGAGACTGTTCGTACCCAAGTGTATAACCTGAACAATGGGCTGATGGTTATACTGCTTGGATTCAGGAGCATGGAGGAGTACCTCTCATTCCTCCAGACTACAAATATGTTCCACCTTAACCTGATTATGAGGCTTACCGAGATGAGCTAGATGATAAGGATGGCGATGAGGATGAGGATGAAGAGGAATAAGATTGAAGTTTAACTGCCAAATTTTTTCAAAACTCTTGTTGCATACATGTTTTTCAGAACAAGACTGTTTAGCTTCTTAGTCTTAGCATAACTGTCGCATTGCTTCTTTGACTTTGACTCTAACTTGCTTTTAGCTTATCTATAATTGATTTTCCTATGATTGGTATGTTTTATGATGCTCTTTGTTGCTTAGTCTGTGAAATATGGAACTCTTCTAGTTGTGCTTATATTGAGGGGGAGAAATTTTATGTCCTCCCCTTGCAATTATAATTGTTTGATGATGTCAAAAAAGGGGAGATAAAATATACATTCTTGATATGCATCCAGATGAATTGAAAATATGCATCAAGTGAGGGGGAGTTAACTTGATATGCACTAAATAAGGGGGAGCCTTTCATTTGCGTTTATACTTATACCTTGCTCATGCTTGTTTTTCATTTCCATTATATGATATTTGTGCAAGATTTCGTCATCATAAAAAAGGGAGAGATTGTTAGCCTAAGGGTATTAATATCATATTTTGATGGTAACTAAATCTTAATCAAATGCTTACTATTTAACTAATCATGCTTGTTTAAAGTTATATGTGTTTAAGATTAGTTATAGAATGGGAGATGATCTTGCATGAAAAAATGGTTAGCACATACTTACTCAAAGCAACTCTAGTCAAGATTGAAGTGCTAGCATTGATAAAGATCATGAAGTCTTGAAGAGCTAAAGAAGTGAACATTTTATTTCAAGAATCAAGACTTGAAGATTCGAAAAAAGAAGAGGAAGTTATAAGAGGAGACGTGAAGTCATAAAGGGTACCAATTATTAGACTTATTCTTGTTCGCTCTTTTTGATTTCATGATAAAGCTCAATGAAAAATGTTTTTAAACTCTTGGTTTGCAAAATCGGTTTTAAATCTCTACAAGAGCTTTTGAAAAATATTTTTTGGGCATTTGAATACTTGAAAACCCCGTTCTTAAAGACTCTTAAGTTTATAGGTTTTCGAGAAAATCGTTTTGAACTTTCAAAGTCTCAATTTTTATGCAAAACGAGTCATCCGGTCGAGCATCCGGGCGACCGGATTCTTGATGACTCGCCCGACAGTGAGTTTGACAAAAAATGATGCCTTGATCCGGGCGACCAGATGATGCGGGTGTTTGAAAAATATAGCTGTTGCAAATTCGTCAGTTTTAGTTTCTATATATTTTCAAACACCCCATTGGCCAAAATCATGTAGTGTTGGCTTGTGCTTTACCAACTTGTGAAGAAACACTACTAGTGGAGCTAGTGGAAAGCCTAAGGAAATGAAGACCTTGGGTGGTGGAGTAGATTAGCGAACCACCTAAAAATCAATGCGTCGTCTCTCTCTCTTCTCTCCTTGACTCTTTTTATTTGTGCATTCATTGTATTTGATTAATTATTTCATTGAACTCATTGATTTTTATCGTATCTGAAAAAGTAGTACCATTGTCTCTCTATCTTAATTTACCCCCTTTTTGTATCGTTATCATGTCATACTTTTTTTTAGAATAAAACTATCCCTCAAATTCAAATTACATTTTTTAATAGCCAAGGTACTTTATTTTTGGCACAAGAATGCAATATTTTAATAATGTCTCTAATGCTATTCTTGAATTTAGAGGGAGCGTAATCAATGGCAAAAATTGTTGACTTCTAGGGCAACAAAGAAAAGTGTGAATATATTGCTCCAGGTAGAAAAATTCATTTTTTTTACGGTTGCTCTAGTTTTTGTACAAATTGAATATATTACTCCACGTAAAATTGATAATATACACTCAAATCATGTCCCATATTGTCCGCAATTGTTACTGTGAAGTGTTACATCAAGTCAAGTTGTAACTTAAGGAACTCCTCAGGCTCTTGGTCCCTAGGAATGGCAATAGGGCGGGGTAAGGGCGGGGGGAGCTATTCCCATGTCTCGTCCCACCACTCAAAAAGCTCTCCCATTTCTCGCCCCGTCCCCGTATTCTATACCCCTGCCCCCCGCCCCGCCCCCGCCCCCGAATCCCCGTGGGGAATGGGAATTACCCGCGGAATTTTTATTATTCTTTTTAAACCTTAAGAATTATAATTAATTTAAATCATGCAACTTCAAAATATAAATTAAAGTTATACTAATGATAAATATAAATATAGATCTTAAATAAAGTCTAATATTAATTATTCTTGTAATTAAATAGTAAAAATAATATTATAATAATTGAGTCCCAAATATTTAAAATAAATTTTGACTTAACTATTGTGTATGAAAACTCTTATTGAAAAAGAACATTTCTTTGTGCTAGTGAGATTGCATTGATTATTATAATTTTTTTTCTTATCTCATGTCACATATAATATTAGTTGCAATTATTTAAAATTCATCTTTAGTTATATTATTTAAAACTTTTTGAAGTGCAACTGAAGTAATTAACAAATCTCTTAATTCACTATGAACAATAATAAAATTGAAGTATTTATGTCAAATGATAGCCAATTTCAAGTTACGGCATACAATGATTTTAAGAATAATTATAAAATCCTTTCAAATAATCTAATTTTTCTTCTCTATTTTATAATACTTTATTTAATGTTATTTTTTTAATACATTTATATGTATAATTTTAATACATATATAATACTAAAATAATAAAAATAACTATCTATATATGCGGGACGGGAAATGCTTATTCCCGTACACCATCCCGCCCCCACGCGAGGATTAAAAATTGATCCCTATCTCCCGCCTCATTCTTCATTTCTCGCCTTAATCCCCGCCTCATTTAAAACGGAGATGGGATAGGTACCCACAATCCCTGTCCCATTACCATCCCTATTGGTCCCCCTCCTCCAGGTTAGTTCAAGATAAATGTTGATGCCTCATTCCTTTCAACTAGCATGGCGGCAACTGCAGTTATTTGCCGAGATATATTCAAATGGTTCCTTCATCCACGGAGTGACCCATAAAGTCCTGTGTGGGTCAAGCAGAAGCTTTGGTGGTTAAGTACGCTTGCGTCCTCGCTAAAAGCATCACCCTTGATTTTATTATAATTGAAAATGATGCATTGGTTGTCTACAAGACAATTAAGTCACGTGAATGTGCTATTCTATGGAGAATCAAACACATTATTGATGACATCAATTTAATTGTAACTGAAATTCGACACATTAGATTTTAATATATCAAACGTACAACAAATCGAGTTGCAGATTGGGTGGCGAAAAATCAAGTGAGTAACAAGTTATCTATTGACTGGTTCTCTAATGTTCCTACTATTTTAAAGAATATATTTGTATATGATTTTGTATCTATCAGAGTGAGTTAACTATTTATGTATTCAGCTTTTATTTTAATAAAATGGCTTTCTTCTTACCAAAAACAAAAAAGTGTTACATTAATTCGCGTCTAGAGTTGTTCATTGTTTATATAAAATTACACACAATTGACACAAGTATTTTCACTTATTTACTTATTTTTCTTCTCCTTCAATTACTTCTTTTTTTAATTGTAGCCTCCATCATGTTCATCATACTCAAATCCAAGTATCTGTATTTTGCCCTCCTCCATATCTATCGAAAGTTTTTTTTTTTTTTTTTTTAAATAATCTATCTAAGAGATGTTTCACTCTACTTATTTTTCTCTAACAAGAGTTAAAATTGATCCAGAAATTGTTGAAAAATAATAATTTCAAGAAATTTGAAAACATAAAAATTGATCATTCAATTCACACACTGATTACTTTCTCTATAGACGTAAGCCACACGGTACTCCATATCTATTGAAAGTTAATCGTCCATAGTTCAATTTGCTCGCACACCAAATAGGAGATGGAGTTTTGCAAGCTTTTCATAACAAAAGAGTAAATTACGAGAAGTAATTTAGGTTTCTTGTAGCATGCCAACAAGTCGTTGTAGTATAGTGGTAAGTATTCCCGCCTGTCACGCGGGTGACCCGGGTTCGATCCCCGGCAACGGCGAATTTTTCTGCATTTTTGTCTTCAACTGAGTCGACAACTTCTTTTTATTGAAACTAATCATCAATCAACTCTTTCGAACTAATCAACTTCTGATCGTAAAACACGATGAATTTTTGAATTGAATTTTATAAACATATAGTTTTTCCTTGGTATATGAAAGACTCTTTTGTGTGAGCCACTCTCCTGTAAAAATGTTTAATGATTATTCCATGAATTTTCGCAACTTAATCATAGATAACGGAATCATCAAAGATTTGACAATTTTGAACTTTGTCTGTCACTCGCGAAAGGCCTGGGAAACAAAGAGAAATGTGTTCAATTCATCTGGTGATATGGTCGCCAAAATATGAATCAGTTGTATATTAATACTTTGGAGTATCATACATATATTTATATACCAGAGAATGGTTAACAATTATGATACATATATCAATAACAAGTTAGTTGATGAACTCTTTTAGGAGCTTTTACCTCTTCCTCTAGAAGTTGATTTTGCATATAGAGGGATGCAAGCACCTTAAAAAATGGAATACTCAAATGTATTTTGCCTTCTATCTTTGTCTTCTCCACCATCTTTTCTTACTATTTTCTGTCTTGGCTTGTGCAAGTTTCTTCATTGTTGCTTTTGCCTCTTCTAACCTGATTTTGTAATCTTCCTTCCAGGCATCAAACTTATGCTCCAGCTTCTGAAACTCGGAGCCAACATCTATATTCGAGTTCCAACGTCCTGATTTAACTTGGAATAAGTTTCCATCATCGTCGTTTAATACAATGTTGTGCTCATTTATGTCACTGATGGAATTTGTTCTGCTGTTTACTTGTGGTTCAGCTGTATTGGGCAAATCAGAGAACTTCTCTAGACTACTTCGACAGGGTGTTTCCATTTCTGTTGATTTACCATTTCGTGTTGGCTTTATCTCTGGTGAAGCTTCAACCCTTTGGGATTTTGTCGTGGTCTTTTCAGCAACAAGACCCTTCTTGGCTTCAGCTAGACTTATCTGCATATGATTGTGAATCAACAATCTTTGTTGCTGCAATAGAGCAAATCTTTCCCGGTGTTGGGGAGAAAAAAAACAATAAGAATGCGAAACTCACTTGCATAGATGTCAATTGATCTTGCCACATCTTCTCCATAGACTTCATTTTGGCCTCATATTCCATCCACCTTTTCTCATATTGGTTAACGTGTTTCCGCAATGCAACATTCTCTGCTTCCACGTTTCGCACAGCTGCCTCAGTTCTAAGGACTTGTCTTTGAAGATTAACCAAAAACGAGTATGGAATGCGAGTGTGATCCTGGCCAGCATACAAAATTCCTCCGTAAGACAGGAATAGTCACGACTAATACTTTCCGCATTTTTTTTTCCTTTTTCAAAAAAGAAAGCAATAATTGCGTTAACAGATTATGCCTTCTAATAAACTGGAACTTATAATCAGAAAAATCTTGACAATAATCTTTTTATGTGATATCAAACTTCAAATGTTTGCTTATTATTACCAAGCAGAAACATGTATATTGTGGTCTCTGTCACTCAAATTTAGAATAGTAGAATACCAACAATCTACCTTCGTATCTGTATTGTTCTTGCCGTGGACTTGCTTAGCTTTTGTCTTCTCATCAGGTAGATTTTTCTTAATTTCTATATATTTGCGATGCCTTCGAGTCAACCAACCTCGAATTCCTACAGAAGAAACTAAAGATAACGATAATCTACAATGAGAGACGCATGCTTGTAGTAGACATTTCTATAGTCATACCAGATTGTAAATATATGATTGCTGTATGCTGTCCTTGAAATCCATCATTTTGGAAATATAGCTTCATCTGTTTCTGCATTATTAAGCTGTGTTTCAATCTAGCCACCATATGCTGATAAGCGTTTCTTGCATTTTCACCGCGGATAACTGCAAGAAAACATAGGTTGAGTTGAGTTTCCCAAATAGTAGGGCCATGTTTTAGCCCGTAGATGAAGTTTCAACATTAATTAAACAGCATAAAAATAATTGGAATATTAACTCAAATTCTCCAGGCTCATCTGCCCTTTTAAATTAGCACCATCAAACCGAAAATTGCTAAGAAATGAAGTTTCATTATGTAGACATGTGGCTTTAGATGTACATCAGTGAGGTAGGAACATATGAAACTATACAACAGTTCCCAAGCATGATATTAAATGTGAAATGGTTAACATGGATTACATGATTGTAGTGAAATTACACTGCTTTTAAGCTCATTATAGAAACAGCGTGCTTGGTATGCCCGGAAGCATCTCTGCAGTACCAGTGCTTTCCCTTCTCTTGTATGATCCAATCCGTCAATCTGCAAAAGCAAGCTGATTATACAAACAAATATAGTGGGCAAGAAATCCATACTTGATCCTACAACAAATTCTAATTTTGATAACAAGTTTAAAGATCAAGTCTAAGACTTCGAATGGATTACAGTGTAGAATCCCCTGTTCCAATATAGCCTAAAGAATTTTAAAAATATACTCCTAATAAAGGATGTGAAATGAAGCGGCTTTCAATACTATTGTAAGATGAATTTCCTACCATGGTGGTTACCTGAACTTTTCTTGCATATATTCTCACAATTTTTAATGTCTTTTGCAAAATCAGTTCAATGTGGATCCAATTTTGAGGACAATTATGGAAAGGGCAGTATACCAGTAACTCCAACAGGATTGGTGATTTTACGCAATCACCTCCGTGTACGGATTATTTCGACCTTACAATTGTATTTGGCTAAACCCGGGAGTGCAGCAGTTGTATCATTCCTTTTGTTCTCTACTTTAAGCTATTTCTTTAATAAAAGTTAAGGGACTGCAGGCAGCTAACTTATCAGCAAGATGCTAATTTTAGACACGATTTAGACACGATTTTCTTTCACTTTAACATTGGTCAAATTCACAAACCTGAATTTGTTCTTCTGCAGACTTGCTAGCATATGCATCAACTGTCTCCTTGCTGTCCAGCATGCCGCTTTTAGAACTTGAAGTTGTGATCTTGTGCACGCTATCTTCAGCACCAATTCTCTGGAGATTGTTGGGTAATAGCCTTTTCGGCCGAGGTGGTAGCCGAGCCTTGGACACTGGACGGGCTGGCAATGGTGGAGGCACATCCTTTGGCTCATTTTCCAGCTGCTGGATTTTCTCCAGCATTAGCTCCAGTGAACTAAGACTTGGCATTGAATATGTAGTCATTAATATCAGCTTTAGTGCTCAACACTTCAAATAAAACATATGTTTTTGGAGTTGAATGAGCAAGAACAAGTACAAACAAATGCTTATTAAAGTTTGTACAAGCAAATTTTGAGACTTTAAAGACTTCGAATAGGCTCTTTCATGGCTTACTGTGCTTTCAGGAACCATTATGCATTTTATTGGAGGAACAAGACTGCAAGTTTCAACTGTCATGAGAGCTTTAGTATGCCTTTTTTTTTTTTTTTTAATTTACAAAAAGGAAAAGTCTACAACATAACTAGTTATACAATAAATATTATCACTGGACGAAAGCTCCACGGCTAGCTTTAGTGTGCTTTGCTTTGGCTTTATCTATTGCCAAAATTATGGGTAGGTCCTATTGTGCTGGTATGTACAAACTACACAGAATTAGAATAGTGAATAATAATTTGGCAGGTCTTGTGAGTATGGTCCACATGTTGCAGATTCTAAGTAGGAGAAAAGAGTAAATTCCCATATCCCCGGCCGGCCATTATGTCGTTCGGCCTAATCACACACATGTAAGTCTTATTGCATGAGCTGTTCACTTATTGTACTTATGATCGGATTATTTGATAGTATCCAATAAAAAAAAAAATTCAAGCCGAAAAGCGATCAAGTTAAAACTGAAAAACTAAGAATATGCGGCAAGACTTATTATTTGTAACAAGACATACACATATTATGTGCAGTAGCTAGTATAATATATTGGATAACTAATTTCGATCGCTCAAAAATATTAAGAGAAATAACGATAGTGAATTATTTAAATTATTTTATTAAAAATTGTATAAATAATTCATTATGATTAAATTTCTCTTGTAACATTATGTTAAATCGTAAACTAAATTGGTGGTTAATGAGTGCAAATAAAGGTAGCGACAACTTGGCAGGGATTGTATTTTATAATTGTACATACAAACATGTTGTGAGTTAATCATACACGATGTGCTCAATGACTTAAAAGAAGAAATGATGATGGGTAAGGATTACCATAGAAGTATTTGCTTAACGGAAAATAGTATCACAATAAGTCTAGCTCTATGCATGGGTCAGTAGAGGAAAAATTATGGGATCTGAAGCTGTCACCATTAGTGACCAAAAAAAAAAACAAAAGCTGTTACCATTGAAGAAATTCTCAATTATGTCTCGTAGTTTTCAAGGGGAATGTGGGAGAAATGATGAAGAGTCGTATTGATATACTCAACCAAACAATCCAAGCCCTATTAAGTGTATTTTATATGATTAATCGCGTTGGTACTACAAAACAACATTTCCTTATCATTATCTAATTCCAAAAGGCTCCGACTTTTGTGGTTACGGAACTTGTTAGTCCCCTAGATGCAATGAGAAGTCATATATTTTATTTTTATGATTGGATGGAGTTATCAAGTATTTGGCATTATGAATTTATTGCATATATTATTTGACTATTGATTAATTTAAAATATGTATGGCAATGCACTATTATATTACAATATTTATAATTTTAGAATAAATTTAATGTAATTTTACCTAAAATAAGGGAGTCTGTCTGTAGACCTTTAAGTAGTAGAGTTTTAATTAAAAGTTTTATTGAATAGAAGTTAAAGATTATTTGACATTGTCATGTCATAAGTTATTATTTATTGTCACAACATAATTAAATGTAGAAAAATAAATATGAGAAAAATAATTTTAAAAAAATTGTGGTAAATTATTTTAAAAATATGGATGGGTATTTTTGATTAAAAAAAAAACATATTCTCACATGATGCAAAAACAACTTCGAGAAAGCCCTTCTCAAAAATTCTAATTTGAAACTTCTTATATTTTAACTTTTTTATAATTTCGATTTTTACCTAAAAATTATTTAAAAAATAAGTCAAATATATTAGTTTCAATTTCTAAATTTATAAAAAAAATTAATTTTAAATATCTAAAAACTAAAACTAAACAAACCCTAAATTTCTCGTCGTCAAAAGGGAAAAGTCATACATTTTGTTCCCGTTCATGTGATTAGGGAATTAAAAAAGGGAAAATAAAAGAGGAAGCGCCAAGTGATTCATGGAAAGTTGTCGACTTTAGTGGTTCCAAAACTGCAGAGGGAATGATGTGCTACCAATAGGAGTCATCATAAAACAGATGTGTAACATGGTTCATCTTCATTTTGTATGTCCACATACACTTTATTTTATTACCATTGCATGCAATCACAGGCCTTGATGGTCCCCGTACTTGAGTAGGGTATCCGTTGAGAACATTAGAAAAAAATCATCTTAAAAAAGGTATTTAGGGGTGCCTTAAAACCCCAAAATCTCTATATGTAGATAATTTTTAAAAAATATTGATCTTTAACAGTTTTTTTAAGATTCCCTAATTTCAGCATAATCACATATGGAGATGCTAAAACAATTCCCCATATATTTTCTAAATTCATCTAACACAAAAAAAAAAGATTAATTAAGTGTAGGGAATATGTTGGAGTGAAACTGAAATAAGTAATTGATTAAATGTAGGGAAACTGTTGAAGTTAAACTAAAATAACAAATCTCTAGATGTAGGGAAATTATCCAAACTCTTTACATGTAGGGAAAAAATAGGGAAACTGTTGGAGTTTTTTTTTTTTTTTTTAAATTTTTTTAATGACTTGAGAACCCAGTTGGCGGAGTCCAACCATCAGAAACTGACGGAGCTCGACCAACTCCTGGTAAACCCCTAAGTGCAGCGGTATGTCCCCAATACATACACCAGTTCAGTTAAGGTTACCTAGAACAAGGGATGTGCATCGGGTCCGAGAACATACCGCATTCGAGACACGCTCTTACTGCTGGACTGTCTTTGAGAGACATCGAAAGTTGTTGGAGTTAGCCTTAAAGAAAATCATCAATGACTGGTTCTCTAAAAATATGTATTAGAAATATCATCAATGACTATTAATTAGTTTTATTTGATTGTTTTTCAATTTTGTTGATTTCTCCATTAGTAATTATTTTCTTTCATTGCGCTTCGAGTTTTACCCAAATAATTGTACAATTTAATGAAAAAAGGAAAAAGAACAATAGTTTCTAAGCATATTAGGATTAGAGCGGAAAATGGTGCGCTCAAACGACTCAAAATAGGTGCACGAATTGCTTGATCAATGATCAAAAGAGCAGAGAAAAAAATAGCTCGATTAAACTCTTCAAACATTTTGATATTACAATATAAGTCAAATTGGATATAATGTTTAATCTTGTTTTTTTTTTTTTTTCTTTTCTTTTCTAATCAGATAATGGGAGTGGTTGGCTGAGAAAAATTTGAGCACTACCATGGTCCATTTATCAAGTTAATCAGAGTTGAATGTCATCTGAGATGTCTACATCGTAATATTATTTATTTACGTATCCTTATACGTCAAAATAATTTGGGGATCGAATAGGTAAATATACAATAAAAAATATATATATGTTGCTCTTCTCTCTTTAATTTACTTTTCTTTGTTTATATTATTCGATTAAATTTAATGCGATCCTGGATGCTTCCCTAAGATTTGCAATATATATTATATGGTCCCTTTATGAAGAAATAAATGATTACTTATTTTCGACTCTATTTTATTTTAATTTTCTTTGGGTTGTTGGTCAAAAAATGGTGAACACGGGGATAAAATAAAGCTGACAATAAGCATATTCCACGAAATTCGTGTCTTTGATCTTCGATGTATATGCATAATGCATGTCAAAGATGGAACAAAAAGCCATGGTATAATTCTTGTTTTAGGCGTGAAGGTTTTTAAAATTAATTTTTATATGTAATATTCTAAATAATATAAAACGACTTTGACCCTCCTTAATTAAAAAAAACCTACCAAAATTGGAATAAACTACATAACTTTATGTACTTGAATGATTAATGATAGTTGAATATTGATCTTATGCCTAAAATTGTACTGGAGCTTGTGATTGATTGATTGGATTTCCATAAATGTTAGATATCACTTTTTTCTTCTTATTCATCTATTATTATATATGTATATGCATAGTTGACATATCAAATAAATAATTTTTTTGTATTTCTCTCTTTTAATTAATATTCTCTATCCTCATACATATATATAAGAAATGATAAATGAATGTAAGAAAATGTTTAATGTGTGAAAAGTGTTAGATATTACCTCATTTTTTCATTACCTGTTTATTATCGCATATGGATATGCCTAACTAGATCTCTAAACTACTACACTACCAGTGTTGTAAATGTCATTGGGTGTAGTTGGTTGGACCCAATAGCAAACTCTAGTTGACATACCAATTTAATAAATATTTTTGTATTTATATCTCTTAATTAATTTTTTATTTTCTATTTTGACATTTCAACTTTGTATATATATTAAAGGTGATTAATATGTGAGGAGAAAATAAGTAATATATAGCAATGCTCTTAGATTCTTGGCATATAGAACTTCCTATCTTGGTCCGTTTGGAGGCTTCGGCTTTTAAGTTTAGCAGTAGTGCATATGAATCCAAAGAAACCAGACACAGAGGTCTAGCTATGATACAAACATTTTGTCCAGGGAGTATCTCATGTGTGGGCTTCAGATTTCAGCACCGCTACACATTGTTCAAAGTAATATTTGGTATAAGATAAATTCGGCCCAGTCCATGGCAAGTCCATGATAGAACAATTACCTGCAGATTCAAGTCTGAGGTTCTTGTCCCACAAAAAAAAAAAAAAAAAAGTCTAAGGTTCCACGTTGGAGATGATATTAGTCTAGTAATATACTTCTCGTTATAAGTACGAGTTTAATTTTTGTAAGTAATATCTTTTGATATCTATGGCACGATTTAAGTATCCTTGAATAAAAAAAAGGGAAAAACATATCACGTACAAAATATTTGACCAAAGTATAAAAGATTTCCAAAACTGTATTTACTTTTCTACTGCAGATGGGTCCTTCGCTCAGTGACTAGAGCATTTAACTGCAAAACCAATTTGTTTTTCAACTTTACGTGTGATCTTTTGGAATAAGATGAAGAAAGGTAAAAGAGATTATCTTGGAATAAGATGAAGAGAGGTAAAAGAGATTATATCAAAACGAAACACGTAAATTGGTAAAAGATTGTATTAGAATGCAGCACATATATTTTCAAAATAATTTTTTTTCTTAGTAATAATAAGATACAAGTACAATTCACCAAAGATAGATTAGAGAAGTTCACTAGAAATACTGTATTTCTTCGAGGGCGGAACCACATTTAGTTTGTGGTGTGTAGTGGTACACCCTGAAATTTTGAGAAAAAATATTTTTTATTTTTATGGAAACAATAGCATATGTCTATATGTACCGGTGTTTTTTTGTGTGTGTGTCTGGTTGTGCGAGGCTTTGGGTCTAAGTGGGTGTGTATGTAATTGTGTGGAGATGGTGAGGGCTAGTGAAAGAAGAAGAAGATGGAATGGGAAGTTACAAAGTAAATTTATGGCATTGAACCATTTTTGAAAGGTATGTGCAAGTTGTTATTGGTTGTAGTTAAGTGGTAGAACCACTTATTTATTGCAACAATAGATTTGGGTTCAAATCTTAGTAATAGGAGTTTTATACAAGAAATTTAAAGTTATTAGAGTAGGATTGTAAATAATTTTTTAGCTTGTTGCAAAAATGTAATTGTATTAAATAATTTTTCGATTTTATCCTTACAAAGTCAGTCGTTAGACAATTTTAACAAAAAAAATTAATGGAGTGGTCGAAACAATACACTTTTAATAAATGAATGGTCCTTTTAGGACCAAAAATAATTAAATAGTCAAAATAGGTTTGGGACAATAGTTTAATAATCTCCGCAATAATTTATTTATGGATTTATATTATTTATTGAATTAAATGCGGAGACTCATGTTTTAAAGATATTTGTGTCATAAAGTGTTTAAATTAAGTATTGGTTTAGTTATAGTATAAAAATATGATTTTAGACATAAAATCATCAATTTTTTTTTTTTTATAGTTTATAAAAAAATTTATGCATAAATGATTGTCCTAAAATCTCAGTTATTGACTTGATACTATAATGCACACCCTGATATCCGGTGTTTGACTCTGCCATTGTTTGTATACTTGTAATCTTCATTTTGAATAAAAAAGAGATACCAAAATACATTGATCATTGAGGAAGCAAAACGTAGAATTTACAAGCCTTTCGAATTCACTTATTAAGGGGGAACCTTTTTTCCACAAAACACTATATAAAGATTGTGTTACTTTAGCAATTTGGCGAAGTATTTGTATAACATGATTTTATACGATGCTCCTTAAAAAAGCAAATCTCAAGTAGTTAATTTTTTTTTGTGCTAAATCTCAAGTAGATAATTATATACAATAAACCCAATAATATATCTAAAATACCCTCGTATCCCGTATAGTAAAAATTTCATTTATAGACCTTTTTTTGTTAAATCATATTGATTAGCCACAATTAGCATAGGAGTTACAAAATCCTAATCCAATCCGGATCCTCCAAACCGCCCAGGTGAAGGTAACGAACCGTCAAAATAAACCCGCTTATATATAACATATAACCCTAACACACAGAAAGAGCATTTCACCAGTCAAGTCTCTGGGCTATTCTATATCGTCTTTACTGTTTCTCTTCCTCTTCACACACAAACACACACAGAGCGTGTGGGCCCCATATCAACCCCAATCGAACTACACTACTCGCGTTGGTTCTTCGATTAATCGCCGATTTTCGCCCTTTAGGTTCTGTATTCCTGAAACTAATTGGCTTTTGAAGCCTCCATATCCATAAAAAAAGGTACCTTTTTTTTTCCTAGATTTATTATTTATCGTGCATATTTTTTTTTTATATTTTTTTTGCGAATTTTAAAAAATTATTTATTGATGCTAAAAGTTTGTATTGCAAATCTGTGAAATTATACTTGAAAATCGAAAAAATTAATAAACAAAATCAAAATACATTTATCTTTAGTTTGGGCTATAAAAAATCACTTGATAACATTAGTAAGAACTTTTTTTTTTTTGTTAATTAGGAAACTTTTTCTGAAGAAATCCACAGTAATTGGTTGTGTGGTTATTTTACTAGGGTTTCTGAAAGAAAAAATTATGTGGGCAATTTTCTTTTGCTTTTATAATTAATTTTATGAAAAAAATTGCCTTTTACTTTAATTACCAGTGGAAAATTGTCTATTGTATGTGTAAAGATGTAATCTATTTCTATTTTTTGGTGTTTAGTGTTAATATTTACTGATTATTGATTATTTTGTGGTTCAACGGTGATTTTAATTATGTATTATTGAAACTGAGATCATCTGTTGTGATTTTTTCCTGCAGATAGTTGAACAGCTTGATTATTATCCGAGTGTTGAAGAAAGCGAAAGTAAATGGAGGACTGGGGTAATGTTACTTGACCTCTAATTGGGATTTATTATTATTCTAAAGTAATTATCTGGAATTAATGATTGTTTCGGTGAGAGGTGATTCCTTTTTGCGTATATAAGCAAACCAGACCCATGATCTTACTATGCCACTGCTATTCTCTTTTTATCAGTTGGCTAATGTTAGAAAAGTCATGGTCGTTTGTTAGGATCCTAGCTAAGTGGGGTACCTCTAAAATTCGTTGGTTATGGTGGTGAGTGGGACCAATCCGTTGTTATCTTTTGAAAAACTAGAAATGTTTGATTGTCCTTTGGAACAAACTGAGAGTTTTGTGGTGTCAATTTCTTGCTGTAAAAGATAAAACTTCAGATTGACATGTGGATTCCCATGTACTCTTAATGACATGGTTGTTTTTGTCTTCAGAGTGTGGTGAGAGTTTCTTAGATTATCGAGTTTCATAAATTTCTGGTGTTAATAATTCGGGATTGGGAAAATTGGTTTCAGGCTCAACCAGCTCGTATAATATCATGAATTATTTGAAACCTGCTTTTCCTGCTATTTCGTCTATGCATTCATGATTGGGTAAAATTTATTTTGTTACGAATTCCTTTCGTTTTGGGTATGCCTCATAATTCCCAGGATATAACTGGAGCTTTCATATTATTTGAGAAAAAAAATCAAGTTTACTATGAGGCTAATGTTCATAGTTTCTCTGCTCAGTGAGTGAAATTGCATAATTAGTTAATGAAATATCGTGCACATTTGATAATTTCACTATAAGTTTTTGATAAGCACAATACATCTTATTTTTCTTACCTTGATATGGGGAAAAGGCTTACGTTTCAGATCATGCAGTATATGCCTAGAGGAAATAACATACTATGATGCGAATGAATTGTGTAAGCATCAGCTCTTGAGTTTTACAATAGTTCCATCTTATAGCTGAAATTTGTTTCGAATCTCTTTCTTTCTCACTTCCCATTTACTTGTGTTTCCTCCTTTGTAGTAATCTTTCTTATCGCAATAGATAGATGTTCCATTCCAATTTTTTCGTTGAAGTTTGATATAGTTCTTAATGTCTTCTGTTATTTGTTCAAATTTGACTCCCCAAGTTTGACTTTTCAGAGGATGACCCTATTCCAGATCTTCTCAAGAAGGATCAACCAAAGAATAAATGGGATGATGAAGATGTTGATGAAAATGATGTGAAGGAATCTTGGGAGGATGAAGATGAGCCTGAACCGGTATTGTTTATGATCTTTTTCTCTTCGCACTTCTTCTATTTGTGGTTTCTTTGAGCTCTTTGGAAGTGTTTCTGTTTTTCACTTCTTTGATCTTTTAAGATCTTGATTGCTTTTGTTGAAGCTGGAGAAGAGAAGTTCCTGTTGATGATATTAAATCCTCTATCCTGTAATGAAGGAGATAACTCTTGCTAGTGTTATAATTTGGTGTCAGTTGTGCTACTGCTTTATGGTTCTTTTTCTCCTTTCTTCTCCCATTTCCTTTCATTTCTTTTGTTGGATAGGTGGGATTGAAATGTCAATCAAATTCAGGTATAATAGTTGAGATTAAGTTATAATAGATAAGTGGGAACATGATTTTGAATAAGATACTGGTGAAAAATGAAGCTTATGCAAATTATACTTGAATGTTGAAAAAGGAAAGATGTAAAAGAATGAGAAACTTCCAAGTCTGACAAAAAAAAAAAAGGAAGAGAAACTTCTAAGTTTAGACATCCTGCATCAGAGTTAATAGAGAATGCTACTTGTAGTAATAAAATAGGTGGTTGTGGTGTAGTAGTGCTTCAAGGATTCATAAATGATTGTCATACATGTTTACTTTATTGAGAGTATTACATGTTTACTTTATTGAGAGTATTACATGTTTACTTTATTGAGAGTATTGGTGTAAGTTATGGCTGTAGGTATATTCTCTAACATTGACAGTCCTTTGGAGAACTATAGAGAAAATTAGGTGATCACGTAGGAGGTATTGACTTGCGCTTCATCTCATTCTCTTGCTCATCTTGAGTGGAAGTGTAGTTTTGCATGGTTGCTTAATTTATATGATTGTATATAGTTTTATGATGAGTTTAACCTTTTTTTTTCAGCAATCATGATGGATTATTCTGTTGGTTGTTATAATTTCCTTTATTATGTTACGTAATCAGGCACCTAAAGCTGAACCTCCTCCTGAAAAGGCCCCAAAAAAGCCTGCAGTGAAAGCTAATGAGAAGAAAGGAAAGGTTGTTGAAGTTGCCAAGGAGGCCCCAGTAGATCCTGTAGCAGAAAAACTCCGACAGCAGAGGTGAAAATTTTAATTCCTTTCTGGTTACTTTATCTCTGATTCACGATAATCAATATGTGCAACTTAATGTCCTAGTAAAAGAAACGGAAACTTTCTTTCCATCTTAATCTTATTTTATAATTTGTTTGTTAGGGATGTTTTATTAGAGCTGACTACCACAAGAACATGTGATTGGTTCCTTAATGCTCCCCATCGACTGGATGAGATATTATTAGCGTTCTAATTTAATCTATATCTGGAAATAGGGAAAACAGATTAAAAGGGTCCCACTGAAATTTGAACTGGGATTAGCTCATCCTTGTTAGGTCAGACCATTGTACGCCTACAATCTTTCTGTTCTTACCCCTCAAGTCACAATCTCTAGTCTGTCTTCCCTGTTTAGGATTTGAGGCTCGTGTCAAGCTTAAGTTCTGCAATACAGTAGATTAATATATATTCTGCCTGTTTCATAGGCTGGTAGAAGAAGCTGATTACAAATCTACTACAGAATTGTTTGGCAAGAGAGGCGATGAGAAGAACATTGATAATTTTATTCCCAAATCAGAAAGTGACTTTCTAGAATATGCCGAACTCATTTCTCATAAGCTGCGTCCATACGAGGTTTGTTGATTTTTCTTTATACTATCTCAGAATTATTTGGATGATGTAAAATTTTCTACTTTTATCATCACTTTCATTTTCAATGCAGAAAAGCTACCATTATATAGGATTGCTCAAGGCTGTAATGAGACTGTCAATGACTACTCTGAAAGGTGCAGATGCCAAAGAGATTGCCTCTTCAGTCACTGCAATTGCAAATGAAAAGATAAAAGCCGAAAAAGAAGCAAATGCTGGCAAAAAGAAGGCTGGTATGACGTTACCTATCCTCCTGTGTTGGTTGGGTGAAAATGGCAAGTTTTAATATGTCTCTCATCTTATTATCTGCAGGTGCCAAGAAGAAGCAGTTACACTTGGACAAAGATGAAGATGTCGTCGTTACTACATATGATGATTATGACGATTACGATTTTATGTGAGCAAACATGACATAGACAATGTCCCAGTGTAGGTATAGGCCATTTGGTCACAACCTTTTATGGGATCTCTACCTTAGAAGAGTAAGAAGTTGCATTTAGAAAGTTGTCGAAGGACGAGAATGATCCTCCGGTCTGTTATTTTTCTCCCCATTCTGGAGATGAGTGTGTCATTGTGTTCTGTTGAATAAAGTAATAAGTTATTCTTCTCTTTTTGTTCTTTTAGCTGTTGATTGGCTGTGTGATTATCAGCTCAGTCATTTTAGACAATATATGTGAATATAATCAGATTTTGAATTTACAAATCCCCTATCTTTATGTTATTGTTCGTTAGGTAAGCAAGTGCGTATATATTACTTGCGTCATAGGGGTTTCTAACAAGTAAAAACATCTCAATCTAAGCCTACCCAACATTTTTTCGCAAGTCATCGACTTTCTTACCAATGTCTTGAATTGATGCTTTCATATGATAATCTTTTAATGGTCCTAGAAGGGTAAATTTCACACTTAGTTTTTATTATTTATATATTTTTTCAATGTAGTCTTTAATATTTTAAAAAATTTATAGTGATTTTTAATATTTACAAAAATTATTTAAAATAGTTTATATTATTCAAATTTAATTAATTTGGTTCTTATTTTTTTGAAAAAAATCAATTTAGTTTTTATTGTTTAAAAAAAAAATTATATTTAATATCTGCGCGTGATCTTTATTTAAGAATTAAATTAAATTTTATGGGAAAAACAATAGAGGCTAAATTGGTTAGTTTTAAATAATAGGGATTATTTTGAATCATTTTGTAAATATTAGAGACTAACATGATTTTTTTAAAATATTAAGGTAGCGATTGGTATATATGGAATGAGTCAAGGAATGAAATGAACTTGTGAATGCGAATGACATGCTTGGTATGTTTTAGGAATGAAGAGTAGTAATGGAATGCTTTGTATAATATGCGAGAATTATCTTTTTATTATTATAGTATTGAAAATAATAAATAATAATAATAATAATAATAATAATAATAATAATAATAATTATTATTATTGTATTCGGTATTATTATTATTATTATTATTTTTATTATTATTATTTTTTTTTATTTTTATTTTTATCATTATTATTATTTTTATTATTATTAATGTTATTATTATTATAATAATTATTACTAATGATAATAATAATAATAATCATCATTTTAATCAATATTTTATTTTTAATTTTTAATTTTATTTATTTATTTATTATTATTTTGTTATTTTAATTTTATTGATTATTATTATTATTATTACTTTTATTTTTAGTTTTAGTTTTAATTTTATTTTTATAATAATAATAATTATTTTTATAATAATAATAATTATTATTATATTTCTTAATTATTATTATTGTTATTTTTTTTTTATATTAGTATTATTGAAATATGGGGTATGGTGGTCAAATTCATTCCCAAATACATGGGAATGACCCATTTCTATATGTTTGCTTTGAAATGGTTATTCTCATATACGCGGGAATGAGATTACCTTGGGAATGAGATTTCCAAGTTCATTCTTACATACCAAGCGTGGGAATCGAAAAAAATTAAGAATGTCATTTCATTCCAAACACCATTCCAATATACCAATCACTACCTAAAGACTAACTTGAAAAAAAGGTTCAAACAATAGGTACTAAGTGTAAGATTTACCCATCCCGGAAATACTAAGATACAACATTAATGGATAGGGGCGGAACTAAAAATTTAAAGTTAAGAGGGTTAAGATTTAATTAAGAATACTATTTAACAAAATTTGAAGTTTGGAGGGTATATTTTTATAAAACAAAATAAATATTATATATGTTTTTCTTAAATTTTAAATTAGTTATTATTATTTAAAATTAATCAATTCAGTTTCTATTATTTTTAAAACAAAAATTAAGTTCATCTTCATTGTTCAAAATTAATTAATTTAATTTTTTTTTTCAAAAATAAATCAATTTATTCATAATTTGTTTAGATATCGAGGACTAAATTTATAAAATCAATTTAGTCATAATTTGTTCAAAATTTATAGCAGAAGTTTAGCTTGCAAAATTCTCCTTTTCAACCGGCAACATCTAATAAGCACTCTATCCCACTAGATACCTATAAATTTGAACTCTCTTTTTTCAAAATTCTTCTCCAAACTCTTCTGTTAAGGGGACATTCAAAGAACAAATATTCTTGAATTTCCATCATCATATGGCAAAGGCAGCACAAACTATTATTCTTGAATTTCCATTATCAACGAATATTCTTGAATTTCCAAACTCTACTGCTAAAGGGACATTCAAAGAACAATTTGCATCCCCCAACTAAGCATACGATCCTTAGTTGTTAATCTATTTTTAATTGCAAGCCATGCACAAAAATTGTGCTTCCTGATGTAATCACCTCTCCAAAGTAATCCCCACCATTGCACCTTGTCAAATCTTTGCCTAGTTTCCTCCCTATTTGTTGCAGTAACAAAGTCAGCACTTGTTCCAATCTTCCAGCGAAAAACATCAGGGCCAGGAAAATCAAATCTGGTCCCATGAAGTTCAACTCCCAGGTGCAGAAATTCTTAAAAGCCACACGCTAAACATAAATTATCAGTCGCAAGGGAAAGAGGTGGATTTGTTGGCCAAATGGAAGTGGTGGTGCTAATGGTGGGCAGTGGATTTGTTGGGTGAAATGATGGTGGTGGTGGTGGCGATAATAGCGGTGGTAGTGATCGGGAAAGGGTGATCGTGGGTTTGTTGGTGAGGCATAGAGGTGAGCTTGTTGAGAAAAAATGGTGGTGGTAATGGCGAAAATAGTGGTGGATGTGGTGGTGGGTTTGTTAGGGAGGGCTGGAGATAAGTTTGTCGGTATAACTAGGGGTGGTGCGGAACGAGAGTGATGGCATAAAAATAAGAGAGGATCTAAATTTATTGTCACCCAAAATTATTTTCCTTAAAAGTTGAATCTAACTTAGTAAATTGATTATGTGAAGAGTGGAATTTAATTTGACGACTGGAGAAATAAGAAGTGCTTTTAATTTGAAGTCAACTTGTGACAACAATTTGACCAAAAAAAAAAAAACAAAACTTGTGACAACAAAACTTCAATAGTTTCATACTGAAGAACACATTAAAAATAAAATTGTTAATCTAGTTCGATTGAAGGTTTGTAGGGAAAAAATTTTTAGACGTAATCTGGTCAATAATGAACTTTGCATAAACTGGGATCTCGAGGATATCTGTTTGTAATTTTTTTAATTTGGTTGTTTGTTTTTGTGTGGATTTGTACTTGAGATTTTGAGTTTGATATCAATAAAACACTTTATTTAATTAGCAAAAAATAAAAAACTTGTAGTTTTCCTTGATTTGCGGAGTTTTTTATTTTTAAATTTTCTATCATTTTTAATAAAATAGAGATCAAAGTCATGATTTGTGGAACACTTCTTTAAACTAATATAATGTTGATGGAAAGGAGTCGGATCCTATATGTGCAATCTCTAGCAAGCCTTCTTATTAGCCTCATGCGCCTTGTAGATGTGGCTCTTGACTTCAATGTTTCCCGTGTTATCTTCTTGTCAGACTTGGTGGAAGTCTGCTTGAGGCTCATCGACTTGTTTGTTTTCCTACAAAATAAGACTTGTTTGTTTTCCTACAAAATAAATGATTTTGGAGTGTTTTTAGGATCCTCCACCGATACTCAAGTCAGTTATTGACGATTTTAAAGTGTTTCAGGATCCTTATCCGATACTAAGTCAGTTATGGACCGAAAAGGTTGCTTAATAACAAAACCAAGAGAATGTATTCGAGTTTGTGGGTGATAAGTTACCTGCTATTGGTAGGATGACGAGTATTTATGTTTACTAGGCATCTGAATTGATAAGAACAGAGGGCGCATATCAAGGATTTAAGGATTATTTTCTTTTATGTAAGACTTTGTCCTCCTAAAGGACTCTTCCTTCGTATTTATCCTCAACCGCCCTTTGTAGACCTTGGCCTTGGACTTGTTTGATTCTAGCCATAAGATCCTTGAGCTAAAATTATCGTCTGTTAGGGGAGGTCGGCGAGGTCGGGTATGCGCCCATCTCACCCCTTAGACCTTTCGGCAGACTTTATGTTTGAAAGTTCGGATCGACTTATTCTTGCCACGTGAGATATATCCAAGAAAGAAACAGATGGACAAACTTAATAATACTCTTAGATATTGTCAAGATCTTATTGTTGCCTACATAATAGAATTACTTGTTTTACTTGTTTATTGTCTTTTTTGGCTTGATCAATGTATTTGTATTTAGATTAAATATTTTTATTAAATACTTATCTAGTAGTTATGAAAGGTTCATGGAAAAAGTCTCAAATTTGGACTAGTTCGTACTAATTATGATTAATATATCTTAAGACATATGTTACGCCGATACACTCTTATTATGTCGTCTGCATTGATGCTTATACTTGCCCAGTAATTGATTGCACGCCTTTGCCTTTTTATTTTTCATTTAAGAGAGACTTAAGTGTTGTATGTCTTGACCTTTTTCTTTTTTATTTAAACGTTACATATATATCTAAAGATATATTCTCGTAATCTGTTACACTCACCACGAGAAGCATGCTTCTAAACCAAAGGCCCGTAGTCATGTCTTTGCCTTTCGCTTGTAACTAAAGCTTACAAAATATTGCCTGTAGAATATTGTTATGACCCAAGGCCAACCCAAACCAAAGAGCCCAAGTCAAATTAACAAGCAGTCCAACCCGAGTGAAGAATATCGAATTGGAGTCGGTTAGAGCATGTGCAAGAAACATATTGAGGTGCAAGCTAGTGAGAAGTATAAATAGCTAGAGAGATATCACAGAAAGTAGGCAAAAATGTTGAGTTTTATCTTTTCTTTTTCTTTCAATTCTGCCTTTAATTTTTAGTCTTCAATTTCATGCTTTGTTAAATCAATTCGATCAGTTCGGTTGTGGTAAATTGAAGTTTGTTTTCATTGTGTTCATTACATTGGTGCTTTCATCGACTCCTTGGCCGAAGGTACTGAACTCTACACCATGGATTGTCGATCTCAGCAATTCTATTCTCAATATGCTGGATACAACTCTTACCTTCCACCGTCTCAACAATATTATCCCTATTCTCCTCCGGTCTACTCACAACCACAATTTTCAGGCTATTATTATCCTGAAACGATGTTGTCTGCTACTCGAATTGCAGACCGCAAAGCTTGGGATGTGCCGACATACTCGTGGGATGGCGGTCAATACGCCACGTATTCTTATCATCAAGGTCAAATATACAGCTCAGAATATGGCAATTGCGTAACTATTGGCGAATAGATGGCGTCGCTGAGTGATGTTGTTTTACAAGATGGCGGAGCTGTGCGCATGATGAATTGTGCAAACATTTCCGCAATAGAGGTGTGTAAGGCTGATGATGATACTACGAAGAAATCAAGACTGATAAGTGCAGACGCTAAGGTGACGTCAGCGGCTAATTTGGTGATAAGTGCGGAAGCTTTACATAATATCAAAGTCGTGAATATGGACAATTCTACGGCTGTTTCGTTAATGGAGCTCTGTGAGGCTAATGGTGATGTTGTGATGAAATCGGATGATGAATCTGTATTTGTTAATAGTCATTTGATAATTAATGAGAATAGAGAAGTCGCAGGCAAGAGTGAGATGGTGGACGTCGAAGTCGAACAGCAAGCGATGACTATTGTTAAGGAAAGTCATGTGTGGAAGAGGGTTACACAATCAGCGGTGAAGTTGAAGGTAGAAACTATAGAAATGGAGTCTGTGAGGAAGGTGTTTGATGAAATGACTGAGAGAAGTTCCATCATTTTTATTGACGAGATTGATTCAATTGCTCTGAAACGAGAGAAGAAAATAGAGGAATCTAAGCTAGTTGCTCCAGGGTTGAAGTCTGATTTATCTACTAAACTACCTGAAAAAGATATGGCTCCCAGGAAAGATGGAATACCATCTGATTCATTATCTTCTATGGCGAATGCTACATCTAGCATCAAAGGTGAGATAGATGTGGAATGGGATGAGGATATGTGGGTAGCGATGATTGATAGTTACGGTAAGGCCGGGATTGTTCAGGAGAGTGTGAAGTTGTTTCAAACAAATGAGGAGTTAGGTGTGGAGAGGATGAGAAAGTCGTATGATGCTTTGTGTAAGGAGTTATAATATTTGGGGTTTTTTTCTGTTGACAAGGGTGGAGACTGCGAACAGGTTCTTTGAGGATAAGAAGAGTAGGAGGATTACGCCTGATGTGGTTACTTATAATACGATGATAAATGGGTATTATAGAGCTAAGAAAATGGAGGAGGCTAAGAAGTATTTTGTGGAAATGAAGTGGAGGAATATAGAGCCGACGGTGATAACGTATATTTTGATTGGACGTGTTGATGATGCATTGAGAATGTTTGAAGAGATGAAGAGTTACGGGATCAAGCCAAATGCCGTGACATACTCGACCTTGTTGCCTGGGCTTTGTGGTGAAAAGAAGATGTCTGAAGCTGGAACTATATTGCAGGAGATGGTTGAAAAACATATTGCTCCAAAAGATAACTCGATATTCATAAGATTGATATCTGGACAGTGCAAGTCAGGTGATTTGGATGCAGCTGCTAACGTGTTGAAAGCTATGATTAGATTGAGTATTCCAACAGAGGCTGGTCACTATGGTGTTCTGATTGATAATTTTTGCAAGGCTGGTATGTACGATCGAGCTGTTACATTGGTGGATAAGTTGATTGAGAAGGAAATTATCTTAAGGCCACAAGAGAGTTTGGAGATGGAGCCTAGTGCATACAATGCAATTATTGAGTATCTCTACAACAATGGTCAGACAGGAAAAACTGAAACCCTTTTGCGTCAGTTGGTGAAAATGAGTGTTCAAGATCCAGTTGCCTTTAGTAATCTGATTAGTGGGCATGCAAAAGAAGGAGCCCCTGATTCAGCCTATGAACTTTTGAAGATAATGGAGAAGGAGAAACAGAGGCCATATAAAGGAATTGAATTGATTGCTTCGGAGAATTTCGTGTGTATAGTTGTAATGGAGGCATTGGGAAGCTTTTTAACTAATAAATACTCGGAAGGGATGCCCGGGGTGAGGTATTATGGTGGAACTCAGTACATTGATAAGATTGAAATGCTTTGTTGCGACGATCTCTTATTTCACATATTAAATGAAAGTTCCCTAGCACAAGAAAAATTGTCTTCTGCTGTTGTGCCAGAACTTTGGGATGATTTCCATTCTAAACATGTTGTTGTTCCATTTGCTGCATGGGCATTAGCTACCTGGGCCATGGCGTCAAAAGTTAATAGGTCTCATATTCAAGAGCTGGATCGCGATGGACATGCAGTCATGAGTGCTCTGTTGGCACCTGAGAGATCTGTGAAATGGCGTGATAATTATAGTCTTGCTAGTATTTTGAGTGTGCGTTGTTTTGAGCTATTGAACTATTCTTTGCTTAACAAACTGCGAAGTGCATTGGGCAAGGAAGAGTCCATGGTTGAAAGTCGATTTAGGCATGACAAGTTTATCGTCATCATTTTTCTCGAAGTTCCATGGGTGGACGAAGTTGAGGTATTTGAAACCTACCCAGATCTGAACCTTGAAGACAAGGTTCTTTCAAAAGGGGGAGGTAATGTTATGACCTAAGGCCAACCCAAACCAAAGAGTCCAAGTCCAATTAACAAGCAGTCCAACCCGAGTGAAAAATATCGGATTGGAGTCGGTTAGAGCATGTGCAAGAAACATATTGAGGTGCAAGCTAGTGAGAAGTATAAATAACTAGAGAGATATCACAGAAAGTAGGCAAAAATGTTGAGTTGTATCTTTTCTTTTTCTTTCAATTCTGCCTTTAATTTTTAGTCTTCAATTTCATGCTTTGTTAAATCAATTCGATCAGTTCGGTTGTGGCAAATTGAAGTTTGTTTTCATCGTGTTCATTACAAATATACTAAGAAACAAAACAAAAAAAAAGAATAACCAAAGTCAACAAGCATTATCATTTGATTTCCTAAGCAGCTTTTAGGGTCCATATTTTTCATAATATTATGTCAGAAATTCAATATATATTGATAAAATGTTCAAATTATTTCATTATAATTATATTAACAATTCATCATCATTAAATTTTTAAGTCCAAACTTAGTTTGATGTTAGGTCCCTAGGTACACCATGTCATTTATGCAAGCTTCAATGCTTGTTATATATGTGTACATACTGTGTGGAGGCTGTTGTTGTGTGAATGGAAGAATCTGCGCTCTTAAACTACAAACACCGCTTTCATAAAAAAAAAAAAAACTACAAACACCACCGCACGAAAGAAGATAATATATGGTTAGAGTTCTAATTTATGAGCTACTATTTATTGAGATATTCTATTATTTCAAAAAATGGATTAAGATTGACCGGTAAAATTCAGTATATAATTGACAGTGATCCGCTTCAATTGGACCAAGTTTATCTCGTTAATAGTATTTGTATTAGTGATGTGCTATACAAGGTGTAGAGTTTGTTTAATTATTATATATAGCAGCTTGATATGAGGCCAGACTATAGGGCGAGGCTTAATATGTTTACCATGACATGCTGCTAAAGTTTTTTAGCAGGCCTATCACAAAAAAGTTTTTTCAAGATATGATTGTAACAAATAAAGAAATATGATATAAAATTATGGTATATTTTAAATCATGTTTAATAGTTGTTTATTATAGTATTATATTTTTTTACTATTAGATGTTATTAATATTAACAGCTAATACCAGGATCTATGTCAAACATGAACCAACTTCATATCTCCCCCAGGAGAAAGGGAACAATGGCTGTAATCTACCAAGGAATTCACAATTTAGAACCACCAGAGTCTACATTCTCAACCATATATACATATAGTAATCTTAACATTTTAGGCAACTTTTGCATAATAAACACTGCTGAATCTTCTTCAAAGCCATGATATTGGTCCATATATCTGAATAATGTAATTTAGTTACTGTGATTCAACCTATATTTCACTTCTTGTTATCCTTCCCTTGAAGGGACAAAGATTACGACGTTCACATTTTTCCACATCAACTTAATCTTTGTCAATGAAACTAGTATGATTTTGTTAGGAATAATGTCCAAAAGTCAATAAATTGTATTTTTAGAATTATGAATAATGTGTTATTTAATTTATTAATTCATTTAATATGGGCAGTTTATTTATTTATTATAAATGTTTCAATTGAATAAATAAAGTCCTTAAAATATTATTTATAAATTCCATCCTTAGGAGTAAGGGTATAAGTGACGGAATCTATATTACCAATATATTCTAAAAGTTGTCTCCAATTATAGGATAAACTTATTAGGCGTTGGTTTATCCGGAGAGATCGGATTATAGTCTACTAACCAAATTATATGAGATATTAGTTTGGGCAATTTGTCTCATATCGTTGTAGTAGATGTATAAGTACTTATTGCGAATAAGTAATTGGACATGACCACCAATACAACGAATTACATGGAATGTTAATAATTCATTGTATCATGTAATCATGCAATTAATCATCAGATCTGAGACACTCTGATTATCTCATGATTAAGAATATTATGGTTTGCTAGTGCAATTAAACTAGTCCTAATCATAGATTAGACAATGTATTCAGTGATTGTGATTTATTCCGTCATGGAGAAATGTGTGTGTAGATACGAAAACTATCAATTGGGCATCCTATGCGATCCAATTAATTAAGTAACTAAAAATCCTTGGCCAAGGTAGAATAGTGGAAGTTGTTTCACGGATTATTCATTAGTTACTAATTAATTGAGTTTTGACATATGGTTGAATAAGAGAGTTTGATGACCTAATCCATGACTCTGGCTCGATCGGGATAATTGAGACAGTAGGATTTGATTGCATACAAATTACTAATTGGGTTCGCATACTTGCACTTCATCTTTAATTGGGTAATCGCGATATACTGCTAGGTGTCACTCGCGATT
This sequence comes from Ehretia macrophylla, assembly GCA_037974665.1. Taxonomy (NCBI): domain Eukaryota; kingdom Viridiplantae; phylum Streptophyta; class Magnoliopsida; order Boraginales; family Ehretiaceae; genus Ehretia; species Ehretia macrophylla. The sequence goes on from CM075769.1 coordinate 56,486,801, forward strand.
TGCGAATTAATTAGAAGGAGTTCTAATTTAATTAATTAGTAGAATTAATTATTTACTACCGATTAATTATGAACCCGTGAGGTCACACACAAATGAAATTAACAGATTAATTGGATTAGAGAAAAGATTAAATTAAATTTAGGATATTTCTAAATATTAATTTAATCGAGCTCGTAGTAATTAGATAATGATATGATTATTGTATACCCCAAGACTGGTAGGTTTAAGACCAACCCACATATGGCTCTAGGTCATATGTGTTTCCTATATATAGAACTATTTTGACAGAGAAAAAGCTAGCACAACTTCATCAGTCAAAAAATATATAGGATTTCTCTAGAAAACCTAGTGGGGGTGAAATTCAGTTAATAAGTGCGGATTCTGTGTGGATCAATCTTGGAGGCTTCACACGTGGGGAGCTTGATTTAGATTCTACATCGATCTACACTTTAAGAGGTAATCCTAAACTATAGTAAATTTAATTTAATTAGATTAAATTATTATCTGATTTAAATTTGCATAATTAAACATGAACGGATACATGATTAATTTTTCACTGCGTAATTAAATTTTAATTATCATGTATATTTTCCAACAGTGGTATCAAAGCCATTGTTCATGCCTATCACGTGATTTGACGTTTATGGCACAATTATTTTATATCTCTTATATTCTGAATGTTGCTTAATTTTATAATAGCCTGATAAAGTTGTTCTTCCCTAATTTTATGAAAAGATTTTTCATAGGATATTATTCTAGAAAAAAATTGTTTTATGCAATCTGGTTTTATTTATTTTCCAGAATTTTAATTATGTGAAAAACTATTTTTATTAATTAGAAAAAAAAATAAAAATTTTGCCCCTCTCTTTCAGTAGTGTTGCCCCGCCAGCAGTGGCTAGGCCACTGTCAGCAGTAGCATATGGCGCCGTTGCTGCTGTAGCGGCACCAAAGGGCGCCACTGCACCCAGCAGCGCTGCGGCGCACACTGCTCATAGCAGTGTGCTGCGCATGCTGCTGCCATGGTGGCAACAGCCACGTTGCTTGGCAGCGCTGCCAGTGTGGCAATGCCGCTGCCAAGGATTTTCAGTGGGGGAGGGAAGAAGAGAAGGAAAAAAAAAATTTGGGCTAGGGTTTTCTGACCCAGATCCAGATCCAGTTAGGATCTGGATCCAGGTCCGAAACCCATGACCCAAGTGTCATGGGTTGGTGGGTTTTGGACCTTGAGCAATTTATTTTTCTTTTCTATTTGGGCTATTGAGTATTGGGCTTTCTTGGGTTGGTTATAAAATATTGTTTTAATTGGTTGGGCTGAATTTATTTTAGTAAAAGGGTTGGACTGTTTTATTTAATTTAGTCCAAAACTTTATTTTAATAAAACCCAATTTTATTTAAAGCCCAAAAGATATTAAGAGATTTTGATTAATAAATTGTTTATTAATTATATTAAATAAATAAATAGTGTTTTATTTATTTTTGAAATATGAGATATTTTTGCTTATTTAATAAATGATTTATTAAATTATGCAACTAGATATAATGAGATTATATCAAGAAAATTAATTGTGCCATATTCATGGATTACCTATTATATTTATTATTGTGTGAATGGATGATCATGGACTAGTATGAATGAATGGATGTATGTTTATTTATTTATTCATTTGGGTTTTATGTAATTATTTAAATGGGGGCTTGCATGCCTCTTACCCATTTTGATAATGTAAAACCCCTGTTTCTATTTATGTATCCCCTTAGATTAGAAATCTATGTACATAAATGTAACAAGAAGACCAAGCAGGACGCATCAAGGAGTTGGTGGACCCGGTTCGTAGAAGGAGTTTTGTGAAGCCCAACAAGGAGTTGATGGACTTGGGTTGATAGTGCTCATAGTCTATGATCATCTCATTTATTTACATGCATTTATTTATTATGTGATATATATTAAATGCGTGGGTATTTCTAGTTTACTTTATGTGATAAATTGAAACTAGAAGCATGTGAAAAGTGAGACCTTAATTAAAGACCGACAAATCTTCCCACTCCAAATATTAAGTTAATAATGATGTAGTCTAAGAGTAGATTATATCATTGCCTTCAACTATCGTAGATTAATTTATGTGTTAGACAAATGAGTAGCTGGCTATGGACACATAGGGGCTATTTATTTGTATTAATATGTAAACTAAGTCTATAAAACATGAGATGTAGGAGAATTTGGATGCTTATTGGCTACCAAAAATCTATCATGTGAGGTGTCGGTATTGCATTGATCCAAAATTTCTAGGATAATAGGTCCGACTTAAACAATTCTTAGAGACCAAAAATCTATAATGTGAGGTCAAAAGAATTGTAGGCAAGAAAATTGAGATTTGTATGTGATACATTGAATAAAGTGTTATTCACTCATTAGTCTTTATATCACCAAGAATCTATCATGTGAGATGAAACAAAGATTAGTGGGCCCCTAATCCACTAAGAAAAACTTATTTTGTTTTTCCGTTTTCTACTAGGGAAGTGTAGGACTCGAAAAATTTAGTGGAGGCACTGTTTGATTAAAGACCCAAATCAAATAGTAAATAATGCGTTATCTAATTTCAATTAATTATTTTCTGCAGTTATATGTCAAAAATGAATCCTCTTACAACTATCCTAGAAAAGAACTGTTTAACCAGTATCCATTTTGTTGACTGGTCCCACAACGTGAAAAAGATTTTATGTCCTAATAAATATTGTAGTATAGAAGAACTGCTTTTTTTGGAGGTACCTGAAAAGGCAACATTAGAAGAAAGGGTAACAATTCAGAAATGGCGCGATTCAGCACTAAAAGTTAGAGATTACATTTTGGTTTCAAATGAACTTTTTAGTATTAGAATGGTAGAAGTGTCAGATGTTAGATCACATATTATCAAAATGTTTGGTATGATCAAACTTATTAAAACACTAGGCTTCGAAAGAAGTTCAAGCTTTTGGGTGGATTTGATCCTTCAATCATTGCCAGAATTGTTTAAGCCATTTGTCATGGATGTTTATGAGAATAATATCAAATATTCCATGCCTCAGCTCTTGAATATGCTTGAAATATTTCAAGGGCAACTTGTGGAAAATGAGAACAATAAGGTCCCTCAGGGCAAGCCTACTGGAGGTGTGTCCAAGAAGAAGGGGAAGGTTGCAAAGCCTGGAACTAGGGATGATAATGGGGACAGAGATTGCAGGTACCCGCCCCACTCCCGTCCCAAATGGGGCGGGGATTAAGGCGGAAAATGGGAAATGGGATGGGGGATGGGGATTAACTTTTAATCTTCACGCGGGGGCGGGGCGGGGTGCGGGGATAAGCAATTTTCACCCATATAACCCGCCCCGCATACATAGATAGTTATTTTTATTATTTTAGTATTATATATGTATTAAAATTATACATATAAAAGTATAAAAAAGTAACATTAAACAAAGTGTTATAAAATAGAGAAGAAAAATTAGATTATTTAAAAGGATTTTATAATTATTCTTAAGACAATTGCATCCCGTAATTTGAGATTTACTATCATTTGACATAAATACCTTAATTTTACTATTGATTACAATGAATTAAAAGATTTGTTAGTTATTTTAGTCGCACTTCAAAAATCTTCAAATAACATAACTAAAGATGAATTTTAAAGATTTGCAACTAATATTATATGTGACATGTTATAAATTATAATAATCAATGCAATCTCACTAATACAAAGAAATGTTCCTTTTCAATTATAGTTCTCAAACGCAATGTTAAGTAAGAATTTATTTTTAAATATTTGAGACTCAATTACTATAATATTATTTTTACTACTGAATTGCAAGAATAATTAACATTATACTTTATTTAAGATCTATATTTATATTTATCATTTGTATAATTTTAATTTATATTTTGAAGTTGCATGATTCAAATTAACTTTAATTCTTAAGGTTTAAAAAGAATAATAAAAACCCCACGGATAATCCCCATTCCCCACGGGGGATTCAGGGGCGGGACGGGGCAGGGGATGGGAGAACTTTTTGAGTGGCGAGGTGGGGCGTGGGGATAGCTCCCCCTGTCCCTACCCCGCCCCATTGCCATTTCTACCTGGAACTTGTTTTCATTGTGAGAAGGAAGGACATTGGAAGATGAATTGTCTGGAGTACCTCAAGAGTTTGAAGGGAAATGGCAAAGCCTCTGCAGGTATGTCTCGATTGCTCATGTTTGAGATTAGTCTTTCGATTAATCATGATTCTACTTCATGGGTGCTAGACTATGGCGCCACTTCTCATATATGTACTTCTATACAGGAACTGATGAGAAGTAGAGCTTTGGGAGAAGGTGACATGGTCCTGAAGGTAGGAAATGGAGCAACAATTGCTGCATTAGCTATAGGGACATATTGTCTTACTTTGTCATCAGGATTTACTTTAATTCTAGACAATTGTTTATTTTTTGCCTAGTGTCTTAAGGAACATCATTTCTATTTTGGTTTTAGTTCAAAATGGTTTTGAATTTAAATTTATGGATAATTGATGTTTTATTTATTTATGAAATAAATGTGTTGGCACTAGCAAACTAGTAAATGGGGGTTTATATAATTGATATAAAGAAAGATGACAATAAAAATGAGCAATGCCTAAATATACAGACCTTTAAAAGGTCCAGAGATACTCTTAATTCTAAATATCTATGACACTTCAGATTAGGTCACATAGAGAAAACAAGAATCACGAAGTTGGAGAAAGAAGGACTTATAAGCCCTTGTGGCTCGAGTCCATTCCCAGCATGTGAGTCTTGCATCCTTGGAAATATGACCAAATCACTCTTTGTGGGACAAAGGCAAAGAGCTACAAACATTCTAGAGTTAATACACACTGATGTATGTGGGCCTTTTGGTGAATTGACCCGAGATGGGTTTGCCTACTTCATTACCTTTATTGACGATATGTCTCGGTATGGGTATGTGTATCTTATGAAACACAAATCTGAATCCTTTAAAAGGTTCAAAGAATACAGAGCTGAAGTAAAAAACAGACTGGGAAAAAGATTAAGGCTTTTCGGTCTGATCGAGGAGGGGAATACCTTAGTACTAAATTCTAGGAGTATCTCAAAGAAAATGGTATAATTGTATCATTGACTCCACCTGGCACACCAGAGCTTAATGGTGTATCAGAAAGAAGAAATAGGACTTTGTTGGACATGGTCAGATCAATGATAAATTATACTAATTTACCCATTGGCCATTGGAGACATGCTTTTCTCACTGCAGCATACATCTTGAATAAGGTCACTTCCAAATCAATTGTAAGCATTCCTTATGAGATTTGGAGAAATAAGAAACCCAGCTTTAATCACATTAGAGTATGGGGTTGTCCTGTTTACATCAAAAGGCTTAAGACTGAGAAGTTGGAAGTGAGGTCAGACAAAGTTAGATTCATTGGTTATCCCAAGGATTCGTTGGGATACAACTTTTATTCCCTTACTGACCAGAGAGTCTTGTCAGCAGATACGCCGTATTCTTGGAGGAAGAGTTCATCCAAGAAGGTGGTTTGAGAAGAAAAGTGGAGCTCAAATAGGGAAACATTGAGCAACCAATTGACCAGAATGAAACCCGGGATTTGATCAAGGATGAAACTATTCAAGAAGAACCCACTGCTTCACCACAAATATGCAAATCTTTAAGGACTATTCATCCCCCTACAAAATATAGCTACCTTCATAGCCAAGAACAAGAGTTGTTCACATTGGATGATGGTGATCATATTGATGATCCCCTAACCTATGAAAAAGCAATTTCTGATAGGGACTCAGGAAAATGGCTTGAAGCTATGAAATTTGAAATGGATTCAATGCACACCAATCAAGTTTAGAATCTTGTAGACCCACCTGAAGGTATTGTACCTATTGGGTGCAAATGGATATATAAGAGAAAGAGAGGTGCAAATGGAAAAGTGGAGACCTTCAAAGCAAGATTAGTGGCGAAAGGTTACCGTTAGAGACAAGGAATTGACTATGAGGAAACCTTCTCGCCAGTAGCAATGCTTAAATCCATCAGGATCTTATTGGCTATAGCTGCACACTACGATTATAAGATATGGCAGATGAATGTCAAAACGACTTTTCTTAATGGCTTCATTGAAGAAGACATTTATATGAAACAACCAAAGGGTTTTAAATCCATGAGTGAAAGTCACAAAGTGTGTAAGCTAAATAGATCCATCTATGGTCTCCAACAAGCCTCAAGGAGCTGGAACAAGTGTTTTGACGAGGTTGTTAAAACATTCGGCTTCATTAAGAATGAAGACGAACCTTGTGTCTACAAAAAAGTCAGCAATAAGGCAATTACATTCCTCATCTTGTATGTAGATGACATACTACTTATTGAGAATGACATAGGCATGATGTCATCTGTTAAGGTCTGGTTATCAGAAACATTCTCCATGAAGGATTTGGGAGAGGCAACCTATATCTTAGGAATTCGAATCTATAGAGATAGATCGAAAGGATTAATAGGTATCTCCTAGAATACGTACATAGATAAGGTATTAAAGAGGTTTAACATGCAGGATTCTAAAAGGGGGCTATTACGTTTTAGACATGACATATATCTCTCTAGGGCTACGAGTCCTAAGACAGCTAAAGAAAGAGAGAGGATGAATCGGATTCCATATACTTTGGCAATTGGAAGCCTTATGTATGTTATGCTATGTATTAGGCTTGATATCGCTCATGTTGTAAGTGTTACTAGCAGATATCAGTCAGGTCCATGTGAGGAACATTGGATAGCTGTTAAGAATATCCTGATGTACCTAAATAAGACTAAGGATATGGTCTTGGTATATGGAAGATGGGAATTAAAAATTGAGGGTTTCACTGACTCGGATTTTCATTCTAATGTGAATGATCGTAAATCCACATTTGGATTTATTTTCATTTGTAATGGAGGAGCAGTCAGTTGGAAGAGTTCCAAACAGAGTACGACTGCAGATTCCACTACAGAAGTTGAATACATCGCAACATCAGATGCAGCAAAAGAGGCAGTTTGGATTAAGAAGTTCATCTCGGAACTCGGAGTGGTTCCTTTCATTGAGGTCGCAGTGCCTTTACATTGTGATAATAATGGAACAATAGCGCAAGCTAAGAAACTGAGGTCTTACCAAAAATCCAAACATGTAGAGAGGCGTTACCACATTATCTGAGAAATTGTGAGAAGAAGTGACATAGTGATGCAGAAAGTAGATTCAGCAGATAACACTGCTGATCCGTTGACCAAGGCTTTGACTAAGCAGTCTTTGGATCGACACTTAGAGGGGATGGGTGTGAGATACTATTCAGATTGACTTTAGTGCAAGTGGGGGATTGTTAGGAATAATGCCCAAAAGCCAATAAATTATATTTTTGAAATTATGGATAATGTGTTATTTAATTTATTAATTCATTTAATATGGGCAGTTTATTTATTTATTATAAATGTTTCAATAGAATAAATAAAGTCCTTCGAATATTATTTGTAGATTCCATCCTTAGGTGTAAGAATATGAGTGACAGAATCTATATTACCAATATATTCTAAAAGTTGTCCCCAATCATAAGATAAACTAATTGGGCGTTAGTTTATCCGGATAGATTGGATTATAGTCTACTAACCAAATTATATGAGATATTAGTTTGAGCGATTTGACTCATATCGTTGTAGTAGATGTATAAGTACTTATTGCGAATAAGTAACTGGACTTGACCACCAATATATCAAATTACATGGAATGTCAATAATTTATTGTATCATGTAATCATGCAATTAATCCTCAGACCTGAGACACTACGATTATCTCATGATTAGAAATATCATGATTTGCTGGTGCAATTAAACTAGTCCTAATCATGGATTAGACAATGTATTCAGTGATTGTGATTTATTCTGTCATGGAGAAATGTGTGTGTAGATACGAAAACTGTCAATTGGGCATCCTATGCGATCCAATTAATTAAGTAACTAAAAATTCTTGGCCAAGGTGGAATAGTGGAAGTCATTCTACAAATTATTAATTAGTTATTAATTAGTTGGGTTTTGGCATATGGTTGAGTAAGAGAGTTTGGCGACCCAATCCATGACTTTGGCTAAATCGGAATAATTGAGACAGTAGAATTTGATTGCACATAAATTACTAATTGGGTTCGCATACTTGCACTTTATCTTTAATTTGGGTAATCGCGATATATTGCTAGGTGTCACTTGCTATTTTTGAATTAATTAGAAGAAGTTCTAATTTAATTAATTAGTAAAATTAATTATTCGCTACCGATTAATTATGAACTTGAGAGGTCACACACCAATAAAATTCGCAGATTAACTGGATTAGAGAAAAAATTAAATTAAATTTAGGATAGTCCTAAATTATAATTTAATCGGGCTCGTAGTAATTAGACAGTGATCTGATTATTGTATAACCCAAGACTGGTAGGTTGAAGACCAGCCCACATATGGCTCTAGGTCATATGTGTTTCCTATATATAAAACTATTCTGATAGAGAAAAAGCTAGCACAACTTCATCAGTCAGAAAATATATAAGATTTCTCTAGAAAACCTAGTCGGGGTGAAATCCAGTTAAGAAGTGCGGATCAATCTTGGAGGCTTCACACGTGGGGAGCTTGATTCAGATTCTACATTGATCTACGCTTCAAAAGGTAATCCTAAACTATAGCAGATTTAATTTAATTAGATTAAATTATTATCTGATTTAAATTTGCATAATTAAACATGAACGAATACATGATTAATTTTTCGTGGCGTAATTAATTTTTAATTATTATGTATATTTCCCAACATATTTAAGTTGAGTTGTTTAAATTTTATAGCGGTGCTCCACCACAAATCTACGAAACTCTTGCTTATTTATCGAGTAAAAAAGAAAAAAAAAGGAATTAGACAGAAGAAAAAGGAAAGGTAGAACATATCTTTGTTTGGAACTTACAATGGCAAAAAAGAAAAAGAAAAATAAACTTACAATGGCAATTTCTTATAATTAATCGATTTTAGAAACTTGCATGATTTAATTAACTAATTATATCTGTCAAAGGAAATTGAATAAATGATCCGCATCTCCCATGCATAATAAATGCTCCAAACCTAACTCTCAAGTGGTAAATAAATTTACTGCACTTTCTTTCACATGGTAAATAAAATACTATTAGATTGACCTCTATAATTGTGTACCATGTGCATTTTCTTAGCTGGAAAACTATTATTAGAGCTTTTGAAAAATTCTTCCGACGAGGAAGATGCGCTCTTATCTGTTTTGTTATAAGTCAAATCTTAGCTGGAAAACTATTATTAAAGCTTTTGAAAAGTAAGAATAACGTTAAGTAAGAATAACGTTAAGTAAGAATAATTGATATCCATGCACGGTTATTGTTTTTAGGACTAATTACCCCCAGGTTCCTATTTTTACTGTTTGTATTTAGTTAGTTCTTTTTCTTTTAAAATGATCATACTTAGTGTTTTATTTTTTTGATTTGTGTCACTTTTAATTCTTTCACTGAAATCGGTTAAAAATCTAGTGTTTAATCACATGAATGGAACGTGATAACAAAATTGGCTAATTACGAAGGGCAAACGTTAGCATAATATTTTTGTCATCTACATTAGACTTTGAGCAACTATATTTCCTAGCTTTATTTTTTAGTATGATTGTAGCTTTGTGAAACCATCTTTGCCACGTCCCCAAACTTAACGGAAAAATTCGGGTACGAGACTGTCACAAACATAAGAAGATAAATCTTTCAAAGCCCGCAAGGCTCAAAAACAAAACAATAAATGTTTAAATAATCTAAAGACCATAAGAAAGGCACAAGTCTCAGGGCATCTAATCCAAAAAACTAAACTCGAATCGTTTAGACTCTCCAAATACAATTAAATGATAATTTCCACATCACATAACTCAATAGGAAAAAAATCCAAACAAATGTGAAAGGAACTAAAATGAAGTAACTCTTAAATCAAACGATATCTAAATAGTCTAAAGGTATGAAGATATCCAGTATCACAAAAGGTCCTCTAACCCAAAGTCCCAGTGTATCTACTTCTTATATCAGCGAAAACATAATTTCAAAGAAAGACGAACGACAAAGTGAGATAAAAATCTCAGTAAATAGTGTGACCCCCAAAAATAACATGAGAATAATCTTTTATCCAAATAATTATCTTTTGCGCAACACATAATGCTAATAAATGAAACAATGATGTGTATATAAGAAGCAAAAACTTGGTTTTGAAAGGCTTTAATAAAATACAACAAAGTGGGGAAAAATCATTTATCGAGAATATGCAGACGAATCATCACTTATCGAAAATACAATAGGAATACTTACTTATGGAAGTTGCAAGGTACAAACTATTACTTATCAAAATATATGAAGAACGAAATGACCCAAGATATGCCATACCAACACTAAGTCAAAATTCAAAGAGGTGAGTGGCCGAGGCTACAATTGTGGTAGCACAGATCAAAGATAAAAAGTGGTTTGTTATCGCATATACCACCAAAAGCAAACGGGAGTCCAACGAAACAGTAGTGCACTACCCAAAGAGTGGTGTACGATTCCCACCACCGAGGGTCAAACAAAGAACAAAGACACAACCTCAAAGTGTATGGCATACGGGTCCAAATAATTTTTACCCTCAATTATGCAATAAAGTATGAAAATATTTTTAATGAACCATTCACAAACTTTTAATGCACAAAAAGCTTAAGTCTCATATTTTAATTCTTTTACTTAGAAAACAACGTAAGATATTTGTACTATTTTTGATACTATTAAGGATAGTTAACATAATAACTCCAGAAAATATTTAAATCTTTTTTTAGAACAATTAATAAAATATCCAAAATACATGTGGGTTAGTCACGGTTAAAACATTTATTAAAACAACAAAATAGTAAGGAAAACACCTAATCACAAGAGAATACTAAGTAATAATAAAAGAATAATACTAAGTATTAATAAAAGAATATCTAATCATTTTTTTTAAAACACTGAGTTAAGGAAAATGGAAGACGTAATGAAATGCAAACTTTTAGAACTGTGACTAACAATGGCGAAAATCGCTTTTCTAAAAATTACCATCACTATTGGTATCACAACTTATAAGGACTATATATTGGAAGTATATATATATATATATATATATATATATGTGTGTGTGTGTGTGTGTATTTTTACTAGAACAAACTAAATCATAAACATTCAATGAAAAAATAGAATGATCTGATCACAAAAAAAAGGCAAAAGTTTTTAAGTTCACAAATTAATTTCTTAGTTCTTAAACCAATATATATAGTGCATCAAAGATATAAGATTAAAGTATTATAAACAAAACAGTTTATAATTTAACACATAAATCAACAATTCTATTAACCTTTGCAATTGATGCAACATAAATGGATAACACAATGCTTATACTATAAAAATAAAGTATATGTATCTATGTATTTTACAAAATTCAAAGGGGTATTACAAAGAAAAATGGGGTGTTCCTACTTACCTCAATCCCAACGTAACTATTCAAGACTTTAATGATTGTCATTTTTCAAGACTCTCACTACGAGATCAACAATCCTCTACACAAGCAAAGGTTCTACTTAAAATTGATACTGTATTAGTTCTCCAACAAAGAGTCTTTTTTTTTCTTTCCAAAATTCTAAGCGATGAAACTAACGTGAAGTAGTTACTGTGGAATCCTATTGGAATTTTAGTGCTAGAGAGAAGAGAGTGTTTGGCTTCCTTAAGTAACTGACAACTTAATCTGCAATAATTATTTTGATCCCAAAAATATCTCACATATCTTAGACAATAAAACTTACATAACAAATAGGCCCACAAAAATAGCCTTAAAGTCCCTTGACGTATTGTGGGTCGTTACATTATTCCCCTCTTAAGAAAAGTTTCGTCCTCGAAACTTAACTTACTACCCTCTCTTAATTTCTTAGTGTATTCCCCATGTTCCAGATTAACCCACTTAATTAGCTAGATGACCTGATATCATGAGATTTAAAAGTCCACAAAACCTTGTTGTTACATCTTATCAACTTAATATGAGGTATGTATAACTAGATCAATAAAATTTATAATTTTCAAATCTTACTCCAAATAAAACAATTTAATTAAATATCAAAATATAGGGCGTTACATCCTTCCCTCCTTAAAAAAAAGTTTCGTCCTCGAAACTTATCTCTAGACCTTAAAGTTTAAAGTCCTCATATCAAAACTCGAAACTCCCAAACTATATTTCAGTCAAATATAAGAAGTATTTCTATAAGAGTTAATCGTTACGAGAAATAAAAAGTAACCACCATTGTATTTCTATATCTCTAAGAACGCAGATAATTGTGATAAACTTGTTTAACTAGAGTTGTTCTAGGTGTCATTGTCCTTATAAGATGATTAATCAATAATTCCTTTGACCAATAGATGACCCGTATCATAACATTTTCAACCCCACATAATAACAGTCCAAGGACTGCATATCAACATTATTTATTAAAAATGGTACATACCTGACAACTCAATTTGATAAGAGCAGTTATTCGGAACTTACCTAGATAAGAGGAACAACGCTAACGGCACGTTGAGAATCTAATAACTTATAATTCAATGCAATTTCACCTTAAGCATCAATAATCCACCAATAAACAACTAGCGTACCACTCTACGACTTATGAATTAAAAGATCAACTCCAAAATAATAAGATCCAAAATATTTTATGTAGATGAAAAGAGTAGCTAAGAAGATATTACTTAGTTCAAAAGACACAACTAAATCCTTAAAAGTGCTTCCATAATAGGTCGTTTCTTGCTAAGCTACTTATCAAAATATATCACATTGAATCCTAGAAAAAAAATTTAAAACTATACTATGCTTTTAACTGATCACATCCTGATCTTATAACTCTAATACAAGAATGAGTAACTCAAAGTAAAGGATGTTAAATCGAACCTAAAGAAAATGGGAACTGTAAGTGATATGGGTGTCATAAGGATTATAATTTGAGTTAATAATTCAAACATTATCACGGAGGATCAAAATTGCACTATATGCAGAATTAAAGTTTGTATGGTTATAATCATTATTTTCTACAGTTGTAGATTGTCCAGCAAAAGTCTGTTGATAACCCAACCACCAAATGCTTTTCCTTTCTTTTTTTTTTCTTGGTAAAACCACCATGTGCCTTGTTGTATCTTTACCCATACAATCCCTACACTACATCATTTGATACTTTAGATCACATGATCACAATCTCAAAACGTATAAGCAAAACTATTAGACTCAAATGTCGTCATAAGTATTTATACTCCAAATCTTTAATGCCTACCGCCACAGATCATAATCGAAGTCCCAATTCGAGTCACTGAAATTGGCATCAATAGATTCTTTAGATCCCACGATGATAGCCTTAGAATGAAACACCATTTCCTTTCACGACCATCAGTTAGACATTAAGCTTTAATGTCATCATAATCATTTATAAAGTTTCTAATATCCAAACAGGTGTTTATCCAAAAGATCATAACCTAAGTTCTGATACCATTCTGTCATACTTCGAGCCCAAAACTTCGGACTTGGAAGCGCGACTAGTGTTGTAGGCATAAGAAACAACTACTTGAGTCTCTTTTCTACTGGCCCAAAATGGTTAACCCAAGTTATTTCTTATATCCACAACACCCACTTATAAACCGCACAAACACACTATATTCTTCTAATGTGGGATGTCACATACACCCCCCACACATACCCAGGACCAACCAGGAGATGAATAATTCTAGAGGTGGCTCCTACGGGTTCAAGAGGTGGCTCCTACCAGCCTTCTAGGTGTAGCACTTTGCCCCTCATAGCACTTAGCTCCTGCACCGGCTAGTGACCTGCTCTGATACCATTCTGTCACGCCCCCAAATTTAATGAAAAAATCCGGGGACGAGACTGCCGCGAACCTAAGAAGATAAATCTTCTTAAGTCCGCAAGACTCAAAAACAAAACAAAAAAAGTTTAAATAATCTAAAGACCATAAGAAAGGCACAAGTCTCAGAGCATCTAATCTAAAAGATCAAACTCGAATGGTTTAGAATCTCCAAATGCAATTAAAAGATAATTTTCACACTACATAACTCAATAGAAAAAAAATCCAAACAAATGTGAAAGTAACTAAAATGAAGTAACTCTTAAATCAAACGATATCTAAATAGTCTAAAGGTATGAAGATATCCAGTATCACAAAAGCTCATCTAGCCCAAAGTCACAGTGTATCTACTTCTTATATTTGCGAAAATATAATTTCAAAGAAAGACAAAAGACAAAGTGAGATAAAAATCTCAGTAAGTAGTGTGACTCCCAAAAATAACATGAGAATTATCTTTTATCCAAATAATTATCTTTTGCGCAACACATAATGCTAATAAATGAAACAATGATGTGTATATAAGAAGCAAAAACTTGGTTTTGAAAGGCTTTAATAAAACACAACAAAGTGAGGAAAAATCATTTATCGAGAATATGCATACGAATCATCACTTATCGAAAATACAATATGAATACTTACTTATGGAAGTTGCAAGGTACAAACCATTACTTATCAAAATATACGAAGAACGAAATGACCCAAGATATGCCATACCAACACTAAGTCAAAATTCAAAGAGGTGAGTGGCCGAGGCTACAATTGTGGTAGCACAGATCAAAGACAAAGAATGGTTTGTTATCGCACATACCACCAAAAGTAAACGGGAGTCCCAACGAAACAGTAATGCACTACCCAAAAAGTGGTGTACGATCCCCATCACCGAGGGTCCAACAAAGAACAAAGACACAGCCTCAAATTGTATGACATACGAGTCCAAAGAATTTTTACCCTCAATCATGCAATAAAGTATGAAAATATTTTTAATGAACCATTCACAAACTTTTAATGCACAAAAACCTTAAGTCTCATATTTTAATTCTTTTACTTAGAAAACAACGTAAGATATTTGTACTCTTTTTGATACTATTAAGGATAGTTAAAATAATAACTCAAGAAAATATTTAAATCTTTTTTAGAACAATTAATAAAATATCCAAAATACATGTGGGTTAGTCACGGTTAAAACATTTATTAAAACAACAAAATAGTAAGGAAAACAACTAATCACAATAGAATACTAAGTAACAATAAAAGAATAATACTAAGTATTAATAAAAGAATATCTAATCATTTTTTTTAAAACACTGAGTTAAGGAAACGGAAGACGTAATGAAATGCAAGCTTTTAGAACTGTGACTAACAATGGCGAAAATCGCTTTTCTAAAAATTACCATCACTATTGGTATCACAACTTATAGGGACTATATATTGGAAGTATATATATATATATATATTTTACTAGAACAAACTAAATCATAGACATTCAATGAAAAAAATGGAATGATCTGATCACAAAAAAAAAACGCGAAAGTTTTTAAGTTCAAAAATTAATTTCATAGTTCTTAAACCAATATATATAGTGCATCAAAAATATAAGATCAAAATACTATAAACAAAATAGTTTATAATTTAACACATAAATCAACAATTTTATTAACCTTTGCAATTGATGCAACATAAATGGATAACACAATGCTCATACTACAAAAAATAAAGTATATGTATCTATGTATTTTACAAAACTCAAGGGGTATTACAAAGAAAAATAGGGTGTTCCTATTTACCTCAATCCCAACGTAACTATTCAAGACTTTAATGATCCTCATTTTGCAAGACTCTCACTACAAGATCAACAATCCTCTACACAAGCAAATGTTCTACTTAAAATTGATACTACATTAGTTCTCCAACAAAGAGCCCATTTTTTTTTCTTTCTAAAATTCTGAGCGATGAAACTAACGTGAAGTAGTTACTGTGGAATCCTATTGGAATTTTAGTGCTAGAGAGAAGAGAGTGTTTGGCTTCCTTAAGTAACTGACAATTTAATCTGCAACCGTTATTTTAATTTCAAAAATATCTCCCATATCTTAGACAATAAAACTTAAATAACAAATATGGCCCACAAAAATAGCCTTAAAGTCCCTTGGTGTGTATGGTGGGTCGTTACAATCTTCCTGGATACCCGGTAGTCGAGGGCGAGCATATATAGGCCTATGGAGAGAGATCAACCATAGAGAAAGCTGATAAGACAAAGGGAAAAGAGGAAAGAGAGGAGAAAAGAAAGATACTTCAGATATTTGTTTGAAACTTACAATGGCCATTTTGTTTAATAATTAATTGGCCATTTTTTAAATAATTATTCATTTAATTTATCGATTTAGATCTGTCAAAGAAAATTAAATAAATGATCCACATCTTCCACGACAAATATGATCCAAATCCTCAACTCTTAAGTGGTAAATAAATTTAATAAAAAATTTCAATAGGGTGTATTTAGAGGTCCGATAATTTCAAATGCTTCATAAGTTTTGGCACTGAACGACAAAAGGAAATGTTAAGGTGATGGATATTTATGTCTACCATCAGACCATTTGCATTTAAGTAACAGCAGTCGAGATAAGTTATTTTATTATTATTATTTTTTTATTTGTTTCAATGGAGTTAAATTCAATTATAATACGATTATTTTAAAATATGTTTTACTCATATTATTCTTTATGAGAGAAAAAATTTCGCATTCAGTCTCTATTGTTTGTAAAAAAATTAAAATTTCGCATTTAGTCTCTATTGTTTGTAAAAAAATTTCAGTTTAGTTCCTATTATTTAAAATATTTCAATTTAGTCTTTATTGTTTCCGTAAAAGTTTTAATTTTGTCCCTATTGTTTAAAGTTTTTCAATTTCGTCCTTATTGTTTATTGAAAAGTTTTAATTTCATCCCTATTATTTTAAAAAAGTTTCAAATTCATCCCTATTGTTTCTCAAAAAATTTCAATCTAGTCCTTGAATAATAAGGACGAATTTAAAACTTTAAAAAAATAATATGAACGAAATTGAAACTGTTTAAAAATAATAGGGACAAAATTGAAACTTTTTGAGAAATAATAATGACTAAATTGAGACATTTTAAATAATAAAGACGAAATTAAAATTTTTGGTAAAATAATAAGAATTAAATTGAAACATTTTAAATAATAAAAACTAAATTAAGACATGTTGTAAACAATAAAGACTAAATGTGAAATTTTCCCTCCATGAGAACTAGAAGTGGACGTGGGAGATCAATCAATGAAATAGCAGCTGAGCGGTTGGGTAATTCTAAAATTTGTTGATCAATCTACCCACATGTTTGGCCTCTCGATGGTATACATCACAAATATTATAGCTAGCTAGGATGCTGTGCCATTAATCTCTAGCATTCAACCAGAATGGGCCAAGTTTTCAAAAACGTTTAATTAACATCAACCATCAGCAAGTAACAAGTCGCGATTTGTACCCTTCTAGATTAAATTAAACGACGGAATAAGTAAATTCCCTGTCTTTATGCAGAAGTTAGATTTTATGTCCCCTTAAAAAAAAAATCAACCATCAGCATGTGCAAGAAGATGGTGGGTGGGAAATTCAGCTGATTAGCTTAGAATAATTTAGCATTTTTTTCTGCATGGCCTGATCAACTTGCACTAATTGGGTTATAATACGTGAAACCTTATCTGGCAAATTAATATACTATTATCTTGTAAATCCCAAGAGTAACATGTCTCACATGGTGATGGTGTTATTGATATATCCATGCACGTACATATTCCTTCCTCTTGCCTATATATAGGAGCTAGAGAACCATAGCTAAGCACAGCAGCATCACTTGTGGTTATACTCAAGCGAGCCAAGACTTCTCATTACCTCCGCAGCTATGGATGTCCCACCCAGCCCAATCTCACCACTAGAACCAGCAGGCTTTTTCCGCCGAAAAGATTTCCCAAACGGTTTCGTATTCGGTTCAGCGACATCTGCTTTCCAGGTTTATGTTTAATCTGAAATCTTGGTATCATTTGCAGGGGTGAATTTAAGAATTTAATATTGGGGGGTCAAAATATTTTTTTAATGATACTATATAGAAATTTTTAAAAATTGGGGGGACCGATAATTTTTTTTATGATACTACATAGATATTTTTTAAAAAATTTAAAATGCACGCCCCCCTCCCACACTATATAGATCCACCCTTGATCATTTGTACTATGAAAGTTGATGTCGTGGTTCGAGAACTCTTAGTCCGTATTAATACTATTTAATGCGTATCCGATGTATTGCATTTGTTTTCTTTTAGGTTGAAGGTGCTTTACAGGAAGGAAATAGAGGTCCAAGTACCTGGGATGACTACTCTAACAAACACAGTATGAACTTGTTTCTTAATTAAGTTGTTGGCTTCACTAGTATATACATTATCCACCTCGCACATATTTGTACTTCTCCGGCAGCAATAATACAATAGATGAAAAAAAAAAGAAAAAAAGAAGAAAGAATAATGCAAGAAAAAAAAAAGAGTTATTCTAATTGATTTTTAAGGAAATTTATTTATGAAATTGCAGATCTATATTTCCCTTATAAGGAAGATGCAGTTGGCAACTATTACCAGTATAAGGTATCAAGCATTGCCTCTTCTTTAATTTCCTTTTCAGCTTTTCGAGGGGAGCCAAACAGTTAAATTAATTATGATATGAATTTTAAAAATTGTCACAGGAAGATGTGAGTATCATCAAGGAAGTGGGTTTTGATGCTTACAGATTTTCGATTTCTTGGTCCAGAGTAATGCCAAGTGAGTAAATTAATTATACCATTTGAATGTTTATATTATGTCTTTTTTAGATAATATATTAGGCCCATGTAATATTATGTTTTTATATGGCAAGATATTATGTCATATAGTATTATATATACAATTTTACAGAAAAGATCAAACAATATATAATTATTCCTATTGTTATAAACATTTCAAATTTTCAGATGGGAGGGAAGAAAATGAAGAAGGAATTGCGTTTTACGACAAGCTTTTGGACGAACTGCAAGCTAATGGTATATTTTAACCTTCAGAATCTCTAAGTTATCATGTCCAACAAAAAGTTTTATCAATTAACTCAAGGTTTGCATGGTACAAATTACAGGAATTGAACCTTATGTGACTATTTGGCACTTTGATTACCCTCAAGCACTAGAGGATGAATATGGTGGCTTTCTGAGTTCTAAAATTACGTAAGTTAATTTGTTATTCTTGATCCTATGATCATATCGTTTCATGTCCAATCTTGATCATGTGGTATGAACTTAATAAGTTTGTAAACACCAATTGGCATTATCTTTTTACCCAATGTATTTTGTTAATTTTACCTCCTTTACTTAAAATTGATTTCAACAAATATTTGAAAGTCAAATGAAAAAGTTCAAATGGGTTACAATATTACCCTCACCTTATAAATAAAATAAAACAACAAACAACATTAAAATGTATTATCATGCCCCAAGCCCATAATTCCAGATCTGTAGGCGAAATCGTTGTTGTAGGCGTAAAAAAAATTCGTTAAGTATCTGACATCCTTGTCAGGGGCACATACCCATGACTAACCAGACGATACAAAATTTTCGAGTTAGAAACCCAAGCTCGCAGGTGAGACTGGTATCGTAGGCATAAAAAAATAATTCTTTATACTCATAACATCTACTTATATAAACTACTCAAATTCACGATCTCTCACTTATGTGAGATACTACATGTATTGTCTGTTTGCTTATTCACAATTTTGAATTTCTTTACAGGGAAGATTTCAAAAAATATGCTGACCTATGCTTTAGAAGGTTTGGTAATAAGGTAAAAAATTGGATTACTTTGAATGAGCCAATCACGTTTTGCTTCGGTGCGTATTTAGACTACAACATGGCACCTGGTGAACCGGTTGATAATGCCACCACACCATCGAGGAGTAGCCTAAAACGTTCAAATGCATCAAAAGGCTTAACCCCATTCTGCAGAAGATTCGATCAACTTAGAGCGCGATCACCATTAGTAGGGAAAAAGAGAAGCTATGACGCAATCTCAGGAGACGCACCATCGTCTAAAATTGCAAGGGTTCCAGATGCTGGTAGAGACCCGTATACAGCAGCCCACAATCTACTCCTTTGTCATGTAACAGCAGTACAACTATACAAGGAAGACTATCAGGTTCTAAATTCAAGCAGCCAATGTTATTTTTAAACCATAAAAATTCTTCAAACCACCCGAACACATGGGGTGGGCTCCACGTGCTGTGGGATCTACTTGTACCTGAGTAAGCTGATCAGCTCGGATGGTTTGAAAACTTTCTCTTTAAGATGTTATTTATATATGCTAACCTGAAGAATAATTCAATGTGAATAGAGTTATCAACGAGGCCAAATTGGTATTACCCTGGTGTCATATTGGTGTGTACCTTACTCCGATCTTGACAAAGATAAAGAAGCTACAGAACGAGCTCTTGAATTTATGCTTGGATGGTAATTGTATTTTACCTTTTCCTATATAATTTTCTTTTGCTTGACCGTCTTGCATAACAAAATATATTTATGGTTCAGTTCAAATTATTTTGCATGAATGTGTCCAGGTTTATGGAGCCATTGACGAAAGGAAAGTATCCAGATGTTATGCGTAATTCTATTAGTGATGGTAGGCTTCCCGAGTTCACTGATGAACAATCTGCACTGTTTAGAGAGTACCCAATTGATTTCTTAGGAATAAACTATTCCACGTCCGTATACGTGGCTGATGATTCTTCTAGTCCTGGCGGAGATTGGAAAAAGGACTTGCGAGCTTCTTTACTGAGTAAGTGAAAAATAGAACTATAATTTGTCAACGTCCCTTTAATACTTATATCTACAAAAAATAATTTTATGCACTTGATGATTTTTGTCTCTTATTTGAGCAGCTGAAAGGGATGGTAAACCGATCGGTGATCCGGTAAGGACTTCAATTCAATTCAGCATTAATTTTTTGCAAGTTCTACATTGGAAGTATATATATTCTCCGGATTACTCTTTAGTCCGAGTCTTACTCATATGGGATGGATTCACATGTGTAAAGTTTTTTCCATATATCTTTTAAACTGACGGTCAGTCAAATTGATTAAATATTTTTTCATTCTTCTAATAGAGCAAATATATATATATATATATATATATATATATAGTATTGTACCATTAATTCTCCATTTGTTGGTGTAAGATTGCCATTGCACCATGAGCACTAATCTCAACCTAGGCAAGACTAGCTTCTTTAGTGAGGTTTCTCATAAAAAATTATTACTCTAAAGACAGTGATAGTCATGGCATAATTACATCATGTTGTTTTTTGGGAATACTTTAATGGGGGACCCTTCTTATTTCTTAAATTCTATATGTGCCCAAAAGACCAAGTAGAAATAAATAGTACTACTCATATACTTTAGATTAAACGTTAAGTAAATCATATAATCTCAAATTGAAAAATGTTCAACTTCTTAGGTGCAAGAACTGATATGAACTTTAGACTAGCTTTTGCTATACCAATTTTTACTTGTTTTTGTCGTCTCTCTTTTTCTTTCTCTTATTTTTTTAACAAATATATGTTCAACTTCACTTTACCAATTACTCTGTTTATTTGAACTATTGCAGACTCCTTCTACTTGGTTGTACTTATATCCTAGAGGGATCATGGATCTACTACTGTATATAAAGATGAAGTACAACAATCCAGTTATTTACATCACAGAAAATGGTATTTCTTAGACTATTATCATCCAATGTCTTTGAGTTATATTATTATCCTATTTATTTTTAGTGAGTTTTCAAACTGTTACAAAATTTTCAAAGATAATTTATTTATTCACAATTATTTTGCAGGTGTTATGGAGCAAGATGATAGCTCTTTATCACTTTGGAAAGCTCTCTATGACTACAAGAGGATATCTTTTTACTATACTCACCTGTGGTACGTCAGGCAAGCTATATGGTAAGTATCATTGCATTGATTGAGCATCTACTTTCTCCTTTTTTTTTTATCAAACAAAATTACTTTAGTGCAACATTATACATAAATTTAATTTGTTACTTTTAACATGCAAATACTCCATATTGTAGTATTTTCAGTGAATACAACTATTTCTATACTAATTTCATTGGAAGTTCATTAAATTAATATAAAAAATTAGTCTAAAATAGACTGCGTTGACCGAGAAAGGTGAGCATTTAAGGAAGATATCATTCATAACTTGCAAAAGTTTAGCACCTTTGGCATGCACTGTTATAATAAACTGGACTCTTTTCTAGATAGGTGAACCGGAGGAATATCTGGAAACAACATGTCTTATTTAGTGATCACTGGTGTGAGGAAATTTAAATTATATTGAAATAAAAATGATCTTTAGTGTTTTATAAACAACTTTTTATGGTGTAGAGCGTAGAAGCAGTGAATAGAGAAACTTTATTACTTCTCTAATTCTCTAATTCTCAATTGTCTTACTCATGTTGTAGGCTTGGTGTGAATGTGAAAGGATATTTTCAATGGGCACTCTTGGACAATTTGGAATGGAGCAATGGTTTCAATCTTCGATTTGGCATCAACTATGTGGACTACAAGGATGGTGCAAAGAAAGGTTCAACAAGATATCCCAAACTTTCTGCCGGATGGTTCAAATTTCTCTGTGAAAAATAAATTTATGTCTTGACAGATATAAGTTGTCGCCAATTGAATAAGGATTAATTCCAATGTTGTTTGTCATTTTATAAGAATTTCCAGTGTGGCTTGTATGTCATTTTAATTTGTAAGAGAAGAATCTCTCTCTGTGTGGGTTGGTGAAACCCATACTTTTATATCTTAATAAGATTTCGGTCTCTTACCTTGATTTTATATATTTTTCTAAAACAATGTGTGAGTCTCAAAGACTTTTTAAAGTTCATAACTTTATGTATCAAGTATTGTTTTGCAACTCAATATATGAAAGAGTTTAAAAAAATTTCAATACTAAGACTCAAACGTTTTACTAGATATCCTGGTATCAATTGCAAAAGCTTATTATCTTGATAAAGATCTTCTGTATTGAAGAACAAAGGCTTAAACCTAAATGCTATGATAATGTGACAGAGTGAACAATCAGTGTTAAAAGAAAAGTAGACTTAATAGTTATGAAAATAGTGATCATGATACAACCTATAATTTTCCTAAAAATGGTAATGCTCAAATAACTTATCAACTGTCATTGATTAGGTTCTTAGTCAAGTTTTCAGCATAACAAAATAGAGGATCCAAAGTCAATCTATCAAATCATGTAATGGTGTTGTTGGACAAACAATGGCAAACATTTAGAAAATGTGAGGTGAAGATGATAACTCAATGATGAATAAAGATCGAGGAAAATGTTGTATGCAAAACAAATCCTTTGCACAAATTCTATTCCGCTAAGAAGGAAAATTACTAGGTTCTTTTTAGACAAACAAAAAGGAGTAGGAATTTAAAAGATTAGGTTATCTTTGCCATAAGAAAAGACATATAATATTTAAAATGGGGTAAGACAATAAGTATTACGGGAGTCTAAGTTCTCCCTTGCCCATGTGAGCAGCACTGCAAATATAGGGTAAATTCTTTTGGCAGTCTTTAAACTATAGAAAATGTGACAAGTTGGTAAGCGGGTCTTTTAAAATAATACTTTTAGCCTTTACTGTGGCACAAACACTTGCTATTTCCCAAAGTGTTTGCAAATGTATTAAGCATTTCGATTAGAGGGAATGATTGGCAATTTTAGACAATAAAGCGAACTTTACAGATGAAAAGCCTTGTCAGCCAGAAAAACTTGACCAAAAATGAAACAATGGGACGCAGACAATGAAAATTCTTAGAACAGTTCGAGTTAGTTATCAGCTTTAAACAAATGGGATGTGTCATATGTTATAGGATATATTTGTGTATGAGTGAATTGATGGTCATTACTGACTGATCAAAGAAATTTTAGACAGATGGGGTGTGCCCCATATACGATAGGGCCCACTTGTATATGAGGGAGTTGATGGTCATTCCTAGCTGATCAAAGAAATTCTCTGTTCACTTGTATGTGAGTGGATTGACGGTCATCTCTGGCTGATTAAAGAAATTTTTTGCAAAAAAAACCACAGACCTGTAAATGTAAACAACACGTCTCTACAAATGCAGGCGGAATAAGTGACAATGAGTTTTAAACCCAAAATCTTTTGACACTTAGATTCTGAAACTAATTTAAATAACCACCTCATCTAAAAGTTTAGGATGTGAGAAATGAATTTATTATATTTAACAATTACTAGTTACTGCATCATACTTGGTTGCTTTATCCATAATGCATTAATACTCGTGCCTTATCTGTAAGGATATGGGCGTTAACGTTTAATATGGGTTATTTACCTAATGCCATAACTACAACGGTTTGGATCTATTTCGTTTATTTTTTTTTCATCTACTAAATGAAATATATTATAAGATCCACTTGTATATGAGGAAGTTGATGGTCATTCCTAACTGATCAAATAAATTCTCTGCTCACTTGTATGTGAGTAGATTGATGGTTGTCGCAAGCGAATTAAAGAAATTTTTTGCAAAAAAAACCACAGACTTGTAGATGTAAACAACACATCTCTACAAGTGCAGGCGGAATGGTGACAGTGAGTTTTAAACCCAAAATCTTTTGATACTTAGATTCTGAAACTAATTTAAATAATCATCTCATCTAAAAGTTTAAAATGTGAGAAATGAATTTATTATATTTAACAATTACTAGTTATTGCATCATACTTGGTTCCTTTATCCATAATGCATTAATACTCGTGCCTTATCTGTAAGGATATGGGCCTTAACGTTTAATATGGTCTATTTACCTAATGCCATAACTACAACGGTTTGGATCTATCTCGTTCATTTTATTTTCATCTACTAAATGAAATATATTATAATTCATGAGATTCCATTACTTTAGGAAACTAATTTTTTGAACAAGTCAGTTGCTAGGGCCCACTGGCTCGAAATTATATTTAAAAGTATTCTTATATATTCAATTCAAAAAATTAAAAAGTTTTAATTGAAAAAAATTATCTATATACAGTAATAAATTATGTGTTATCTTTAATGAAAAAAAATATTGAATTTCTGTTATAATCTACTTTTATCAAGCTAAAATATTTCAAGTTGATAAACTTGTTTGCTCTTCTTAATTTTTTTATTTTATTTTGCAAAGTAAGCAAATAACTGAATTTCATAAATAAAATGAACAAAGTCAAAACAAAAAAAAAGTTACAGCTAATCACGCTTCCAATCTATGCCTAAAGACGACATTTTTTCTCTATAAGGTGTAGAACTCACGTCTCCTTAGTATTGGATCGATATGGTTCTCTTTCTGTGAGCAATCTTAATTTCAGATTTGCATCAAGTTTTCCTTCTACTACATAGGGCATAGTGCTTGGATGATCTGTTCCCGATTGCTTGTTTGCCTCTTTTGTTCTTCTAGGCCCTCAAAAGAATATTTTATCCAAGTATAATGGCCAGATATCATTTGTGCCTGCTCCTAAATTCGAAACTTATATATAGTGAACCGACTAATTAAGAAGATAAATTTATGGTTGAAATTGATTCGATTCAAAAGTTGGATAAAGGATGTATTAATGGTCAACAACGTTGCTATCAAGGTTCCGCTGTTGACATGAAGAATTTAAACTGGAGGAAGATTGATGGCCCTTTTGTTTCATAATGTAACATGGGGAGCAGAAGACACCAAGGTAGCACCTGATGCTAAGGTAATAAGGCTTCTTTTCAAAGATCTTGTGGCTTAATTTCATTCACAATGTTAGACTTTCTTTCCAGCCAAACTTTTAGCTATGAATTCTGATTAGTAACATTGTCTGTATTTTATTTGCTCAACATAATGCAAATTTTAATGCCTTTGGTATACTTTAATTTAGATTGAATTTATTGGGCGTCTTCATAATTTTCGAGATTTCTCTCAATCCGCAGTTTTCAGATGATTACTTGGACTTGATCATGATTAAAGACTGCCCAAAATTATTGCTGCTAAGTTTGATGACTACATTGGGTAATGGTGGCTATGTGAAATCACCTCATGTCGTTTACATAAAGGTGAGTTCACAGACTACTTAAAATTTACTTGATATTATATGTTTACAGTACTCTATGTACTAATCGCATATTATTATATTTAATCAAATGTGTGTCTTTCACTTCTTGTAACAATAACAAATCAAGGCTTTTACATTGAAGCCAGGTCCACGAGTTAAGGACTCAGCAAAGGAAGTGATAATAGATGTAGATGGTGAGATTTAGGAACATGTAAGTGTCCCCAGAAAGCTCCGATAACCTATAACAAGTTTCAGATCAAAGTGGATCAAGGGTTGGCTACTTTATTTTCACCTTTTTAGCATTTGTATCTTTTTTTTTAGATGAATTATATTATTCTATTTCGCAAAACTTTGAGTGGCAAAAAAATGCTATTTAATAACTACTTTGTAGTACATTTCTGGAGAGAAGAAAATAAAAGTTAAAGATGGAAAGTTCTCTTTTTTTTTTTTTGCCTTTAGTTTTCTATGTTAAAATATTATGTACTTAATATCCTTTAAGCTAAGCACTTACTCGCTGTGTATGCGAGAGGTTCAAGTTTTGCAGGTTACTTTAAGGCTCTCTTGAATTTTTAAAAAAAGTTAAGTATCATTTGGAGAGAGATAGAAATTTTATGTTCCGTTTAGTTAAATGCAACAATACCTGTAACATAATATTTGTGAGACTTGCATTAGATTTGAAACTCTCGGTCTACTAACTAATATTTTTTCCATTTGTTTCCATTCTTGAGTGCGGATATTGTGATGTTTGTGGGTGTAATGCAATGAGATGCAACTGGATGATTTCTTAGAAGTGTTCACAAAAAACAAGAGTGAGTTTCTTTAAAGAAATGATATATGATAGAGTATTACTTTTATGGTCAGAAACTTAGACGGAAAGTTAAGCATTTTGTTGCGGATTTGATCCTCTCTTATTTTTATCCTCTCTAATATATTCGAGGATAATCTCGTCTACACATTTCATATTTTAGTCTAAATTATTAATTATTAGATCAAAACATTGAAAAATTTAGGTACCATACCAAAAGAAAAATTTTAAATTATATAGAATCATCATCAAAAAGAAAAATTTAAACTTTTCAAATGATGGTCAAAATTAATTTATAAATTTGATCTAATGACTTACATTCATTTAATCTAATGGTTAATAATTTAGATTCAAATATGATATAGGTGGACGAAATCATCCCTCCAATATATTGGAAATCTAGGATGAAAATAGGAGATGATATAAATCCTAAAAATTGAATCTAACTTAGTAAAATGGAGAAATAAGAAGTGCTTTTAATTTGAAGTCTAACTTGAACCAACAAAACTTGTAGTTTACCTTGATTTGCGGAGCTTTTTATCTTCTTGTCCGAGCTGGTGGAAGTCTGCTCGAGGCTCGTCGACTTATTTTCTTGCAAAACAAATGACGACTTCTTTTCCTGCAAAACAAATGACGACTTGTTTCCCTACGAAACAAATGATCTTGGGGTGTACTCAGGATCCTCTTCCGATACTCAAGTCAGTTATGAATAACAGAACTAAAAGAATGTATTCGAGTTTGTGGGTGATAAGTTACCTGTTGTTGGTAGGATGACAAGTATTTATGCTTACCAAGCATTTGAATTGATAAGAATAGATGGCGCATATCAAGGATTTAAGGATTATCTTCTTTTACGTAAGACTTCGTCCCCTTAAAGGACTCTACCCTCGTGCTTATCCCCAACCGTCCTTTATAAATCTTGGCCTTGGACTAGTTTGATCCTAGCCGGTGAGGTACTTGAGCTGAAATTATTGTCTGTTAGAGGAGGTTAGTGAGATCGGGTTTGCACCCATCTCGCCGCTTAAACCTTTCGACGGACTTTATGTTTGAGAGTTCGGGTTGACGTATTCTTGCCACGTCAGATATATCCAAGAAGGAAAGAAATGGACAAATTAGTAATACTCTTGGATATTGTCAAGATCTTATTGTTGCCTATATTAATAGAATTACTTGTTTATTGTCTTTTCTGACTTGATCAATGTATTTATATTTAGATTAAATATTTTTATTAAATACTCATCTAGTGAACATAGCTATGAAAGGTTCATGGAAAAAGTCTCAAATTTGAACTAGTTCGTACTAATTATTAGTTAATATACCTTGAGACATATGTTACGCCGATTCACTCTTATTATGTCGTCTGCATTGATGCTTGTCCTTGCCCAGTAATTGATTGCATGCCTTTGCCTTTTTATTTTTTATTTAAGGGAGATCTAAATGTTGTATGCCTTTACTTTTTTCTTTTTTATTTAATAGCTACATACATATCAAAAGATGAAACAAAAATTAATATGATAATCTGTTACCCGGCCTTTGATTTAGTACATACATATCAAAAGATGAAACAAAAATTGATATGGTAATCTGTTACCTGGCCTTTGGTTTAGTATACTAAACCAAAGGCCGGGTAGTCATGCCTTTGCCTTTCGCTTGTAACTAAAGCTTACAAAATACTGCTTGTAGAATATACAAAGTCAACAAGCATTATCATTTGATTATCTAAGCAGCTTCTAGAGAATTTGGATTTTTATGTTATGTGAGAGATTCAACATATATTGATAAACTATTCAAATTATTTCATTTTACTTACATTAACAATTCACTGTCATTAAATTTTTAAGTCCAAACTTAGTTTGATGTTAGGTGCCTAGGTACACCATGTCATTTATGCAAGCTTCAATGCTTGCTATATATGCGTACATACTGTGTGGAGGGTGTTGTTGTGTGAATGGAAGAATCTGCGCACTTAAACTACAAACACCACCACATGAAAGAAGATAATATATGGTTAGAGTTCTAATTTATGAGCTACTATTTATTGAGATATTTTATGATTTTAAAAAATAGGTTGAGATTGATCGGCAAAATTCAGTATATAATTAGCAGTGATCTGCTCCAATTTGGTCTAAGTTCATCTCACTAATAGTATTTTTATTAGTGATGTATTATACAAGGCGTAAGGCTTATTTAATTATTATATATAGCAGCTTGATATGGTGCCAAGCCTATAGGCAGAGACTTAATACTAATAGTCTATATATTACACTATTAGGATTGACATGTCCCATTGAGAGCCACCACCATACAAGATTTGGAGAGAGAGAGAGGGAGATGAAACACCTAATTTAAGTGTTTACCATGAGGCGCTATTAAAATTTTTTAGCAGGCATCACAAAAAGTTTTTTCAAGATATGATTGCAACAAATAAAGAAATATGGCATAAACTTATGGTATATTTTAAATCATGTTTAATAGTTGTTTATTATGATATATTTTTTTAGTATTAGATGTTATAAATTCTAACAGCTAATACCAGGATCCATGTCTAACATGAACCAATTTCATATCTCCCCCAGGTGAAAGGGAACAATGGCCGTAATCTACCAAGGAATTCACAATTTAGAGCCACCCAGAGTCCACATTCTCAACATATATAGTAATCTTAACATTTTAGGCAACTTTTGCATAATAAACACTGCTGAATCTTCTTCAAAGCCATGATATTGGTCCATATATATCTGTATAGTGTAATTTAATTACTGTGATTCAACCTATATTTCTCTTCTTGCTATCCTTCCCTTGAAGGGACAAAGATTACGACGTTCACATTTTAATTGATCTAGTAAGAAAGAAAGAAAAAAAACAAAAAGAAAAGAGGAATTAGACAGAAGAAAAAGGGAAGGTAGAACATATCTTTGTTTGAAACTTACAATGGCAAAAAACAAAAAGAAAAAGAAACTTACAATGACCAATTTCTTATAATTAATTGATTTTAAAAACTAGTATGATTTAATTAACCAATTATATCTGCCAAAGGAAATTGAATAAAGGGTAAATACTCAATTTGGTCTCATATTTTTAGGGTTTGTCATTTTAGTCCTTATCTTTTAAAACTATTTTAGTCTTGTATATTATAATTTGTTCTAATTTAGTCTTTATCTTTTAAAATGTAACATTTTAGTCTCGTATCTTTACTATTTGTCCCAACTTAGTCCATATTTTTCAAAATAGTGGAAGATAAAAATAAAGACTAAGTTGGGACAAATAATAAATATACGAAACTAAAAAGATATATTTTGAACTATAAGGATTAAGTTACGATAAATAGTAAAAATATAAGATTAAAATTGTACATTTTAAATAAAAAAAATTAAAATAACATAAATTTTAAAAATAAATGATTAAACTGAGTATTTATCCTTACTGAATAATCGGCATCTCCCATGCTTAATAAATGCTCCAAACCGAACTCTCACGTGGTAAATAAATTTACTGTACTTTCCTTCCCATGGTAAATAAAATACTATTAATAATTGAAAACTATTATTGAAGTCAATTATTAGATTGACTTCAATAATTGTATACCATGTGCATTTTCTTAGCTGGAAAACTATTATTAAAGCTTTTGAAAAATTCCTCCTGATGAGGAAAATGCGCTCTTGTCTGTTTGTTATAGGTCAAATTTTAGCTGGAAAACTATTATTAAAGCTTTTGAAAAGTAAGAATAACGTGTCTCGCATGTGCTATTGATATCCATGCACTGTTATTGTTTTTAGGACTAATTGACTCGCAGGTGCCCTATCTTTATGATTTGTATTTAGTTAATCTTTTATTTTTCAAAATAATAATACTTGATTCTTTATTTTTTTGATTTGTGCCACCTTTAATTCTTTTGCTGAAATTCATAAAAAATCTAGTGTTTAAATCATGTGAATGACACGTGATGATAAAATTGACTAATTGTGAAGGACAAAAATATCAACATAATATTTTTGTCTACCTATATTTATTTACTTTATATTTTAATATGATTGTAGCCTTGTGAAAGCATACTCCTTCTTGAATACGCGGTAGTTGAGGCTGAGCATAGGCCACTTTGTTTGAAACTTACAACGGCCACTTTGTTTAATAATTAATTGACCATTTTTTTAATAACTAATTGATTTAACAGTAATTGACCATTTTTTTAATAATTAAATGATTTAAAATCTAGTATTGATTTAATTTTTTAATTTAGATCTGTCAAAGAAAATTAAATAAATGATCCGCATCTCCCATGACAAATGATCCAATTCCTCAACTCTCAAGTGGTAAATAAATTTAATGAAAAATTTCAATATGGTGTATTTAGAGGTCCGATAATTTCAAATGCTAACGTGGTGGATATTTATGTCTGCCATCAGACCATTCGCATTTAAGTAACAGCAATCAACCAAAATGGGCCAAGTTTTCAAAAACGTGCAATGTAGTATGGCTGGTAGGAAATTCAGTTGACTAGCTTAAAATTTTCTTATATCAGATTTTCTAAAAAATGTTATAATTATACTTTAAAACTTTTGGTAAGAATGGCCTTATAGGTCAAATTTTAGCTGGAAAACTATTATTAAAGCTTTTGAAAAATTACTCCGGATGAGGAAAATGTGCTCTTGTCTGTTTGTTAGGCCATTCTTACCAGAGTTTTTAAATTATGAGTCTCTATTTTATAATTTAGAGACTTTTAACAAAATAGAAATCCTACCATAAAATTATAGTTACTTTTTGAGTTTTTAAAAATTTTCCAACTACATCGATTTTTGGGTTTCTATTTTAGAGACTCTATTAATTTTTTAACATAATTTAATTTTGTGCTACTTTTTTCGTGTATTTTTAGTACTTTTTTTTTTATACTTATAAATTCATAATTTTTTTTTACGAATATTTCAACCTAAAAATTAATTAATTACGATAACGATTATATTTTGACAAATATTTTAATTTAAAAAGCTTTTTTAAATTAATAAAATTACAAAAAAATATAAATTTAAATAATATAAAGAAAAAATATTCAAAAAATAATAATAAATAAGATTACTAATAAATTATAAAAAAAACTTACTTTAAGAAATAAAAAACAACAATTAAATAACATAAAATCTGTTTTTTTTTTTTAAAGCAAAGGCAATAAATGTTTTTTTACAAAAAAAAATAAACAATTTGTTATTTAAAAATATATATATATATATATATATATATATATATATATATATATATATATATAAAAACCCTACCACCCTTTCCACTTTCATTTCCCCTATTCTTCACTTCTACCGCCGCTGCCACCCCCCTCCCCTCCCCTTCCCTTCCCTTCCCCTCCCTTCCCTTCTTCAATCACAGCATTGCCACCCCCTTCCCTTTCTCCACTCCTTCACTCCCACCCCTCCCCACAGCATCACCACTCCCACCCCCTTCCCCACGACATTACCACCCCCACAGCACCCACGCAGCCCATTCCCCATTGCATCACTACCCCACCCCCCTTCCCCCACGGCATCACTGCAAATGTGATTTTTCTTTTTTCTTTTTTTCCCTGAGTAAACGTTAAAGGTGAATGTTGCCAACATACACCTTCAACGGCTAGCAAATGTGTGGCTGAACTATTTTTTTTTTGGAACAATCTGTCATCTGACAGACATGTTGGAGACTTTGTTACAGTGAGTCTCTAAATTTGCTACTTTTTTTTGCAGACTTGTTATTTTTTATTATTTCAGTCTTTAAAAAAAAAAAATCTTTTTTGAGTCTTCAAACTATTTGTTGTGGTTAAATTTTCATATATTAGAGTCTCTAAAAAATGTTATAATTACATATTAAAACTTCTGGTAAAAATGGCCTTCTAGGTCAAATCTTAGCTGGAAAACTATTATTAAAGCTTTTGAAAAGTAAGAATAACGTGTCTCGCATGTGTTATTGATATCTATGCACTGTTATTGTTTTTAGGACTAATTAACCCGCAGGTTCCCTATCTTTATGATTTGTATGTAGTTAATTTTTTATCTGTCAAAATAATAATATTTGGTCCTTTATTTTTTTGATTTATGTCACCGTTAATCTTTTTGTTGAAATTCATAAAAAATCTAATGTTTAAATCACGTGATGGCAAAATTGGCTAATTGTGAAGGACCAAAATATCAGCATAATATTTTTGTCTACCTATATTTATTTACTTTATATTTTAATATGATTGTAGCCTTGTGAAAGCATACTTCTTCTTGGATACGCGGTAGTTGAGGCTGAGCATAGGCCACTTTGTTTGAAACTTACAACGGCCACTTTGTTTAATAATTAATTGACCATTTTTTTAATAACTAATTGATTTAACAGTAATTGACCATTTTTTAATAATTAAATGATTTAAAAGCTAATATTGATTTAATTTTTTGATTTAGATCTGTCAAATAAAATTAAATAAATGATCCGCATCTCCCATGACAAATGATCCAATTCCTCAACTCTCAAGTGGTAAATAAATTTAATGAAAAATTTCAATATGGTGTACTTAAAGGTTGGATAATTTCAAATGCTGCATAACATAGTGTTTGGAATCAATTTATATGTGAAATTCAATTCATTTATAAATGAATACCATGAGTAATTCATTTACAAATGAATTCTCTTGTTTAGAACTGAAAAATAATATTAAGTCAAATCTGTTATTTATAAATCCAAATTGTGTTTGGAACACATGTGAAATTAGAATTAATAATTATATTTTACTTCAATACCCTTCTTTTATTCAATTAAAATCAGGTTATCATATAAGTGTTATTTTCTTAATCCATTATTAATTTCTGGTACATCATAAAAATCCAAAACAAAAAACAAAAAATAAAGAAATATTTTCAAAAAAGTTAAATATCACAAAATAATCATAATAACTTTAATTTCAATCATAAGTTTAACATGAAAAAACAACTATGAACCCGTCCTTTAGTTGTAAACGAGGCAAAAAATCTATATAAACAACAGATATACACTAGTAAATAATTAAGAAAATTAACAAATCATAGAAAAGATATTGGAGAAGTCAATTAGAAGGCAAATGAAATAGTAAACTATTGCTAAGTGAGAGTTTGGCCAGTATGTTGGTATGATAATTATTACATGTTGTTATCTTAAAAATAAGAAGGAATAATAACATCAATAATCACAACAAAAAAAAAGTTGGATTTTGCGAGAGACGCTCCCCTCACCATGCCGTCGCCAATTTGGAATTTGCGACAGCACGGTGAAGGGAACTGTCCGTCAGTGTTGTCGAATTATTCCCCTCACCAAACCGTCAATGTTTTGGTGACGGTTAGAAAACTCTCTCCATCCCATCTCCAAATCTACCCTCACCAACCTCTCACTATCATTTTCCGCCTCCAGGCCGTCACTACAGTTTGCCGTCATCGACCCCTCATCAATTAGAGTCGTCCCAAAACTGTCACTAAATTTCCCATCGCCAAGCCCTCGCCAACGTTCCCCTCACCCGGCCTTCACCAATGATTGTTGTCACCGAGCACTCGCCAACTTAACCCCTCACAAAACTGTCACAAAAATTGTCGTCGCCAAGTCTTCACCAACCTTTCTCCTCACCAATCTGTCACTAACACTTCCCTTCACCAAGCCCTCATTAACTTAACCATTCCATTTAATTAAACTAGTTATAATTCCTTCAAAAAATTTTAAATATCATCCCAAATTGAACCTATCAACGATATATGAAATTTATTTCAAATAATGCCGCAAATACGATATGCTATATCTATTTAAAATATAGACTGTTATTTAAAACTGTAACAAAAAGAAATGTCTTGTACATGGTAGTGTATTAAACATCAAACTACAGGGTTAACATTATAACAAATTATTCTTCATCTTCATCACTATGTGAAGATGAAGAATGTTGCTCTTCAGGTTGACCACATACTTTTGCATAGGAGAACTTCCAACACTTCGTTCTGCTTCTTTATTTGTTGCTGAAGTTGAATGATTAACTCGTCCTGACTCTCGATCCGTTGGCGATGACTTTGTACAGTTTCATTCAAAGTCACTGTGGCTCTCGTAAAGACGTCATTCAGTTGTTTCTCTGTGATGACACGCCGAGGTTGGGTTGCAGTGTTTGTGACAGACTCAACTGAAACCTGATAACCTACCCCATATATCCGACCTTTGTGTGGTGATTCAACAACCTGTAAAAATACTGTGTTCTCATCTACAAGTGTGGGGTTCGGGTTTGATTCAGATGCATTCCTAGCTGTTTGGAGCATTTCGTCGTAACGAGCCTACGAAGACATTAGTAACAAGTTAGTATTACAAAACCGATTTGTTGCACAACCAAATATTTCTCAGCTACACAAACTTAATATTGAAACACACAATATGCAGGTACTACATCTGTCTTTAATGCATTTACTTGTCAATAAAAAAAATGGCCAGAGTCTCCTCTGTATTTCAAACTTTTCCCCATAACTTGTTTGTGAATAAAGGCAACCTAATACACAGTATCTAAGCTCATACAGTACCACACTTAACCTCAACATATTAATCATGTTATACTACAACCTTAAGGAGACATTTCTAAATACATGAGACAACACAATAGGGTAAAACAAGTAACCATGTTCCATGCTTATTACGCGATTTGACGTTTATGGCACAATTATTTTATATCTCTTATATTTTGAATTAAAGTTGTTTAATTTTATAATAGCCTGATAAAGTTGTTCTTCCCTAGTTTTATGAAAAGAGTTTTCATAGGATATTATTATAAGAAAAAATTGTTTTATGCAATATGGTTTTATTTAATTTCCAGAATTTTAATTATGTAAAAAACTGTTTTTATTAATTAGAAAAAAATAAAATTTTTGCCCCTCGCCGCCGCCGCCAGCAGTGGCTAGGCCACTGTTGATAGCAGCGTATAGCGCTGCTGCTGCTGTAGCGGCATCAAAGGGCGCCGCTGTATCCAGCAGTGTGCGGCACACGCTGTTGCCATGATGGCAGCAGCCATGCTGCCAAGGATTTTCAGTGGGGGAAGGGGAGGGGGAGGGGGAGGGGAGAGGGAGGGGGCAGGGAAGAAGAGAAGGAAAAAAAAGAAAAAAATTTGGGTTAGGGTTTTCTGACCCAGACCCAGAACCAGTTAGGGTCTGGATCCAGGTCCAAAACCCATAACCCAAGTGTCATGGGTTGGTGGGTTTTGGACCTTGGGCAATTTATTTTTCTTTTCTATTGGGCTATTGAGTATTGGGCTTTCTTGGACTGGTTATAAAATATTGTTTTAATTGATTGGGCTGAATTGGTTTTAGTAAAAGGGTTGAACTGTTTTATTTAATTTAGCCCAAAACTTTATTTTAATAAAACCCAAAAGATATTAAGAGATTTTGATTAATAAATTGTTTATTAATTATATTAAATAAATAAAAGGTGTTTTATTTATTTTTGAAATATGAGATATTTTCGCTTATTTAAGAAATGGTTTATTAAATTATGCAACTAGATATAATGAGATTATATCAAGGAAATTAATTGTGTCATATTCAGGGATTACCTATTATATTTATGATTGTGAGAATGGATGATCATGGACTAGTATGAATAAATGGATGTATGTTTATTTATTTATTTATTTATTTGGGTTTTATGTAATTATTTAAATGGGGCTTGCTTGCCTGTCACGCCCCGACCCAACCCCACGCTAAAGGTTAAGTCTGGACCCGAAACAAGGACATAGTCTCCTCTGTACTGTGGACATTCTGAAAACCTGAAATCACTCAAATAAAGTCACAATACAACAAGACAAGCTTTTATAACTAAAGTTCAAAGGTTCAAGGCCATCCGAGCCTTGAAGCATACAACAGTTCAAAATCACACAAGTATGCAACCAACTTAACTTACTTCATACAATCCGATCATCATACCATCCAAAATAACATTGGCACATTCCTAGGAGTTGAAACCAAGCATACTTTAAAACATACACTCCCAAGCATGCAAGTAGCTAGAAAATAGGAGATAGTTATTACAAACCATGGTTTCTCAAATCCATCACTACAACCAACTATCTTTCAACTTGCAACTACAAGAATATACATAGCCCTAAGGCCACAAAATAGATCATACTATAGCAATACAAGTACGCCATGTAATAATAAAAGGCACATCCACCTCAAACAACAAATACACAGCAACTAGGGCAAAGGCTCAGCCTGAACTTCTTCCTCTTCCACTAGCACCTCAACTAGCTGGGGATCACCCTCAACACTTCCTGAAACATATATCGAGGTATGAGCAACCACTGTTGTCCAGTGAGGGATAAAGTCTCCCGAGGCGTGCAATGCAACAGGTAATACAGTTAAACAATAATAGCAATTAAACATTTCAAGGAATAACAATAGCTTAAATAACCACACATTAAAAAGGATACATTTCACTTAACCCCAACACTCTAAATCTTCACTTGATTTTCGTTCACAATCCACGAACCACGATCTCGATCACGATAAGCTGGCATAACCCCAAACACTCCAGCGGGTGTACTCTGGATGTACCCCGAAAATCTTACGACCCAATACCCCCTGGCAATCTCCGGACCAGGCGAGTAAGGGAATAGGGTACGAAGTTTGAATATCCACTGGCAAGCCCTCTGCCGCCCAGTCGATATTCAACACAACCGCCCCTGACACTATGGTTGCGCAACCACTATGCAATGCACTTAACAATGACATGATATCGATAACAATATAAGCAATAACACGTAGGAGGATCAACAAAGTAGGTTGACCTCGAAACAGATAGATTAGAAACAGTTCAATACAAGCAATTAAGAGGTTTACAAAGGAAAATATCCAAAGTATATGTAGAACTATACTAAAAGGTTCGAAACAACTTGAAACCAAATTTAAACACATATGGAGATAAGCCAAGGTCTTAGATGCGAGTGACAAACGAATTTACCCTTAAACCCCTTTGTTTTTTCCATCCGTTTTCCTTCCAAACTCATATCAATGATTTAAATTCAAGGGGAAGCTATACCAATCTTCTAATTAACCCTTAAGGTACCCTTACAACCCGCAAATACATTCAATTACCCGCAATTACTCCAAAAGTCCCAATTTTTCTCTTATAGCTTTGAACTACACATACCTTACCCGGGCCTTAAACAAGGGTTAGCAAAGCTTTTATAGCACTTAGGTAGCCTAAGAATACTTAAAGTGAAGCCCGAATCTACCCGGATTTGCATTAACCCCGAAACCCCTTTGTTAAAGTCGGCTAATTCACATTCTATGCAAATTTAGAGCAATTCAAATGCACGGGACTATTAGACTACCTTCATTAGCGCCTAAGACATCTATTAGAAGCAATTAATCAAGCCAATATGCACAATTACACAAAACCCTAGAAATCTCGTCACTATTCACCCCAAAGATCAAAGCAACGATTCCAACCGTTTAAATGCGTTCTATTGGTTTAAAGGTGTTCTCTAGCACCTATATACAACGTATAATAGCATAGATAAGCATTACCATAGCATTTGATCATATTTCTAACAAATCAAGAAATGAACAACAAATTTAAAAATGCAAAAAGAGTCATGAATCCCTCACCAATGCGCGCAAGAGCTCTCGGGAGACTTGCAAACACCCTAAACTATGTGCTTCTAGCTTGACTTGGCTTGGATTGAGGAATTGATGAAGCAAAAGATCTCCCAAAGGCAAGAGAGGGCTGTCGGGTTCTGCACAGTAAATTTCAGCCTTTGCTATTTGTTTTTTGTGTTTTATGAGCTTAAGTGTTATGTGTTGAGTATATATTGGGTGGGGTCAAGTTGGGTGCTTAAATGGCCCACTAAAATGAACGTAGTTAGTTTTAAAACGAGCCTAAAGTGCAAAATGAATGCTTGCTAATTAAATCACTAAGTTAGTTACGTAATACTATTCATAGTTTGCTAGAACATTTTCTAAACGAGTGCTCCTATCGCTCCTAACTCAGTTGTACATTTTTTCCATTCCTGTAACAATTAATATGATTTAATAAAAATGCTAATTCATTAATATGATGTAGTTAAAAAATGGAATGAATAGTAACTAAGTAAGACAACAAGTAAAGCACAGAATTAAATGGGCAAATAATAGATGCAACAGTAAGTGAATGCATGGCAAAAGCTCGGGCGTCACAATGCCTCTTACACATTTTGATAATGTAAAATTCCTATTTTCATTTATGTATCTCATTAGATTAGGAATCTATGTACATAAATGTAACAAGAAGACCAAGCAAGACGCATCAAGGAGTTTTGTGAAGCCCAACAAGGAGTAACCCAATTATAGGCCCTAATTTTATTTTAGGAATTCAACCTAGTGGCTCGGGTTGATAGTGCTCCTAGTCCATGATCATCCCATTTATTTACATGCATTTATTTATTATGTGAAATATATATTAAATGCGTGGGTGTTTCTAGTTTAGTTTATGTGATAAATTGAAACTAGAAGCATGTGAAAAGTGAGACATTAATTAAAGACCGACAAATCTTCTCACTCCAAATATTAAGTTAATAATGATGTAGTCTAAGAGTAGATTATATCATTGCCTTCTATTATCGTAGATTAGTTTATGTGTTAGGCAAGTGAGTAGCTGACTATGGATACATATGAGCTATTTATTTGTATTAATATGTAAACTAAGTATATAAAACATGAGATGTAGCAGAATTTAGATTTTTATTGACTACCAAAAATCTATCATGTGAGGTGTCGGTATTGCTTTGATCCAAATTTCCTAAGATAATGGGTTCGACTTAAACAATTCTTAGAGACCAAAAATCTTTAATGTGAGGTCAAAGGAATTGTAGGCAAGAAAATTGGGATTTGTATAAGATACATTGAATAAAGTGTTATTCACCTATTAGTCTTTGATTCACCAAGAATCTATAATGTGAGGTGAAACAAAAATTAGTGGGCCTCCCAATCCACTTTGCTGACTGGTCCCACAACGTGAAAAAGATTTTATGTCCTAATAAAGATTGTAGCATGGAAGAAATGCTTTCTTCGGAGGTACCTAGAAAGGCAACATTAGAAGAAAGGGTAACAGTTCAGAAATGGCGCGATTCAGCACTAAAAGTTACAGATAACATTTTGGTTTCAAATGAACTTTTCAGTATTAGAATGGTAGAAAGGTCAGACGTTAGATCACATATTATCAAAATGTTTGGTATGATCAAACTTATTGAAGCCCTAGGCTTCGAAAGAAGTTCAAGCTTTTGGGTGGATTTGATCCTTCAATCATTGGCAGAATCGTTTAAACCATTTGTCATGGATGTTTATGAGAATAATATCAAATATTCCATGCCTCAGCTCTTGAATATGCTTGAAATATTTCAAGGGCAACTTGTGGAAAATGAGAACAATAAGGCCCCTCAGGGCAAGCCTACTAGAGGTGTGTCCAAGAAGAAGATGAAGGTTGCAAAGCCTGGAACTAGGGATAACAATGGGGATAGGGATTGCGGGTACCCGCCCCACTCCCATCCCAAATGGGGCGGGGATTAAGGCAGAAAATGGGGAATGGGGTGGGGGATGGGGATTAACTTTTAATCTCCGCACGGGGACGGGGCGGGGTGCGAGGATAAGCATTTTTCGCCACATATAACCCGCCCCGCATACATAGATAGTTATTTTTATTATTTTAGTATTATATATGTTTTAAAATTATACATATAAAAGTATAAAAAAAAAAAATAACATTAAACAAAGTATTATAAAATGGAGAAGAAAAATTAGATTATTTGAAATGATTTTATAATTATTCTTAAGAATATTGCATGCCGTAACTTGAAATTTACTATCATTTGACATAAATACCTCAATTTTACTATTGATTACAGTGAATTAAAAGATTTGTTAGTTATTTTAGTTGCACTTCAAAATTCTTCAAATAACAAAACTAAAGATGAATTTTAAAGATTTGCAACTAATATTATATGTGACATGTTATAAATTATAGTAATCAATGCAATCTCACTAATACAAAGAAATGTTCCTTTTCAATTATAGTTCTCATACGCAATGTTAAGTAAGAATTTATTTTTAAATATTTGAGACTCAATTACTATAATGTTATTTTTACTATTTAACTGCAAGAATAATTAACATTAGACTTTATTTAAGATCTATATTTATATTTATCATTTGTATAACTTTAATTTATATTTTGAAGTTGCATGATTCAAATTAACTTTAATTCTTAAGGTTTAAAAATAATAATAAAAAACCTGTGAGTAATCCTCATTCCCCACGGGGGATTCAAGGGCGGGGACGGGGCGGGGGATGGGAAAACTTTTTGAGTAGGCCCCACACCCCACCCGGTCCCTACCCTACCCTATTGTTATTCATATTTGGAACTTGTTTTCATTGTGAGAAGGAAGGACATTGAAAGAGGAATTGTTCGGAGTACCTCAAGAGTTTGAAAGGAAAGAGCAAAGTCTCTGCAGGTATGTCTCGATTGCCCATGTTTGAGATTAGTCTTTCGATTAATCATGATTTTACTTCATGGGTGCTAGACTATGACGCCACTTCTTATATATGTACTTCTATGCAGGAACTGAGGAGAAGTAGAGCTTTGGGAGAAGGCGACGTGGTCCTGAAGGTGGGAAATAGAACAACAGTTGCTGCATTAGCTATAGGGACATATTGTCTTGCTTTGTCATCAGGATTTACTTTAATTTTAGACAATTGTTTATTTTTTGCCTAGTATTTTAAGGAACATCATTTCTATTTCGATTTTAGTTTTAAATGGTTTTGAATTTAAATTTATGGATAATAGATGTTTTATTTATTTACGAAATAAATGTGTTGGCACTGACAAACTAGTAAATGGGGCTTTATATACTTGATATAAAGAAAGATGATAATAAAAATGAGCAATGCCTAAATATACAGACCTTTAAAAGGTCCAGAGATACTCTTAATTCTAAATATATGCGGCACTTGAGATTAGGTCACATAGGGGAAACAAGAATCACAAAGTTGAAGAAAGAAGGACTTATAACCCCTTGTGGCTCGAGTCCATTCCCAGCATGTGAGTCTTGCATCCTTGGAAAGATGACCAAATCACCCTTTGTGGGACAAAGGCAAAGAGCTACAAACATTCTAGAGTTAATACACACTAATGAGTATAGGCCTTTTGGTGAATTGGCCCGAGGTGGGTTTGCCTACTTCATTACCTTTACTGACGATGTGTCTCGGTATGACTATGTGTATCTTATGAAATACAAATCTGAATCCTTTAAAAGGTTCAAAGAATACAGAGTTGAAGTAGAAAACTAGACTGGGAAAAAGATTAAGGCTTTTCGGTCTGATCGAGGAGGGGAATATCTTAGTACTAAATTCTAGGAGTATCTCAAAGAAAATGGTATAATTGTATCATTGACTCCACCTGGCACACTAGAGCTTAATGGTGTATTAGAAAGGAGAAATAGGACTTTGTTGGACATGGCCAGATCAATGATGAATTATACCGATTTACCCATTGGCCATTGGGGCCATGCTCTTCTCACTGCGGCATACATCTTGAATAGGGTCATTTCCAAATCAGTTGTAAGCATTCCTTATGAGATTTGGAGAAATAAGAAACCCAACTTTAATTACATTAGAGTATGGGGTTGTCCTGCTTACATCAAAAGGCTTAAGACTGAGAAGTTGGAAGTGAGGTCTGACAAAGTCAGATTCATTGGTTATCTCAAGGATTTGTTGGGATACAACTTTTATTCTCTTACTGACCTGAGAGTCTTGTCAGCAGACACGTCGTATTCTTGGAGGAAGAGTTCATCCAAGAAGGTGATTTGGGAAGAAAAGTGGAGCTCAAAGAGGGAAACATTGAGCAACTAATTGACCAGAATGAAACCCGGGGTTTGATTCAGGATGAAACTATTCAAGAATAACCCACTGCTTCACCACAAATACGAAAATCTTTAAAGACTATTCGTCCCCCTACAAGATATAGCTCCCTTCATAGCCAAGGACAAGAGTTGTTCACATTAGATGATGGTGATCATATTGATGATCCCCTAACCTATGAAGAAGCGATTTCTGATGGGGACTCAGGAAAATGGCTTGAAGTTATGAAATCTGAAATGGATTCAATGCATACCAATCAAGTCTAGAATCTTGTAGACCCACCCGAAGGTATTGTACCTATTGGGTGCAAATGAGTATATAAGAGAAAGATGGGTGCAGATGAGAAAGTGGAGACCTTCAAAGCAAGGTTAGTGGCGCAAGGTTACCGTCAGAGACAAGGAGTTGACTATGAGGAAACCTTCTCGCTAGTAGCAATGCTTAAATCCATTAGGATCTTATTGGCTACAACTGCACACTACGATTATAAGATA
The DNA here is from genome assembly GCA_037974665.1 of Ehretia macrophylla. Taxonomy (NCBI): domain Eukaryota; kingdom Viridiplantae; phylum Streptophyta; class Magnoliopsida; order Boraginales; family Ehretiaceae; genus Ehretia; species Ehretia macrophylla. The sequence goes on from CM075769.1 coordinate 56,530,101, forward strand.
TGGCAGATAGATGTCAAAACGACTTTTCTTAATGGCTTCATTGAAGAAGACATTTATATGGAACAACCAAAGGGTTTTGAATCCATGAGTGAAAGTCACAAAGTGTGTAAGCTAAAGAGATCAATCTATGGCCTCAAGCAAGCCTCAAGGAGCTGGAACAAGTATTTTGACGAGGTTGTTAAAACATTCGGTTTCATTAAGAATGAAGACGAACCTTGTGTCTACAAAAAAGTCAACAATAAGGCAGTTACATTCCTCATCTTATATGTGGATGACATACTACTGATTGGGAATGACATAGGCATGATGTCATTTGTTAAGGTCTGGTTGTCAAAAACATTCTCCATGAAGGATTTGGGAGAGACAACTTATATCTTAGGAATTCGAATCTATAGAGATAGATCGAAATGATTAATAGGTCTTTCCCAGAGTACGTACATAGATAAGGTATTAAAGAGGTTTAACATGCAAAATACTAAAATGGGGCTATTACCTTTTAGACATGACATATATCTCTCTAGAGCTATGAGTCCTAAGACAACTAAAGAAAGAAAGAGGATGAATCGGATTCCATATGATTTGGCAATTGGAAGCCTTATGTATGTTATGCTATGTACTAGGCCTGATATCGTTCATGTTGTAAGTGTTACTAGCAGATATCAGTCAGATTCAGGTGAAGAATACTGGATAGTTGTTAAGAATATCCTGATGTACCTGAATAAGACTAAGGATACGGTCTTGGTATATGGAGGATGAGAATTAAAAATTGAGGGTTTTACTGACTCGGATTTTCAGTCTGATATGGATGATCATAAATTCACATCTGGATTCATTTTCGTTTGTAATGGATAAGCGGTCAGTTAGAAGAGTTCCAAATAGAGTACGACTGTAGATTCCACTACGGAAGCCGAATACATCACAGCATCAGATGCAGCAAAAGAGGCAGTTTGGATCAAGAAGTTCATTTTAGAACTCGGAGTAGTTCCTTCCATTAAGGTCGCAGTGCCTTTACATTGTGATAATAATGGAGCAATAGCCCAAGCTAAGGAACCGAGGTCTCACCAAAAATCCAAACATGTAGAGAGAAATTACCACATTATCCGAGAAATTGTGGGAAGAAGTGACATAGTGATGCAAAAAGTAGCTTCAACAGATAATACTACTGATCCGTTGACCAAGGCTCTGACTAAGTAGTCTTTGGATCGACACTTAGAGGGGATGGGTATGAGATACCATTCAGATTGACTTTAGTGCAAGTGGGGGATTGATAGGAATAATGCCCAAAAACTAATAAATTATATTTTTAAAATTATGGATAATGTGTTATTTAATTTATTAATTCATTTAATATGGGCAGTTTATTTATTTATTATAAACGTTTCAATTGAATAAATAAAGTCCTCCGAATATTATTTGTAGATTCCATAATTAGGAGTAAGGATATGCGTGACGGAATCTATATTACCAATATATTCTAAAAATTGTCCTCAATCATAGGATAAACTATTTGGGCATTGGTTTATCCAGATAAATTGGATTACAGTCTACTAACCAAATTATATGAGATATTAGTTTGGGCGATTTGTCTCATATCGTTGTAGCAGATGTATAAGTACTTATTGCGAATAAGTAACTGGACTTGACCACCAATACAACGAATTACATGGAATGTCAATAATTCATTGTATCATGTAATCATGCAATTAATCCTCAGACTTGAGACACTATGATTATTTCATGATTAAGAATATCATGGTTTGCTGGTGCAATTAAACTAGTCATAATCATGGATTAGATAATATATTCAGTGATTGTGATTTATTTCGTCATGGAAAAATATGTGTGTAGATACGAAAACTGTCAATTGGGCATCCTATGCGATCCAATTAATTAAGTAACTAGAAATCCTTGGCTAAGGTATAATAGTGGAAGTTGTTCCATGGATTATTCATTAGTTATTAATTACTTGGGTTTTGGCATATGGTCGAGTAAGAGAGTTTGACGATCCAATCCTTGACTTTGGCTAGATCGGAATAATTGAGATAGTAGAATTTTATTGCATATAAATTACTAATTGGGTTCGCATACTTGCACTTCATCTTTAATTGGGTAATCGCGATATACTGCTAGGTGTCACTCGCGATTTTCAAATTAATTAGAAGAAGTTTTAATTTAATTAATTATTCTCTACCGATTAATTATGAACCCAAGAGGTCACACACAAACAAAAATTTGCAGATTAATTGGATTAGAGAAAAAATTAAATTAAATTTAGGATAGTCCTAAATATTAATTTAATCGGGCTCGTAGTAATTAGATAGTGATTTGATTATTGTATAGCCCAAGACTGGTAGGTTTAAGACCAACCCACATATGGCTCTAGGTCATATGTGTTTCCTATATATAGAACTATTCTGACAGAGAAAAAGCTAGCACAACTTCATCAGTCAGAAAATATATAGGATTTTTCTAGAAAAACCTAGTGGGGGTGAAAGCCAATTAACAAGTGCGGATTTTGTGTGGATCAATCTTGGAGGCTTCACAAGTGGGGAGCTTGATTCAGATTCTACATCGATCTGCGTTTCAAGAGGTAATCCTAAACTATAGCAGATTTAATTTAATTAGATTAAATTATTATCTGATTTAAATCTACGTAATTAAATATGAACGAATATATGATTAATTTTTTGCTGCGTAATTAATTTTTAATTATCATATATATTTTCCAACAGATTTAAGTTGAGTTGTTCAAATCTTGTAGTGGTGCTCCACCACATATCTACGGAACTCTTGCTTATTTATCGAGTAAAAAAGAAAAAAAAAAAGAGGAATTAGACAGAAGAAAAAGGAAAGGTAGAACATATCTTTGTTTGAAACTTACAATGGCAAAAAATAAAAGGAAAAAGAAACTTACAATGGCAATTTCTTATAATTAATTGATTTTAGAAACTTGTATGATTTAATTAACTAATTATATCTGTCGAAGGAAATTGAATAAATGATCCGCATCTCCCATGCATAATAAATGCTCCAAACTTAACTCTCAAATGGTAAATAAATTTACTGTACTTTCTTTCACGTGGTAAATAAAATACTATTAGATTGAGCTCTACAATTGTTTACCATGTGCATTTTCTTAGTTGGAAAACTATTATTAAAGCTTTTGAAAAATTCTTCCGACGAGGAAGATGCGCTCGTCTGTTTTGTTATAAGTCAAATCTTAGCTGGAAAACTATTATTAAAGCTTTTGAAAAGCTGGAAAACTATTATTAAAGCTTTTGAAAAGCTGGAAAACTATTATTAAAGCTTTTGAAAAGTAAGAATAACGTTTCTCACATGTGTTATTGATATCCATGCACTGTTATTGTTTTTAGGACTAATTACCCCCAGGTTCCTATCTTTACTGTTTGTATTTAGTTAGTCTTTTAATTTTTAAAATGATTATACTTAGTGTTTTATTTTTTTAATTTGTGCTACTTTTAATCCTTTTGCTGAAATCGTTTAAAAATCTAGTGTTTAATCACGTGAATGGAACGTGATAACAAAATTGGCTAATTATGAAGGGCAAACGTTAGCATAATATTTTTATCTTCTATATTAGACTTTGAGCACCTATATTTACTAACTTTATTTTTTTAGTATGATTGTAGCTTTGTGAAAGCATCTTTGTCACGCTCTCAAATTTAACGGGAAAATCCGGGGACGAGACTGTTTCGAATCTAAGAAGATAAATTTTCCTATGCCCACAAGGCTCAAAAACAAAACAAAAAAAATTTAAATAATCTAAAGACCATAAGAAAGACACAAGTCTCAGAGCATCTAATCCAAATGACTAAACTCGAATGGTTTAGAATCTCCAAATACAATTAAAGAATAATTTCTACACTACATAACTCAATAGGAAAAAACTCCGAACAAATGTGAAAGGAACTAAAATGAAGTAACTCTTAAATCAAACGATATCTAAATAGTTTAAAGGTATGAAGATATCCAGCATCACAAAAGGTCCTCTAGCCCAAAGTCCCAGTGTATCTACTTCTTATATCTGCGAAAACATAATTTCAAAGAAAGATGAATGACAAAGTGAGATAAAAATCTCAGTAAGTAGTGTGACCCCCAAAAATAACATGAGAATAATCTTTTATCCAAATAATTATCTTTTGCGCAACACATAATGCTAATAAATGAAACAATGATGTGTATATAAGAAGCAAAAACTTGGTTTTGAAAGGCTTTAATGAAACACAACAAAGTGGGGAAAAATCATTTATCAAGAATATGCAGACGAATCATCACTTATCGAAAATACAATAGGAATACTTACTTATGGAAGTTGCAAGGTACAAACCATTATTTATCAAAATATACGAAGAACGAAATGACCCAAGATATGTCATATCAACACTAAGTCAAAATTCAAAGAGGTGAGTGGCCGAGGCTACAATTGTGGTAGCACAGATCAAAGACAAATAGTGGTTTATTATCACACATACCACAAAAAATAAATGGGAGTCCCAACGAAACAGTAGTGCACTACCCAAAGAGTGGTGTACAATCCCCACCACCGAGAGTCAAATAAAGAACAAAGACATGGCCTAAAAGTGTTTGGCATACGGGTCCAAAGAATTTTTATCCTCAATCATGCAATAAAGTATGAAAATATTTTTAATGAACCATTCACAAACTTTTAATGCACAAAAACCTTAAGTCTCGTATTTTAATTCTTTTACTTAGAAAATAACGTAAGATATTTGTACTCTTTTTGATACTATTAAGGATAGTTAAAATAATAACTCAAGAAAATATTTAAATCCTTTTTAGAACAATTAATAAAATATCCAAAATCCATGTGGGTTAGTCATGGTTAAAACATTTATTAAAACAACAAAATAGTAAGGAAAATACCTAATCACAATAGAATACTAAGTAATAATAAAAGAATAATACTAAGTATTAATAAAAGAATATCTAATCATTTTTTTAAAAACACTGAGTTAAGGAAACGAAAGACGTAATGAAATGCAAGCTTTTAGAACTGTGACTAACAATGGCGAAAATCACTTTTCTAAAAATTACCATCACTATTGGTATCACAACTTATGGGGACTATATATTGGAAGTATATATATACATATATATATATATATATATATATATATATATTTTTACTAGAACAAACTAAATCATATACATTCAATGAAAAAATAGAATGATCTGATCACAAAAAAAAGGCGAAAGTTTTTAAGTTCACAAATTAATTTCATAGTTCTTAAACCAATATATATAGTGCATCAAAGATATAAGATTAAAGTATTATAAACAAAACAGTTTATAATTTAACACATAAATCAACAATTTTATTAACCTTTGCAATTGATGCAACATAAATGGATAACACAATGCTCATACTATAAAAATAAAGTATATGTATCTGTGTATTTTATAAAACTCAAAGGGGTATTACAAAAAAAAAAAAAGGTGTTCCTACTTACCTCAATCCCAACGTAACTATTCAAGACTTTAATGATCCTCATTTTTCAAGGCTCTCACTACGAGATCAACAATCCTCTACACAAGCAAAGGTTCTACTTAAAATTGATACTGCATTAGTTCTCCAACAAAGAGTCCTTTTTTTTTTTTTCTTTCCAAAATTCTAAGCGATGAAACTAATGTGAAGTAATTACTGTGGAATCCTATTGGAGTTTTTGTGTTAGAGAGAAGAGAGTGTTTGGCTTTCTTAAATAACTAACAATTTAATCTGCAACCGTTATTTTGATCCCAAAAATATCTTCCATATCTTAGATAAAACTTAAATAACAAATATGGCCTACAAAAATAACCTTAAAGTCCCTTGACGTATGGTGAGTCATTAGAATCTTCCTGGATACCCGGTAGTCGAGGCCGAGCATAGGCCTATGGAGAGAGATCAACCATAGAGAAAGCTGATAAGACAAAGGGAAAAGAGGAAAGAGAGGAGAAAAGAAAGATACTTCAGATATTTGTTTGAAACTTACAATGGCCATTTTGTTTAATAATTAATTGACCATTTTTTTAATAATTAATTCATTTAATTTATCGATTTAGATCTGTCAAAGAAAATTAAATAAATGATCCGCATCTTTCACGACAAATGATCCAAATCCTCAACTCTTAAGTGGTAAATAAATTTAATAAAAAATTTCAATATGGTGTATTTAGAGGTCCAATAATTTCAAATGCTTTATAAGTTTTGGCACTGAACGACAAAAGGAAATGTTGAGATGATGGATATTTATGTCTACTATCAGACCATTTGCATTTAAGTAACAGCAGTCGAGATAAGTTATTTTATTATTATTATTTTTTTGATTTGTTTCAATGGAGTTAAATTCAGTTATAATATACTATTATCTTGTAAATCCCAAGAGTAACATGTATCACATGGTGATGGTGTTATTGATATATCCATGTACGTACATATGCCTTCCTCTTGCCTATATATAGGAGCTAGAGAACCATAGCTAAGCACAGCAGCACCACTTGTGGTTATACTCAAGACTTCTCATTATCTCCGCAGCTATGGATGTCCCACCCAGCCCAATCTCACCACCAGAACCAGCAGGCTTTTTCCGCCGAAAAGATTTCCCAAATGGTTTCGTATTCGGTTCAGCAACATCTGCTTTCCAGGTTTATGTTTAATCAGAAATCTCGGTATCATTTGTACTATGAAGGTTGATGTCGTGGTTCGAGAACTCTAAGTCCGTATTAATACTATTTAATGCGTATCCGATGTATTGCGTTTTTTTTCTTTTAGGTTGAAGGTGCTTTACAGGAAGGAAATAGAGGTCCAAGTACCTGGGATGACTACTCTAACAAACACAGTATGAACTTGTTTCTTAATTAAGTTGTTGGCTTCACTAGTATATACATTTTCCACCTCGCACATATTTGTACTTCTCCGGCAGCAATAATACAATAGATGAAAAAGAAAAAGAAAAAAAGAAGAAAGAATAATGCAAGAAAAAAAAAAAGAGTTATTCTAATTGATTTTTAAGGAAATTTATTTATGAAATTGCAGATCTATATTTCCCTTATAAGGAAGATGCAGTTGGCAACTATTACCAGTATAAGGTATCAAGCATTGCCTCTTCTTTAATTTCCTTTTCTGCTTTTCGAGGGGGGCCAAACAGTTAAATTAATTATGATATGAATTTTAAAAATTGTCACAGGAAGATGTGAGTATCATCAAGGAAGTGGGTTTTGATGCTTATAGATTTTCGATTTCTTGGTCCAGAGTAATGCCAAGTGAGTAAATTAATTATACCATTTGAATGTTTATATTATGTCTTTTTTAGATAATGTATTAGGCCCATGTAATATTATGTTTTTATATGGCAAGATATTATGTCATATAGTATTATATATACAATTTTACAGAAAAGATCAAACAATATATAATTATTCCTTTTGTTATAAACATTTCAAATTTTCAGATGGGAGGGAAGAAAATGAAGAAGGAATTGCGTTTTACGACAAGCTTTTGGACGAGTTGCAAGCTAATGGTATATTTTAACCTTCATGAATCTCTAACTTATCATGTCCAACAAAAAGTTTTATCCAATTAACTTAAGGTTTGCATGGTACAAATTACAGGAATTGAACCTTATGTGACTATTTGGCACTTTGATTACCCTCAAGCACTAGAGGATGAATATGGTGGCTTTCTGAGTTCTAAAATTACGTAAGTTAATTTGTTATTCTTGATCCTATGATTATATCGTTTTATGTCCAATCTTGATCATGTGGTATGAACTTAATAAGTTTGTAAACACCAATTGGCATTATCTTTTTTACCCAATGTATTTTGTTAATTATACCTCCTTTACTTAAAATTGATTTCAACAAATATTTAAAAGTCAAATGAAAAAGTTCAAATGGGGTAAAATCTTACCATCACCTTATAAATAAAATAAAACAATAAACAACATTAAAATATATTGTCACACCCTAAGCCTATAATCCCAGATCTGCAGGCGAGATCGTTGTTGTAGGCGTAAAAAAACTCGTTAAGTATATGACGTCCTTGTTAGGGGCACATACCCAAGACCAACCAGATAGTACCGGATTTTGGAATTAGAAACCCAGGACCGCAGGTGAGACTGGTGTCGTAAGCATAAAAAAATAATTTCTTATACTCACAATACCCACTTATATAAACTACTCAAACTCACGATCTCTGTGGGATACTACATGTATTGTCTGTTTGCTTATTCACAATTTTGAATTTCTTTACAGGGAAGATTTCAAAAAATATGCTGACCTATGCTTTAGAAGGTTTGGTAATAAGGTAAAAAATTGGATAACTTTGAATGAGCCAATCACGTTTTGCTTCGGTGCGTATTTAGACTACAACATGGCACCTGGTGAACCGGTTGATAATACCACCACACCATCGAGGAGTGGCCTAAAACGTTCAAATGCATCAAAAGGCTTAACCCCATTCTGCAGAAGATTCGCTCAACTTAGAGCGCGATCACCATTAGTAGGGAAAAAGAGAAGCTATGATGCAATCTCAGGAGACGCACCATCGTCTAAAATTGCAAGGGTTCCAGATGCTGGTAGAGACCCGTATACAGCAGCCCACAATCTACTCCTTTGTCATGTAACAGCAGTACAACTATACAAGGAAGACTATCAGGTTCTAAATTCAAGCAGCCAATGTTATTTTTAAACCATGAAAATTCTTCAAACCACCCGAACACATGGGGTGGGCTCCACATACTGTGAGACCTACTTGTACGTGAGTAGGCTGATGATCAGCTCGGAAGGTTTGAAAACTTTCTCTTTAAGATGTAATTTATATATGCTAACCTGAAGAATAATTCAATGTGAATAGAGTTATCAACGAGGCCAAATTGGTATTACCCTGGTGTCATATTGGTGTGTACCTTACTCCGATCTTGACAAAGATAAAGAAGCTACAGAACGAGCTCTTGAATTTATGCTTGGATGGTAATTGTATTTTACCTTTTCCTATATAATTTTCTTTTGCTTGACCGTCTTGCATAACAAAATATATTTATGCTTCAGTTCAAATTATTTTGCATGAATGTGTCCAGGTTTATGGAGCCATTGACGAAAGGAAAGTATCCAGATGTTATGCGTAATTCTATTAGTGATGGTAGGCTTCCCGAGTTCACTGAGGAACAATCTGCACTGTTCAGAGAGTACCCATTTGATTTCTTAGGAATGAACTATTACACGTCCGTATACGTGGCTGATGATTCTTCTAGTCCTGGAGGAGATTGGAAAAAGGACTTGCGAGCTTCTTTACTGAGTAAGTGAAAAACAGAACTACAATTTGTCAACGTCCCTTTAATACTTATATATACAAAAAATAATTTTATACACTTTATGATTTTTGTCTCTTATTTGAGCAGCGGAAAGGGATGGTAAACCGATTGGTGATCCGGTAAGGACTTTAATTCAATTCAGCATTAATTTTTTGCAAGTTCTACATTGGAAGTATATATATTCTCCGGATTACTCTTTAGTCCGAGTCTTACTCATATGGGGTGGGTTCACATGTGTGGAGTTCTCTCCATATATCTCTTAAATTGACGGTCAATCAAATTGATCAAATATTTTTTCATATTCTTCTAATAGAGCAAATATATATATATATATATACAGGGACGGAGCCACCTTTGGTATTGGGTGTGCAATGGAACACCCTAAAATTTTGGGTGTATAGTCTTTTTTTTTTTTTCTCTTTTTATGAAAATAACATTTTTGCAGTGGAACACCCTTATATTTGTGTTATAAAGTGTTTAAATTAAGTATTAGTTTAGTTATAGTATAAAAATATGATTGTAGACATAAAACCATCAATTTTTTTATAGTTTATATAAAAATTTATGAATAAATAATTGCCCTGTAATTCCGGTTACTGACTTTGATATTGTAGTGTACACCTTAATACCCGGTGTCTGGCTCCGCCACTGTATATATATATATATTGTATTGTACCATTAATTCTCCATTGTTGGTGTAAGATTGCCATTGCACCATGAGCACTAATCTCAACCTAGGCAAGACTAGCTTCTTTAGTGAGGTTTCTCATAAAAAATTATTACTCTAAAGACAGTGATAGTCATGGCATAAAGGCTTTAAAGCTACGTACATCATGTTGTTTTTTGGGAATACTTTAATGGGGGACCTTCTTATTTCTTAAATTCTATATGTGCCCAAAAGACCAAGTAGAAATAAATAGTACTACTCATATACTTTAGATTAAACGTTAAGTAAATCATATAATCTCAAATTGAAAAATGTTCAACTTCTTAGGTGCAAGAACTGATATGAACTTTAGACTAGCTTTTGCTATACCAATTTTTACTTGTTATTGTCGTCTCTCTTTTTCTTTCTCTTATTTTTTTAACAAATATATGTTCAACTTCACTTTACCAATTACTCTGTTTATTTGAACTATTGCAGACTCCTTCTACTTGGTTGTACTTATATCCTAGAGGGATCATGGATCTACTACTGTATACAAAGATGAAGTACAACAATCCAGTTATTTACATCACAGAAAATGGTATTTCTTAGACTATTATCATCCAATGTCTTTGAGTTATATTATTATCCTATTTATTTTTAGTGAGTTTTCAAAATGTTACAAAATTTTCAAAGATAATTTATTTATTCACAATTATTTTGCAGGTGTTATGGAGCAAGATGATAGCTCTTTACCACTCTGGAAAGCTCTCTATGACTACAAGAGGATATCTTTTTACTATACTCACCTGTGGTACGTCAGGCAAGCTATATGGTAAGGATCATTGCATTGATTGAGCATCTACTTTCTCCTTTTTTTTTATCAAACAAAATTACTTTAGTGCAACATTATACATAAATTTAATTTGTTACTTTTAACATGCAAATACTCCATATTGTAGTATTTTCAGTGAATACAACTATTTCTATACTAATTTCATTGGAAGTTCATTAAATTAATATAAAAAATTAGTCTAAAATAGACTGCGTTGACCGAGAAAGGTGAGCATTTAAGGAAGATATTATTCATATCTTGCAAAAGTTTAGCACCTTTGGCATGCACTGTTATAACAAACTGGACTCTTTTCTAGATAGGTGAACCGGAGGAATATCTGGAAACAACATGTCTTATTTAGTGAGCACTAGTGTGAGGAAATTTAAATTATATTGAAATAAAAATGATCTTTAGTGTTTTATAACCAACTTTTTATGGTGTAGAGCGTAGAAGCAGTGAATAGAGAAACTGTATTACTACTTCTCTAATTCTCTAATTCTCTAATTCTCAATTGTCTTACTCATGTTGTAGGCTTGGTGTGAATGTGAAAGGATATTTTCAATGGGCACTCTTGGACAATTTGGAATGGAGCAATGGTTTCAACCTTCGATTTGGCATCAACTATGTGGACTACAAGGATGGTGCAAAGAAAGGTTCAACAAGATATCCCAAACTTTCTGCTGGATGGTTCAAATTTCTCTGTGAAAAATAAATTTATGTCTTGACAGACATAAGTTGTCGCCAATTGAATAAGGATTAATTTCCAATGTTGTTTGTCATTTTATAAGAATTTCCAGTGTGGCTTGTATGTCATTTTAATTTGTAAGAGAAGAATCACTCTCTGTGTGGGTTGGTGAAACCCATACTTTTATATCTTAATAAGATTTCGGTCTCTTACCTTGCTTTTATATTTTTTTCTAAAACAATGTGTAAGTTTCAAAGACTCTTTAAAGTTCGTAACTTTATGCATCAAGTATTGTTTTGCAACTCAATATATGGAAGAGTTTAAAAAAATTTCAATATTAAGACTCAAACGTTTTACTAGATATCCTGGTATCAATTGCAAAAGCTTATTATCTTGATAAAGATCTTCTGTATCGAAGAACACAGGCTTACCATGAATGAGTATTTACCAATAGTATGATCTTTGTGAGAGAAAAACACAAATGGGATATGAAAGATGGTGTTTTAAGTTCCAAAGCTTATAGGAAAATTGGCATTTGTACTACTCCAAACTTCTCATTCCTGGAATGCCTATACAATAGATGCAAAAGAAGTTTTCACAAAAATATATGTTTAAATTTTTTCTGATCTTTAATAGACAAATTAAACCTAAATGTTATGATAATGTGAGAGAGTGAACAATCAGTGTAAAAAAAAAAAAATAGACTTAATAGTTATGAAAATAGTGATCATGATACAGCCTATAATTTTTCTAAAAATGGTAATGCTCAAATAACTTGTCAACTGTCATTGATTAGGTTCTTAGAAGTTTTCAGCATAACAAAATAGAGGATCCAAAGTCAATCTATCAAATCATGTAATGGTGTTGTTGGACAAACTATGGCAAACATTTAGAAAATGTGAGGTGAAGATGAGAACTCCTTAATGACGAATAAAAATCGAGGAAAATGTTGCATGCAAAACAAATCCTTTGCACAAATTCTATTCCGCTAAGAAGGAAAATTACTAGGTTCTTTTTAGACAAACAAAAAGGAGTAGGAATTTAAAAGATTAGGTTGTCTTTGCCATAAGAAAAGACGTATAATATTTTAAATGGGGTAAGACAATAAGTATTACGGGAGTCAAAGTTCACCCTTACCCATGTGAGCAGCACTGCAAATATAGGGTAAATTCTTTTGGCAGTCTTTAAACTATAGAAAATCTGACAAGTTGGTAAGCGGGTCTTTTAAAATAATACTTTTAGCCTTTAAAGTCGCACAAACACTTGCTATTTCCCAAAGCGTTTGCAAATGTATTAAGCATTTCGATTAGAGGGAATGATTTGCAATTTTAGACAATAAAGCGAACTTTACAGATGAAAAGCCTTGTCAGCCAGAAAAACTTGACCAAAAATGAAACAATGGGACGCAGACAATGAAAATTCTTAAAACAGTTCGAGTTGATTATCAGTTTTAGATAAATCAGATGTGTTATATGTTATAGGATCTACTTGTATGTGAGTGAGTTGATGGTCATCACTGACTAATTAAAGAAATTCTAGACAAATGGAGTGTGCCTTATATATTATAGGGTCCACTTATATATGAGGAAGTTGATGGTCATTATTAACTGATCAAAGAAATTCTTTGCTCACTTGTATGTGAGTGGATTGATGGTTATTGTTGGCTGATTAAAAAAAATTCCTCAAAAAAAACCACAGACTTGTAGATGTAAACAACACATCTCTACAAGTGCAGGCGGAATGAGTGACAGTGAGTTTTAAACCCAAAATCTTTTGACATTCAAAGAAATTCTCTGCTCACTTGTATGTGAGTGGATTGATGGTTAGGGCATCCTCAATGGAGTCTCTAAAGAGTCTCTAAACAGTAATGATTGCTATTTTAGAGACTCTATTGATAAAAATTCATCACCAATGGGGGTCTTTAAAACACTATTTGCTAGTTTTTGGCAAAATTATGACATCACTCAAGTTTTGAGTCTCCAAAATAGCACCTAGTCTCTATTTTTTTCAACAAATTTGTTAAAGAAAATGGAGACTATACAAAAAGACAAAAACGAGTCTCTAAAACAACAAGATCAGATCTGACGATGTCAGATTTAAAAAAAAAAAAAAAAGCACAAAAAACAAGCTGAAACAGCAACAAAAAAATTTAACAAACATAAAAAAAATTACAATACAATTATTTTTTTCAACAAATAACAAAAAAAAAAATGTAAACACAGATCTGAAAAAAAAAACAAAAAAAAAAGTTTGTATTGGTGGTTTCGCCGGTGGTTGGGTGGCAGTGGAGAAGATGGTACGGGGGGGGGGGGGGGGGGTGTGTGGGGTGGGATGCAACGAAGGAGATGAGAGGGAGGGGGGGCGCGTTGATGCATTGCAGGGAAAAAAAGGGAAGAAGAAGGGGGGGCGGGGCGGCGTTGATGTTGCAGGGAAAAAAGGGGAAGAAGAAAAAAGAGGGAGGGGGGAGGGGGCCGGGGGGGGGGGGGGGGGGGGGGGGGGAGGGCCTGCGTAGAGTTGTGTGTGTGTGTGTATTTGTATGTGTTTGTGTGTGTGAAGAGAAAGAAAAGGACAAGGGAGGCGCAGGGAAAAAAGAAAAAGAAGGAAAAAGGGGGAAGAAGAAGGGGGGGGGGGGGGGGGGGAGGAGGCCCGCGTAGATTTGTGTGTGTGTGTGTGAGGCCCGCGTAGATTTTTGTGTGTGTGTGTGCAGAGAAAGAAAAGGTCAAGGGAGGCGCAGGGAAAAAAGAAAAAGAAGGAAATGTGGGTAGGTGGGTAGGGGATGATTTTTAATATTTTTATTTTGAGTTTTCTATTTATTTTTTAATGTTATTTTAATTTAAGTTATTTTTTTTATTAAGTTTTTTAATATATTTAATAAGGATTTTATTTTTTATTTTTTAATGTTATTTTAGTTTAGGTTATTTTTTTATGTTTTTTTAGTTTAGGTTAAACGTAATCTTATTTTTTTTACCATTATGATCGTCGTAATTTATTTATTTTTTGGTTGAAATATTCGTTAAAAGAGTTGAAATAATCTAAATAATATTATTATATAAAATTAAAATTAACACAATATATTGTTGCTATTTTATTATTTTATTTTAATTTAAATAAAATTAGTTTAGGTTAAGCTTTTGCTGCTTTGAGTTTTTTTTTTTTTAATTAGACTTTTTTTTTAAATTATGGTTTTGTATTTTATTTTTTATTTTAATTTTTAATTTAGTTTTTTTGCTTTGGTAAACTTTTTTAGTTTTTGTAATTTTTTTATTTTACGTTTTTTTAGTTTAGGTAAAATTAATTAATTTTAGATTTGTGATTAAATTAATAAAATTAATTAATTTACAAATTAAATAAAATGAAGAACAAAAAAACAAATATAAACGCAACATACGAGAAAATTTTAATTTAATGGGTAAATTAATGAGGATTTTTTAATTAATATTTTTTTACGTAAGGTTTTTTTTAATTAGAGATTTTTAATGCATTTTTTTGAAAATGCAATTATGTAATTAAACGTAATTCTAATTTTTTAAACGTTATGTTTGACGCAAATTATATATTTTTTTGCTTGAAATATTTGGGAAAATAATTGAGATAATCTAAATAACAATTAATTAAAAAAAAAGTAACACACGATAAAAAATTACATATAATCAAATTATTATGTAAAATTAAAATTAACACGATATAGGGATTCAATTTTATAGAGACCGTCATTGTAGATTTTTTTTTATCTTGGTCTTTAAATGAGTCTCTAAAATAATTTTTTTGCCTTAGTCTCTAAATGGGTCTCTAAAATACTATTTGGTCTCTATATGGGTCTCTATAAATCATTTATAGAGACCCATATAGAGACTCCATTGAGGATAGCCTTATCGTTGGCTGATTAAAAAAAATTTCCCCAAAAAAAACCACAGACCTGTAGATGTAAACAACACATCTCTACAAGTGCAGGCGGAATGAGTGACAGTGAGTTTTAAACCCAAAATCTTTTGACATTTAGATTCTGAAATTAATTTAAATGACCACCTCATCTAAAAATTTAAAATGTGATAAATGAATTTATTATATTTAACAATTACTAGTTACTGAATCATACTTGATTCCTTTATCCATAACGCATTAATACTCGTGCCTTATCTGTAAGGATATGGGCCTTAACGTTTAATATGGGCTATTTACCTAATGCCATAACTACAACGGTTTGGATCTATCTCGTTTATTTTTTCTTCATCTACTAAATGAAATATATTATAACTCATGAGATTCCATTACTTTAGAAAACTAACTTTTTGAACACGTCAGTTGCTAGTCCCCACTGGCTCGAAATTATATTTAAAAGTATTCGTATATATTCAAGTCAAAAAATTAAAAAGTTTTAATTGAAAAAAATTATCTTTATACAGTTATAAATTATGTGTTATCTTCAATGAAAAAAAAATATTGAATCAATTTCTGTTATAATCTACTTTATCAAGCTAAAATATTTCAAGTTGATAAACTTGTTTGCTCTTCTTAATTTTTTTTTTTTTTTTGCAAGGTAAGCAAATAACTGAATTTCATAAATAAAATGAACAAGTCAAAACAAAAAAAAGTTACAGCTAATCACGCTTCCAATCTATGCCTAAAGACGACATTTTTTCTCTATAAGGTGTAGAACTCACTTCTCCTTAATATTGGATCGATATGATTCTCTTTCTGTGAGCAATCTTAATTTCAGATTTGCATCAAGTTTTCCCGATTGCTTGTTTGTCTCTTTTGTTCTTCTAGGCCGTCAAAAGAATATTTTATCTAAGGAAGTATAATGGCCGGATATCATTTGTGCCTACTCCTAAATTCGAAACTTATATATAGTGAACCGACTAATTAAAAAGATCAATTTATGGTTGAAATTGATTCGATTCAAAAGTTGGATAAAGGATGTATTAATGGTCAACAACGTCGCTATCAAGGTTCCGCTGTTGACATGAAGAATTTAAATTGGAGGAAGATTGATGGCCTTTTTGTTTCAATTTGGCTTCATAATGTAACATGGGGAGCTGAAGACACCAAGGTAGCACCTGATGCTAAGGTAATAAGGCTTCTTTTCAAAGATCTTGTGGCTTAATTTCATTCACAATGTTAGACTTTCTTTCCAGCCAAACTTTTAGATATGAATCCTGATTAGTAACATTGTCTGTATTTTGTTTGCTCTACATTATGCAAATTTTAATGCCTTTAGTATACTTTAATTTGGATTGAATTTATTGGGCGTCTTCATAATTTTCGAGATTTCTCTCAATCTGCGGTTTTCAGATGATTACTTGGACTTGATCATGATTAAAGACTGCCCAAAATTATTGCTGCTAAGTTTGATGACTACATTGGGTAATGGTGGCTATGTGAAATCACCTCATGTCGTTTACATAAAGGTGAGTTCACAGACTACTTAAAATTTACTTGATATTATATGTTTACAGTACTCTATGTACTAATCGCATATTATTATATTTAATCAAATGTGTGTCTTTCACTTCTTGTAACAATAACAAATCAAGGCTTTTACATTGAAGCCAGGTCCACGAGTTAAGGACTCAGCAAAGGAAGTGATAATAGATGTAGATGGTGAGATTTAGGAACACGTAAGTGTCCCCAGAAAGCTCCGATGACCTATAACAAGTTTCAGATCAAAGTGGATCAAGGGTTGGCTACTTTATTTTCACCTTTTTAGCATTTGTATCTTGTTTTTTAGATGAATTATATTATTCTATTTCGCAAAACTTTGAGTGGCAAAAAAATGCTATTTTATAACTACTTTGTAGTACATTTCTGGAGAGAAGAAAGTAAAAGTTAAAGATGGAAAGTTCTCTTTTTTTTTTTTCTTTAATTTTCTATGTTAAAATATTATGTACTTAATATCCTTTAAGTTAAGCACTTACTCGCTGTGTATGCGAGAGGCTCAAATCTTGCAGGTTACCTTAGGGCTCTCTTGAATGTTTAAAAAAAGTTAAGTATCATTTAAAGAGAGATAGAAATTTTATGTTCCGTTTAGTTGAATGCAACAATACCTGTAACAAAATAAGTTCATAATATTTGTGAGACTTGCATTAGATTTGAAACTCTCGGTCTACTAACTAATATTTTTTCCATTTGTTTCCATTCTTGAGTGCGGATATTGTGATGTTTGTGGGTGTAATGCAATGAGATGCAACTGGATGATTTCTTAGAAGTGTTCTCAAAAAACAAGATTGAGTTTCTTTAAAGAAATGATATATGATAGAGTATTACTTTTATGGTCAGAAACTTAGAAGGAAAGTTCAGCCTTTTGTTGCGGATTTGATCCTATCCTATTTTTATCCTTTCTAATATATTGAAGGATAATCTCGTCTATACATTTCATATTTTAGTCTAAATTATTAATTATTACATCAAAACATTAAAAAATTTAGGTACCATACCAAAAATAAAATTTTTAGATTATATAGAATCATCATCAAAAATAAAAATTTAGACTTTTCAAATGATGGTAAAAATTAATTTATAAATTTGATCTAATGACTTACATTCATTTAATCTAATGGTTAATAATTTAGATTTAAATATGATAAGGGTGAATAAAATCATCCTTCTAATATATTGGAGATCTAGGATGAAAATAGGAGAGGATATAAATCCTAAAAATTGAATCTAACTTAGTAAAATGGAGAAATAAGAAGTGCTTTTAATTTGAAGTCTAACTTGAACCAACAAAACTTGTACATAGTGTTTGGAAGCAATTCATGTGTGGAATTCATTTAATTTATAAATGAATTCCTCATGGAATTCATTTACAAATGAATTCTCTTGTTTGGAAATCTAAAACAATATTAAGTCAATTCTGTTATTTATAAATCCAAATTGTGTTTGGAACACATGTGAAATTAGAATTAACATTTGTATTTTACTTAAATAGCCTTCTTTTATTCAATTGAAATTAGGCTATCTTCTCAATCCATTATTGATTCCTGATACTTTCATAAAAATACAAAAGACAAAGTAAAAAGTAACAAAACAAAGAAATATTTTCAAAAAATTTAAATATTACAAAATAATCATAATAAGTTTAAGTTTAACCGTAACTTTAACATAGAAAAAATAACTTGAGGTTCAACTAATGCAAATTATTCATCCAATTCAACATTACAAAAATAACTATAATAGATAATTTTTCTTGTCAAATGTCCACCACTTAATCATCCATAATTCCCATCTTTCTCTTCAACCATGCCAGCTTGATATCATCATCACATGCGAAGAATCTCTCCACTAATGACTCAATATCTTTGAGAAAGTTGAGCGCATCCATGACTTCCCACTTATCCAATCCCAATTTTTTTAGCTCGGCTGTAATTTCATTAGCTGAATAAAATCGTTTGCTCGTAGTCTTAATAGCATTGGCAATTTCTTTCATTGAAGAAGTAACATCCATAATCTCTTCGGCAATTGTAGCACTCATGGACCTTTTTCTTTTTCCTTTGGAATTTGCCCTTGATATGCTTGGAGTTGATGAATCATTCTCTTGACCAATTGGCAAGTCTTGAGTCATTTGTGAATGCTCCACTGATGTGTAGTTACAAGTGCTAGGAAAATGATTAGGTTGTTCAAGAAAAACCTCATTAGTTGCTTGCAAATTATCAATATCTTCAATCCTTATATCTTGCTCTTGTGTAGAAAATTGTCGCTCATTTTGCCACCTTCGTAGCTTTTCTTTTGCACTCTTTGCCCCAGCTCCATTTGCTCGGTCTTTTTCAAATAACTCGCGAGCATCTTCTAAAAAGTGAAGTTCCTTGTCACGCACTAATTTATAATCTGGTTTTGCCTATAAAAGAAAGAACAAGAATTTTGAGTTAAATTTTATATAGTCTACCAACAATAAGAATAATACATACACTATCAAATTCACCTTAATCACATTTTCCCACACACTTGGAGCAGCTTCAATCTTCTTTGATGTATCATTCCATCCAAAACCACTTTTGTTATCCAAGAGCTTGATTGCTAGACTCATTATTTTTTGGATAGTCTTCAATCTGTTAACTGCCTTATTTTTGTCAATTTTTTTTCCAATTTTCTGAAACTCCAAGTTAAGGATACCAACAACAGTCTTCCAAGCTTCCTTTGTAAATTGTTTTTCATCCTTGTTACCTTTCACCTTTTCTTCTTTCAAACTGTCAAGAAGAAGTTTATCCATTTCTCTTGGCCATCTAAGATATTTATCCATCCCCTCACTAACAACTTCAACTTCATTTTCATTTGGTGTCTCCATCTGCCTTTGTCGTGTCATCCCGATGCAGTAGTAAAACTAATTAGTAAACTACAAAACGAATACTAAAACAAAAATTTATTTATAAAAATGAATATTAACAGAAAAAACTTATTTCATAAATCAATGCCAACAATACTTTATCCATAAAATAATAAATTTTAGAATACATTGTCGCAAATAAAAAAGAATACAAAGGCATTAAAATAACAACTATGAATAAGAAATATAATCAATCCACATATGGGCAACAATGCCATCTCTAATTTGTTCTCCTTCTCTAGCATCCGCAACTCTAGGAATGCGCTCATTATCATTTAATCCATCCAAATTTTGAAACAACTCATTATCTACCTCGCGCAAAATCTCTTCATCTGGATCATACATAATGAGAAAATTATGTAAAATACAACAACCAAGCACAATTTCTCAAAGGGTACCAACATCATAGTTTGCCTCTGTTCTACTAGCTATAATTGGGAATCTTTTTTTAGCACTCCAAATGCTCTTTCAATTGCATTACGTAGTGACGCATGCTGAAGATTGAACAACTCTTTTGGATTCTCAAGAGGAGAGCGAGAATACTCTTTCAAATGGTATCTAGTACTTCGATATGGAGTGATGAATCCGGATCTCAAAGGATACCCCGCATCAACTAGGTAAAATTTTCCTACAATAAATAAACATAATTCATGTGTTTTTAAGTTTTTACTTGATATTATTCAAATCATCGAGGAGTACTAATATAATTACCTTGGGGTATTTTCAACTTATCTTCCCTATCCAAAGCATTTTCTAATATTTTTGAATCTGCTGCAGATCTTTCCCAACCAGGCAAGACATAAGTAAATTTGAGGTCAAAAGTACATGCAGCTAATATATTCATTGTGGGTACTCTTTTCCTGCCTCTATATCTTGGAACATCAGCTTTTGAGACTTTGACACAAATGTGTGTTCCATCAATAGCACCAACACAATTCTAACATTAAGCTTAATTGATCAGTATCAACGAATAGACAACAGAAATATATAACTTGTGATTTAAGATGGCTAAGTATGCTAACAGTACCTGAAAATAAGGATGAAATCTTCCTTCACTATTAATTATTTCTGGAGGTATTATGGATCCATCAGGTTGTACTAAAAATATATCTTCAAGCGCAATGACGGCCCTAAGTACTTGATGGAAATGATGACTTATTGTCTCACCACTTTGGCACCAAAAGAAGTTTGCATGGCGAGTTTGCACGTTCCCAGAGAAAATGTGTAAAAATCTTGCAACTTGTTCCTCAACACAGCTATATTGTGTATCATGTAGCAACTTCCTTTGTTTAAAAATATCTACTAAAGTTCTAAATGCATTAGGCCTTATGCGTAATACATGACGAGAATTTCTATTTGTTTCTATCTGTCTCATTAATTCTTGTCTAATATGATATCTATCACGATTAGTCTCCCCTAATGGCCGCTCAATATGTTTGTATAAACGAAGTAGGAGCACTAAGTACCCAACATATGTAACTAAAGCTGTTAGCGCATTTTTTTTAGAGTCCCTCATACTCCCTGAATTTCAATATAAGAAAAAAAATGAAACAATTTAAAATTAAATCAATCAACCAACTAAACAAGAGAAATAACAAGAAGTTGTATATTACTAGATTTGGAACTGGCAAATGCATAGTGGACAATCAGTAAAATCTGACACGAATAATCATGTCAATCTACATCCCAAATAGGTAAAAAGCAATAACAACAGGAAAATAAAAAGGAAAAAAGATGATTTCTTTAGTGGAGTATTAACTTTGTTCAATAGATTCCGGTGGCTACAAAAAAGTACAAAAGAAATCTTGTATTCTATATTTTACGTGATGTTCAATAAAATATATACATGATAGGCTATCAAATCGAATACGTATTACCCAAAAAAAAATCACAAATAAATTTACATGAAAAATTAAAAGAATACCTGAAAGAGAAGAATGGAAGATGTTGGTTTTCTTTTGTCAAAGAGAGAAAGTGGGAAGACGTTTGTTTTTTTCTTTTTTGAGTTTTGGACTATTCCTAGCAAAGTAAAAAACCTGAAGGTAGTTTTGTCCTCAAAATATTAGCAGCATAATTAAAAAACGTGAATTTGTAAATTCCACCTCTTGGGCTTGGATTTGAGTAAAGCTTGTACAAATCCAAGAATTGTAAATCTTGGATTTGTAATCCTTTAAAAAAGTGCAACCAAACAAAAAAAATTGGATTTGCAAATGAATTCTATAAAATTTTGTGGAATTCATTTGTTCCAAACAGTTCGGTAGTTTTCCTTGATTTGCAGAGCTTTTTATCTTCTTGTCCGACCTGGTGGAAGTTTGCTTGAGGCTCATCGACTTATTTTCTTGCAAAAGAAATGACGACTTCTTTTCCTGCAAAACAAATGACGACTTGTTTCCCTGCGAAACAAATGATCTTGGGGTGTCCTCAAGATCCTTCTCCGATACTCAAGTCAGTTATGAATAATAGAACCAAAAAAATGTATTTGAATTTGTGGGTGACAAGTTACCTGTTGTTGGTAGGATGACGAGTATTTATGTTTACCAAGCATTTGAATTGATACGAATAGATGGCGCATATCAAGGATTTAAGGATTATCTTCTTTTACGTAAGACTTCGTCCCCTTAAAGGACTCTACCCTCGTGCTTATCCTCAACCGTCCTTTATAAATCTTGGCCTTGGACTAGTTTGATCCTAGCCGTGAGGTTCTTGAGCTGAAATTATTGTCTGTTAGAAGAGGTCAGTGAGGTCGGGTTTGCGCCCATCTCGCCGCTTAAACCTTTCGACGGATTTTATGTTTGAGAGTTCGGGTTAACGTATTCTTGCCACGTCAGATATATCCAAAAAGAAAGGAAATAGACAAATTAATAATACTCTTGGATATTGTAAAGATCTTATTGTTTCCTATATTAATAGAATTACTTGTTTATTGTCTTTTCTGACTTGATCAATGTATTTATATTTAGATTAAATATTTTTATTAAACACTCATCTAGTGAACATAGTTATGAAAGGTTCACGGAAAAAGTCTCAAATTTGAACTAGTTCGTACTAATTATGAGTTAATATACCTTGAGACATATGTTACGCCGATTCACTCTTATTATGTCGTCTGCATTGATGCTTGTCCTTGCCCAGTAATTGATTGCAAGCCTTTGCCTTTTTATTTTTTATTTAAGAAAGATCTAAGTGTTGTATACCTTTACTTTTTTCATTTTTATTTAAACGCTACGTACATATCAAAAGATGAAACGAAAATTGATATGGTAATCTGTTACCCGGCCTTTGGTTTAGTATACTAAACCAAAGGCCCGGTAGTCATGCCTTTGCCTTTCGCTTGTAACTAAAGCTTACAAAATACTGCCTGTAGAATATACAAAGTCAACAAGCATTATCATTTGATTATCTAAGCAGTTTCTAGGGAATCTGGATTTTTATGTTATGTGAGAGATTCAACATATATTAATAAATTATTCAAATTATTTCATTTTACTTGCATTAACAATTCACTATCATTAAATTTTTAAATCCAAACTTAGTTTGATGTTAGGTGCCGAGGTACACCATCTCATTTATGCAAGCTTCAATGCTTGCTATATATGTGTACATACTGTGTGGATGGTGTTGTTGTGTGAATGGAAGAATCTGCGCACTTAAACTACGAACACCACCACATGAAAGAAGATAATATATGGTTAGAGTTCTAATTTATGAGCTACTATTTATTGAGATATTCTATTATTTTGAAAAATGAGTTGAGATTGATCGACAAAATTCAGTATATAATTGATAGTGATCCGCTTCAATTGGGTCTAAATTTATCTCATTAATAGTATTTTTATTAGTGATGTGTTATACAAGGCGTAAGGCTTGTTTAATTATTATATATAGCAGCTTGATATGGGACCAAGCCTATAGGCAGAGGCTTAATACTAATAGTCTATATATTACACTATTAGGGTTGACTTGTCCCATTGAGAGCCACCATCATACAAGATTTGGAGAGAGAGAGAGAAAGAGGGAGATGAAGCGCCTAGTTTAAGTGTTTACCATGAGACGCTACTAAAATTTTTTAGAAGACATCACAAAAAGTTTTTTCAAGATATGATTGCAACAAATAAAGAAATATGGCATAAACTTATGGTATATTTTAAATCATGTTTAATAGTTGTTTATTATGATATATTTTTTTAGTATTAGATGTTATAAATTCTAACAGCTAATACCAGGATCCATGTCTAACATGAACCAATTTCATATCTCCCCCAAGGAGAAAGGGAACAATGGCCGTAATCTACCTAGGAATTCACAATTGAGAACCACCCAGAGTCTACATTCTCAACATATATAGTAATCTTAACATTTTAGGCAACTTTTGCATAATAAACACTGCTGAATCTTCTTCAAAGCCATGATATTGGTCCATATATATCTGAATAGTGTAATTTAATTACTGTGATTCAACCTATATTTCTCTTCTTGCTATCCTTCCCTTGAAGGGACAAAGATTACGACGTTCACATTTTAATTGATCGAGTAAGAAAGAAAGAAAGAAAAAAAAAAAAAAGAGGAATTAGACAGAAGAAAAAGGGAAGGTAGAACATATCTTTGTTTGAAACTTACAATGGCAAAAATCAAAAAGAAAAAGAAACTTACAATGACCAATTTCTTATAATTAATTGATTTTAGAAACTAGTATGATTTAATTAACCAATTATATCTGTCAAAGGAAATTGAATAAAGGGTAAATACTCAATTTGTCATATATCTTTAGGATTTGTATCATTTTAGTTCTTATATTTTAAAATGTACCATTTTAGTATTGTATTCTTATCATTTGCTCTAATTTAGTTATTATTTTTTAAAATGTACCCTTTTAGTCCCGTATCTTTACTATTTATCCCAACTTAGTCCATATCTTTCAAAATAGTAGAAGACAAATATGGACTATAATGACAAAAATAATAACCAAGTTAAGACAAATAGTAAATATACAAGATTAAAATAATATATATTTTTAAAAAAAAACTAAAATAATATAAATTTTAAAGATAAAATACCGAACTAAATATTTATAATTGAATAATCCGCATCCCCCATGCATAATAAATGTTCCAAACCTAACTGTCAAGTGGTAAATAAAATACTATTAGATTGACTTCTATAATTGTGTGCCATGTCCATTTTCTTAGTTGACTTCAATAATTGTGTGCCATGTGCATTTTCTTAGCAGGAAAAGTATTATTAAAGCTTTTGAAAAATTCTTCCGGATGAGGAATATGCGCCCTTCTCTGTTTGTTATAGGTCAAATCTTAGCTGGAAAACTAAAAGCCTTCGAAAAGTAAGAATAACGTGTCTCACATGTGTTATTGATATCCATGCACTGTTATCGTTTTTAGGACTAATCGTTCATTATTTTTATAGTTTGTATTTAGTTAATTTTTATCTTTTAAAATAATCATATTTGGTCCTTTATTTTTTTATTTGTGCCAACATTACTCTTTTTGTTACAATTTGTCAAAAAATTAGTGTCCCTTATTTTTATGGTTTGTATTTAGTTAGTCCTTTATCTTTTAAAAAAATCATATTTGGACCTTTATTTTTTTTATTTGTGCCAACGTTACTCTTTTTGTTAAAATTCGTCAAAAAAATTAGTGTTTAAATCAAATGAATGACAAGTGATGACAAAATTGGCTAATTGTGAAGGACAAAAATATCAGCATAATATTTTTGTCTTCTACATTAGACACCTATATTTATTTACTTTATATTTTAATATGATTGTAGCCTTGTGAAAGCATCCTCCTTTTACTCGTTCTATTCTTCTTTTTTGAAAACTAAAAGTGGACGTGGAAGCTCAATTATGAAATAACAGCCGAGCAGTTAGGTAATTCTAAAATTTGCTAATCAATCTACCCACATGTTTGGCCTCTCCATACTATACATAACAAATATTAATTATAGCTAGGTTGGTGTGCCACTAATGTCTATCATTCAACCAAAGTGGGCCAAGTTTTCAAAAACGTGCAATAATATGGCTGCTAGGAAATTCAGCTGACTAGCTTAAAATAATTTAGCATTTTTTGTGCATCGCCTGATCAACTTGCATTCTTGTTGACCCAAAAAATACGAGCACCAATTGGGTTATAATATGTGAAACCTTATCTGGCAAATCAATATACTATTATCCTGTAAATCCCAAAAGTAACATGTCTCACATGGTGATGGTGTTATTGATAGGGAAAAAGTTCCGACCAAAAAAAAAGGAAAAAAGCCAAATAGGTCCTTTAATTATGTGTAAAAGTTCATTTTAGTCTCTTATTTTTTAAAAAAATCCATTTTAGTCCCTCTAACTATATTTTAAATAATTCAAAAGACCAAAATGCCCCTATGCAGAAATGTTAACAAAATTATATGTTTTTCATAAATTATCTTAAAGTATTACACATCATTCTAAAAGCAATACACATCATCTCAAAAGCAATACGCATCATCAACAATAAAAAAAACTACAATTATATTCATCTATTCCAAACATAAACAACTTAAAATTTATCCCACAAAAAATAAAAAGTCATAATTTGTCACAAAAAATAAAAAATATTCAAACAACTAATTCCTTCGACTGGTACCTCTCTTCTTAATTATTCGAAAGCTAAATCGGTTTCCATCTATTTGTTCAAGCACATGTTATGCAGTGTGACTTCAATTGTTTCGATGTTTATTAATTTTTTTATTTGGTAATAGTATTTTTTGAACTTTTGTTATTGATATTTCTCTTCCTTCATTTGTGTCAAGGAAATTTACTGGCTTGAGTTGAGGCATTTGTTTTCAAAGGTAAGCAAATAAGAGCTTTAATATTTTATACAACTTATGATTTTTCTAAATTATTAATATTTGTTGTTTATTGTTATTTTTGTGTTATATTGTTGTTCATTTCGTTAGTTAATTAGAGATTACTTGTAATATGTGCCATAATTTTGTAGGATCTTTATTAATGTTGTTTTTTTTTTTTTACATATATGGTGTTGTTAATTTTTTAGTTAGAATCATAACATGTACTTGAACAAACAGATGGAGACCGATTTAGTTTTTGAGTAATTAAGAAGGGAGGTACAAGTCGGAGGAATTAGTTGTTTGGTTATTTTTTATTTTTGTGACAAATCATGACTTTTTATTTTTTGCGACAATTATGAATTTTTATTTTTTGCTACAAATTATGACATTTTATTTTTTTGGGACTTTGGATTTTTTTGGGATAAATTTTTTGTTATTTTATGTTTGGAATGGATGAATATAATAGTAGTTTTTTCTTTTTTTAATTGTGGGTGATGTGTATTCCGTTTGGAATAATGTGTATTATTTTTGGGATGATCTGGATTGCCTTACGATGATGTATATTACCTTTAGGATAATGTGTGATACTTTAAGATGATTTGTAAAAAAGTATATGAATTTTAACAATTCTGCATAGGGGTATATTGGTCTTTTGAGTTAATTGAAATATAGTTAGAGAGACTACAATAGGTATTTTTCAAAGGTTAGAGACCAAAATGAGCTTTTTACACATAGCTGAGGGACCTATTTGGCTTTTTCCCGTGATTGATATATCCATGCATGTACATATGCCTTCCTGTTGCCTATATATAGCAGCTAGAGAACCATGGCTAAGCACAGCAGCATCACTTGTGGTTATACTCAAGCGAGCCAAGAATTCTCATTACCTCCGCAGCTATGGATGTCCCACCCAGCCCAATCTCACCACCAGAACCAGCAGGCTTTTTCCGCCGGAAAGATTTCCCAAACGGTTTCGTATTCGGTTCAGCAACATCTGCTTTCCAGGTTTATGTTTAACCCAAACTATCGGTATCATTTGTAATATGGAGGTTGATGTTGTGGTTTGAGAACTCTAAGTCTGTATTAATACTATTTAATGCGTATCCGATGTATTGCGTTTGTTTTCTTTTAGGTTGAAGGTGCTTTACATGAAGGAAATAGAGGTCCAAGTACCTGGGATGACTACTCTAACAAACACAGTATGAATTTGTTTCTTAATTGAGTTCTTGGCTTCACTAGTATATACAATATCCACCTCGCACATATTTGTACTTTTCCGGCAGCAATAATACAATAGATGAAAAAAAAAAAAAAAGAATAATGCAGGAAAAAAAAAGAGTTATTCTAATTGTTTTTTAAGGAAATTTATTTATTATGAAATTGCAGATCTATATTTCCCTTATAACGAAGATGCAGTTGGCAGCTATTACCATTATAAGGTATCAAGCATTGCCTCTTCTTTAATTTCCTTTTTAGCTTTTCGAGGGGAGCCAAACAGTTAAATTGATTATGATATGAATTTTAAACATTGTCACAGGAAGATGTGAGTATCATCAAGGAAGTGGGTTTTGATGCTTACAGATTTTCGATTTCTTGGTCCAGAGTAATGCCAAGTGAGTAAATTAATTAATTATACCATTTGAATGTTTATTTTATGTCTTTTTGAGATAATATATTAGGCCTATGTAATATTATGTTTTTATATGGCAAGATATTATGTCATATAGTATTATATATACAATTTTACAGAAAAGATCAAACAATATATAATTATTCCTTTTGTTATAAACATTTCATATTTTCAGATGGGAGGGAAGAAAATGAAGAAGGAATTGCGTTTTACGACAAGCTTTTGGACGAGCTGCAAGCTAATGGTATATTTTAACATTCAGAATCTCTAAGTTATCATGTCCAACAAAAAGTTTTATCCAATTAACTCAAGGTTTGCATGGTACAAATTACAGGAATTGAACCTTATGTGACTATTTGGCACTTTGATTACCCTCAAGCACTAGAGGATGAATATGGTGGCTTTTTGAGTTCTAAAATTACGTAAGTTAATTTGTTATTCTTGATCCTATGGTCATATCATTTCATGTCCATTCTTGATGTGGTATGAACTTAATAAGTTTGTAAACACCAATTGGCATTATCTTTTTTACCCAATGTATTTTGTTAATTATACCTCCTTTACTTAAAATTGATTTCAACAAATATTTAAAAGTCAAATGAAAAAGTTCAAATGGGGTAAAATCTTACCATCACCTTATAAATAAAATAAAACAATAAACAACATTAAAATATATTGTCACACCCTAAGCCTATAATCCCAGATCTGCAGGCGAGATCGTTGTTGTAGGCGTAAAAAAACTCGTTAAGTATATGACGTCCTTGTTAGGGGCACATACCCAAGACCAACCAGATAGTACCGGATTTTGGAATTAGAAACCCAGGCCCGCAGGTGAGACTGGTGTCGTAAGCATAAAAAAATAATTTCTTATACTCACAATACCCACTTATATAAACTACTCAAATTCACGATCTCTGTGGGATACTACATGTATTGTCTGTTTGCTTATTCACAATTTTGAATTTCTTTACAGGGAAGATTTCAAAAAATATGCTGACCTATGCTTTAGAAGGTTTGGTAATAAGGTAAAAAATTGGATAACTTTGAATGAGCCAATCACGTTTTGCTTCGGTGCGTATTTAGACTACAACATGGCACCTGGTGAACCGGTTGATAATACCACCACACCATCGAGGAGTGGCCTAAAACGTTCAAATGCATCAAAAGGCTTAACCCCATTCTGCAGAAGATTCGCTCAACTTAGAGCGCGATCACCATTAGTAGGGAAAAAGAGAAGCTATGATGCAATCTCAGGAGACGCACCATCGTCTAAAATTGCAAGGGTTCCAGATGCTGGTAGAGACCCGTATACGGCAGCCCACAATCTACTCCTTTGTCATGTAACAGCAGTACAACTATACAAGGAAGACTATCAGGTTCTAAATTCAAGCAGCCAAAGTTAAAAATAAACCATGAAAATTCTTCAAACCACCCGGACACATAGGGTGGCCTCATATGCTGTGAGTCCTACTTGTATGTGAGTAGGCTGATGATCAGTCTGATGGTTTGAAAACTTTCTCTTTAAACCATATAGTAATCGTAAGATGTAATTTATATATGCTAACCTGAAGAATAATTCAATGTCAATAGAGTTATCAACGAGGCCAAATTGGTATTACCCTGGTGTCATATTGGTGTGTACCTTACTCCGATCTTGACAAAGATAAAGAAGCTACAGAACGAGCTCTTGAATTTATTCTTGGATGGTAAGTATTTTACCTTTTCCTATATAATTTTCTTTTGCTTGACCGTCTTGCATAACAAAATATATTTATGCTTCAGTTCAAATTATTTTGCATGAATGTGTCCAGGTTTATGGAGCCATTGACGAAAGGAAAGTATCCAGATGTTATGCGTAATTCTATTAGTGATGGTAGGCTTCCCGAGTTCACTGAGGAACAATCTGCACTGTTTAAAGAGTACCCAATTGATTTCTTAGGAATGAACTATTACACGTCCGTATACGTGGCTGATGATTCTTCTAGTCCTGGCGGAGATTGGAACAAGGATTTGCGAGCTTCTTTACTGAGTAAGTGAAAAATAGAGCTATAATTTGTCACCGTCCCTTTAATACTTATATATACAAAAACTAATTTTATGCACTTGATGATTTTTGTCTCTTATTTGAGCAGCGGAAAGGGATGGTAAACCAATCGGTGAGCCGGTAAGGACTTCAATTCAATTCAGCATTAATTTTTTGCAAGTTCTACATTGAAAGTGTATATATTTTTCGGATCACTCTTCAATCAGTTTGACTCAAATGCAAGACTAGCTTCTTTTGTGAGGTTTCTCATATATCTAAAGTGATTTGTGTAGACTTAACACATCCCAAAAGAATTATTACTCTAAAGACAATGAGAGAATGACATAAAGGCTTTAAAGCTACATCATGCTAAAATTAGGATATTGTAATTTGTTTTTCTTTTATGCAATGGTTATATTTGTTTTTTAGGAATACTTTATTTGTGTGTGGTGTTAGAAAATGGATTAAAAAATATATGTTGTTTTTTAGGAATACTTTAACGGAGGACCCTTTTTGTTTTTAAATTCGATATGTGCCCAAAAGACCAACTAGAAATAAATAGTACTACTCATATACTTAAGATTAAACGTTAAGTAAATCATATAATCTCAAATTGAAAAATGGTCAACTTCTTAGGTGCAAGAACTGATATGAGCTCTAGACTAGCTTTTGCTATATCAATTTTTACTTGTTATTGTCGTCTCTCTTTTTCTTTCTCTTCGTTTTTTGACAAATATATGTTCCACTTCACTTTACCAATTACTCTGTTTATTTGAACTATTGCAGACTCCTTCTGGTTGGTTGTACTTATATCCTAGAGGGATCATGGATCTACTACTGTATACAAAGATGAAGTACAACAATCCAGTTATATACATCACAGAAAATGGTATTTATTAGACTATTTCATCCAATGTCTTTGAGTTATATTATTATCCTATTTATTTTTATTGAATTTTCAAAATGGTACTAAATTTTCAAAGATAATTTATGGAACTATTTTATTCACAATTATTTTGCAGGTACTATGGAGCTAGATGATAGCTCTTTACCACTCTGGAAAGCACTTTATGACTATCACAGGATATCTTTTTACTATACTCACCTGTGGTACGTTAGGCAAGCTATATGGTAAGTATCATTGCTTTGATTGATAATGGAAGCAAAGGAAATAAATAAATAACATATATAACCTATGTCTTGCATGGGAAAATAACAAATATACAAGAAGATTAAGGATTATATATATCACCATCTCCATCTTGAATTGAGCATCTACTTTTTTCTCTCCCTCTCTCTCTCTCTCTTTTTTTTATCAAACAAAATTCCTTTCGCGTAACATTATACATAAATCCAATTTGTTACTTTTAACATGCAAATACTCCAAATTGTAGTATTTTCAGTGAATACAACTATTTCAATACTAATTTCATTGGAAGTTCATTAAATTAATATGAAAAATTAGTCTAAAATACACTGCGTTGACCGAGAAAGGTGAGCATGCAAGGAAGATATTATTCATAACTTGCAAAAGTTTAGCACCTTTGGTATGCACTGTTATGACAAACTGGACTCTTTTCTAGATAAGTAAACAGGAGGAATATCCGGAAACAACATGTCTTTAGTGATCACTGTTGTGATGAAATTTAAATTATATTAAAATAAAAATGATCTTTAGTGTTTTATAAACAACTTTTTTTGGTGTAGAGCATAGACGCAGTGAATAGAGAAACTGTATTACTAATTTTCTAATTCTGAATTGTTTGACTCATATTGTAGGCTTGGTGTGAATGTGAAAGGATATTTTCAATGGGCACTCTTGGACAATTTGGAATGGAGCAATGGTTTCAGTTTTCGATTTGGCATCAACTATGTGGACTACAAGGATGGTGCAAAGAAAGGTTCAGCAAGATATCCAAAACTTTCTGCCGGATGGTTCAAATTTCTCTGTGAAAAATAAATTTATGTCTTGACAAACATAAGTTGTCGCCAATTTAATAAGGATTAATTTCCAATATTGTTTATCATTTGATAAGAATTTCCATTGTTGCTTGTATGTCATTTTAATTTGTAAGAGAAGAATCTTTCTCTGTGTGGGTTGGTAAAACCCATACTTTATATCTTAATAAGATTCCGGTCTCTTACCTTGCTTTTATATATTTTTCTAAAACAATGTGCGAGTCTCAAAGACTTTTTAAAGTTCGTAACTTTATGCATCAAGTATTGTTTTGTAACTCAATATACTAAAGGACTTCTAAATTTTCAACAGACTCATACATTTACTAGATATCATGTTATTGTTAGGATTATTTTCAATAATCCAATGTGGGTTTAGAAGTAATTATCAATTATATTTGGATTACTATTTTAATTAGGATAGTTAAAAGATCCATTGTGGTTAATTCTAATTATAAGATATCTTATTCAGTATGAACTCTGTAACGTGTAGTATCCAATAGCGACCTGATTAAGAATTAGTAGGGTTCTAATTAAGTTGTCTATATAAAGAAGGTCTTGGTCCCCCAGGCTAATAATTATATTCTTTCGTCCTCAATTCTCATCTTGAGAGACACCATTGAGAGAATTTGATAAGTTTATCTCGCCCTAAATTTTTTCTGCAAGGTGATTTCGTCTTTTCGCTATTTAACGTTAGGAATTCAAGTACGCCGTTCTCATTATTTAGTTATGCAATTTTGATATTCTAAACAAAATTAAGAAATAATTGAATATATCTATTTATGTTCTAACAAGTAGTATCAGAGTCACCTCCATGTTAGATTATTAAGATTGTTTTCGTTGATTATATCTACTAATTATAGGAAAATTGGCATTTGTACTACTTCAAACTTCTCATTCTTGGAATGCCTATACAATAGATACAAAAGAAGTTTTCACAAAAATAATATATGTTTAATTTTTTCTGATCTTTAATAGACAAATTAAACCTAAATGTTATGATAATGTGAGAGAGTACACAGTTAGTGTTAAAAGAAAAGTAGACTTAATAGTTATGAAAATAGTAATAATGATACAACTTATAATTTTCTTAAAAATGGTGATGCTCAAACTTATGAACTGTCATTGATTAGGTTCTCGGTCAAGTTTTCAGCATAACAAAATAGAGGATCCAAAGTCAATCTATCAAATCATGTAATGGTGTTGTTGGACAAACTCTGGCAAGCATTTAGAAAATGTGAGGTGAAGATGATAACTCCTTAATGGCAAGCATTTAATGACGAATAAAGATCGAGGAAAATTATTGTGTGATGACAATAAGTAATAAAATAATAAATAAAGATTATTTCTACGAGAATTGAGACTATTAACTATCGAAATTGAACTAACTCTAATTTTATTTAAATGATCAAAATGTGAGAGATTGTAATTAAAAACTAAAGATTTAACGAAACTAATGAAACTAACAACTAAACAATCACGAATTTGATGGAAAATTTGATTCAATAATTGGAGAATTCCAGGGATTACGATTTCACTAAGATTTATCCTACTCGAATATGTTGATTAACTCTAATTGATGACTATTCCTTATGCTGTCAACAATTTCACTAAGGTAGATATTAATATTTCTCAAGCATCAATAATATTTCTCAATAAGCAAGCTACCTACATCTCTGTGATAATTGTGAACTTATGGAATGCATTAAGCCCTAAAAATTTAAACGTTACACTAGATCTCATAACTATCTCTAGCTTATGACAATTTAATGATACTTCACACATGGTCTAGTTTAGTTATCATTTCTCAGTCTCAAACTAAACTACAAAACAAGCAATTATTGACCAGATAATCACAAGCATTAAGCATAGTGTAAAATATTCAGCATAAAAATCGAATAATCAATCAACCAATCAATTCAACATAATTCGAGTAATCAAAATTTGGCTACATCGTAGCCCTAGAAAAATAATATAGCAACTCATAATAAATGTAAATAAAATTCCAAGTCTATTAAAATTCATGATGAGAGAGAGAGAGAGAGAGAGAGAAAACTATAAATCTCAAGAAAGTCGTGGCTAAATCTTGTTTCTGATCCGTCCTTTCTCGTTTATCTTGCAGTTTTCTCGCATTTTCCCCTCTCCAAACTTTGGTTTTTTTTCTCAAGAACTAGCAGCCTCCCCAAAACTCCCCTCTTTTTCAACGTCTCACATCCTCTTTTATCGTAGAGTTTTCTTCTTTTCGCGCCTTTTTACCAAATTGCCCTAAAAAATCCTGCGACACTGCGCAGCTGCACTATGACTGCGCTACTTCTATTTGTTCTTTAATTTCTTCACTAGTTGCATAAAAGCTTGCCCTTGTTCACTTTTCCTTCAATCCTGGTCTCAAAATTCATGTTTTCTCATATAATTCACCTATATCACAAAACAAAAATGGAACCAATCAAATTGCTCATAAATTACTCAAAAACTAACAAAATTTAAGTGAAAATACGCTGAAATAATATATCAATATTACACCTAACAAACACCCCCAAACTTAAACTTTGCTTATCCTCAAGCAAAAGACACAACTAAAGAAAGAAACAAATTAAAAACTAAAGACTCGACACCAAATAACTCATGAAAGTAATGTTGTAGGACAATAAATTTTTATGGCCTCAGTAGCTTTTTCGCAACTCAAGAGGTAACTTTCAATCACAAGCATGAGAAATAATTACTTCCCATAAGTTTCATTTTACGTCAAATCCCCCAAGTGAGTGTGTGAATAGCCTTTATCCTAATCAATTGTACCCGGATGAGTTTATGCAAGTTAAGTGAATTGCCAATGTGGATCTTATATTTTCAATCACATAGGACTTCATAGGCTTACTTTTCATGCCACTCTCCACTAATGTAGGTTAATCATAGTACTAAAGATCAGTAGGACTTTACATTTAGTTGTAACGTGTGGCTAAGGTCAAGGTAGGATAATGGATATAATATAAGGCTAAACTACCTGTAAGCATACAACTATTCGAGGATGTTCAATGGAGCACATGTCAACTCCACTTTGTACTACCACAATTATTCAACATATCTCTTTTCTTTTTTCTTTTATTTCACTTCCTCAACATACATCCACAACATTTAAAAACACATAAAGAATTCACACTCCCCCAAACTTGCATTTTGATATTAACTACAAGGAGTGTGGCTGTTCTTTTTTCTTTTTTTCTGATGATTTTTTTCTTTTTTTCTTCAAAACAAAACAACACATCACCTAACCATCATACCTCCCATCATTCAATACGCAACATGGCTCCATATAATCATCCTAGAGCAATCATATGTTACAAGTAGGAAGGTCATGAAGTGGGGTAATCAATTTGATAAGTTAAGGAAGAATTTGTAGGGTGCACATGAAAGAAAAGGCTAATTAGGCTCAAATTGGTGGATAGGGATATTCAATTATTACAAAGGTTGGCTTGAAAGGCTCAAACGATTCAAAGATGGCCTAAATCATTTCTCTAATGCTATGCAACCTAGGATTTCACCTCGAGTAACAATCAAGCAAGTTCTAAAGTCCTATACTCATTTGTCTGTTCACTTAAGCTCACATAAACCTTTCGTAACCAACAACATAATTAGGCGAGGCTAAGTGCGCATTAGATGGGGATTTTTCATAAAACAAAACTATGCTTCAGTCAATTATCCTCACTACTATCATGTCATTCTTATGCTACTCATCATCAACCTAATTTCTTATCCTTTCTGCATCACTTTCTTTTTTTCTTTTTTTTTTCTTTTTTTAAAGTAACTAAAACACGTAACACAACAAAAACAACACATAACACAAAACTCATTAAGACATGTTCATAAAACAAATAAAGAGACACCACTCCCAAACTTAAAAGAAAACATTGTCCTCAATGTGAAAATACAAAAGGAAAGAAATTAGAGGACTTCCCTGAATGGTCGCACCAATTATCAGCCAGTCACCAGAGGTACCACAGTCCTGAATGCGCAAAAAGGGAACAACAGTGTTGTCTACTTTGCAGAGAGCTCGAACATACAGGTAACATCCAATCCGAATCCACAAACTGTTCCGCTCAACAAACACAACTCACCACCACTACAAGTCAGTCAACAGAAAAAGTGTGCACTCACAACCACACGATATCCGCTTCAAGCACGAGCCACCCAACAGACTTAAGAAAGGTGCTCAATGATCACAACCAATCCCATGTAACACTACGTAACTATGAATCACCCAACAAACTCTAGAAAAGTCACAACGATCACAAATAGTAAAACTCAGTCAACAACAAATCAATCACAAGGTCCCCAATAAACACCAAGCCCATGCACACAGTGCCAACACAGATCATCCAACAACTCAAAATAAGGAGAACACCAATGGAACAACCCCAAAACATCACGAATTCGCCAACCAACATAGAAGTTCACAATTTAAGCAATCCTAACACAACCATAGATCTATGAATCAAAGCAACTTGGTAACAGCTATGAGCAAACACACAATGAAGAAACAATACCCACTACTTACGTAACTCAATCCTATATGTTTCTCATATGGAGAACTCAAATGAAACACCCCAAAAACAACACTAGTGATCACTGCCTCCGTCTCGTGTGCGTTTTAAATCACGGGAAAACAAAAATTCTTTTTTTTTTTTTCATTGACAACCCGAATAGTACAACAATAAGTAGCACTTACTAAAACATTAATGGTCTCAGCCACTACTCGCATTACCACCAGTTTGCTGCTTCAAATTGAACACTGACGTCGGTGCCAAATCTGGGTATCATCATTATCGGCACTAGTGTGGTGCAAAGAGGAAGAAGGGCGGACCGCTGAAGCTGTGGAGCACTTCGCCGATGTCATTCGTAGGGTGGGGGTTATGGCTACACGTGGTTATGGCGTGGTGATGGGTCGCGTAGGCTTCTTGGATATGGGTGGGTTGAATCTAATTGGGTGAGTGTGTGAGTTGTTTGGAGAGGATGTGGTTTGGGTTTAGAGGATATGGGTCGTGGGTTGGGTAGGTAGGATTTTGGGTTGTGCACATAGTCTATAGTCAGTGGGTTTGGCATCTGAATTTTTTTTTTTTTATCTCAAACGTCAGATGTGAAGACGCCAGCGCAGAGGCGCTTCTTTTAGCGCAACAGCGCTACTGTTTTTTTTTTTTTGTACGTCAAAGAGAAAGACGCTAGTGCAGCAGCGCCACTTTTTAGTGCAACAGCGCTACTATTTTTTTTTTTTTTGAACAGCTCTTTGAAAACGTAATTCCTACAGCCAGCACAGTTGCTCTAAAATTTAGCGCAACAGCGCTACTGCACAACTTCCTTTCTTCTTGTTTTTCTCTTCCATGCTCGCATCCCCTTCACTCCAAACACGAATTTCTTCAAATTTTCTCCCTTAAATGACTTGATAGAACCTCTCCTTGCCTCGGCTTCCCCCAAACTTTTTCTTGAACCTATCATGACAATAAAAATAAACCATTTAGCTATGACAACTAGAACTCAAAAATTAACTAAAAACAACTAAAACTATAAAATCAAGACAAGTAAGAAACTTTTGGTTGCCTTCTGAAAAGAGCTTGTTTTAACGTCGACGACCCGACAGAGCAATTTCTCAAGCCGAGTTGAGGTGGACAACAGACTTGTGCTTATCAAACTCATCATCCCAATAAGTCTTCAACTGTTTTCCGTTAACCTTGAATATCTCTTTCTCTTAATGGATAACTTCAACAGCACCATAGGGAAATACGTTAGTCACAACAAAAGGACCTGACCATCTTGACTTGCATTTTTCAGGAATCTGGTTATAAAGAAGTATTTGTTGCTCAGAAAAGAAATCTTTCCTGAAACGGGTTTGTCCTGCCATTCTTTTGTCATCTCCTTGTAACTTCTTGCATTCTCATCTTCTTCATCACCTAATTCTTCTAGCTCATTCAATTGCAACAATTCTTTCTCATCCGCTACTTGCACACCCATGTTTTGTTGTTTAGTCGCCCAATATTCTTTGTGCTCTAATCCCACTGGAACAAAAGAATCATCTTGTAACAAGCTAGCCTCCAAAGGATCCAATTGACCCCCATGGTTAGACACTATAGCTTTTACGACATAAATGCAAAAACAACTATCACTCGCTTCTGGGTACTTGTAAGCTTTGAACACATTAAAGGTTACCTCTTCCTCTTGTACTCGCAACCGAAACTCACCCTTTCGAATATCAATAAGTGCTCATCCAGTTACAAGAAAAGGTCTTCCAAGAATGATAGGAATTTCCTTGTCTTCCTCCATATCAAGAACTATGAAATCTACAGGAAAAATGAATTTATCAACTTTGACGAGTACATCTTCAATTACTCCTCTGGGGTATTTTAGCGAACGATCAGCTAACTGTAGTGTTACAGTAATAGGTCTTGCCTCTCCCAATCCAAGCTTCCTGAAAAT
Source organism: Ehretia macrophylla (assembly GCA_037974665.1). Lineage (NCBI taxonomy): Eukaryota > Viridiplantae > Streptophyta > Magnoliopsida > Boraginales > Ehretiaceae > Ehretia > Ehretia macrophylla. The sequence goes on from CM075769.1 coordinate 56,568,818, forward strand.
AGACAAAGGCATTAAATTAATACTAGCACCTAAATCACACAAAGCTTGCTCAAAAACAACATTGTCAATTTCACATGGAATAGTAAAACTCCCTAGATCCTTGAGCTTTTGTGGTAGCTTCTTCTGTAGGATTGCGTTGCACTCTTCAGTAAGTACAACTGTCTCATAATCTCTAAGCTTTCTCTTATTCGAAAGGATATCCTTCATGAACTTCACATAACTCGGCATTTGTTCAAGTGCATCTGCAAATAGAATATTGATGTGAAGCTTCTTAAAAACTTCAATAAATTTTGCAAATTATTTGTCAAGCTTGTTCTTCTGCAATCGTTGAGGGAATGGCACAACCACATGCGGCTCCTTCATAGGTTGTGGATGAGCTTCTACTTTCTCTTTATCTCCTGCCTCATTCTTTGCTTCATATTTCTCAACCTTCTTGGTTCTTACTGACTCCTCTAACTCCTTACCATTTCTCAAAGTTATCGCTTTGCAATGCTCCATGCCATCTTTTCTAGGATTCACCTCAGAATTACTAGGTAATCTTCTTTGTTGGCTTTCAGAAAACATCGTAGCCATTTGGCTCAACTGCATCTCTAGGTTTCTGATTTGTGCGGATTGATTCTGGAAATTCGTCCCTGTTTCATTCATGAATTGAGTCTGTGAAGTCCCCAACTGAGCTAATGCATCCTCCAAGTTTACCTTCTTCTCTGGTGGTGGGTTTTTCTTCTCAGGCTGCAACACATTCTGATTATTTCTCTAGGAAAAATTCGGATGATTACGCCATGCTGGATTATATCTGTTAGAATACTGATTGTGCTGTTGCCCGTTAAAATTCCCCACATATTGTGCTTGTTCTTTGTGCCTTGTGCAAATGGATTTCCAACTTGACATTCTGCACTATGATGTGGACCACAACAAAACTCCGCACACTACTGCTGCTTGGACAACATTAGCAATTGCCTGACTATTCTGCAACTGTTTACCAAAATTGCCAATTTTCGCTGTCAAGGCAGTTATGACATAAATCTCATAGATCCCGGCTGTTTTCTTTTGTGTGACTCTCTCGCTTGACCACTGCTAGTGGTTCAAAACAATATCCTCTAGCAATGCATAAGCTTCATCTACTGTCTTGTTCATTAAAGCTCCTCCTGCTGATGCACCTATCAAAGTTCTTGTGGAGGTAATTAACCCATTGTAAAAATTATGAACTTGCATCCACCTAGGCACTCTATGATTAGGACACTTCCTCAACAACGCCTTATACATCTCCCATGCTTCACACAAAGTTTCTTCTTCATGTTGTGCAAAATTATTAATTTATATGCGCAGCTTTGCTGTTTTCCCAGGTGAAAAAAATCTTGACAAAAACTTGTGCACTAAATCCTCCCAAGTGGTGATTGAATCTGAAGGCAGCGAATTCAACCATTCCTTAGCTTTATCCCTTAAGAAGAAATGAAACAAGCGAAGGCGCAGAGCTTCATCAGTGACTCCATTGTATTTAACAGTTCTGCAAACTTCTAGAAAATTCACGGCGTGCTGGTTAGGATCTTCATAAGGAAGTCCACGGAACTGAATATTCTGAATCAACTGTAATGTCACTGTCTTCAAATCAAAATCATGCGCTTGAATTGCTGGCCTTCTAATCACAGGTTGAATTCCAGTGGGTGGCAAAGCATACTCGCGCAGTGTTCTAGGTGGATTTTCCTGATTAACTGCTTGATTATTTCTGTCCTGTGCTACCACAATGTCAGCCATATTCCCTTACAAACGATGGGTAGTTGTAGTAACTCTTTTCTCCTTTCTGTTCTTCCGACAGGTTCGTTCTATCTCAGGATCGAAAGGCAACAAATAACTACCTCCTGACTTTCGCATGCACGTAAAGAAATATGTTCCTGAAACACACGTAACGAAAATAAAATAACAACACAAAACTAAATAAAATCCAAAGTAAAATTAAAGCTATTTGGTATCAATATTAATAATTGACACAGTTTCCGGCAACGGCGCCAAAAACTTGTTGTGTGATTTCTAACGCAAGTGCAAGTATCACAACAAGTAATAAAATGATGAATAAAAATCGTTCTCACGAGAACTGAGATTATTAACTACCAAAATTGAACTAGCTATAATTTTATTCAGATGATCAAAATGTGAGAGATTGTGATTAAAAACTAAAGACTTAACGAAACTAATGAAACTAATAACTAAACAATCACGAATTTGATGGAAAATTTGATTCAATAATTGGAGAGTTCTAGGGATTACGATTTTACTAAGATTTATCCTACTCAAATCTGTTGATTAACTCTAATTGACGACTATTCTCTACGTTGTCAACAATTTCACTAAGGTAGATATTAATATTTCTCAAGCATCAATAACATATCCCAATAAGCAAGCTACCTACATCTTTGTAATAACTGTGAACTTACGGAATGCATTAAGCCCTAGAAATTTAAATGTTCCACTAGATCTCATAACTATCTCTAGCTTATGACAATTTAATGATACTTCACACATGGTCTAGTTTAGTTATCACTTCTCAGTCTCAAATTAAACCACAAAACAAGCAATTATCGGCCAAATAATCACAAGCATTAAGCATAGTGTGAAATATTCAGCATAAAAATCGAATAATCAATCAACCAATCAATTCAACATAATTCGAGCAATCAAAATCTGGCTACATTGTAGTCCTAGAAAAATAATCTAGCAACTCATAATAAATGTAAATAAAATTCCAAGTCTATTAAAATTCATGATGAGAGAGAGAAAAAAAAACTAGAAATCTCAAGAAAGTCGTGGCTAAATCTTGTCTCTGATCCGTCCTTCTTCGTCAATCTTGTAGTTTTCTCGCATTTTTCCCTCTCCAAACTTTGGTTTTTTCTCTCAAGAACTAGCAGCCTCCCCCAAACTCCCCTCTTTTTCAACGTCTCACATCCTTTTTTATCGTAGGGGTTTCTTCTTTTCGCGCCTTTTTACTAAATTGTCCTTAAAAATCCTGTGATACTGCGCAGCTGTGCTATGACTGCGCTACTTCTATTTGTTCTTCAATTTCTTCACCAGTTGCATAAAAGCTTGTTCTTGTTCACTTTTCCTTCAATCTTGTCCTCAAAATCTATGTTTTCTCATATAATTTACCTATATCACAAAACAAACATGAAACCAATCAAATTGCTCATAAATTACTCAAGAACTAACAAAATTTAAGTGAAAAGACACTGAAATAATATATCAATATTACACCCAACAAAAATGTATGCAAAACAAATCCTTTGCACAAATTCTATTCCGCTAAGAAGGAAAATTACTAGGTTCTTTTTAGACGAACAAAATTAAAAGAAGTAGGAGTTTAAAAGATTAGGTTGTCTTTGCCCTAAGAAAAGACATAATATGTTGGTGATTTTTGTGACTATATTCCAATTATCAAAACATTGGTCTTTCTGAACTCATGAAAGAGTTGGAATGAAAGTATTCTATAATCGACATACTTTAAGTTTGAAAATTGAGCAACTACGGTATGATTTTTGCTTTAAATACAAAAGGTTTTGAGATTGATTCTTAAAATTAACATCTTAAATTATATAAGATTAGCTTATAAGCTTTCTTTGAATTAAAATAAAAATAAAAAAAAAAAATGAGCAACTACGGTGACTTTTCATATTTCTGAACTGTTTGATTACTATTAGGCTTGGCTTAAGCACTACAATGATTTTTCCTACTTCATAATTGGGCAACCACGATGACTTTAAATGAATTATTGCCTTAACATTTGGGTTCTACTAGAAAGTCATAAAAGTCCATCATTATTATTATTATTATTATTTTGGGTTGGGGAGGGGGGAAGGGGAAGGGGAATGGGTTGAGCGAAGGGAGGGGGGATTCTGAGATAAAACATATAATCATCTTTGACAGGATACTAAAGGAAAATTCACAAAAAAAATGATTAGATATGAATACTCTTATAATAATCGTATTCTAAATTGTCAATCAATCGATGATGAATTAATGAATATAAGGACATAAATAAACCTAATGCTAATTAATTTATAGTTATTATTATTATTTTATAATTATTGAATCCATTAATTAATGATCCAAATCCTTTTCAGAATATATCACAAGACAATAAGTATTACGAGAGTCTAAGTTCTCCCTTACCCATGCGAGCAGCACTGCAAATATAGGGTAAATTCTTTTGGCAGTACCTTTAAACCATAGAGAATGTGACAAGTTGGCAAGCAGGTCATTTAGAATTATCCTTTTAGCCTTTAAAGTTGTAAAAATAGGACGTCACTAGCCTTTAAAGTTGCACAAACACTTGCTATTTCCTATCTATAAAAAAAAAACACTTGCTATTTCCCAAAGTGTTTGCAAATATATTAAGCATTTCAATTAAAGGAAATGATTGGCAATTTTAGACAATAAAGCGAACTTTACAGATGAAAAGCCTTGTCAGCCAGAAAAACTTGACCAAAAATGAACCAATGGGACGCAGACAATGAAATTTTTTTGCTTAAGGATGGCTATTAACTCATTCACATACAAGTGAATTTTATATGTAGATGTAAATAACACGCCTTTATAAGTACAGGCAAAATGGGTAATAGTAAATTTTGAATCTAAAACTTTTTGACACTTAAATTCTGATACTAAGTTAAGTGATTATATAATTTAAAAATTTAAACTCTTAAAAATAAATTTATTATATTGAACAACTATATCGTACTTGGTTCCTTTATCCATAATGCATTAATGCTCGTGCCTTATCTGTAAGGATATGGGCCTTAACGTTCATATGGGTTATTTACCTAATGCCATAACTACAACGGTTCGGATCATTTTGATTATTTTTTCATTCATTTATTAAATAAAATATATTATAAGTCATGAGATTTCACTACTTTAAAAACTGACTTTTTGAACACGTCAGTTGCTAGTCTCCACTAGTTCGAAATTATATTTAAAAGTATTCGTATATATTAAAGTCAAAAAATTAAAAAGTTTTAATTGAAAAAAATTATCTTTATACAGTTATAAAATTATGTGTTATTTTCAATGAAAAAAAATCTTAAATCAATTTATGTTATAATCTACTTTATCAAGCTAAAATATTTCAAGTTGATAAACTTGTTTGCTCTTCTTAATTTTTTTTTTTTTTTTTTGCAAGACAAACAAATAACAAAATTTCATAAATGAAATGAAAAAAGTTAAAACAAAAAAAAGTTGCAGCTAATCACGCTTCCAATCTATGCCTAAAGACGACATTTTTTCTCTATAAGGTGTAGAACTCACTTCTCCTTAGTATTGGATTGATATGATTCTCTTTCTGTGAGCACCGTTACAGATTTGCACCAAGTTTTCCTTCTACTACATAGGGCATGCATAGTGCTTGGATGATCTGTTCTTGATTGCTTGTTTGCCTCTTTTGTTCTTCTAGGCCCTCAAAAAAATATTTGATTTAAGGGATATAATGGCCAGATATCATTTGTGCCTGCTCTTGGATTCGTAACTTATGGTGAATCGATCAATCAAGATCAATTTATGGTTGAAATTGATTCGATTCAAAAGTTGGATAAAGGATGTAGTAATGGTCAACAACATTGCTATCAGGGTCTCGCTGTTGATTTGAAGAATTTAAACTGAAGGAAAATTGATGGTCCTTTTGTTTCAATTTGGCTTCATAATGAAAGATAGGAAGCTAAAGACAAGACTTCTTTTCAAGGATCTTGTGGCTTAATTTCATTCACAATGTTAGACTTTCTTTCCAGCCAAACTTTTAGCTATGAATTCTGATTAGTAACATTGTCTGTATATTATTTGCTCAACAAAATGCAAATTTTTGTATATTATTTGCTCAACAAAATGCAAATTTTAATGCCTTTATTATACTTTAATTAATTTGGATTGAATTTATTGGACGTCTTCATAATTTTTGAGATTTCACTCAATCCGCAGTTTTCAGATGGTTACCTGGACTTGATCATGCATGATTAAAGACTGCCCAAAATTATCACTGCTAAGTTTGATGACTACATTGAGTAATGGTGGCTATGTGAAATCACCTCATGTCGATTACATAAAGGTGAGTTCACAGACTACTTAAAATTTACTTGATCTTACGTTTACACTCAATGCACTAATCGCATATTATTATATTTAATCAAATGTGTCTCTTTCACTTCTTGTAACAATAACAGGTCAAGCCTTTTACATCGGAGTCAGGTCCACGAGTTAAGGACTCAGCAAAGGAAGGGACAATAGATGTAGATGGTGTCATGCCCTAAATTTCAATTCTAAAACTCAGGTCGTGACTTGTCACAGACCTAAGTCAATCAACTTAAACCTGTAAGGTGATCTAAAACAGTAATCATTAATAACAGTCAATCTGTCAAACCAAACCAGAGCATCTATATACCATGATAAGCAAATACACAAGACTTGGCCTTGTTTATATTTACATAACTACTTCTGAAAAATTACATCAACCTTAACTAGCAAGTTTATCTACAGTGCTGAAATGATGACAAAAGAAACAGCTTTCAAAAGGTACAACTAGTAAAATACTATGTCTGGTCCCCACCCTGGTCCTCGTCTACCTGATACTCATCTCCCTGATTCTCTTCTCCCTGGTACTCTTCTCCCTGATGCTCTACGCCCTGATATTCCTCCCCACTTTCCTCTACACAGCCAATAAATGAAATGAGCGAACAAAGCTCATTAAGTAGAATACCCTGAAAACTTATAAAATATCAATGAAGCATTTGGTAGAAGAGGAGGTAATAAGCATACGGAATAGAAACTGAGTACATCTGCACTGTTGTGATAAACAATTGATACATATAATTAAAAATTGCGGAGTTTGGTTAGCCACTGATACAATTGCTGATACAATTGCCTAACAGATATGTCTAACAATTGATGCATTCCTGGCATCGATGTGTATGCCTAACAATTGATGCACAACTGATTCATCTGAACAATTGATACATACATATATAACAGAGTAGGCATAAAAGTCAGGACGGCTATATATTTCACCCTGCCGTCTGGGTGTCACAGCGCACATTTAGAGAGGACAATTGCTTTACTCAAGGAATAAAGATCAAAGAGTCAAAAGTGAATCAATTTGAATAAGAAAGAGAGTGCATAGCTCGAACTGAAACAAAGTAAAAGTGTGTGTGTGACGAGTATTCTACTTACCTTGGCCCGGCTTTAAACTTATTCAACCCTCTGACTAAGACAACTGATTCAAGAGTGACTCACAACTGCACCATAGTAAATTTTACTAAAACATTAAACTCTAGAAGACGAGTAAAAAGAGTATCAAATAGTAGCACATTATATTTCATTTGCTATTTTATCTATTTTGTCTTACTTGACTTCCTTTTCTATATGGCAATAACATATACATATACGTCACCACAACTTATTATCACTCACTGTTCCACCTAACGTAACGCCTTTAACAACTTTAACTCATGAACACCAGGGAACGTATAACTCTTAGCAAGTATGTAACCAATTGATTGCTTAAAACCCAAATCATGCTCATTCAATTACATACACATATCAACAAAAATGTAGAACCTATACAATTACATATGCATACAGACAACTTTATTTTCTGTACTACACCCACGACAACACAACTATATAACTAAATATGTATACCCAACCTCTTTAATGTGCAAATGCTATACAACAAATATATAGGTCAATAACTCCTCAAACCAACTCATATTACACATGTACAAGCATATATACATATCTATTACTAAAAATTCAGAATTTAAACCAACTCCTTCACCTACTGTTTCACACATGCAAGTCAATAGCCATATCTAAATCATGTAGAACTTTGATTAAATTAATATCTAACAAGTATACTAAGGATTTATGCCACAACTTAAATCATTAAAAGAGTTTACACATATAAATACATATATACATACATAAATAAGCAGAAATTTCACAATAGAATTAAACCCACTTACATGCTATAACCTCCAATACAGAATCTTACATTTTCTGGGTTTAATGAGTAGTTTAGCTTGGTTTGCAGCTAAGTCGCATTCTGCTTCTGGGGTAACGGGTAGGGGGGTGTTGTGAAAAAAAAAGGGAAAAGTTGTCTTGGTTTGCTGAACTTAAACTGATCTAATAGCCTTTCATATATATATATTACTAATGTTTAGTTCTGGTAACAAACTAGCTTTAGCTCAGTTGGTCAAAGCGTGTGCAAAGAAGTTCGAATCTTCCTAGCTACCTACTTCAGTTTTGATAAGTTCTTTTTTTTTTTTTAGCTTATTAAATAGAATAGCGTTTAAATAACATGAAATAACAATGATTTAAACATGGATGCACATAGTATAAGCATGAGGTGTCATGAGATTCTAGTGCTGGGTATTACACTCTTCTCTCCTTCAAAAAGTTTCGTCCTCGAAACTTATTTACCTGGTACTTCAAACAAAAATGGGTACTTTTCATGTATCTCTGACTCTAGTTCCCAAGTGGCTTTTCTATCTGTACTATTATTACTCCACCGAACCTTCACATATGGAATTGTACGATGCCGTAGTACTTGATCTTTTCTGTCAATAATAGCCACTGGATGCTCAACATACTTCAAATTATCTTTCACTTGAATCTAGTCATACAGTAGAATGTGGCTGGGATCCGGTACATACTTCCGTAGCAGTGAGACGTGAAATACATTGTGGACACCTGCCAATGCTGGAGGTAGACCTATTTTGTAAGCAACCGCTCTAATTCGTTCTAATACTTCAAACGGGTCCATATATCGTGCATTCAACTTCTCTCGTCTACCGAATCTGATTACACCTTTGGTAGACGACACCTTTAAAAACACATGATCACCTACCTTGAATGCTAGATCTTTCCGCCTTATATTTGCCCAGCTTTTTTGTCTGTCTAGTGCTATTTTAAGCCATGCTCGAATTAATTTAACTTTTTCTTCGGCATCTTCAAGGAGTTGAGAGTTTACTACTTTTCTTTCATCCAAATCCCAATATAGTAGAGTCCTGCATTTCCGACCATATAATGCTTCGTAGGGTGCCATCTGAATGTTGGACTGATAGCTGTTATTATATACAAATTCAACCAAAGCCAAGTAGGAATCCCAATTACCGCCCTAATTCATAACACAAGCTCGTAGCATATCTTCCAAAATTTGGATAGTTCTTTCTGTTTGGCTATCTGTTTGAGGATGAAATGCAGTACTCATCCTTAACTGCATACCTAATGCTTGTTGCATACCCTGCCAGAATCTTGATATAAATCTCGGATCACGATCAAACACAATTTCTTTTGGTACACCGTGAAGACATATTACCTTATCTATGTACTATTTAGCCAATTTATCTTTACTTTCATCAATCTGGATAGGTAGAAAATGAGCCGTCTTGGTTAGCCTGTCCATGATTACCCAAATTACATCTTTTTTTACTTCTAGTCTTCGACAAACCCAAACAAAATCCATGGATACACTATCCCATTTCCACTCAGGAATCTTCAGTGGTTGGAGTAGTCCTGAGGGCTTTTGATGTTCAGCTTTGATCTTTTGACATGTTAAACATTTAGCTACATAGTCCCCAACTTCACGTTTCATGTTATTCCACCAGAAATGTTCTCGAAGATCCCTGTACATTTTAGTTCCACCTGGATGTACTGTAAATGGAGAGTTATGTGCTTCAGATAGAATTTCTATCTTCAATGCTTGGTCATCCGGCACACATAATCTACTGTTGTAGCGTACAATGCCGTTTTCATCTTTTTGAAATTCAATTTCCTTCCCTTCTTCCAATTTATTTCTAATCATTTCCAAGAAATGATCATTCTTCTAAGCTTCCTTGATTCGATCCAATAATGTAGGATGAATGGTTAAGTGAGCATATAAGTTTTTCTCACCAGGGGTAACTATTTCCAGTTGTAACCTTTCAAACTCTTTGATCAATTCTTTCTCTGATGTCAATAAAGACACTGCAGTCATTCCTGGTCTTCTACTTATAGCATCTACCACTTTATTAGCCTTTCCAGGATGGTAGTGAATTTGCAAATCATAGTCCTTTAGAAGCTCTAGCCATCTCCTCTGTCTGAGATTCAATTCTTTTTGTGTGAAGATGTACTTTAAACTTTGATGATCAGTGTATACATCACAAGTAGCTTCGTACAGATAATGCCGCCAGATTTTAAGAGCAAATATAACCGCTGCTAGCTCCAGATAATGAGTGGGATAATTCTGTTCATAACTCTTTAATTGTCTGGAGGCATATGCAATCACTTTTCCATGCTGCATTAATACACTTCATAAACCACTTCTGGAAGCATCACTGTATATAGTAAAGCCCTCTGTCCCAGATGAAAGAGTTAATACTGGTGTCGAGATGAAACAATTCTTCAATTCTTGAAAACTTCGGTCACATTTCTCAGTCCACTCGAATTTGGAGCTTTTCCGAGTTAACTGTGTCAAAGGTGTAGCTAACCGCGCAAATCCCTCCATAAATTTCCTGTAATATCCAGCTAACCCGCGAAAACTACGAACTTCAGTAACAGAAGTTAGTCTTGGCCAATTACTCACTGCCTCAATTTTCTGGGGATCTACAGATATGCCATTCTTGGATATAACATGGCCCAAAAAAGTCACACTACTCAACCAGAAGTCACATTTTTTTAGTTTAGCATATAACTGTTTTTCTCGAAGGGTCTGCAACACTGTTCTAAGGTGTTGCTCGTGGTCCTCATGGCTCTTGGAGTATATTAGAATGTTATCTATAAACACCGCCACGAATTGATCTAGATATGGCTTGAATACCGTGTTCATCAAATTCATAAAAGCTGCTGGAGCATTTGTCAGACCAAATGGCATCACCACAAACTCATAATGCCCATATCTGGTCCGGAAAGCTGTCTTTGAAACATCCTCTGCTTTAACTCTCAATTGATGATAACTCGACCTCAAATCTATCTTTGAGAATACCCGAGCACCCTGAAGTTGGTCAAATAGATCATCGATACGAGGCAAAAGATATCTGTCCTTCACTATAACTTTATTCAGCTCACGGTAGTCAATGCATAACCTTAAACTGCCATCCTTCTTTTTTACAAATAATACTGGTGGTCCCCAAGGGGAAACGCTAGGACGGATCTGACCCTTATCAAATAGCTCTTGCAACTGCGTCTTTAATTCTTTCAGTTCTGTCGGGGCCATTGTGACGACCGAGAACCTCTTCATATTCATTTGTCTTATTTGAGCATTAAATGTACATTTATTCAATTTTTAGTATAAGACACTATTCATAAGAAAAATTTACTGTTTAATTTTTTTGGAATTGTATTTTTCTCCTGTCACATATCATGTAGGAGGAATGTAAAAAATATTATTTTGTGTATTTAATGTTGGGAGTATGTATTTAGAAAATAGTTTTCGTCTTGAATGAATAGTGTTACGAAAGAATAGTAACTTTTTGTAGAATTTTTATTTGGGCTTCTAGTAAATTAGCTAGACTTTGGACTTTTATTAGACCCTTAAATATGTTTAATTAGACCCAATTTACTAACTCAAACCTATTATTTCCTTAGTCTATTATTTATATAACATAATAAGAGCCAAAACAAAAACAAAACAAAAAAAGAGGAGAAAAACTGAAAATACTGTACCAAATCCGAAAATGGCATAGGAGAGGAATTTCTTCATCAAACCTTGGATTTGAGCTCTTGGCTTGCTTAGGAAGGACTCTAGAGCACCTAGGAGCTTCACCACCTTGCCTACATCTTCATACAAGTGAGAAAGTTGCATTTTTATAACTATCAAAGTTTATGTTCATATATTGAAATTTTTGATTTGTTGATTATTGCTATAATACTTGTTATAAATGCTTAATATGTGTTTATTAGAGCCTATATAGTAGACTTTTAAAGCTTGTTAGCAAATTTTATGGTAGAATGCACAGATTGATTGCAAGAGATGATGAATAGTGCAGTGAATAGTGAAATCCAAAAATTTAGGGTTTTTTTTATATAATTTGTTAATTAGATTGAATTGAGGCTTCCTTTAGGTGCTTTAGACATTAGTGAAACTAGACAAAGACTCACGTGAGGTTGAATTACCCGAAAATGAGTTAAAATGCAAAATTTGTTAACTTTAAAAAGGGGATTCTTCACGTAGTGCAATCCGGGCACGTTTGGACTATGGTTTGGGTATCCTTGTGGTAAGAAAACACTTTTGGTGCTTCCGTTACGCGAAATTGGGGCTCGGATAGTATAGTTGTAGTTAAAACCCGCTCGGGGCCTTCTCGAGTTTTTGCTTCTAAAATGGGTTTTTATGATCTTAATAGGTGTCTCTTGGCTTGGTTGGGAATGTAGTATGGTTAGGTTGTGGGTTGGTAACTTTGAAATGCACTTAAGAGAAGCAAAGCTTGGTTAAAAAAGGGGAAAATATAGTAATTGGCTTCTTTGGCGCACCTAGAGCTTGCTATTGTGTTGTCACATACTATTGTGTTTATCTAAAGCTAATTGAGCTATTTGAATTGGATTTTCGGTGAAGTTGTGTTGGTTGCCTCTTTTGGGATTATATAGTTATCTCGTGCAGATGTTGGTTATAATGTGTTTATGTGAGGGCAGCCAGTTGAGTTGCCATACTCCTTTTCTTCTTCTTTTAATTATATTGGTAATATAAGAAATTTGTTAGCTTGATAAAAGTTAGTATTGACTTGTAAAATATTTTCTTTAACTTGAGTTGTTGTGGGTGTTGAGATATGATTAACTTATTTTGAGTTGTTATCAAGTCAGTGTTGAAATTGTTGATAGATAAGTTTCTCTGCTTCTTGTCCAACTTATGAAATGTTGAACTAAAAATTTTGTTAGAGCTTGTTATGCTAGTCTAGTTTATGAATTTTCTTAACTTGTATTTAGCTAATGAATCTAATAAATTATGATAGTTTAATAGAGTTATTAACTAGCTAAAGGAAGAATGCTGCTAAGCTTCATTTAGGTACAAGTTATGGCCTTTGGAAGAGAAAAATGCATGTGTATTTCATAATCATGCAGTAGTAAGATATAGTTAAACTTAACTTGCACTTAAATTCTAGTATACTAGTTAAATGTTGATGTAGTAGTGTCCTTCGTAAGATTAAAGAAATGTTTTAGAGATATTCGTATGACTTTTAAGCTATGTGGCAATATGATATACATGAGTGATTATATATAACTTCTATTGTTGTGGATTGAGTTAAGCAAAAGTTAAATTAAGTTAGAAATTAATATAGATAATTGCTAAAGTGCTAAACTCATATGAACACGCTAGGGTACATGTCCAAGCTAGTTCGAGGAGGTTGGGGTAATCGGAGCTATTTTCTTGCATAATTAGTCAGATCCAAGGTAAGGGAGTCTGTATCTTTTCTATGCATTTTAACTCATTTTGTTGTTTCTAGATTATATTATTTGGTAATTGATAAAGTTATATGTATTATTTACTTGCTATCTTGTATCTTTTCTTGTTATTTGTGATTAACTGCGAGGGCGGCCTACTTTGTCATTCCTCTTATGTGATTTGATATTCTTGTTTCTCGTGATCCTGTCCCGGGGTTACGCAACCTTTTCGGACATGGTAACTTCGAGAAACACGGACGGTATCGGGCTTGTCATGTTCCCTCGACTACCATGGTGCCTATTCCCTTCTCACTGAGGCATACTCCACTACCCCAGAGGCGTGGTTCACCTGCTGGGCATGGACCTACCTCAGGAGAAAGGGTCGTAGGATCGGGATATATCCGGAGTATCCCAACTTGTTGGTGTATGGGTTTGCCCACATTAGCGTGAAGTTCGTGGCTCGTGGTCCGAGATTGAAGACTTGAAGTGGAACCGTATCCTTTTTAATGTGGTTAATCACTTGCTATTTAATATTATTATTTTCTGTTATATATATATGACTTCTTGTATTTGCATATCATATTGCATGCCCCGGTATGCTGCATCACCTCCCTCACTGGGTAACTTTGATTTCTCATTCCTCGATTTAATATGTTACAGGGGTAGTTAGAATAACTACCTTGAGTGCCGTGTTGCGGGTTGCCTATCACGCTGAGGTTGGATGCCTACATGTGAATTGTGTGAAGTTGCTGTTATATGATCTACTTTGAAGCTTGGCCTTGTATGTATTTGTTAGGCTTGAAGGAGTTTTTGTTGTAATTTGAAGTTTAAGCTCGTGTTATTGGTAGTTGGGATGCAATATTTGAAGTTAGGCTTTACCACTTTGAATGCATGCTTGTGTGGGCGATGAAAACTAATTAGTTGGTTGGACACAAATTATAAGAAAGCTTGTTTGTTAATATAGAGTGGTATGATAAGTGGATTAAAAAGATACAATTTCAATGGATTTAATTTTGTATGCTTGTGTGATATGTTGTTGGGTTCCAAGGCTCGGATGGTCTTGAGGAGCTAGTTGACTTTATGAATCTTGTAAACTAGGTTGTATGAATAGTTGATTGTGGTCCAAGACTTGTATGTAATTGTTGGCAGATTTCTAGATAGTCCTATATATAGGGGAAACTCCGTCCGTTTTTCTTAAAATTTCTTGCCCGGGGTTTGAAATTGGGTGAGAATAGCATGATAAATAGGAGTCCCGGTCTCGTGAGGGATCGGGGCGTTACAGCCATTCTGTATGGGGTCTTTCATATTGGTTGAGTATCTGGCAGAAGTTCTATCTTAAACTCAACTTCACGTTCCGGAGGCAACCCTGGAATATCATTTGGAAATATATCCGGAAATTCTCTGACAATAGAAATGTTTTCAAATTTTTGCTCTTTCTGCTCAGTATCCACCACATAGGCAAGAAACCCATCATAACCTTTCTTCAATAATTTTTGAGCTCTCAACGCAGATATAACACAAGGCATCTCCCATTTTCTTCCTTGCAATTCAAACTTAGATTCACCAGATAAGCAAAGTATAACCTTTTTAGCAAAGCAATCCACATAACCATGGTATGTTTATAGCCAATCCATTCCCAAAATTACATCAAAATCTTTCATATCCAAGCAAATTAAATTGGCTAATAGTTTCCTACCTTCTACATGTACTATGCAGTTTTTACATACAGTGTCTGTTTAACAAAAACCCCAACAGGAGATTTCACACATAATGGTGTCTCTAATGGCTCAGGTAGAATATTTAACATGGATGCAAATGCCGAGGAAGTAAAAGAATAATTCGAGCCAGTATCAAATAACACATGTGCATATGCATCAGAAATTCGTAAGATACCTGTAACCACTGAATCTGAGGCATGGGTGTCTCCATAAATCAAAGCATATAATCTAGGTCGAGGATGAGACCCCTGACCACCACTTCTAGGAACTGTCTGCTGAACCGGTCAAACAGCCGGTGGAAAAGCCGATTTAACAGTAGGTGCACGAGCATCTCCCTGACCAGTTGCCAAAGCAATTAATCTCTGAGGATATTCCCGGATACGGTGGTCTGCAGATCCACACCAAAAACACCCACCAGTCAACCAACGGCATGCCTCAGTACGATGAGCTTTACCACACTGCATACATTTAGGTACCTCTGTCGAATGTGGTCTTTGGCCTGCTGGTCGTGGCACATATGGCCTGTACTGAGAAGTCTGACCACTGGGCTGCTGTTTAAAAGGTTTCTTTGAAGAACTACTTCCGAAATTTTGACCCTGTGATTCACCCCATGGCCTATCTCGCCTTTTATCCCCTATAACTTCTTGTTGTTGTGGCTGAAATTAGAATTGAAATAACATGTTTTCTCCTCTCTCAGCAATCACCGCTGCCTCGTAAGCATGTCGAAAAACCTGATGTTGCTGAGTTGCCACAAACTGGAATATATATGGTCGCAAACTAGATTCAAATGTCTTAATTTTTGCTCGCTCTGGTCTTACTAGATATGGTGCGAATTTAGAAAGCGCAATAAACTTGTTTGTGTACTCACTCACTGTCATGTTGTTCTGTTTCAAATGGATGAACTCATCTAACTTGATATCTTTGTAAGACTCCGAATAAAACTCAGCTTGGAACAACTCACGGAAATCTGCCCAAGTAATTGGACCATCTAATTCAGTCTTTTTGATGCTCCACCACGACTCTGCGTTATCACGAAACATATGAGTCCCGAAACGAACTTTCCTTTCATCATCATACTGTAATACCTCATATATTCTCTCTACTGCATCGAGCCATTCAAAAGCTATTTTAGGGTCACTTTCTCCTCGAAATAACGATGGCTTCATATCCTTAAAATCCTTCAATGCTTGATATTCATTTGATTCTTCTCCCCTACGAATTGATGCCTCTCTTGCCATAGTTACGGCCACCTGTTGTAACATAGCATTTGCAACTGATGCTGAGTCGATCTAGGGTACTTGACTAGTTTGAGGAACTGGCTCTTTGGTGGTTGTTCCTTGCACATCATGGCCTATTGTCTCAGAGGATGAAGGAATCCCCGAATTAGAGGTAGGACAATATGCCATTTCCTGTAATAATGACATGAAAACACTTCCAATATTTTACAACATAATATAATAATCATATATGTGAAGTTAACACAATAAAAGCCTAGCTACCCATGACCAAAATCCCATAGACTACCAAACCTATTGCTCTGATACCAACTCTGTCACGCCTGGAATTTCAATTCTAAAACTCGGGTCGTGACCTGCCACAGACCTAAGTCAATCAACCTAAGCTTGCAAGGCGATCTAAAACAGTAATCATTAATAACAGTCAATCTGCCAAACCAAACCAAAGCATCTATATGCCATGATAAGCAAATACACAAGACCTGGCCTTGTTTATATTTACATAACTACTTCTGGAAAATTACATCAACCTTAACTAGCAAGTTTATCTACAGTGCTGAAATGATGACAAAAGAAATAGCTTTCAAAAGGTACAACTAGTAAAAAACTATGTCTGGTCCCCACCCTACTCCTCGTCTACCTGATACTCCTCTCCCTGATTCTCTTCTCCCTGATAATCTACGCCCTGATATTCTTCCCCACTTTCCTCTGCACAGCCAATAAATGAAATGAGCGAACAAAGTTCATTAAGTAGAATATCCTGAAAACTTATGAAATATCAATGAAGTATTCGGTAGAAAGATCAGGTAATAAGCATACGGAATAGAAACTGAGTACAACTGCACTGCTGTGATAAACAATTGATACATATAATTAACAATTGCGGAGTTTGGCCGGCTACTGATACAATTGCTGATACAATTGCCTAACAGATGTGTCTAACAATTGATGCATTCCTGCCATCGATGTGGAGGGCTAACAAGTAATGCACAACTTATCCATCTGAACAATTGATACATATATATATAACAGAGTAGGCATAAAAGCCAAGATGGCTATATATTTCACCTTGTCGTCTGGGTGTCACAGCACACATTTAGAGAGGGCAAATGCTTTACTCAAGAAATAAAGAACAAATAGTTAAAAGCGGATCAACTTGAATAAGAAAAAGAGAGTGCATAGCTCGAACTGAAACAAAGTAGAAATGTGTGTGTGACGGATATTCTTCTTACCTTGACCCGACTTTAAACTTATTCAACCCTGTGACTAAGACAACTGATTCAAGAGTGACTCACAACTGCACCATAGTAAATTTTACTAAAACATTAAACTCTAGAAGACAAGTAAAAA
Organism: Ehretia macrophylla; assembly: GCA_037974665.1. Taxonomy (NCBI): domain Eukaryota; kingdom Viridiplantae; phylum Streptophyta; class Magnoliopsida; order Boraginales; family Ehretiaceae; genus Ehretia; species Ehretia macrophylla. The sequence goes on from CM075769.1 coordinate 56,586,504, forward strand.
GGGTATAAAATAGTAGCACATTATATTTCATTTGCTATCTTATCTATTTTATCTTACTTGATATGGCTATAACATATACATATACGTCACCACAACTTATTATCACTCATTGTTCCACCTAACGTAACGCCTTTAACAACTTTAACTCATGAACACCAAGGAACGTATAACTCTTAGCAAGTATGTAGCCAATTCACTGCTTAAAACTCAAATCATGCTCATTCAATTACATACACATATCAACAAAAATATAGAACTTATACAATTACATATGCATACAGACAACTTTATTTTCTGTACTACACCCACGACAACACAACTATATAACCAAACATATATACCCAACATCTTTAATGTGCAAATGCTATACAACAAATATATAGGTCAATAACTCCTCAAACCAACTCATATTACACATGTACACGCATATATACATATCTATTACTAAAAATTCAGAATTTAAACCAACTCCTTCACCTACTGTTTCACACATGCACGTCAATAGCCATATCTAAATCATGTAGAACTTTGATTAAATTAATATATAACAAGTATACTGAGGATTTATGCCACAACTTAAATCATTAAAAGAGTTTACACATATATATACATATATACATACATAAATAAGTAGAAATTTCACAATAGAATTAAACCCACTTACATGCTATGACCTCTAATGCGTTAAAATCTTACGTTTTCTAGGTTTAATGAGTAGTTTAGCTTGGTTTGCAGCTAGGTCGCGTTTTGCTTCTGGGTTAACGGGTAAGGGGGTGTAGTGAAAAAAAAATGGGAAAGTTGTCTTGGTTTGCTGAACTTAAACTGATCTAATAGCCTTTCATATATATATATATTACTAATGTTTAGTTTTGATAACAAATTAGCTTTAGCTCAATTGGTCAAAGCGTGTGCAAAGAAGGAAGAGGTCACGGGTTCAAATATTCCTAACTATCTACTTCAATTTTGATAAGTTCTTCTTCTTCTTCTTTTTTTTTTCCCCGCTTATTAACAAATATAGAATAGCGTTTAAATAACATGAAATAACAATGATTTAAACATGGATGCACATAGTATAAGCATGAGGTGTCATGAGATTCTAGTGCTGGGTATTACAGATGGTGAGATTCAGAAACATGTAAGTGTGACCAGAAAATCCCGATCGCCTATAACAAGTTTAAGATCAAAGTAGATCAAGGGTTGGCTACTTTATTTTCACCTTTTTAGCATTTGTATCTTTTTTTTTAGATGAATTATATTATTCTATTTTGCAAAATTTTGAGTGGCAAAAAAATGCTATTTATAACTACTTCGTAGTACATTTCAGGGGAGAAGAAAATAAAAGTTAAAGATGGAAAGTTCTCTTTTTTTTTTTTCTTTTCTTTAGTTTTCTTTGTTAATATATTTTGTACTTAATATCCTTTTTAAGTTATACACTTATTCGTTGTGTATGCAAGAGGCTCGAGTTTCGCAGGTTATTGAATTTCTTTTTAAAAAGTCAAGTATGATTTGGAAAGAGATAGAAATTTTATGTTCCGTTCGGTTGAATGCAACAATACATGTAATATAATATGTTCATAATATTTGTGAGACTTGCATTAGATTTGAAACTCTCGGTCTACTAACTAATATTTTTACCATTTGTTTCCATTCCTGAGTGCGGGTATTGTGATGTTTGTGGGTGTAATGCAATGAGATGCAACTGGATGATTTCTTAGAAGTGTTCTCAAAAAACAAGAGTGAGCTTCTTTAAAGAAATGATATATGATAGAGTATTACTTTTTGGAGTATTTGGTTCATAGATTAGTTTTTTATTCCTGATAATCACACACATTTTTAGGAATATTGTAAAATATGTTTGTTATAACAAAAATATTCTTGGGAATATTTTCTCAAATTTTTGGAAATATTATAATATTGTGTTTGGTTTGCACTTGATATTCTCGGGAATCTTGATTTGTTTTTCAAAAATATCCATAACTGAAAAAACAACTCTAATATCATATTTAATGCATTTTTTCTTGTATCTGTACAATCAACTTATTAATGATGTCACAAATATTTATTATTAAAAAAAATACTAGTTAACAATAGAGTAAACAAAAAAGTAAGAATACACCATATTAACTTATCAAAGACAATAAAAATTTTGGCCTGGAATAATTACTCATAATAGGTATTGAGAATATTTGTTTATATTTAATGAACTAACTAAAAATCTATATGTAGCTTTTATTTGGAATCTGCTTATTAAAATAATAAACATGGAGGATTGTCTTTCTATATGTTCTCAATATTGTTTTGTAAAGCATTTTCTTGAGTAAACTTTCCCAGAATTTGGAAGAAGCTGAGCCATTAATCAAAAGAGATAGTGATTGATGTTTTATACTTTAAAACTTTTATAATAAAATGGGTGAAGTGCTCCAAACTCCTTTATACTTTAGCAAAAGTACACAATACCCCTCTATAGTTCAAAAACTCCCTGAACTAGTCCCTATATTTTTTAAAAGTGCACAACACCCCCTTACAGTTATAAAATCCTTCATATTTAACGGATTTTGTAAAAAAGACGTAAATATTCTCATTTTTTTGTTCATTTCTCTCTTTTGCCATTTCCTCTTTGGTTTAGGCCCAAAAAAAATAGTAATTTGGTCAATTTATATAATTATTTAATAGATAAATTCGTTAAAAATAAAAAAATCTCACTCAACACGTGTGAAGTACACTCTCCGTTAAATTTAACGAATTTTTTAACGGTAGGGGGGTGTTGTGCACTTTTGAAAAACTATAAGGACTAACTCATGGAGTTTTTAAACTATAGGGGGATGTTGTGTACTTTCGCTAAAGTACAAGAGGGTCTGATGCACTTTACCCTAACAAAATTAAAGCTTTGGAATGGTCCCTTGTAATTGGTAACACAGAGAAAAAAAAATGGCGTATAGAGAAATGCAAGTCATTAATCATATCTATTATTGTTTCAAAGTGAAAAATTACGGTATTCATACTTTCTGCAATGTATGCATTGAAATTAATTAAAAACGATACTACAAAGAACAGACAAAAATAAGGATCATCGATAACTATTATAATAGCAAAAGGTTAATTCATTTATTTATCACAAACTTTTTTAAAATTTTGAAATAAAGACAAAGAGTAATCTCAACAAAAATATAATTTCAGAGAAGATATGCTTTTTAATAGAGTAGAAAAATGACGCTCAAGAACTGAATATATATATATATATTTGAGTCAGAAAATGAAATTCCATACTCGTTAGAAATTCCCAACCCCTTTCTTAACGAATTTTAACTAGTGCTTGTCGCGTTGAAGGTGTTGATGCTGCAATATCAATGGGCCTTTTTGGGTTTCCACAATTGCTTCTTTTGGCATTGGCACCTCATGATTATTGTCTAAACTTCTTGAAATCTCAATGCCTTTTATATTGGCCTGGTCATCTGCAGCATCTTCCTTTCGCGACATTGGTATCTCAAGACTCTTTCTGGCCTCTGCTGCTGTTGTGGCCCTTGGAATTGGTAAATCTGGATTCTTGTTTAACATCCTTCTTGGGGTGATTAGAACACATACCTTACCGGGAAGTGTGGAGAGTTTGAGATCGTGAGATGAGAAGATGATGATTTTTTATGGATGTCTTAAGTCAAGTAACGATTGTATCAGAGAAAATAGGAAAAAATTATTTTTAGTTAGTATTTTTGTCTTTTTATTTTATCCAAATTATTCTCACAACTCAGGAATAACATATTCCCATCCCTTTATATGTAAATAAATTTTGGTTAAAATATGAAAATAAAGGATTCCCAAGAATCTAATATTTCCAGGAATAATTTTTTAATATACGAACCAAACATGTGAATGTTACATTCCTAACTCCTTATTTCCACGAATATATTTATAATCTGCAAACCAAACACCTATACTCAGAAACTTAGAAGGAAAGTTAAGCCTTTTTGTTGCAGATTTGATCCTCTCCTATTTTTATCATCTCTAATATATTAGAGGATAATCTCGTCTACATATTTTATATTTTAGTCTAAATTATTAACTATTAGATCAAAACATTAAAAAACATTAGATAAAATTATCAAATCAATTTATACCTTTCATTTCAAAACCAAATCATGAAAATATGTAAAAAGGTTTTAGGCTTGTTAGGTTTAGTCATACAAAAAAGAAAATTTTTAGATTATATAGAATCATCATCAAAAAGAAAATTTTAGACTTTTCAAATGATGGTAAAGATTAATTTATAGATTTAATATAATGACTTACATTCATTTAATCTAATGGTTAATAATTTAGATTCAAATATGATATGGGCGGACGAGATCATCCCTCCAATATATTGGAGATGATGAAAATATGGGAGGATCTAAATCCTAAAAATTGAATCTAACTTAGTAAATAAATGATGTGAAGAGTGGAATTTAGACGACTGGAGAAATATGAAGTGCTTTTAATTTGAAGTCAACTTGTGACAACAAAATTTGTAGTTTTCCTTGATTTACGGAGCTTTTTCTTTTTAATTTTTTTTTATATTTTAGTAAAATGGATATCAAAATCATAATTTGTGAAGCTATTTCTTTAAACTAAAATTATGATGGAGAGGAGTCGGATCCTATATCTGCAATCTTTAGCAAGCCTTCTTATTAGTCTCATGCACCTTGTAGATGTGGCTCTTGACTTCGATGTTTCCCGTGTTATCGATCTTCTTTAGATATATCCAAGAAGTAAACACCGGACAAATTAATACTCTTAGATATTGTCAAGGTCTTATTTTTGCCTTTGATATTAATGGAATTACTTGTTTATTGTGTTTTCTGGTTTCATCAATGCATTTATATTTAGATTAAATATTTATATAAATAGTCATCTTGTGAACATAGTTATGAAAGGTTCATGGAAAAAGTCTCAAATTTGAATTAATTAGCACTTATTATGAGTTAATATATCTTAAGACATATTTGTCTACGCGATTCACGGTTTACTCTTATTATATCATCTGCATTAATGCTTGTCCTTGCACGATAATTGATTGCATGCCTTTGTCTTTTATTTTTTTATTTAAGAGAGACTTAAATTGTATATACTGCTAAAAAAGGTCACTAAAAAACTATAGCCGAAGCACTAAAAGCCTTTACCTCTTTGTGTGATTAAAAATGGGATATAAATTAAAATAATAAACAATTTAAAAGACACATTAAATTTACGTGAAAAATCCCGTTAATAGGAAGGGAAAACCACAAGACTGAGAGGTCCAAAATACTTCCACTATTAATAATAATAATAATAATAATGGATTACAACAGATCTTCCCTAGGCAAGCTAATTATTAGTATATTTGAAACAACATACTAATATTTTATCTCTATCAGGCTTAAATTAATTCTTCTGATCGAATCTCTCACACTACACGGAGGAGTGAGGACCACTCACAATATTTATCACTCACATTTAATGTTTCTCACTTCACCCTACTACTCCAATCACTTGGTAGAGAGAGGTCCTTTTGTATGAGTTGATTGGCTGATCTTTCAATCCTTCTGGAGCCTTCTGTCAGCAAATGTGGAATTCCAGCGAGCTTTCCTTGTTTTCAAAATGCCATCTCCAAGTTTTAAGACAAACTCTAGCGTTTTTTCTATTTTGTCAAATGCATTAGCCATCATTGCTTTTGTTTTCTTTACCCAATGCAATTTTTAGGTCGGGCTGCTATATCCCGAGAGTTTTAATTCGAACTCAGCTGTTACGTCAGGTAAGGGGACGCTAGCATATCCCAATCTTTGAGTGGTGGTTAATCTAGTTTATGTTTTGTAGATTGGTTGAGTGGGGGCGTTTCCAACAGTTCTCAAAAAAAAAAAAAAAAAAAAAAAAAAAAAAAAAAAAAACCAACACATACATATCAAAACATATAATAAGAATTGTGTAATCTCTAACACTCACACTCACAACGAGAAACATACTACTAAACCAAAAGTTCGGTAGTCATACCTTCCTTTTGCTTATAACTAAAGCTTACAAAATACTATCCGTAGAATACACTAGGAAACAACAAAGAAAAGAATGACCAAAGGTCAACAAGCATTATCATTTGATTTTCTAAGTAGCTTCTTAGGAATTAGTATTCTTGGTAATGTTATAATGTTATGAGAAAAATTTGATATATATATATATATATATATATAAACTGATCAAATTATTTCATTATATTTACATTAACAATTCACCGTTATTAAATTTTTAAGTCCAAACTTAGTTTGATGAGTTGGCTAGGTACACCATATCATTTTTGCAAGCTTCAACACGAAATTGTTATGTGTACATACTGTGTGGAGGCTGTAGTTGTGTGAATGGAAGAATCTGCGCGCTTAAAACTACACAAACCACCATATGAAAGAAGATAATATTCATTCAATTGTTGACCGAGTCCGCACAAAGAAAAGGGTTTGAAGCTCATGTTAGAATTTCCAATTTATTAGTTACTATTAATTGGGATAGTTTATTATTTTGAGAAACGGGTTGAGATTAATTAACTCGTAAAGTTTAGTACATAATTTACACCGATTCACTCTAATTGCCCTTAAGTTCATCTCATTAATATTATTTTTATCAGTAGAGTAGAGTGGTATATAATGTGTAGAGTTTATTTAATTATTATAGTAACTTGATATCAGGCCAAGACAATAGGGCTAGGCTTAATACTAATAGTTTATATATTACACTATTAAGGTTGACTTGTCCCATTGAGACTTGAGAGTCACCATACAAGATTTGGAGAAAGAAAGAGAGAGGGAGGAGGAGAGGGAGTTTCTATTTTAAGATATGTCTACCATAACACGCTGCTCAAATTTTTTAGCAGGGTTATCACCAAAAAAAAAGAAAAAATTCAAGAGATGATTGCAACAAATAAAGAAATATGACATAAACTTCTTGTATATTTTAAATCATATTTAATAATTGTTTATTATATTGTTAAATTTTCTATTATTAGATACTATAAATTCTAACAGCTAATACTAGTATTCATGTGTAACATGAACCAACTTCATATCTCACTAGGGAGAAAGGGAACAATGGCCGTAATCTACCAAGGAATTCACAATCTAGAACCACCCAGAGTCTACATTCTCAACCATATATAGTAATCTTAACATTTTAGGCAACTTTTGCGTAATAAACACTGCTGAATCTTCTTCAAAGCCATGATATTGGTCCATATATCTGAATAGTGTAATTTACGGTGATTCAACCTATATTCTCTTCTTACTATCCTTCCCTTGAAGGGACATCGTGTTCAAATTTTGCCACATCAACGTAATCTTTGTGAATGAAACTAGTGTTCAAATTTTACAGCGGTACCACCCTATATATGTACGAAATTATTGCTTAATTATCTGGTTAAAAAGAACAAAAGAGGAATTAGATAGAAGAAAAAGGGAAGTTAGAATTGTTTAAAATATTATTTTCTGCTTGTATTTTTCACATATAGAAGGAACGCAATAGTCGCTTTTTTGAAAATAAAGTTATAACGGAGGACCAAATTGTGGCAAAGATTCGTGAAGATATGAGATTGAAAATGCTTGTTGAGAAATCGTTTAGAAACGATTTTAACATAGAACCCTTTATAACTATTGGAACTTGAATGTATTATTAGTCTAGTTTTGAGATTTTTGGTAGATGTCTCATTCCATGTATTATTTGTTTTTGGAGTTTAATTTAATGATACTTATTGGCTTAGCCAAAAAAAAAAAGGAAGGTAGAACATTTTATTTTATTTTTTTAAACTTACAATGGGAAAAAACAAAAAGAAAGAGAAACTAATTACCATGGCTAATTTCTTATAATTAATTGATGTAAATATCACTCCACCCTCTCTGAAACTCTTATATATCAGTCCACCCTTTTATGTTAGTAAAATTATCAAAAATTCTTTTATAATTTTTAAAAAACGACACACCGTCCCTTTTCGTCTCTTTTAAACTAACGTCATTAAAAAAATTTTATAAAATAATAATTTTACCCTTATATTATATTTTTTTTTCTTTTTCATTTTTCTTCCTCCTCCCACTCTTTTCATCAAAAAAACAAATATATAAAAAATTTAAATTTTATCATCTTCCTCACCTCAGCACCCCCCATCCCTTTCGGCCCCCATGTGTGTGTAGGTATCTAATGCAAAGTAAATTCTATGTGTGTGTGGATCTTTAATACAAAGTAGACCCTGTCAGCCCCCCATGTGCGTGCAGACATGTAATATATATAATATTTTTTGGTCGGAACAGACATGTAATATAAAGTAGATTTTTTGTACTAGAGGTCATCATGCGTTTGCAAGTCTTTTGCGAAAATTATTATTAAAGCGTTTGAAAAATAAGAATAACGTCTCTCGCATGGTGATGTATTATTGGAATCCGTGCACGTACAGTAGGCACAGAAGTGTAATTAATATTCATGCATCTCGTGGCTACTTCGTTCTATTATTTTGAATTGGTTATTGACTTTTGTTTTGTTATAAATAATTTAATTTACTGCATCATTTATTATTTTTACTTGTTAATGAAATATTGATTTTTTTACTGATACGAACAAATTATGGGATTGCACTGTTATTGTTTTTAAGGACTAATTATCCTGTGGGTCCTTAATTATTATAGTTTGTATTTAATTAGTTTTTTATCTTTTAAAATAATGATACTTGATCCTTTATTTTTTTAATTTATACTACCGTTAGTCTTTTTACTGAAATTCGTTAAAAATCTAGTGTATAAGGCTCCGTTTGTTTGCCGTCAAATAATTTGTAGGAAAAAAATATTTTTCTAAAAAATAAAATATTATAAAATATTTTCTGGTGTTTGGATGTACAGTGAGTCTCGAAAAATATTTTCTTCTCTCAAATGACATGAAAATATTTTCTAGAATTTTATACTAGCCGCAATTATTGACCGAAAAATATTTTACAGTTGACTAATTTTTCTGTGTTTGGTAACACTAGAAAATTAAACAAAAGTAGCCGCAATTGTTGATTGAAAAATATTATTTAACTAATTTTCTGATGTTACCAGATACTGAAAAATCTAAAAAGTATTTTTTTTAAAAATATTTTACGGCAAACAAACTGAGCCTAAATCACGTGAATGACATATGATGACAAAATTGGCTAATTATGAAAGGCAAAAATGTCAACATAATATTTTTGTCTTCTACAATTATTGAGCACCTATATTTATTAACTTTGTATGTGGTAGTTGAGGCCGAGCATGTGGTAGATGAGGCCGAGAATAGGCCTATGGACAGAGAGAAAAAATAGAGAAAGCAGAAAAGATAAAGGAAGAATTTCCCAAAAAAAAAAGAGGAAACAATAGAGAAAGCAGATAAGATAAAGGAGGGATTTCCCAAAAAAAGAAAGGAAGATACTTCAGATATTAAATGGATCATGCCAGGTCCCTCTTTCCAAAGAACCCCAAGTCCATTTAATGGACCCTGACCCTCGGCTCTTTTTCGAAAGAGACCAAAGTTCCTTTAATGGACCATTGGTTCCTGATAAAAACATTTAAACAAAAAATAAATTTACGGTGGACCAACTTTGTCTGTTTCTAATTTAGCGTCAGACCAACTTGTTCTTTTTTGTCAAAATCAGACCAACTTGCGAAGTTATGCAATTTTGTTGTTAATTTGTCGCTAACCATTTAACTATAGAATAGCTACGAAATTTTGTAATTAATTTTAAAAAATAAGCATTACAAATCATAATTTTTTTATTAAATGTATCTTAAAGTCTATTGATAATATAAACAAATATTTTTTAACTCAATTTGAAGTCAAAACCATTTTTAAAAAGAAAATCGGCAACATCAGATTAAATAAAGTATAACTATTTATAGTTTGTATTATTGAGACTAACATGTCATTATGTCAAATTATATATATTCCATGTTTTGGACCTATAATTATGTTCAACATTAATTCTTTTATAATTTTACTTTGCTTAGCAAAAAAATTATAATATGCAATGCTTATTATTGAAGTTTTTACTACATTTAGTCGCTAGTCACGGAATTATGATTATAATATGCAATGCTTATTATTGAAGTTTTTACTACATTCAATCGCTAGTCATGGAATTATGAAATTCTGTAGCTAATCTGTCACTAAATCATAGCTACAGAATTTAGTAATTAATTTTAGAAGTATTACAAATCATAATTTCTTTTTAAATGCAAAATCCATTGACAATATAAATAAATATTTTTCAACTTAATTTGAAGTCAAAACCACTTTTAGAAGAAAAATTGACAACATCGGATTAAATGGGGTATAACTATTTATAGTTTGCATTGTTGAAACTGACATGTCATTACGTCAAGTTTTTTATATTCTATATTTTGGACCTATAATTATATTCAGAATTAATTGTTTTGTAGTTTTACTTGACTTACCAAAAAAGTATAATATGCAATGTTTATTTTTGATACTTTTTTTGAAATTTTTATTAAATTCCATCTCTGTTTAGTGTCGGAACTTCCAAAGTTCACCATTGGAAAGGTGATGGATTAGCAACGAAGACTTTTATGACTGTCGTTATTCTCTCGCAAACTAACTAGCCGTCACTAATCCGTAGCGATTTAGCAATAGATTAATGACAGAATTTAGTAATAAATTTGTATGTCACAGTTTCATCGCTTAGCGCTAAATAAACAGAAAAAATAATTGTCATTAAAATCTATCGCTCGAGTTAATTTTTCTTGTAGTGGTATGCCATCAGACCATATGCATTTAAGTAACAACAGTCGAGCTAAGTTATTTTATTTATTATTTTTGTTGATACGTCTGCATTTACATTTAAGTAACAGCATTCGAGCTAAGTTATTTCATTATTATTTTTTTGATTTGTTTCAATGGAGTTAAAGCCAATTACAATATGATTATTTTAAGGAATATTTAATTCTTATTCTTCTCTATGAGAACTAAAAGAGGACGTAATAGCTGAACAGTTGGGTAATTTTAAAATTTTTTAATCAATGTACTCAGCAACGGAACCAAGAATTCAAGATTAAGGAATGTACTCGTACAATAAGAGAGATCATAATGCATCCTTATACAGTAAAAATATTTAATATAATAATTTTAAAAAATTAAAATAAACTTTTTTTTTTTCTTCAAGTTGAAGAAATGTACAAAATACATCCTCACACTTAAGTAACTCCACCACTGAATCTACCCACATGTTTGGCCTCTCGGTAGTATACATGACAAATATTATAGCTAGCTAGGATGCTGTGCCATTATTCTCTAGGAATGAACTAGAATGGGCCAAGTTTCCAAAAAGGTGCGAGTATATGGCTGGTAAATTCAGCTGCGTATCTTAAAATAATTTAGCATATTTTTTTTCCATCGCGTGAGTCCGTGACCAACTTGCACTCTTGTTGACACAAAAAACTACGAGAACTCTTGCACTGAATATGTGAAACCTGATCAACGTGCACCCTTTTGACCAAAAAAAAGAAAAAAAGAAAAAAAAGTGCACCCTTAAAGCTTTTAAAAGCTAAGAGAAATGTGTTTCGCATGGTGATGTGTCATGGGTTTCGCCGTGTGCACCCTTAAAGCTTTTAAAAGCTAAGAGGCCGTCTCTATTTGATTTCAAAAATATTAAAATTAGTAAATTTTACGTATATTTAAAAATTTATTTAAAAACATCAATTATAATTATTTAAAGACACAAATTATAAAATTAAAAATTAAAAATACATTATGAAGACTCCAATAATAATGCCCTTTCATCATATTGAATTAACAAAAAAAAAAAACAAATGTTTCACATGGGTAGTTGGTTTTATTGATATCCATGGCCGTACATATGCCTTCATGTTGCCTATTTATAGGAGCTAGAAAAGCATAGCTAAGCACAGCAAAGCACAGCAGCATCTCTTGTGGTTATACTCAAGTGAGCCAAGAATTCTCATTACCTCCACAGCTATGGAAATCACACCCAGCCCAATAGCACCACCAGAATCGGCAGGCTTTTTCCGCAGAAAAGATTTCCCAAACGGTTTCGTAATCGGTTCAGCAACATCTGCTTTTCAGGTTTATATTACCCTCCCATTAGATTTATTTTTAACCCGAAATAGAGGTTGATGCCGTGGTTTGAGCAGGACTCTAAGTCTGTACTAGTACTATTCAATGCGTATCTATATGTAATGCGTTTATTTTCTTTTAGGTTGAAGGTGGTTTACGGGAAGGAAATAGAGGTCCAAGTACCTGGGATGAATACTCTAACAAACACAGTATGAACTTGTTTCTTAAGTTGTTGGCTTCACTTGTATATACATTATCCACCTCGCACATATTCGTACGTATCGGCAGCAATATTACAATAGATGAAAAAATAAAAAATAAAGAAGAAAGAATAATGCAAGGAAAAAAAAAACGAGTTATTCTAATTGATTTATTAAGGAAATTTAATTATGAAATGGCAGATCTATATCACCCTTATCATGAAGATGCAGTTGGCAACTATTACAATTATAAGGTATCAAGCATTGCCACTTCTTTATTTTCCATTTTAGCTTTTCGAGGGGAGCCAAACAATTAAATAAATTATGATATGAATTTTTAAAAATTGTTACAGGAAGATGTGAGTATCATGAAGGAAGTGGGTTTTGATGCTTACAGATTTTGGATTGCTTGGTCCAGAGGAATGCCAAGTGGGTAAATTATACTACCATTAATCGAATGTTTTTATATGGCAAGATATTATGTCTTTTTAAGATAATATATTAGGCCCGTGTATATTATGTTTTTATAATATAGTATTATAAAATTTTACAGAAAAGGTCAAACATAATTATTCCTTTTGTTCTTAACATTTCAATTTTTCAGATGGGAGGGAAGAAAGTGAAGAAGGAATTGCGTTTTACGAGAAGCTTTTGGTCGAGCTGCAAGCTAATGGTACAACTTATTAACCTTTAGAATCTCTAAGTTATCATGTCAACAAATTTTTTTATCTAACTTAAGGTTTGCACGGTACAAATTACAGGAATTGAACCTTTTGTGACTCTTTGGCACTTTGATTACCCTCAAGCACTAGAGGATGAATATGGTGGCTTTCTGAGTTCTAAAGTTGTGTAAGTTAATATTGTTATTCTTGATCCTATGACCATATCGTTTCATGTCCAATCTTGAGATGATGTGGTATAAGTTTGGAAACACCAATTGGCCTCCAAAGTATTTTGTTGAGAAAAGGGGAGACTGGTGATAATTCATTGCACTCACAAGTCACAACACCCACTTATAAACTACTCATCGATGTGAGATATTCACAAATTTGAAATTAATCCTTTACAGGGAAGATTTCAAAAATTATGCTGACCTATGCTTTAGAAGGTTTGGTAATAAGGTAAAAAATTGGATAACTTTGAATGAGGCAATCACGTTTTGCTTCGGTGCGTATTATGACTACAAGATGGCACCTGGTGAACCGGTTAATAATGCCACCACACCAACTGGGAGGAGCCTAAAACGCTCAAATGTATCAAAAAGAGCCATACCCCCCCTATTCAGCAGAAGATTCTCTCAACTTAAACCACGATCACCTGAGTTAGTAGGGCAAAAGAGAAGCTATGGTAATGCAATCTCAGGAGACGCACCATCGTCTAAAATTGCAAGGGTTCCAGATGCTGGTAGAGACCCGTATACAGCAGCCCACAATCTACTCCTTTCTCATGTAGCAGCAGTACAAGTATACAAGGATAACTATCAGGTTCTTCAGTAATTTTTAAACCATATATATAGTAATATTTAGATGAATTTATATATGCTAACCTAAAGTATATTTATGGTGTAGAGTTATCAAGGGGGCCAAATTGGTATTACCCTGGTGTCCTATTGGTGTGTACCTTACTCCGATCTTGACAAAGATAAACAAGCTACACAACGAGTTCTTGATTTCATACTTGGATGGTACGTAAGAATTTTAATTACCTTTTCTCTCAATATATATAATTTTCTTTGTTTGAGCGTACGTCTTGCATAGCAAAAGATATTTATGGTTTTCTATAATGGTGCTCTCCGTCCTTGTATCGATCCCCTAAGTAGTATCCTTCTTCATCCAAGTTTGTCATTCAACTCATAACCACATTAATGAACTTTTTAATATTAAATTTTGCATGAATGTGTCCAGGTTTATGGATCCATTGACTAAAGGAAACTATCCAGAGGTTATGCGTGATCTTATTACTGATGGTAGACTTCCTGAGTTCACTGATGAACAATCTGCACTGTTCAGAGAGTATCCAATTGATTTCTTAGGAATGAACTATTACACGGCCGTATACGTGGCTGATGATTCTTCTAGTCCTGGTGGAGATTGGTACAAGGACATCCGAGCTTCTTTACTTAGTAAGTGAAAAACAAAACTGCAATTTGTCTACGTCTCTTTAATAGTTATATATAAAAAAAGTAATTTTGATGCACTTGATAATTTTTTTCTCTTATTTGTGCAGCGGAAAAGGATGGTATACCGATCGGTCCTCCGATAAGTGACTCACCGGTAAGTCCTTCAATTCAATTTAGCATCTTTTGCAAGTGCTACAATATTGGAAGTATATACCGCGTTCACGCTCGCGTAAGGGTTCGGTGCCTTGGGTTGCAAAGCCAAATCTTAAACCTGGAATATTAAAATTGACCCACTTCCCAACTCTTTATTTCCCTAGTTGAATTATCATTTCAACTTAACTTCAAATTTATCATTATCACCCATTTCTAACACGAGTGTATCTTAGATAGTTGGGTCAAGACTCAAGAGTGAGGCCTTATAATTTGTATAGTACTTCCAGTTACTTTGAGAATTAGTGGGAAATTAAATTCCACTGACATGTAGTGTATTTGCGCAACTCTTTCATTCACATTGATGTAATATATAGTAGAAAAATTACATATTATAGTTTAAAATAGTTAGAAAAAGTATAGATTCTTGTTAGAGGAGATAAATGGTTCCTCTGTTGATTGCCGATAAGAATGGTTGTTAAGCCACTAAGATTTTGCTTTATCAATTTTCACTTGTTATAATCGTCTCTCTTTTTCTTTCTCTTCTGTTTGTTTGAACTATTGCAGACTCTTTCTGGTTGGTTGTACTTATATCCTAGAGGGATTATGGATCTCCTAGTGTATACAAAGATGAAGTATAACGATCCAGTTATATACATCACAGAAAATGGTATTTATTAGACTATTATCATCCAATGTCTTTGAGTTATATTATTATCCTATTTATTTTTATTGAATTTTCAAAATTTTACAAAATTTTCAAAGATAATTTATGGAACTATTTTATTGACAATTATTTTGCAGGTACTATGGAGCTAGACGATAGCTCTTTATCACTCTGGAAAGCACTCTATGACTATAGGAGGATATCTTTTTACTATACTCACCTGTGGTACGTTAGGCAAGCTATATGGTAAGTATCATTGCTTTGATTGATAATGGAAGGAAAGGAAATAAATAAATAACATATATAACCTATGTCTTGCATGGGAAAATAACAAATATACAAGAAGATTAAGGATTATATATATCACCATCTCCATCTTAAATTGAGCATCTACTTTTCTCTCTCTCTCTCTCTCTTTTTTTTTTATTAAACAAAATTCCGTTTGCGTAACATTATACATAAATCCAATTTGTCACTTTTAACATGCAAATACTCTATATTGTAGTATTTTCAGTGAATACAACTATTTCTATACTAATTTCATTGGAAGTTCATTAAATTAATATGAAAAATTAGTCTAAAATACACTGCGTTGACTGAAAAAGGTGAGCATGGAAGGAAGATATTATTCACAACTTGCAAAAAGTTTAGCACCTTTGGCATGCACTGTTATGACAAACTGGACTCTTATCTAGATAGGTGAACAGGAGGAATATCTGGAAACATGTCTTTTAGTGATCACTGTTGTGATGAAATTTAAATTATATTAAAATAAAAAAGATCTTTAGTGTTTTATAAACAATTTTTTTGGTGTAGAGCACAGACGCAGTGAATAGAGAAACTGTATTACCAATTTTCTTATTGTCAATTGTTTGACCCATGTTGTAGGCTTGGTGTGAATGTGAAAGGATATTTTCAATGGGCACTCTTGGACAATCTGGAATGGAGCAATGGTTTCAATTTTCGATTTGGCATCAACTATGTGGACTACAAGGATGGTGCAAAGAAAGGTTCAACAAGATATCCAAAACTTTCTGCTGGATGGTTCAAATTTCTCTGTGAAAAATAAATTTATGTCTTGACAGACATAAATTGTCACTAATTTAATAAGGATTAATTTCCAATGTTGCTTATCATTTTATAAGAATTTCCAGTGTTGCTTGTATGTCATTTTAATTTGTAAGAGAAGAATCTCTCACTGTGTGGGTTGGTGAAACCCATACTTTTATATCTTAATAAGATTCCGGTCTCTTACCTTGCTTTTATATATTTCTCTAAAACAATGTGCTGAGTCTCAAAGACTCTTTAAAGTTCGTAACTTTATGCATCAAGTATTGTTTTGCAACTCAATATACTGAAGCACTTCTAAATTTTCAACAGACTCATACATTTACTGGATATCATGTTATGACTTGCAAAAGTTTATTATCTTGATAAAGATCTTCTATATTGAAGAACAAAGGCATACCATGTATGAGTATCTACCAATGGACGATGTTTATGTTCCAAAATCCAAAGCTTATAGGAAAAATGGCATTTGTACTACAAACTTCCCATTCCTGGATTGCCTCTGCAAAAGATACCAGAAGATGTTTTCACAAGAATAATCGTTTAAATTTTTTTCGGTCTGTAATAGACAAATTAAACCTAAATGTTATGATAATGTGAGAGAGTGAGCAGGTTATATTGTTAAAAGAAAAGTAGACTTAATAGTTATTATAAAAATAGTGATCGTGATACAACCTATAATTTAATTTCCTAAAAACGGTGATGCTCAAACTTATCAAGGGTCATTGATTACGTTCTTAGTCGAGTTTTCAGCATAACAAAATAGAGGATCCAGCGTCAATCTATCAAATAATCATGCATGTAATGGTGTTGTTGGACAAACTCCTACAAGCATTTAGAAAATGTGAGGTGAAGATGATAACTCCTTAATGATAACTGATAGTAAAGCATCATGTGGATCTTTTCATAAATTAAATTGATGACGGAGAAAGATCGAGGAAAATGTTGTATGCAAAACAAATCCCTCGCACAAATTCTATTCCGCTAAGAAAAGTTACTAGTTTCTTTAATTTTAGACAAACAAAAAGGAGTTGGAATTTAAAAGATTAGGTTGTTTTTGTCATAAGAAAAGACATATGATGATATGTGGTGATCATCGTGACTATATTCAAATTATCAGAACATTGGTCTTTAATTTCTGAACTCACGGAAGCCTTTGAATCAAAGTATTCTACAATCCACATACTCCAAGCAACCGCAATGACTCTAAATGAAGCCTTAAGATTTGGGTTCTATTAGAAAGTCATTAAAGTCCATTACAAATTTACTTTTTTTGTTTTGTTTGGGGGGGGGGGGGGGGGGGGGGGGGGGGGTGCGATGTGGTGTGGTGGGTTTATTACTAAGATATATAAAACATATAATCCTATTTGACAAGATACATTAACAGTTCCACTTCATCCCATGTCTACGAAAAAGTGGCAGTGATTACGCAAATGTATTAAGCATTTCAACTAAAGGGAGTGATTGGTAATTTCAGACAACAAAGCGAAATTTACAGATGAAAAGCTCCAACCGAAAATGAACCAATGGAATCCAGACAAAACCACCGACCTCTATATGTAAACTTGAGAGTGGCGTTACTAGTTCTCTACATGATTCATTACTGAGAATGGTGTAAATAAACTCCAACAGATCAATTCTATGTCTTTACATATAGGGGAGAAGACAAATTTATTATCCCATCCGTTAAAATCTGTCAATGGTGAAAGAGCAAAATTTATGAAATATAGAGAAACTGTTGGAGTTTAGCCACTGCATCGTGCTTGGTTCCCTTATCTATAATGCATTAATGCTCGTGCCTTATCGCAAGGATATGGAACCAAGAATGAAGCCATAAGTACAAACCTCTCCTTCTTCCCAAAAAAGATAATAAAATAAAATAAAAATAAAAATAAAAATAAAAATTGCACGAGTAATGACCATTACTAATTTACGATACAAAACTTATCTTTTGAACACGTTTGCTTCTCGAGGGTTTACAATCCTAACAGTTTGTTTGGATTGAGGGAAAGAGTTTAATTAATAAAGGAAAGGAAATAAGAAAATTACAAAGAAAAGAAAATGATATAATTAAATCATGTTTGAATTAGATAATTTTGTAAAAGAGATCATCATAAATGATTATGAGTTTCTTTTATTTGGATTAGAAAGAAAATGAAATGTTGAAAAGATAAATTATATGTGTAGAATGACTTTTAAGTTGAGTTAGAGTTTTTTTTCCTTCCATTTTATTCCAAATTTGAGGGGGAAAAAAAGTAGGCTTAGGAGGAGTTGCTTTGATCACTCCAGTTCCTTCTCCCTTCAAAAACTTCCAAAACAAATAAAGACAATCTCTCCCCTTACTTTCCTTTCCTCATCCCTTCAATCCAAACGTATTGTAAAGGAGCTCAAAGTCTCCATTGGCCCCAAATTATTTTTAAAGTATTCATATGTAGGCCAAAAAAAAAAGTTTTAATTAAAGACCAAAAATTTAAAAAGTTTTAATTGAAAAAAATTATATTTGTGTAATTCTGAAATTATATAATATAGTCTACATCAGAAAAAAGAATTAAATCAGCCCCTGTTATAATCTACTTTATCAAGCCAAAATATTTCAAATTGGTAATTAAACTTGTTTGCTCTACTTAATTTGTAATGTATTTTATAGCATATGTAGCAAAGATTGTTAATCCTAAAATTAATTTTAATTTTCAGAGTGAAATTACTTAAAAACATAAGATGAGTGGATTTCAATTGGCGAAAACAATATTATTATAACATTCCTGTTTCACATATCTTCCTTTTTTGGGATATGTCATCCATCGTCTAGAGCATGCAACATTTTTGCACGCAAAATATTTTGCACTTCTAGGGAAGCCAAGAAAGGACGTGAGAGTATTATGTTGGTTCCGTTGAAATTTTTTATTTGACTTTTGGATTTTAGCTATTTGTATTTGAATTTTATAGTTTTATTTTGTTATTTGAGTTTTTATATAATTTAAGCTCAAATCTCCTTTGTATTTAACTTGTTTAATTAATAAATATGTTACTTGAAAAATTAGACTAAACTAAGTTTTATCCCACTAGGTGGGATTGCTATATGGATCATGCGATATCATTCGTTCCTGTCGAGAGTTATCTCTTTTATAAGTTCTATACACTCTAGGTCTTATCTTATTGTTTCTGCCCAAGTCATCTTAGGTCCTCATCTATACATAATCAAACTATCTCAAACGATTCTCTTATCTTTTCCTCAATCGGGGCTACCCCTAATTTTTCACGTAACACCTCGTTTATAATCTTGTCCTTCCTAATTTTGCCACACATCCATCCCAACATTCTCATTTCAGCCACACATTTTATGAACATGTTGCTATTTCACCACCCAACACTCCAAAACATATAACATATCAGACCTAATGGCTATCTTATAGAACTTCCCTTTTAGCTTAAGTAGTATTTTTCGATTGCACAAGATTGCTGACGCATTTCTCTACTTCGTCTCTCTTGCTTTGATTCCGTAATCAACGTCTACATTAATCTCATCATCTTGTTGAACCATACAACCCAAGTATCTAAAACTCTCTTTTTCTTGTATTCTTTCTGAGTTTAATCTTATCTCTATCTCATTTCTTGACTTATTTTTGCTAAACCTACACGCTATATACTCTGTCTTTGATCTGGTTAGCTTAAAGTACTTAGATTTTAAAATTGATCTCCTAATTCTAGCTTAGTATTTACATTTTTTTTAGATTCTTCTACCAAAATAATATAATCCACAAACAACATGCATCACAACACTTCATCCTAGATGTGGTTAGTGAATTCATCCATGACTGGCGCGAAAAGGTGTGAACTCAAGGCAGATTCTTGATGCAGTCCAATTGTAATCAGAAAAAAAAGCTAAGCTCTCCTTATCTCGTCTTTATGCTAGTCATTGCTCTCTCACACATATCTTTTATCACCTCAACATTTGTCACACTCTCCATAGAATTTCTCTAGGAACTTGGTCATATGCTTTTCTCCAAGTTGATAAATACCATGTGTAAGTCATTTTGATTCTCTCGATATTGTTCTATTAACCTCAAGATAGCTTCCATTGTTGATCTCCCAAGCATAAAAACAAATTGATTTTCTAACACACTTGTATTTCTCCTTATTCTCCTTTCAATTCTTTCCTGGAGTTTCATAGTATGACTTATTAATTTAATTCCTTGATAATTGGCACAATTCTGAATGTCTCATTTATTTTTGTATAATGGTACTCTTCCGCCAAGTATCAGACATCTTCTTACTCCTCAAAATTACGTTAAAAAATCTTGTTAGCCATGTTATACCCTCATCGCCCATGCACCTTAACACTTCAATTGGGATACCATCTGGACCTCTT
Organism: Ehretia macrophylla; assembly: GCA_037974665.1. Taxonomy (NCBI): domain Eukaryota; kingdom Viridiplantae; phylum Streptophyta; class Magnoliopsida; order Boraginales; family Ehretiaceae; genus Ehretia; species Ehretia macrophylla. The sequence goes on from CM075769.1 coordinate 56,607,158, forward strand.
GCATTTTCAACTTTTATCTTTTTGAGTGTCTCCTTAACCTCTTCTCTTCCTATCTGTCGGTAAGATGTGCGGTTTAACTCCTCTTCTAATCTATTTAATTGACCCTAATTTATGTTACTAGAATGACCATCATTAAAGAGTTTGTGGAAATAGCTTTTCCATCTTTTCTTTATTTCATCTTAATTCTTTGACTAGTACCTTATATTCTTCATCCTTAATACATTTTACCTGGTTTAAGTCTCTAGTTTCTTTTCCTTAACTTCTGTAAGTTTCAATACCTCTTTTTCACCTTCTTTTGTATAAAGTCGCTAATAAAATTCTTCGTATGTTTTTGCTTTAGGCAAATATGTTACTTGAAAAAGAAAAAAAAAAAGATCTGAGAGAGACTACAATCTTATCCCAACATGTTAGCTCGCTGAGAATAACATTGTTCCCCAATTTGGCTCCATCTTATGTCTATTCATAGGTCCCTTCATGTATACATGAACAATTTTCTTATGGGATTAGGATCCTCTCTTAACTTGAAGTTATTCTAACCTTCTAACATTATATGATAACCATTCATTTGAATTTCAAATTATAAACATTAGAGAAAAAATACTTCTGTTAAGTGAATAAATAGATAAGATGAAATGTTAGAAAGTTGAAATATACTTTTAATTAGAAGATGATTCAAATTTTTCCTTATGGTGGTTTTTCTTCTACAACTAAAAGAGATTGTTTAATTAGTTTCGTAGAAAACATGCAACTACCTAAATGGTTTCTCAAGCTTGTTTTCTTGAGAGGGCTAAAATCGTCTGATGAACTCTAAAAGGACTTCTAAGGGATAGGTCTTGTGGAGATTCTACTTGGTCTATTTTACGCTTTATGATAAAAGGGGAGTCGACATGACTTAGAGTGGAGATTGTAGGGAATAGAGAAAATTCTCAAACTTAGACAATAAAATAGGAACTCAATACTTCAAACTAGAGAGACGATCAGTTAGTTCACCAAATTCCAATCTAAAATCACACGTTCTTTATATCAAAAGGGATCCAACGCTCAACTACACTCTTTCCGAAATTGCGTTATGGGAGCCGGACAAGGAATGATCATTAGTGTACGCCTACCACTTTCAATTATTATAATCCACTTCACAAAGAGATCAAATAAACATTACTTGTCGGTACTAACCGATGATAGAGACTGCCATAATAAAATTCATTGTTCTTTTCCCTTTTCTAGTTTATTTGCCCTCGCTTTCTCTTAATAGAATGCAATGTAGCAATTTATAAAATTGCTTTAATGGCCTTCTGTAATTTGCTTCCTCATAAAGCTATTTAAACTAAAATTATCTATATTCAATTGTTGTAAGTATTCTATTGGCGTGAGAGGCCAACTCTTTCTATGTAGGCCTAACTAAGTTTAAAACGACAAATAAAGAAAAGAATCATGTAATGCAAATGTCGACAAGTACAATTACTCATGTAATGCAAATGTCGACAAGTACAATAACTTGCTACTTAATTTTCTTTTTCTTTTTGATTTAAGGAAAACATTTTACATTTATTTTCATTAAAACAAACAAATAATGAACAAATCCATATTTCTATATCTTTCTTAATTTACACTCTTTCTTATACCCTATCTAAAAAGGAAAGGGAGAAAAAGGAAAGTCCCTTGATCTACATAAGAAAATTATCACAAGCCACCCAAGCAAAGGATTGAAAAACAAAACGTAAAAAGAATCTATTAACATTTTTAAAGAGCAAAATATTATCGAAATAAAACATCTAAAAGAATTCTATGAACAATATTCCATTAGTTAAATCATTAGGCCCCACGGTTAATCATTTCCATATACTGCTTCAACGACTCTTCCCTCTGCAATCTCATTTCCTCGTTAAACTTCTTAATAAACGCCTCAACTCGGCGATTCAGTTCGTCCTGACTCAACGAAGGCTCTTTACGGATTCTCACACAACGCACCGGCGAGTCACGATAGTCTTTGGTACGGTCCTTGAAAGTCTCCAATTTTTGCACGCGCGGATTTTGAGGGGAGGAGCAGTTTTCATCTACTGCGGCCACGTCAGCGTGACTGCCGTGGTTCTCGAATCTGTCCGACTTTTTTAAGTGCCTCGTGAGCCGCACGTGACGTCCTTCGGTTATCATCCTCCATGTGTTCTCAAGCGTCTCTTGCCTTCTTGGCCTCGCCACCCTTAATGCCCTTCCACCTGGGGAAAAAAAGAAAGCATAATATATATATATTTAAAACTTGTAACTTTAAAAAATAGTTCTTTGATGATCAAAGCTAAATCTATTCATTAAGTATTACTCAAATTAAAAAATTAGAAAATTTGCTAAAAAGGTACGCTAAATAATAATTGATTCATCTACTTAATAGTTAAGCAATCAATAGATATGTGAAAAATTTGAGAATTGTTATATGTTATTTTAGTTTTACGATAAATATTATTTTGTTTTTTTGTGAAATTTATATATATTAATCGTAAAATTAATGCGTGGGTTATACTTTGGATAGAAAAATAGGCGAGAGGGTGTGGCATGTCATGTTTAAAATATTATATGGGAATTTTTGATAATTTTACTAATACAGAGAGTGGGCTAATATATATGAGTTTCACATGAATAGAGTGATATTTACACTTATTTTTATCATATTTTTATTACTTATTATGTATATGATTTGCTGTCATGTTAAAAGAAGTGAAAAAAATAAAAATAATTATTATTTTAGCATGTAAATTAAGTTTTATATGAGATCTAATATATGAGTAATGAAAATGGAGTGAGATATAAGTAATATTCAAAAAATTATGTATATACCTTCAGGACTGGCTTTTAGCGGTTTCCGTTGACCGAACCTAGACATGACCAGAGGCCTCTCCGTTACCGGTGGTACAGTGTCCATTACCGTCGCCGTCTCCTGAGAAATAATCTTCTGCGGCGGAGTGTACGTAGACCTCGAGACAACCACCTCGTCTTCATTTTCAACAACTTGTTCTTCATTTTCCACAACTTCTAAACCATTCACCACCACAGGCTGCTTCACCTCCAAAACCTCTTCCTCATACACCACAGCCACCGCCTGCTGCTGAGGAACTTCCTCCACCAGCGGAGCAGCCACAGCTAAAGCATCGGAAAATTCAATAGGCGGAGGAGTTTTGGCCGAAATCAACGGCTGAGATTGATCGTTGTTGGACGGTGATGGCTCGTTTTGAGTGAAGCGCGTGGAGGCGACGATGGTGATGATGATGCCGTTGATGATGACGTAAAGATATGGCGGTTTGAATAACGAAAGCAAAACGGAATAAAACGTTGGCAGTTCATAGACTGTAAAGTTAATAACAACCGGCACGGTGAGCTTCATCGCAATAGCCAACGAAATGACGCCGCTCGATATTAATAGAATCTTCATCTTAAGTATCCAACTACTCATTGATGACAAACGTTTCTTCTCTTTCAGACGATTATATCAGAGAAGCTATACACATATGACATATACGTATGTGATGTTTGTGTAGGAAATGAGCTGAGAGATGATAAGTGTTTTTGCGAGTGACGCTGAAATAGACACGGAGGCTACACGAATGAGTTATATTGAGAGAGAGATAGGTGGGGCAGGAGAACGCGGTTTGACGATGTGACGAAATGTGAGCCCACTTGTGGGGTGTCTAGGCTGGCCCACGTGTGAGTTTGGAATCAAATTGATTTTGGAGAAAGCAGGTTGGTAAGCTTTTGGGTTGGACATTAACTTTCTGATTTCCTCTTTAGTTTTAATATTATTATTATTATCAGAAGTGTAATTAAGCTGCTCTATTTTAGTTGATTGATCTTTAGAAGCAGAACTCGTTAATAAAAGAATAAGAACAAATATAAATTTATTGTAGTTCTCGATTAGAGTATCTAGTAATCCCTCCGTTTAAGAAAAATAGTTCACTTTTCTTTTAACTCGTCTCATATTATAATCTATTTTTTTTTTAAATGATAGTCAATTTATTAGTTTCTATGATATGTATAATTAATGTGAATCTTTACCAATAATTGTATCATTAATCAATTGTAGTTAGAGTAATTATTATTAATGGAGAAATATATTTAAAAAAGACTTAATGAAATTTATTGTTTTAACTAATGTTAACTATATTTTTTTAATTTGTGTGAAAATGAAAATATGTTTATCTTTATTAGACAGGGGGAGTAATATTTTTCTCTTTTTTACAATAAATGCTTTCGTTTGACAGTCGAATTAATAATAAAAGTTTTTTTGCTAATTTAAATATTACCAGACTGAAACATTTTTTTTAAAAAAAACTTTCAAAACGTGTCTTTCATTTCTAACAAGTGAATTCTACGCACATTGTGACATTATCTTTCTAGAAAAAGTAAAGAGAATTGTTTGCAGCAATAAATAAATAAATAAATAAAAAGGCTCAACTGTTATTACAGTGTAGCTTAACGTGTGAGAGGCATTTCGATCGAATATTGAAGTGGCTACTACTCACTCACTCGTAACGGACACTTACATGACCGTTAGCATCGGGGGATTGTAGCAGGATGCTGAAGCACGGTTTCATTGGCTGCGGGGTTGACCTCCACACCGCCCTTGGTGGGCGCAGCCCTCACCGACCATTGTCCTCTTTTTGGTCAGTGATCCAAAAAGGTTTGCCTCGCGTTTTTAGTCAAAGCTTAGCCAAGTAGCCAAGAGAAGATTCGATTTGAGTGCGCTCTAGCTTGCTTACCAAGTCACAGATACATATTAACGAAAAGGAAAAATGTCGAAATTTTTATTTGCTGAAATTTTAATTTTTAAACAGTAGAATGTTAGTATCTTTAGCTATAATTTATTTTATTGATCAATTGTAATTGGAGTATTAAAATGACTGGAGAGATATATTAAAAATGTTAAGCAAAATTTATTATTTTAATTATATTAAACGTATTTTTTAATTGATGTGAAAATAAAAATAAATTTATTTTTATGGGATGGAGGAACTAAATTTTTTTATCATATAAAAAACGATAAACCCTAACAATTTGTAACATTTAACAACGCTAGGAGCCAATCATTCTCTCTTATTTCCCTTATTGATATGAGTTTTATTTCATCGCAGAATTATTCCTCCTAAAATCTCTTTATTTTATTTAGTGACAAAAGAATGTCTCCCCTGCATTGGGCAGGTTTAGTAGCTAGAGTGATTAATTAGTTTAGCATCTTATAATTCTCTTTCTCTATGCTATACCATTTTTAAACATACAGCTTTGTTTATTGGGCCACTTATTTGTTGACCAGAGATATTTAATATCTTCTTCTTTGTTCCATATGATCACCAGCCAATTTAAGACATTTGTATCCTCATTTATTTCATTGTTAAATTTTATTTGTACACGTATGGTTGATAAGTCAATGCATAATTGCTTTTAAGACTTCTTTATAATATTTGTCACTTGAGATAACCCAACTGTTTCTTCCTAGGGTATCAGGGAGTTTTCAGAAGGGAAATTGCTTCTTTAGAGAAAATGGTTTTCGACTATGGAAAATAAAAAAGTGAGCTTCATACATATTTGTAGGAAAGGATTGAAGGCTGGATACTGAAAAGAAGAACTTTCCTTTTACAAGTATAGCCAATATGAGGATGTTGTCTAAAAAAAAAAAAAAGAGTTTCTATAGATCTTGTCATTACATTTATGGCAACAAGAAATTTAAGTGGATACATGATTGCGTTAGGGATCCGCAAACTTCGAAAATAAATCGTATATAATAACTTGGCCATTTTTTTTCAAATAAATCTAGATAATTGAGGAAATTTAGAGCATTTTGTCCTCAAATTCAACTGTAAGTCTCGCGATAATCAAGAGACAAACAAATTATACTGCAAATTAGATTGTAAAACAAGTTAAGTGTAACAAATTAACTACGTACCTTTATAAATTATGTAAAAATGTTCTTACCCAACTTTCATCCATCTTGTATAGTGACTTCTCCTATTGTCGGATAAGTCAAGTTTATTCTTTTTATAGGATAAATTTCACTGTTAGTTCCTATTGTTTGTATGAAGTGTTATTTTAGTCTTTATTATTTTAAAAGTGACAACAATAATCCTTAATGTTTGAAAAAAGTGATGCGATAGGTCTTTATTATTTTAAAAGTGGCAGCAATAGTCCCCAATGTTTGAAAAAATTGACGCGGTAGGTCCTTAATGTTAGCTTGGAGTGTCAATTTAGTCCCTATTATTTTAAAAGTGACAGTAATAATCCTCAGTATTTAAAAAAAGTGACAGAAATGATTCTTTCCGTAAAAAATAAATGAAAAATACCCTTTTTACTATAAAATTAAAATGTTGATAATTTTTTTTTTAATTTTCTCTTCCTCCATCACTATACACACTTCACACAGTCAAACACACAATTACGATCACACACATGAAGGTAGATTTTTTTTTTTTTTTGTCATAAGAAGAAGGTAGATTGGAAAATAAAAAATAAAGTAAAAGAAAAATACAAAATTATAGTCAAAATGACTATTTTGAAGGATAGAATGTCATTTTTTGAAGGAACAATAACTTTTCCATCTATTTTTAATTAGAAAGACAATTTTTGTCACTTTTTACAAATATCCATTTTTAAAATAATATGGACTAAATTGACACTCCAAGTCAATATTAAGGATCCATCGCGTTACTTTTTTTAAACATTAGGGACTACTGTTATCACTTTTGAAACAATAGGGACCTACTGCGTCACTTTTTTCAAACATTAGAAAATATTGCTGCCACTTTTAAAATAATAAAGACTAAAATGACACTTTATGTAAACAATGAGGACTAACAATAAAATTTGCCCCTTTTTATATATCAATACAATGACTATATTTTGACCAAAAAAAAAAAATCTCAATACAGGGGAGGATGGCTACGTTTCATATATATAACCACCCACCCACCCCCAAAAAAAAAAAAAATTATTGACAATTTGGAAAAGTGTGCATGTCATCTGCAAATTGTGCAAAATGATCTTACTCAAAATTATTGTTTGGGCCCTTTTATATTTCTTTTCTATAAGAACTAGATGAATGAATTGGCTTGTTTATCCTACTAGTTGATGAATAAGCACAAACATGATTTCATCCTCTTTTATGATGATATAATAGAATTCTATTATACTATTCCCATCATGACATGTGTTTCATCGATAACAAACACACGTACAAGATCATGTGGTAAATAATGTTATTTTAGTATTAAATATTAATTAATGTCCTCATCACAAGAGATACTTTGAAATCATGATGGACTTAACGTAATCCATAATTAAGCTACAACATTTGACTAAACTTATTTTCTCATTATGAAATTGAACAAAAATCTAAGCATCTTTCAGAAGTAAATATCATGTAACATCATACTCCCCAACCTTTCTAAGTTTGACCTGCTATCAATGGAAAGGAAATTGATGAGAAGATTCATAGTTACATGGAATGATCATTTATGTATTTCCAATGCCAATTTATGTAACGATAATTAAATAAATGGGTAAATAACATATTATTTTTCTGTGTTTTGTTAAAAATACACAATACCTCTTTGTATTTTAAAAATTAGTTGATTATTCTTTTATGATTTGCTAAAAATAGCTGATTACCCTTTTGTGTTTTAAAAATTAGTTGGTTATCCTCCTGTATTTTATAAAAGTAGCTAATTATCCCTGTCGAGGTTGAAAGTCTCACAGTTGAATTTGGGAGCTGCTTTGGCCGAGCTGGACTTCTCTGGTCCGCCTCCGAGCTGCACTTTCTTGGTCAGCTGTAGGACCTGCACAAGAAAAGCAAGGAAAAGGCGGGGTGACGACCCAGATTTTCCCCTCAGGCGTGCGAACGATTAGTATGTCCGAGCTGATAAAGTAGTTGAGAGCAATTAATAGCGAGATCCCCCCAAATGAAGGGGGTAGAGCTCTATTTATACTAAATTCAGGTCTGACAGCATTTATTGCGACGCAGCTTTATGTCCCATCAGTGCTTTATGTCTCATCGGAACAGCTGGAACTGAGGTCGGGGTTAACGGGGTCGGGTCAGTCATCTAGGTTGGACATTGAGTTGAACGAGCTGCTGACGGAGCGCGGATTAGCCCATCTCTGCTCAGAAGGCCGGCTCATTTAGCTCAGCTCGGGAACCCCTCGTCAATTCCTTCCCCCCTCCCCGAGTCGAGATCGAGTGGGTGAGATCTAGAGATAGGAGTTAATCCTGAGCTGTAGGTGCCCGACCCCGATAGAGTAGGGATGGCCACGTCAGCGGTGCATGCCCAACGAATGGCTGCCACGTCACCTGGCGGTTCTGACGAGACGCGACGTTTGGCCTTCCCGAGGCGAATTTTACGGGCGCCTATAAATAGGGCCACCTCCTCCAAGATTCACTGCACACTTCACTTTCGATTTCTCAAGGAATTCAGGTCGGACGCAAGAGTGGTCGGACGCAACTAGCTCGGAAAGAATACTCTCGCGATTATTCAGCTCGGACCAGATTAGTCGGCCACACTCCGCAGTTAAGGGCATTAGGTACGTCCCGACTCCCTTTAGTCATTCCTGTACATTTGTATTTGCTGTAGACAGGATGGGGAGGTCGGAATCAGAAGACTCTCAGGCTATGGAAGTAAGGTCTTATGGTGGAGATGAAAGTCCGCCGAGCTCGGCATCTACCTCGAATAGGATCCGCGGCGGAGAGAGCACCAGCTCGTCCTCAGGGCCGGCTCGGAAATCTATTCGCGAGAGAGCGATGACGACTGCCAAGTTATTGGGGTCAGATTGGTGCAAGAGGAAGCAGAGGAGGATCCTTTGGCCGACCTGGGAGAGTTCGATGACGGGGATGACGAGGAGCCACTGAATCGACTGGAGGGCATCGAGATACCCCAAGAGTTCTTAGCCGGGGTCTCTGCCACCGAGCCGATCGAAGCCGTCCCAGTCAGTGCTGTTCGACCTCGAAGCTCGGCTTCAGCCAGCGCTTCTTCAATTCGTGGAAAGAGGATCGAGCAGCTTTTTGCCTGCTGCAAGCGTGAGTGCCATTCTACAGTGCAGATGGCGAACGCAAGGCTGAGGAACTGGTCGGTTGACCGGCATCACAAGTTGAAGGTTCCAGGTCGGCAAGAATCGGCGTGTTACCCCCCAGCCAACCACTACACCATATACGATCTGGCCTTCGACGTCATCCAGCTCCCCCTCCCTGGCTTCATCATTGGAATCCTGAACCATTTCGAGCTCAGCCCGGGTCAGATGTCACCGAATGGTTGGGCCATAATGGTGGCTTTCTACGTGTTCTGTTTGGAGAAGGGAGTGGAGCCAACCTTGCGCCGATTCAGGCATTTCTTCGTGTGTAAGCCCAACCCGAAGCAGCCAGGGTGGTTCCACTTCGCAGCTCGGGTCGGCCATTCCATATTCACCAAATGGCACTCCTCGAACAAGGGCTGGCATAACGACTATTATTGGGTGGAGTCATCTGTGAACCCTGGATGCAGGCTGGATTGGCTCCCAAGCCTGAGGAAAACCACGAATGAGGACCCTAAGCTCTCGAATGAGGAGCTTAAAGAAGTTGCAGTGCTGAAGCCCGCACCCGGGATGTTGATAGACATTGACAGCGTGCTGAAATGGGGGCGAATCTGGGATTCCAAGTTGTTTGGTCGGGAGCCCGACCTCTCGAGGGATCATCCCCACCTGATTCCCGACCCGGAAGGAGATGACGGGACTGGCTCGGAAGAGGGTCAGTTTGCAGGATTGGCGTCCGACCTCCCGTCCCGTTTATTAGCTTCGCTTTTTTAGTTGGGTCTTCGACTCACTTTTAACCCCTTTGCTCTGCTTTTTGCAGATATGGCGGATATGAGGAAGCTTGCATACGCCCAGGTGCGGAGGAAGGGTGAAGTCAGTGGCGATGCTTTTGCTCGGTCAGGACCGGTCGACACTGGCCAAGGTCAAAGGCAGCGCCCCAGCGGCCAAGGGCGTGAGGTCGGTCCCGAGGTCTCTTCAAAAGGGGCTTCGGGGTCCCCTTTGCCGAAGAAATCGAGATCGGGCCTAGCGATCCCGGAGCGCTCTTCCTCCCGACCCGAGAACAAAAAGCGACCTCGGCCTGAGCACTCTGGGAAGGGCAAGGCCACGGAGGTGAGCCCTCCCGACCAGCACTTCATGGAGGCGTCCAAGGTGGATCGCGACCCCAAGCTGGCGACGGTCCCAGCTGAGCAACTCTCGCTGGACTTGAGGACGGCCATAGTCACGGTAAGTCCTTAACCATCTTCTGTTAAGGTTGCACTCTTAGCTCGGCTGATTGCTTTATTTTCTGCTGAACAGGCCGAGTCCCACATCCTCTCTGCCCCCAGCTTCTTAATCAAGGCCCAAACTCACTGCGTTGAGCTCGAGCAACGATATGTGGATGCCCGAGCCGAGCTTGAAACAGTGAGAGAGGAGGCCGCTCAGAGGCAGAGGGCTGATATGGCGGAGGTCGAGCGCCTAAGGAAGGAGCTGGACCTAGAGAAGGACCGACGCGAAGCCGCGGCCAAGGACGTCGATCGCCACAAGCGAGAGAAGCGAGAGGCGGAGGCTAAGTTTAAGGAACTGGCGGAGCGGGTCGGCGTCCAGGGGGAGAAGGCAGTGGAGGCCTTCAAGTCCAGCGACGCGGCGGTGGACTGGTTGGCCACGGAAGGCGGGGCCATGGCGAAGTACGCGGAAATGGAGTTCTATTTCCGAGGTCAAGTTGCGGCTCGGGAGAGAGCAAAGACTTTCTTCCCGACTTCCAAGAACGACTACATCGAGATCTTGGAGGTTCCGCCGCCAGAATTCTGGGAGATCCCCGAGCTTCCGTCCGACCTGATATCCCAGGCCAAGGAGGTTACTGAGTTTGTCCAGAAGGGCCTGGACCAGGTTGGGGATGAAGCTGAGGCCGCCACCTCCGCTGCTGCGCCGAAATAGATTTAGCAATGTTTCCCTAGTAGGGCTATTGTAATCTTGCCCGAGCTGGGCCTTTGTAATCAGTTTTTAGTTTTAATGAAATATTTGTTTTGGCTTTATTTGCGTTTTAATTGAGTTCGTACACGTGTACTTTTCTCTTCGCAAATTTTTCTCAAGTTAGTGGGGTCGGACCAATTTAAGGGACCCTACAAACTTAGGCGCAATAATCCGAGCTGGACGCGATTAATGATTTTAACATCCTAATCCAAGCTGGTATAATAAGGGCAACTCATAATGGTTACCAATTCGAACTCGTCAGTCCGTTATAAAATTGGTCAAACTAATGTTGACAAGTATCGAGCTCGAGTTTAGACCCAAGCTAATATACCGACCTGAGGCCGGAATGCACCGAGTTGGAACTTAATCCGAACTGGCAAAACTAATCAAATTGTTATCGATTATGCCCGAGCTGGAACATAGTCCGAGCTGGTTTACTTTATCGTTTGCTCGTGATTAAGCGTGGCCACCGCGTTAATCTGAGTTCGAGTAATTTTGTAGTTGTAGCATTTGCGCCCGGGTCGGGCATTGGGCTGGTTTGTGTATTTATTCCCAAGTCGGGAATCGCACTAGTTTACAAAATCGCATTGCATTGAATCTGTACAAGTAATATTTCGGCCCGGGGCCTTTACAAAATACTTAGGCTCAGGGCCGTTTACAAAATATTACGGCTCGGGGCCGTGGACAGGATATTCCAGCTCGGGGCCGTTTTTAGACAAAATACCGCTTCAAATGTTCTGAATGCCATGCATTTTTTAACAGTTTTCTGTTCTTGTCTCGAAGGTGGAAGGTCCCGGGTCGGACTTCTTTCATGACTTCGTAGGGTCCCTCCCAGGTCGGGGAAAGCTTGTTAGTGGAGCGCGGCAAAAAGATGGCCTTCCTGAGTACGAGGTCGCTGACCTTAATAGGCTTAGGCTTGACCTGTTTGGAAAAGGCTCTTTTCATTGCAGCTTTGCTGGCCAGCATTCTGATTTGAGCTTTAGCTCGGAGCTCTTCGGCGAGGTCGAGCTCTTCACGGATTCGTGCTCCGTTTATTTCTGGGTCATGGTGGAGGGTTCTACTAGTTGGAGACCCGATCTCCACTAGCAGCACTGCTTGAGTGCCGAAGGTCAGTTCGAAGGGCGATTCTCCCGTCGCCGAGCTGATGTTGGTCCGCTGAGCCTACATCACTTCTGGGAAAACTGACGCCCATTGGCCCTTTGCTTCCTCCAGCTTGGTTTTCAGACCCTGCAAAATGATTTGGTTAGTCCTTTCAACTTGGCCATTACTTTGAGGGTGAGCAACAGACGAGAATCTGAGGTCGATCCCAATCTCAGCACATTTGCCTCGAAAGTATGCACTGTCGAATTGCTTGCCGTGGTCAGTGACGATTTCTTTTGGTACCCCAAATCGGCAAATGATGTTTTTCCATACGAAATCCCAAGCTGCCTTTTCTGTTATTCTGGCAACACCTTCAGCCTCGGGCCATTTAGTGAAGTAGTCTACGGCCACGAAGGCGTGTTTCTTTTGGCCGACACTGGTCGGCAAGGGGCCGATGATGTCTAGACCCCATTGATAGAATGGCCACGGGCTTATCATAACTGTGTCATACCCCCTTCCAAGTAGTCCATGAATGGTTTGGTCCAATCTGGATTTAAGTTGAGCTCGGCTACCGCCTGTACTCCCAACTGGATACTAGGTTCAGATACTTCTTCCACGTGGACAAGGGAAGGTCGGCTTTCGCCCAAGGCCAGCCTGGATAGGGCGTCAGCCTTCATATTCTCTTCCCTCAGAATCTGTTGGATCGGGAACCTTCTGAGTGTTGAGGTAGGCTAGCATAGCACTGTCCTTGGCTTCGAACTCCCCTGATATCTGACTAGAGACCAACTGAGAGTCGGTGCTTAGGTCGATTGTCTGTGCCCCGAGCTGAGCTGCAATTTTTAGCCCTGCAATCACCGCTTCATACTCTGCTTCATTGTTGGACGCCGAGAAGGTGAACTTGAGGGAGTACTGGTGCTCATGCCGGTTTGGGTCGAGGATGACCACCCCAGCTCCGCTTCCAGACTTCCCTGAGGCCCCATCCACATGGACCTTCCACACGTCCTCCGGGTCATGCTCTGCTCGGCCAGTGCATTCTACAACAAAGTCAGCAATGGCTTGGGCTTTGATGGCTGTCCTGGGCTGGTAGGTGATGTCGAATTGACTCAGCTCAACTGCCCATTTCAGTAGCCTGCCCGACGCCTCTGGCTTGTGCATGATGGATTTGAGCGGAGCATCAGTCATGACTTTAATCGGATGAGCATCGAAGTATGGCTTCAACTTTCTAGCCGCCGTGATGAGCGCGAGGGCGAGTTTTTCCAAGGAGGAGTATCTCGCCTCGGTTCCCTGCAAGGTTTTACTAACATAGTAGACCGACTTCTGTTCCTTTCATTCTTCTCGGACTAGTGCCGCCGCCACCGCTGTTCCCGAGCATGCCAAGTATATTACTAGCTCCTTCCCCATCTCAGGTTGGGATAACAGAGGTAGCGAGGCTATGTACCTTTTCAGCTCTTGGAAGGCGTTTTGGCATTCCTCAGTCCATTCAAAGTTCTTAGGGTTCCTCAATATTTTGAATAGGGGTGCGCACTTGTCAGCCGACCTGGACATGAATCTGCTTAGTGCTGCGACTTTGCCTGCCAACACCTGGACGTCCTTCACGCAGGTCGGGGGCGCCAGGTCTAGTATCGCTTGAACTTGCCTGCCTTGACGCCGAATGCGCACTTTTCCGGGTTCAATTTTATCCCAAAGTGTTTCATTACAGCGAAGGCCTCAGCCAGGTCGGTTACATGGTCTTCCGCCCTCCTGCTCTTGACCAACATGTCATCTACATAGATTTCCATATTCCGGCCAATCTGGTTCTTGAAGACCTTGTTCACTATCCGAGTGTATGTGGCTCCAGCATTCTTGAGGCCAAAGGGCATGACCCCATAGTAGTAGAGTCCTTTATCGGTGGTGAAGGCGGTCTTCTCCTTGTCCCCGGGAGCCATCTTGATTTGATTATAACCTTTGAAGGCATCCATGAAGGAGAGCAGCTCAAATCCGGATGTGGCGTCCACCATTTGGTCAATCCGTGGTAGGGGGAAGCAGTCCTTGGGGCAAGCTTTGTTGAGGTCGGTGAAATCAATACACAGTCTCCATCCACCCGAGGACTTCGTCACCAGCACCACATTGGACAGCCAGGTTGGGTACTGTATTTCCTTTATGTGGCCGGCGTCCACCAACTTGTCCACTTCTTCCGCTATGATTTGTTGCTTATCATAATGAAAGTGCCGGCGCTTTTGTTTTACTGGATAGTGATTTGGGTCGGCATTCAGGTGATGCTCAATCACATTCGGGTCAATTCCTGTCATGTCAGAAGCAGACCAGGCAAATACATGCTCATTCTTTAAAAGAAATTGGCTTATACCTTTCTTGAGGTTGGCAGATAGTTCACTCCCAATCTTTGCTCTCTTAGTTTCATCGGAGAGTTCCACCTCCTGAAGGTCCTCAGCCGGGCTTCCTCTCTTAGCATCTCTCTTTTCCTCGGGCAGATCCGGTCCCCAGCCGATTTGATATTTGGGTCGGAGTGAGTTTTCATAACACTCCCGAGCTGAAAGCTGGGCTCCGCGAATGGTGGCTACCCCAGCCGGGGTCGGGAACTTCAGGGCCTGGTGGTACGTTGAGGGGACGGCCCTGAAATGATTAAGCGCCACCCAACCTAAGATCCCGTTGTAGGTGGAGTTACAATCCATTATAATGAAGTTGGCCTGCATCGACACCCACTTATCCCCATCCTCCAACTTCAGCGGGAGGTTGATGACTCCTTCGGCTCGGTGGGACTGCCCGGTGAAACCTGCTAAAGTACCCCGCAATGGCCTGAGTCGGCTCCTGTCCAACCCCATCTGCTCAAAAGCGCTGAGGAATAAGACTTCTGCCGAGCTCCCGGTGTCCACCATCAGCCTTTTGACGGTGAAGTTGGCTATTTCAGCGCTGATCACCAGGGGGTCGTCGTGAGGCAATATCACCCCCTCCAAGTCTTCTGAAGAGAAGGTGAGCTCTTGCATCTCCGGGGTCGGTCCCCTCACTGGTCCATACTCCCTCCCTACACGAACATAACCTTTTCTGCCTGCTGAGGTCTTACATCCCGACGCCAATCCTCCCGCAATAGTTTCAATCACGGCCAAGCGTCCGCCCCCAGCCTAGTGCCTGGGCGGACTTCTCTCCCTATCCCTTTGTTCCTGATTCCGGGTCGGCTGTTGATCTACATACCTCCGGAGGTGGCCTCGGGCTATCAGTGCCTCAATCTCCTGCTTCAAGTCTTTACACTCTTCGGTGGTATGGCCATAGTCCATGTGGTAGCGGCAATATTTGGTCTTATTGCGCTTATCGGGCCGGCCTTTCATTCTCAGAGCTGGAGGCAGGTGGTTCTGGTACTGGATCTCCATCAAGATCTGCTCCCTCGAGGTGTTAAGGGGAGTGAACATAGTGAACCGGGGGTTTGGCTTCAGCTGTTGTGGCTGCTTGCCTCGGTCGTTCTGGGCTTTGGCCCTGGGTTGGGCTCGGGAGGCCTCTCCTTTCTTCCCAGCCTCTTTCTCCTTGTCATCGTCCCTTTTTGCCTGATGGATCTCCTCCGAGTGTATGTACCCTTCTGCTCGCACCATCAGCTCGGCCACGGTATCCACAGGGTCGATCGCCAAAGAAGATGTGAGGGGGCCCGACCTGAGCCCGCTCTGGTAAGCCATCAGAGCCATGGAGTCCTCCAAGTTAGGAATTCGGAGGGACTCTTCATTGAACCTAGCCGTGTAAGCCCTCAAAGTTTTCCCTCTATGTTGCTTCACCAACAGCAATGTAGAAGTATGGCGGGTGGCGCGGCGGCTTCCTGCGAAGCGGGATAGGAAAGCCTCCGCCAGCTGGTGGAAGCTTGCAATTGATCCAGGACGAAGCTTTTGGAACCAGTCCAAAGCATTGCCAACCAGGGTGGTCGGGAATGTCTTCGCCTTCATGAGATCTGGCATGTCGTGCAGAGTCATGTGGTGATCAAAATTGAGCAGGTGGCTGGCAGGGTCTCCGTCTCCATTGTAGACGGCCAGGTTGGGCATTCGATTGCCGGTGGGTAGGGGCGTGGCCAGTACCTCGGGAGAGAGTGGGCTTACACCGAGTTGGTTGATGACCTTAGCTATGGCAGCCGCGGTCTTTGCTTGCTCGGGGTCGGCTTGAACCGCCCTTTTACCTCTCGCCGGGTCGGATCTTGGTGTCGGCTCTAAGAAGCCCTCCTCTTCCTGCGTCCGTTTTTGCCTAGACTCCGAGATGCGGAACTGGGGGCGCGATGGCCGCGGCACCGCCTCTTGCGGCGCCAGGAGGCCCTCAGCCCGGCGGGCTACCTGCTCCTTAAGTTCTTCGAACATCCTCAACATCATCCTTATCTCTGGTTATAGGCTGGAGTTGGGGTCTCCTTCCACTGCGGGGTTGGTTTGAGTGGCTAGGTGTATACGTTGGCCCGTTCCAACGTCGGCTTGGGTTAGGTTTTGGCTGGGCGCCTGGACGGTTTCGAGGTCCCCTTCCAGGTTGGGTGAATCCTCTACCGGTATGTTGTGACTTCTCGTTTGTACCATGATGGTTTCTCAATGAGTGGCGAAGAGAGTAATAAAAGAACTCGTCGTTTCCCACAGACGGCGCCAAACTGTCGAGGTTGAAAGTCTCACAGTTGAATTTGGGAGATGCTTTGGCAGAGCTGGACTTCTCTGGTCCGCCTCCGAGCTGCACTTTCTTGGTCGGCTGTAGGACCTGCACAAGAAAATCAAGGAAAATACGGGGTGACGACCCGGATTTTCCCCTCAGGCGTGCGAACGATTAGTATGTCCGAGCTGATAAAGTAATTGAGAGCAATTAATAGCGAGATCCCCCCAAATGAAGGGGGTGGGGCTCTATTTATACTAAGTTCAGGTCTGACAGCATTTATTGCGACGCAGCTTTATGTCCCATCAGTGCTTTATGTCCCATCGGAACAGCTGGAACTGAGGTCGGGGTTAACGGGGTCGGGTCAGTCATCTAGGTTGGACATTGAGCTGAACGAGCTGCTGACGGAGCGCGGATTAGCCCATCTCTGCTCAGAAGGCCGGCTCATTTAGCTCAGCTCGGGAACCCCTCGTCACTTCCTATGCTTTTTAAAAATTAGAGTTTTTGTTAAAAAATATAAGGGGGCAATCAGTTACTTTTATAAAACTCAAGGGGGTAATCAGCTACTTTTAGCAAATCACAGAGGAGTTATCAGCTAATTTTTAAAACACATGGGGGTATTGTGCACTTTTAGCAAAACACAGGGAGATAATCAGCTAATTTTTAAAATACAGAGAGTATTGTGCATTTTGAACAGAATACAGGGGGTAATGCGTTATTTACTCTAAAATGATTTATATTGTTCTACACTCTGTGGCAACTCAATTAACAAGGAATATGCTAGATACAAGATCTTCTTGTATAGACTTTTTCTCACATTAAATAATGGAGAATTTGTTACTTCTGAATTTAGGAAGGAATGGAAGTTAATAGACTTATATTTGAAAATTTTTCTTTTATAGAAAATGTTTATACAAATTGGAATATATCTAGCATTGCAAGTGATTTATGTTCTCAAACTTGGCAACTTAATGGGAAAAATATTCAACGAAATGAAAGCTTCAGATGAAAGACATGGATGTATGATCAGTTTTGATCGGATCCCAAAATTGTGTTATTGATGCTTAAAGAAAAGCAGGATTTTTTTTTTTCAAAATAACAACTGTTTGGGACTGTTATCGTGTATGTTGACACATTAAGGGGCACAATATACGATGTGAGACAATGATAAAAAATGATATGGAGGTATGAGGTGATAATGAATGTGATAGTTAAATGATAAATGACAAAAGAGATATGGAGAAGAATAAAAATTACCAGGATGTATCATGTGAGTGCAATTAAAAAACAAAAAAAGGAAATAGAGGTATAATGAGAACACAACAAATGTAATGGTTAAATAATAAAAGACATAAAAGATATGGGGAGAAGAACAAATAACAAATAACAAAGAAAAGATAGGGTAAATATTTAATTTGGTCTCTTATTTTTAAAGTTTGTGTTATTTTTGTACTTATATTTTAAAATGTATTTTTTTAGTCTTGTCTCTTTACTATTTATCTCAATTTAGTTCTTCTTTTTTAAAATGTACTCTTTTAATCTCATATATTTATCATTTGTTTTAACTTAGTCCTTATATTTATTATTATAGTCAACATTAGTCTTCCACTATTTTGAATGATAATGATTAAGTTCTCGACCAAAAAAAAAAATGATAATGATTAGTGCATTTTAAAATATAAAGACTAAATTGAGATAAATAATAAAAATATAAGACTAAAAAAATATATTTTAAAAAATAAATACTAAAATAACATAGACTCTAAATATAAAAGACTAAATTAAATATTTACCTGAAAAAATATATGTCAGAACCGTTTTGAAGACCGATTTATAGAGTGATCCTTAAGTCATTGTCGCAACTACTGATAAAAAAAAAAAAAAAGGGTAAGTGTCGCAACCAAACGTTATTGACAGTGGGGCCATGGGCAGCTAGCACGGCAACTGAAATATTATACTAACCAGGACTAGGGCAGTTTTACGTACACCAGTTCACTTGCGGAACTGTTTGTGATTGCATCCCATACTTGGGCGGTGGAGTAGGCCACTAGGCCTAGAAAGTCAACAAAACTCGCTTGTTGGCTTGGACTTGAAAGCTTTTTTAAGTCACACGAAGCCTCTAATAAAGTCCATGCATGATCTTCAACCGTTTGCGGTTAGCACCGTCCGTATAATTTGTCAATTTTCTTACAAAATAATTTTTCTGGTTTGAATACAAAAATTGACACTTCAGTTAGAACTTGTCACATTTGATTTAAAGAATTTTAGAGTTTTCAAACAACGAAGAAAAACGTATGTATCCAAAAAAAACTGTTAAACTGTTGAACTATTCATTAAGAACATCAAAAGTATGGTGAAGGGCCATTCATGAAGAAAAACATCAATTACCAAGTATAATTGGGAATTTATCACTCAATTGAGATACAAAATCAAAAAAAAAAAAATTGTGTTTATTGGTTAAGTCAGCAAGTTATCAAGTAGATTTCAAAAACTTTACAATTCATGTAAAGGAGATTGCACCCACATTTAATTAAGTATTGTCGATGTTGAAAATCTCACAGTTAAATTTGGGAGCTGTTTTTGCCGAGCTGGACTTTTCAGGTTGGTCCCCGAGCCAAACTTTCTTGATCGGCCGTCAGACCTGCACAAGGAAAACAAGGAAAAGGCGGGGTGATGACCCGGATTTTTCCCTCGGGCGCACGAATGATTAGTATATCCGAGCTGGCTAGGTAGCTGAGTGCATTTAATGGTGAGTTACCTCTTAAATGAAGAGGGTGGAGCTCTATTTATACTAAATTCAAGTCTGACGGCATTTAATGCGGTGCAGCTTTATGTCCCATCAGTGCTTTATGTCCCATCGAAACATCTGGAACTGAGGTTGGGGTTAACGGGGTCGGGCAAGTCATCCAGGTTGGATATCGAGCTGAACGCGATGGTATTGGCACGGATTGGCCCGTCTCAGCTCGGAATGGTCGCCTCACCCTCAGCTCGGGATCTCCTCGTCAATTCCTCCCCCCAAGTCGAGATCTAGAGGGTGAGATCTAGAATTAGGAGTTCCTCCCGAGCTGTAGATGTCCGACCCCGACAGAGTAGGGATGGCCACGTCAGCGGTGCATATCCAACGGATGGCTGCCACGTCACCCTGCGGTTCTGATGAGACGCGACGCTTGAGCTACCCAAGGCGGTTTTCAGGGGTGCCTATAAATAGGGTCATATCCTCCGAGACTCGTTTCACACTTTGCTTTCAACTTCTCAAGGAATTTAGGTCGGACACCAAAGTGGTCGGACGCAATTAGCTCGGAAAGAATCTTCTCGGGATTTTTCAACTCGGATCCAGCTTAGTCGGTCGTACTCCGCACTCAAGAGCAGTAGGTACGTCCCGACTCCCTTTAGTCATTCCTGTACATTTATATTTGCTGTAGACAGGATGGGGAGGTTGGAATCGGAAGATTCTCAGGCTATGGACGTAAGGTCCTATGGCGGAGATGAAAGTCCACCGAGCTCGGCATCTACCTCGAATAGGATCCGTGGCGGAGAGAGCACCAGCTCGTCCTCAGGGCCGGCTCGGAAACCTGATCGCGAGGAGAGCGACGACGACTGCCAAGTTATTGGGGTCAGATTGGTGCGAGAGGAAGCAGAAGAGGATCCTTTGGCCGACCTGGGAGAATTCGATGTCGGGGAGGATGAGGAGCCGCTGAATCGACTGGAGGGCATCGAGATACCACAAGAGTTTTTAGCCGGGGTCTCAGCCACCGAGCCGATCGAAGCTATCCCAGTTAGTGCTGTTCGACCTCGGAGCTCGGCTTCAGCCAGCGCTTCTTCAATTCGAGGGAAGAGGATCGAGCAGTTGTTTGCCTGCTGCAAGTATGAGTGCCATTCTACAGTGCAGATGGTGAACGCAAGGCTGAAGAACTGGTCAGTTGACCGGCATCACAAACTGAAGGTTCCAGGTCGGCAAGAATCGGCGTGTTACCCCCCAGCCAACTACTACACCATATACGATCTGGCCTTCGACGTCATCCAGCTCCCCCTCCCTGGCTTCATCATTGGAATTATGAACCATTTCGAGCTCAGCCCGGGTCAGATGTCACCGAATGGTTGGGCCATAATGGTGGCCTTCTACGTGTTCTGCTTGGAGAAGGGAGTGGAGCCAACCTTGTGCCGATTCAGGCATTTCTTCGTGTGCAAACCCAACCCGAAGCAGCCAGGGTGGTTCCACTTCGCAGCTCGGGTCGGCCACTCCATATTCACCAAGTGGCACTCCTCTAACAAGGGCTGGCATAATGACTATTACTGGGTGGAGTCGTCTGTGAATCCTGGATGTAGGCTGGACTGGCTCCCGAGCCTGAGGAAAACCGCCAACGATGACCCTAAACTCTTAAATGAGGAGCTTAGAGAAGTTGCAGTGCTCAAGCCCGCGCCCGGGATGCTGATAGACATTGACAGCGTGCTGAAATGGGAGCGAATTTGGGATTCTAAGTTATTTGGTCGGGAGCCCGACCTCTCGAGGGATCACCCCCACCTGCTTCCCGACCCAGAAGGGGACGCGGGGTCTAGCTCCGAAGAGGGTCAGTTTGCAGGATCGGCGCCCGACCTCCCCGTCGTTCTGTTTGTTAGCCCTTTTAGGCGGGTCTTTGACTCATTCTCACCTCTTTGCTCTATTTTTACAGATATGGCGGACATGAGGAAGCTTGCATATGCCCAGGTGCGGAGGCAGGGTGAGGTCAGTGGCGACGCGTCGGCTCGGTCAGGACTGGGAGGTACTGCTCAAGGACAGAGGCAGCGCCCCAGCGGCCAAGGACGAGAGGTCGGTCCTGAAGTCTCCTCAAGAGGGGCTACGGGGTCCCCTTTGCCAAAGAGATCGGGCTCGGGCGTAGCGATCCCGGAGCGCTCTTCCTCCCGACCCGAGAGCAGAAAGCGGCCTCGGCCCGAGCACACTGGGAAGGGTAAGGCCACGGAAGTGAGCTCTTTCGACAGAAACTTCATGGAGGCGTCCAAGATGGACCGCGACCCCAAGCTGGCGACGGTCCCCGCGGAGCAACTCTCGCTTGATTTGAGGACGGCCATAGTCACGGTGAGTCCTTAACCATTTTCCGGTTAGGTTTTATTTTCAGCTCGGCTAATTGCTTTGTTTTCTGCTACAGGCTGAGTCCCATATACTCTCTGCTCCCAGCTTCCTAATCAAGGCCCAAACTCACTGCGTCGAGCTCGAGCAACGATACGTGGATGCCCGAGCCGAGCTTGACACCGTAAGGGAGGAGGCCGCACAGAGGCAGAAGGCGGACACGACGGAGATCGACCGCCTGAAGAAAGAGCTGGACCTGGAAAAGGACCGACGCGAAGCCGCGGCCAAGGACGTTGATCGCTATAAGCGAGAGAAACGGGAGGCAGAGGCTAAGTTGAAGGATCTGGTGGACCGGGTCGGTGCCCAGGGGGAGAAGGCAGTGGAGGCCTTCAAGTGCAGCGACGCGGCGGTGGATTGGTTGGCCACAGAAGGCGGGGCTATGGCGAAGTATGCGGAAATGGAATTCTATTTCCGAGGTCAAGTCGCAGCTCGGGAGAGAGCGAAGACCTTCTTCCCAACAACCAAGAACGACTATATCAAGATCCTGGAGGTTCCACCGCCGGCATTCTGGGAGATCCCTGAGCTTCCGTCCGACCTGACGTCCCAAGCCAAGGAGGTTACCCAGTTTGTCCAGAACGGCCTGGACCTGGTTCGGGATGAAGCCGAGGCCACCACATCTGCTGCTGCGCAAAAATAGATTTTGTAATCCTTCCCGAGTCGGGTTATTGTAATCACGCCCGAGTTGGGCTTTTGTAATCACTTTTTAATTTTAATGAAATGTCTATTTTATCTTTATTTGCGTTTTGGTCGAGTTTGTACACGTGTACTTTTCTCTTCGCAAATTTTTCTCAAGTAAGTGGGGTCGGACCAATTTTATGGACCATACAAACTTAAGCGTAATAAACCGAGCTGGAAGCGATTAATGATTTATCATCCTAATCCGAGCTGGTATAATAAGGGCAATCCGTAATGGTTACCGATCCGAACTCGTCAATCCGTTATAAAATTGGTCAAACTAATGTTGACAAGTATTGAGCTCGAGTTTAGACCCAAGCTAATATGCCGACCTAAAGCCGGAATGCACCGAGTTGGAACTTAATCCGAACTGGCAAAACTAACCGAATTGCTATCGATTATGCCCGAGCTGGAACTTAATCCGAGCTGGTTTATTTCATCGTTTGCTCGTGATTAAGTGTGGCCACCGCGTTAATCCGAGTTGGAGTAATTTTATAGTTGTAGTACTTGGGCCCGAGTCGGGCATTGCGCTGGTTTGTGTACTTATTCCCAAGTCGGGAACTGCACTAGTTTACAAAATTGCATTGTATTGAATTTGTACAAGTAATGTCTTGGCCCGAGGCCTTTTACAAAATACTTCGGCTCGGGGCCTTTCTAGACAAAATACCGCTTCAGATGTTCTGAATGCCATTCATTTTTCAACAGTTTTCTGTTCTTGTCGCGAAGGTAGAAGGTGTGACGCCTGAGATTTAGCCATGCATTTAATTACTGTTGCATCCCTTATTTGCGCATTTACTTCTATGCCTTATTAACTGACTTGTGACTACTATTCACTCCGTTTTTAAAATGCTTTCTATTAGTTAATTAGCATTTTTATTAAATCATATTAATTGTAAAAGTAGTGGGAAAAATGTGCATTTGAGCTTAAGGCGTTAGGAAGGCTCGTTTAGAAAATGACTTTAGTAATTGAATGAATAGTGTTACGTAACTAACTTAGGTAATTAATTAGCTAGCATATATTTTACCACCTTAGGCTCGTTTCTAAACTTTCAACGCACATTTTAGAAGCCATTTAATTACCCAACATGACCCTACCCCAAGTCCTACCTTATATAACATAACACAAGCACATTATAACACAAAAACAAAAAAATTCAGCTTGTGAACAGTGCCCATACCCGACAGCCTTCCTTGTGCATTTGGAGGAGATTTTGCTCATCAAATCATCAATTCAAGCCAAGCCAAGCCTCGAGCAACTAGTGTAGGGTGTTTGCAAGGTTCCTAGGTGCTCCTACGCGTAGTGTGAGGGATTTCATGGCTTGTTTTTGCATTTTTAAATAGTTGCTCATTTATTGATTTGTTGAAAATGGGATTATATGCCATTGTAATTGTTATCTATGCTAATATACTATCTATATGAATGCTAGAGAACACTTTTGAACCGTCGTTTCGCAATTTAAACGGTTAGAATCGTTAGTTTGATTTTTTTGGGTGAATAGTGACGTTTTTTCTAGGGTTTTGTGTAATTGCTCGAATTGGCTTGAATTAATGCTTCTAATTGATGCCTTAGGTACTAGTGAAGATAATAAAATAGCGCCGTACACTTGCATTGCCCTTAAATCGTCTAAAAATAGAAAAAAGCCGACTTTAAGTTGGGGCTTTCGGGGTTAATGCGAATCCGGGTGGATTCGAGCTTCAATTCTAGTATCCTTAGGCTACCTAGGTGCTATAGATGCCTTGATATCCCTTGTTTGAAGCCCGGACAATGTAGGTGTGGTTTAAAGCCAAAAGAGGGAAATTGGGGCTTTCGGGGTGAACGCGGGCATTTGTTTGAGTTCGAGGGTTGAGAGGGTACCTTGGGGGTTAGTTAGAAGGTTGGGAGAGTTTCCTTTGAAAATGAAATCATTAACTCTGGTTTAGAAGAGAAATAGTTCAAAAAACAAAGAGGTTTAGGTACAATTTAAGTTGTCTCACACTTCTAAACCCATGTCAGGACTTCTTAAGTGTTTATATATGATTTTAAACTGATTTGGAGCTTTTGGAATGATTCTATGCTTATATGGTATAAGTTCATTTGTAAACTGCTTATTAGCTTCTATCTTTGCTTCTATCCTAATTGCAACGAGGTCAACCTACTTTGTTGATCCTCATATGTGTAAATGCTTATATTATTGTTATTAACTTGCCATCGTTGAGTGCATTGCATAGTGGTTGCGCAACCATAGTGTCGGGGCGGATGTGTTGAATATCGGCTGGGCGGCAGAGGGCTTGCCGGTGGATATTCAAACTCCGTACCCTATTCCCTCATTCGCCTGGTCCGGAGATTGCCAGGGGATGTTGGGTCGTAGGTTTCGGGGTACATCCGGAGTACACCCACTGGAGTGATTGGGGTTATGCCGGCTCATCGTGATCGTGCTCGTGGTTCGTGGATCGTGATTGAAGACCAGTGAAGATTGGTGTATAGGGGATTGTTGAAATGTATCCTTTTAATTGTGTGGTTATTTAAGTTTTCATTGATTCTTAAATTGATAAAGTGTTATTGTTGTGTAATTGTATTATCTGTTGCATTGCACGCCCCGGGACTATATCCCTCACTGGGCAACAGTGGTTGCTCATACCTCGATATCTGTTTCAGGAGACGCTGAGGGTGATCCCCAGCTTGTTGATTTAGTTGAGGAAGAAGAAGTTCAGATCGAGCCTTTACCTTAGTTGCTGTGTCTGATAACTTGAGGTGGTTAATGATTTTGTTGCTATGTGGAAGACTCATCTGATTACTTTATGTACTATTTTGTAGCCCAAGGGCTTTGTATATGCTTGTTGTATAAGTTGAAGATTAGATGGATTAGTTGTAGCTTTGAAAGTCTACGAACTGTAATAACTTTTATTCTTGTCTTATTTCCTTGCATGCTTGGGAGTGGATAGTTAATGTAGAATGCTTTACTCTTTAAGTTGTTTTATTGATTTCCTAGAATGTCAGGGTTATAAGACTATGCTGACAACAAGTTCTCGCATGCTTGTATGTTTTGGAATTATTGTGTACTATAAGGCTCGGATGGCCTTATAGCTTTGTTGTTTAATTGAGAAAAGTTGTATTGTGTTGTTGGGACCTTGTTTAAGCGTTTACAGGTTTTTAGAATGTCCACGGTACAGGGGAGACTCTGTCCGTGTGTCGGGTCCGGACTTAACCTTTAGCTTGGGGGTTGGGTCGGGGCGTGACATTTAAGTGGTATCAGAGCTATAGATTGCATGAAGCCGGGTTAAATTTCTCGGTCTGTGGGTAGAGAATTGTTATGTGACTTTGTGAATACATGAGTCTTTGATTTTGATTTGCCTAAGTAAAATTTGAATAAGGAATGAACATGCTAGCATGGAAATAGAATATCAAGAGTCTAGAATGTCAAGTATGATCTAGTGATTTATGTTTACTTCAAGAATGTGGAATATTTATTTGAACTTCTATGCACTTGACTTTATGTGAATCTAATTGGACTCTTCTTTATGTGTTTACTTATAAATTGCATATATACATATATATACCTGTCATAACACTTTGCATTCTAGCTATTCGTGATGGGGCCTCGCCGTCGTGCTGATAATCCGAATGTTGGTGGAGAACCCGAGGGGGTTCAGGGGCAAGAAGCTGAGGTGGCTGAAAATGCACCGCAGGTTCAAGAACCGAGCACTGCACAGATCTTGGCCACGATGGCCACAGCTATGAACACTATCGCCCAGTTTGTTACACAACAGGGTCAGCCAGGGGTCGTTGCAGGTAATCAGGCTGCGAGAGCCGGAGGTAGTGGTCCTACCGGAGGGAATCTGTATGATCGGTTTATACATCATGGGGCCTATACTTTCTTTGGGGAGCCGGACGATATGAAAGCTGAAATGTGGCTAAGAAAGTTCGAGAGAGTGGCAGCGATATTGGAGTGCCATGATGACAGGAAGATTACTTATGCTACTTTCCTTCTCGAGGGTGATGCTGAAGATTGGTGGAATACCATCAGTGAGAAATGGGTAGCTGAGGGAGGTCATCATTCGTGGGCCGACTTTGTCCGAGAATTTCGAGACAAGTATATATCGGTAGTTGCCCGCGAGAGGCGACAGACTGAGTTCATAAACTTGAGGCAGGGAAGTATGACGGTAGATCAATACGAGGCTACTTTTACCCGGCTTTCCCGTTATGCACCAGCTTTAATCCAGCCGGAGGACATGAAGATTCAGAGGTTCATCATGGGTTTGAGGAGAGATATTATGCTGAACTTGTCTTCAAATGATTTTTCTAACTATGCTGCAGTAGTCCGAGCTGCCTCGAGATATGAGAAACGGAAAGCCGATGTATTAGCCGAGACCAGTCAATCGAGTAAACGGTTTCAGTCTCAGAGTCAAGGGTACCAGGGGCAGGCTGTATCAGTTGGGCAGAGTTCGCAGCCGAGACAGACTCAGAGTTACACAGGGCCTACTCAGACTCAGGCACGACCAGTTCAGAGTCAGACTCAGAGTCAGTTCCGTCCAGCAGTTTCCCGTTCGCAGCAGGGTAGTTCAGCTACCTCTACTTACAGAGCTCCTTCGGGAGGCACTGTTGCAAGACGTCACCAGCAGTGCAGCTTCTGTCAGCGTCAGGGTCACACTGAGGATGTTTGTTGGAAGAAACATAACAAGTGTACAGGTTGCGGCAGTGATCAGCACAGGGTTAAAGACTGTCAGAAATTTAAGAACCCTAGGGGTCAGACATCAGCTCAGAACTCTCAGACCAGGACCCCAGCTGCAGCACCACCACCACGAGGCCAGGCCCGTGTATTTGCTTTGGATGCCGAGGAGCTTCCGGACACTACCGCTGTGGTAGAAGGTATTTTTCTTCTTAATGATCAATCAGTTAAGGTTTTAATTGATTCCGGGGCTTTGCATTCTTTTATTACTCCTACTTGTGCACAAAATGCTAAATTGAAACATGATAAACTGTTGCATGAGATTGTGGTTTATACTCCTATGGGTCCGAAGTTTGTTACTAGATCTATTTGCAGAGCATGTAGCATATTTATTGAAGGTCGTGTTTTTCCTGCTGATTTGATTATCCTACCCTTCAATGACTTTGAAATTATATTGGGGATGGACTGGTTAAGTAAATATTATGCCCAGCTTGATTGTAGAAAGAAGATTGTGTATCTAGAGATGCCTGACCAACCCGTACTTAAAATAGTTGGTAGTAGAAAATCTACGGGAACTCCTATTATTTCTTCTATTAGGGCATCTAAATTATTGAGCAAGGGTTGTGAGGCTTATCTTGCTTATTTGATTAATCAACCTGGGGATCAACTGAAATTGAATGATGTACCTATCGTGAGAGAGTTTCCGGGGGTCTTTCCTGAGGAATTACCTGGGTTACCGCCTGATAGAGAGATAGAGTTCATGATTGATTTATTGTCGGGGACTTCACCTATCTCTAGGACTCCGTACAGAATGGCTCCACCTGAGTTGCAGGAATTTAAAGTTCAATTGCAGGGCTTGCTTGAGAAGGGATTCATTCAGCCGAGTTCTTCACCGTGGGGTGCGCCAGTTCTCTTCGTTAAAAAGAAAGACGGATCTCTTTGCCTATGCATCGATTACCGGGGTCTTAATCAGGTAACCATCAAAAATAAATATCCTTTGCCTTTAATCGAAGAGTTGTTTGATCAGTTGCAAGGCGCCAGGGTATTCTCTAAATTTGATCTGAGGCAGGGTTATTATCAGCTGAGGATTAAGAAAGATGATGTCCCTAAAACTGCCTTCAGAACTCGATATGGCCATTATGAGTTTGTTGTCTTGCCGTTTGGTCTTACTAATGCTCCCGCCGCATTCATGGATTTAATGCAGAGGGTATTCCGTCCTTATCTGGATCAATTTGTAGTCATATTTATTGATGATATCCTTGTCTATTCTAAATCTGAGGCGGAACATGAACAACATCTCAGAATTGTGTTGCAAACTCTTCAGGAGCATCGGTTATTTGCAAAGTTTAGCAAGTGTGAATTCTGGCTTAAGCAAGTTGCTTTTCTTGGCCATATTATCTCGCAGGATGGTATTTCTGTTGATCCAGCAAAGATCGAAGTTGTGTTATCTTGGAAACGGCCTGAAACTGTCACGGAGATTCGTAGCTTCCTTGGTTTAGCTGGGTATTATCGGAGGTTTGTCAAGGATTTCTCTAAGATTGCAGGGCCTTTAACTCAGCTTACTCAGAAGAAAACAGTATTTGACTGGAATGATAAATGTGAGGCCAGCTTCCAGGAATTGAAGAAGAGATTGACTACAGCTCCTATTCTTGCTTTACCTGAGGGTTATGATAATCTGGTGATCTACAGTGATGCTTCGAAGGAAGGTCTGGGTTGTGTATTGATGCAGAATGGCAGGGTTATTGCTTATGCTTCCAGGAAACTGAAGCCTTATGAACTCAACTATCCGACTCATGATCTTGAGCTTGCAGCTATCATTCTTGCGTTAAAGAAATGGCGCCATTATCTCTGGGGCAACAAGTTTCAAATCTTTACAGATCATAAGAGTTTGAAATATCTGTTTTCACAGAAGGAGTTGAACATGAGGCAGAGGCGTTGGCTGGAATTACTTGAGGACTATAACTGCACTATCAACTATCTTCCAGGTAAGGCCAATATTGTTGCTGATGCTTTGAGCCGAAAGGCTACTGTTGCTAGCTTGATTATCAAGAATTGGGAATTCATGGAAGAATTGTGCTTATGGAAGCCTAGTACTTCAAATTCTGGTATTCAATTTGCAAGTTTGCAGATTCAATCTCTGTTGTTATCCAGGATTCGAGAAGCTCAACAGGCTGATCTTCAATTGTTGAAAGTCTTAGAGAATTCTAAAGGGGGAGAATCGGATTTCAAACTGCACGACGATGGTATTCTCAAATTCAAAGGTAGAATCTGTATTCCGAATGATCCAACTCTGAAGAAGGATATTCTTGCTGAGGCACACAGTTCCAGATATACTATCCATCCAGACAATAAGAAAATGTATAAAGATTTGAAGCAGAATTTCTGGTGGAATAATATGAAGAGAGAAATTGCTGACTATGTTGCCCGATGTCTTACCTGTCAGAAAGTTAAAGCAGAACATCAGAGACCTGCAGGGTTGTTGCAGCCCTTGGCTATTCCTGTTTGGAAATGGGATCATATTACTATGGATTTCGTATCCGATTTACCGAGGTCTTCGAGGGGTAACGACTCAGTCTGGGTTATTGTGGATAGACTGACCAAGACTTCTCATTTTATAGCTAAAAAGAAGTCTGATTCTCTTGATAAACTGGTAGAGTTGTATATTGAGAACGTGGTCCGACTTCATGGAATTCCAAAGAGTATTGTGTCGGATAGAGATCCCAGATTCACATCTCAGTTCTGGCAGAAGATTCAGAAAGCTTTGGGCATGAATTTGAATTTCAATACAGCTTATCATCCTCAGACAGATGGTCAATCCGAGAGAACTATCTTGATCCTTGAGGATATGTTGCGGGCTTGTATTCTGGACTTCGGTAAAAGTTGGGAGAAATATTTGCCACTAGCAGAGTTCGCCTACAACAATAGTTATCAAGCTACTATTGGTATGGCACCTTATGAGGCACTGTATGGGCGTAAATGTCGGTCTCCTCTCTACTGGGATGATGTTGGTGAGATGAAGACTATCGACCCTACTCTTTTACCTGAAATGAACAAGATGATTGATCAGGTACAGCTTATCAGAAAAAGAATGCTTACAGCACAGAGTCGGCAAAAGAGTTATGCAGATAGACGACGTCGTGATCTGAAATTTACTGTAGGGGATCGAGTATTTCTGAAAATTTCTCCTCGCAAGGGTTTGATTCGGCATGGTAAAGGAGGTAAACTCAGTCCTCGATATGTGGGACCATTTGAGATAACTGAAACTGTTGGTGATTTGGCCTACCGTCTAGCTTTACCTCCCAGTCTGGGCCGAATTCATGACGTATTTCATGTTTCCATGCTTCGGAAGTATCAGCCAGATCCCTCTCACATACTTGAACCGGAACCGCTAGAGATCAGTGAAACTTTGACCTACACAGAGAAACCTCTTCGAATTGTTGATCAGAAAGTTCAGGAGCTGAGGACTAAAAGCATTCCGATGGTTAAAGTTCTGTGGGATCATCACGGAGTAGAGGATGCGACATGGGAAAGAGAGGATCAGATGCGGGATCGGTATCCGGAGTTATTCGCCGAATCATGTAAGAATTGCGTGGGCGCAATTAGTTTAAGGGGGAGAGGATGTGACGCCCGAGAATTTGCCATGCATTTAATTACTGTTGCATCCCTTATTTGCGCATTTACTTCTATGCCTTATTAACTGACTTGTGACTACTATTCACTCCATTTTTAAAATGCTTTCTATTAGTTAATTAGCATTTTTATTAAATCATATTAATTGTAAAAGTAGTGAGAAAAATGTGCATTTGAGCTTAAGGCGTTAGGAAGGCTCGTTTAGAAAATGACTTTAGTAATTGAATGAATAGTGTTACGTAACTAACTTAGGTAATTAATTAGCTAGCATATATTTTACCACCTTAGGCTCGTTTCTAAACTTTCAACGCACATTTTAGAAGCCATTTAATTACCCAACATGACCCCACCCCAAGTCCTACCTTATATAACATAACACAAGCACATTATAACACAAAAACAAAAAAATTCAGCTTGTGAACAGTGCCCATACCCGACAGCCTTCCTTGTGCATTTGGAGGAGATTTTGCTCATCAAATCTTCAAGCCAAGCCAAGCCAAGCTAGGAGCAAGTAGTTTAGGGTGTTTGCAAGGTTCCTAGGTGCTCCTACGCGTAGTGGTGAGGGATTTCATGGCTTGTTTTTGCATTTTTAAATAGTTGCTCATTATTGATTTGTTGAAAATGGGATTATATGCCATTGTAATTGTTATCTATGCTAATATACTATCTATATGAATGCTAGAGAACACTTTTGAACCGTCGTTTCGCAATTTAAACGGTTAGAATCGTTAGTTTGATTTTTAGGGTGAATAGTGACGTTTCTTCTAGGGTTTTGTGTAATTGCTCGAATTGGCTTGAATTAATGCTTCTAATTGATGCCTTAGGTACTAGTGAAGATAATTAAATAGCGCCGTACACTTGCATTGCCCTTAAATCGTCTAAAAATGGAAAATAGCCGACTTTAAGTTGGGGCTTTCGGGGTTAATGCGAATCCGGGTGGATTCGAGCTTCAATTCTAGTATCCTTAGGCTACCTAGGTGCTATAGATGCCTTGATATCCCTTGTTTGAAGCCCGGACAATGTAGGTGTGGTTTAAAGCCAAAAGAGGGAAATTGGGGCTTTCGGGGTGAACGCGGGCATTTGTTTGAGTTCGAGGGTTGAGAGGGTACCTTGGGGGTTAGTTAGAAGGTTGGGAGAGTTTCCTTTGAAAATGAAATCATTAACTCTGGTTTAGAAGAGAAATAGTTCGAAAAACAAAGAGGTTTAGGTACAATTTAAGTTGTCTCACACTTCTAAACCCATGTCAGGACTTCTTAAGTGTTTATATATGATTTTAAACTGATTTGGAGCTTTTGGAATGATTCTATGCTTATATGGTATAAGTTCATTTGTAAACTGCTTATTAGCTTCTATCTTTGCTTCTATCCTAATTGCAACGAGGTCAACCTACTTTGTTGATCCTCATATGTGTAAATGCTTATATTATTGTTATTAACTTGCCATCGTTGAGTGCATTGCATAGTGGTTGCGCAACCATAGTGTCGGGGCGGATGTGTTGAATATCGGCTGGGCGGCAGAGGGCTTGCCGGTGGATATTCAAACTCCGTACCCTATTCCCTCATTCGCCTGGTCCGGAGATTGCCAGGGGATGTTGGGTCGTAGGTTTCGGGGTACATCCGGAGTACACCCACTGGAGTGATTGGGGTTATGCCGGCTCATCGTGATCGTGCTCGTGGTTCGTGGATCGTGATTGAAGACCAGTGAAGATTGGTGTATAGGGGATTGTTGAAATGTATCCTTTTAATTGTGTGGTTATTTAAGTTTTCATTGATTCTTAAATTGATAAAGTGTTATTGTTGTGTAATTGTATTATCTGTTGCATTGCACGCCCCGGGACTATATCCCTCACTGGGCAACAGTGGTTGCTCATACCTCGATATCTGTTTCAGGAGACGCTGAGGGTGATCCCCAGCTTGTTGATTTAGTTGAGGAAGAAGAAGTTCAGATCGAGCCTTTACCTTAGTTGCTGTGTCTGATAACTTGAGGTGGTTAATGATTTTGTTGCTATGTGGAAGACTCATCTGATTACTTTATGTACTATTTTGTAGCCCAAGGGCTTTGTATATGCTCGTTGTATAAGTTGAAGATTAGATGGATTAGTTGTAGCTTTGAAAGTCTACGAACTGTAATAACTTTTATTCTTGTCTTATTTCCTTGCATGCTTGGGAGTGGATAGTTAATGTAGAATGCTTTACTCTTTAAGTTGTTTTATTGATTTCCTAGAATGTCAGGGTTATAAGACTATGCTGACAACAAGTTCTCGCATGCTTGTATGTTTTTGGAATTATTGTGTACTATAAGGCTCGGATGGCCTTATAGCTTTGTTGTTTAATTGAGAAAAGTTGTATTGTGTTGTTGGGACCTTGTTTAAGCATTTACAGGTTTTTAGAATGTCCACG
This sequence comes from Ehretia macrophylla, assembly GCA_037974665.1. NCBI lineage: Eukaryota > Viridiplantae > Streptophyta > Magnoliopsida > Boraginales > Ehretiaceae > Ehretia > Ehretia macrophylla. Next base: position 56,640,283 of record CM075769.1, read on the forward strand.
GTACAGGGGAGACTCTGTCCGTGTGTCGGGTCCGGACTTAACCTTTAGCTTGGGGGTTGGGTCGGGGCGTGACAGAAGGTCCCGGGTCGGACTTCTTTCACAACTTCATATGGTCTCTCTCAGGTTGAAGAGAGCTTGTTTACGGAGCGCGGCAAGAAAATGGCTTTCCTGAGTACGAGGTCGCCAACCTTAATAGGCTTAGGCTTGACCTGTTTAGCAAAAGGCTCTTTTCATGGCAGCTTTGCTGGCCAACATTCTGATTTGAGCTTTAGCTTGGAGCTCTTCAGCGAGGTCGAGCTATTCACGGATTCGTGCTCCGTTTATTTCTGGATCATGGTGGAGGGTTCTACTGGTCGGAGACCCGATCTCCACTGGCAGTACCGCTTGAGTGCCGAAGGTCAGTTCGAAGGGCGATTCTCCCGTGGCCGAGCTGGTGTTGGTCCGCTGAGCCCACATCACTTCGGGAAGAATTGATGCCCATTGGCCCTCTGCTTCCTCCAGCTTGGTTTTCAGGCCCTGCAAAATGATTTGGTTAGTCATTTCAACTTGGCCATTACTTTGAGGGTGAGCAATGGATGAGAATCTGAGGTCGATCCCAATCTCAGCACATTTGCCTCGAAAGTACGCACTGTCGAATTGTTTGCCGTGATCAGTGACGATGACCTTTGGCACCCCAAATCGGCAAATGATGTTCTTCCATACGAAATCCCAAGCTGTCTTTTCTGTTATTCTAGCAACACCTTCGGCCTCAGGCCATTTAGTGAAGTAGTCTACGGCTACAAAGGCGTGCTTCTTTTGGCCTACACCGGTCGGCAATGGGCCGATGATGTCTAGACCCCACTGATAGAATGGCCAAGGGCTTACCATCACTGTGAGGTCCACGGCGGGCTTCCGTTGCACGTTGGCGAACCTCTGGCAGGTATCGCACTTTTTTACATACTCTCTGGCATCTTGTTCTAAGGTCGGCCAGAAATAGCCTTGCCTTAATGCCTTCCGAGCCAGAGCTTTACCCCCTAAGTGGTTTCCACATACCCCTTCATGAATCTCCTGGAGTACATAGTTTCCTTCTTCGGGTCTGACACATTTCAAAAGAGGCCAGGTGTAGGCTCTTTTATAGAGTTGCCCGACGATTATGACAAACCTTGAGGCCTGTTTTACTAGTTTTCGAGTTGCTTTTTCATCTTCCGGGGTCATACCCCCCTCTAAGTAGTCCACGATTGGTTTGGTCCAATCTGGGCTGAGATTGAGCTCGGCTACTGCCTGTACTCCCAACTGAATACTAGGTTCGGATACTTCCTCCACATGGACCAGAGCAGGTCAGCTTTCGCCCAGGGCCAACCTGGACAAGGCATCGGCCTTCATATTCTCTTCCCTACGAATCTGCTGTATCGTGAACCTTCTAAGTGCCGAGGTCAAATCCTTGACTCTGTTGAGGTAGGCTAGCATGGAACTGTCCTTAGCTTTGAACTCTCCCGATATCTGACTAGAGACCAACTGAGAGTCGGTGCTCAGGTCGACTGTCTGTGCCCCGAGCTGAGCTGCAATTTTTAGTCCTGCAATCACCGCTTCGTATTCTGCTTCATTGTTGGACGCCGGGAAGGTGAACTTGAGGGAGTACTGGTGCTCATGCCGGTTTGGGTCGAGGATGACCACCCCAGCTCCGCTTCCAGACTTCCCTGAGGCCCCGTCCACATGGACCTTCCATACGTCCTCCGGGTCATGCTCTGCTCGGCCTGTGCATTCTACAACAAAGTCCGCAATGGCTTGGGCTTTAATGGCTGTCCTAGGCTGGTAGGTGATGTCGAATTGACTCAGCTCGACTGCCCATTTCAGTAGCCTGCCCGACGCCTCTGGCTTGTGCATGATGGACTTGAGCGGGGCATCAGTCATGACCTTAACCGGATGAGCATCAAAGTATGGCTTCAACTTTCTTGCAGCTGTGATGAGCGCGAGGGCGAGTTTTTCCAAGGAGGAGTATCTCGCCTCGGCTCCTTGCAGGGTTTTACTAACATAATAGACCGGCTTCTGTTCCTTTCCTTCTTCTCGGACTAGTGCCGCCGCCACTGCCGTTCCCGAGCACGCTAAGTATACTATTAGCTCCTCCCCCACCTCAGGTCGGGATAACAGGGGTGGCGAAGCTAGATACCTTTTCAGTTCTTGGAAGGCGTTCTGGCATTCCTCAGTCCATTCAAAGTTCTTAGGATTCCTCAATATTTTGAACAGAGGCGCACACTTGTCAGCCGACCTGGACATGAATCTGCTCAGCGCCGCGACTTTGCCTGCTAACACCTGGACGTCCTTTACGCAGGTCGGTGGCGCCAGGTCCAGTATTGCCTGGACCTTCTCCGGGTTGGCTTCTATTCCGCGGGCCGTGACCATGAAGCCCAGGAACTTGCCTGCCTTGACGCCGAATGCGCACTTTTCCGGGTTCAGTTTTATCCCGAAGTGCTCCATTACGGCGAAGGCTTCAGCCAGGTCGGCTACATGGTCTTCCGCCCTTCTGCTCTTGACCAACATGTCATCTACATAGATTTCCATATTCCGGCCAATCTGGTGTTTGAAGACCTTGTTCACCATTCGAGTATATGTGGCTCCAGCATTCTTGAGGCCAAAAAGCATGACCTCATAGTAGTAGAGTCCTTTATCGGTGGTGAAAGCGGTCTTTTCTTTGTCTCCGGGAGCCATTTTGATTTGATTATAACCTTTGAAGGCATCCATGAAGGAGAGTAGCTTGAACCCGGAGGTGGCGTCCACCATCTGGTCAATCCGTGGTAGGGGGAAGCAGTCCTTGGGGCAGGCTTTGTTGAGGTCGGTGAAATCAATACACAGTCTCCATCCACCCGAGGACTTAGTCACCAGCACCACATTAGATAACCAGGTTGGGTACTGTATTTCCTTTATGTGGCCGGCGTCCACTAAGTTGTCCACCTCTTCTGCTATGATTTGTTGCTTATCATAATGGAAATGCCGGCGCTTTTGCTTTACCGGGTAGTAATTTGGGTCGGCATTCAATTGGTGTTCAATCACATTCGGGTCAATTCCTGTCATATCAGAGGCAGACCAGGCGAATACATGTTCATTCTTTAAAAGAAATTGGCTTATACCTTTCTGGAGGTTGGCAGAGAGTTCACTCCCGACCTTTGCCCTCTTGGTTTCATCGGAGAGCTCCACCTCCTGAAGGTCTTCAGCCGGGCTTCCTCTCTTAGCATCTCTCTTTTCTTCGGGCAGATCTGGTCCCCAGCCGATTTGATATTTGGGCCGGAGTGAGTTTTCATAACACTCCCGAGCTGAGAGTTGGGCTCCGCGAATGGTGGCTACCCCGGCCGGGGTCGGGAATTTCAGGGCCTGGTGGTAAGTTGAGGGGACGGCCCTGAAATGATTAAGTGCCACCCGACCTAAAATTCCATTGTAAGTGGAGTTACAATCCATTACAATAAAGTTGGCCTGCATCGTCACCCACCTATCCCCATCTTCCAGTTTTAGCGGGAGGTTGATGACTCCTTTGGCTCGGTGGGACTGCCCGGTAAAACCTGCTAATGTACCCCTCAACGGCCTGAGTCGGCTCCTGTCCAACCCCATTTTCTCAAAAGCGCTGAGGAATAAGACTTCTACCGAGCTCCCGGTGTCCACCATCAGCCTTTTGACGGTGAAATTGGCTATTTCTGCGCTGATCACCAGTGGGTCGTCGTGAGGCAATATCACCCCCTCCAAGTCTTCTGAGGAGAAGGTGAGCTCCTACATCCCCGGGGTCGGTCCCCGCATTGTTCCATATTCCCTCCCAGCACGGACGTAACCCTTCCTGCCTGCTGAGGTCTTCCCCCCTGACGCCAAACCTCCAGCAATGGTTTCAATGACAGCCAAACGTCCGCCCTCAGCCTGGCGCCTGGGCGGGCTCCTCTCCCTATCCCTTTGGTCTGGATTCCGGGTCGGCTGCGGATCTACATACCTCTGGAGGTGGCCTCGGGCTATCAGTGCCTCAATCTCCTGTTTCAAGTCTTTGCACTCTTCAGTGGTATGGCCGTAGTCCATGTGATAGCGGCAGTACTTGGTCTTACTGCGCTTTTCGGGTCAGCCTTTCATTCTCGGAGCCGGAGGTAGGTGGTTTTGGTGCTGGATCGCCATCAGGATCTGCTCCCTCGAGGTGTTGAGGGGAGTGAACATAGTGAACCGGGGGTTCGGCTTCGGCTGCTGAGGCTGCTTGCCTCGGTCATTCTGGGCTTTGGCCCAAGGTTGGGCTCGGGAGGCCTCTCATTTCTTCCCGGCCTCCTTCTCCTTGTCAACATCCCTTTTCGCCTGGTGGATTTCCTCCGAGTGTATGTACCCTTCTGCGCGTACCATCAGCTCGGACACAGTATCCACGGGATCGATTGCTAAGGAAGATGTGAGTGGGCCCGACCTGAGCCCACTCTGGTAAGCCATCAGAGCCATGGAGTCCTCCAGGTTGGGAATTCGGAGGGACTCCTCATTAAATCTGGCCGTGGAAGCCCTCAAGCTTTCCCCTCTATGCTGCTTCACCAGCAGCAATGCAGAAGTATGACGAGTGGCGCGGTGGCTTCCCGCGAAGCGGGACAGGAATGCCTCAGCCAGTTGGTGAAAACTTGCAATTGAACCTGGACGAAGTTTTTGGAACCAATCCAAGGCATTGCCAACCAGGGTGGTCGGGAATGTCTTCGCTTTCATGAGATCTGGCATGTCATGCAGATTCATGTGGTGGTCAAAATTGAGCAGGTGGCTGGCTGGGTCTCCATCTCCGTTGTAGATGACCAGGTTGGGCATGCGGTTGCCGGTGGACAGCGGCGTGGCCAGTACCTCGGGGGAGAGTGGGCTTACGCCGAGCTAGTTGATGACCTTCGCTATGGCAGCTGCGGTCTTGGCCTGCTCGGGGTCGGCATGAGCCGCCCTTTTACCTCTCGCCACGTCAGATCCTAGTATCGGCTCTAGGAAGCCCTCCTCGTCCTGCGTCCGCTTTCGCCTAAAATCTGGGATGTGGAACTGCGGGCGCGATGGCCGCGGCACAGCCTCTTGCGGAGCCAGGGGGCCCTCAGCTAGCCGGGCTACTTGCTCCTTTAGTTCTTCGAACATCCTCAGCACCATCCTTATCTCCGGTGACAGGCTGGAGTTGGGGTCTCCTTCTGCTGTGGGGTTGGTTTGGGTGGCTAAGTGTATACGTTGGCTCGCTCCAACGTCGGCTTGGGTTAGGTTTTGGCTGGGCGCCTGCGTGGTTTCGAGGTCCCCTTCCAGGTTGGGCGAATCCTCTACCGATACGTTGTGGCTTCTAGTTTGCACCATAATGGTTTCTCAACGAGTGGTGAAAAGAGTTATAAAAGAACTCGTCGTTCCCACAGACGGCGCCAAACTGTCGAGGTTAGAAATCTCACAGTTGAATTTGGAGCTGCTTTTGCCGAGCTGGACTTTTCAGGTTGGTCCCCGAGCCAAACTTTCTTGATCGGCCGTCAGACCTGCACAAGGAAAACAAGGAAAAGGCGGGGTGATGACCCGGATTTTCCCCTCGGGCGCACGAATGATTAGTATGTCCGAGCTGGCTAGGTAGCTGAGTGCATTTAATGGTGAGTTACCTCTTAAATGAAGAGGGTGGAGCTCTATTTATACTAAATTCAAGTATGACGGCATTTAATGCGGTGCAGCTTTATGTCCCATCAGTGCTTTATGTCCCATCGAAACATCTGGAACTGAGGTCAGGGTTAACGGGGTCGGGCAAGTCATCCAGGTTGGATATCGAGCTGAACGCGCTGGTATTGGCACGGATTGACCTGTCTCAGCTCGGAATGGTCGCCTCACCCTCAGCTCAGGATCCCCTCGTCAAGTATGTTATTCTCGGTTTCTTTATCAACAAAAAACAAAGAAAAAATAGCTTTCGGCCAAAGAATGTGCCCTAAAGGACTTGTATGATGCACAAATGAAGGCCGGATTCATAATTAGCCCATAAAGTTCTCGATTCCCATACCAAAATGAAAACGAAGTTAATGCATGTACTAGAGATTATGAGGAGTGTGGCCTGAGTTAGAAAAATGACAAGTCGATCTGAAAACTAGTTTGTCAGAAAAATTCATCAACAATTGGCTTTTCGATACCTGTGTCGTTTGCCTCCCCACGCATACACCAAAATAGGGTAAATGAGAGAAAACTCTTTAATCAATTTAAATTGATGTTAAATTTTTGTATTTATATTTTTTTTTATCAAGCATATGATATTATAAATGAAATTTGAAAGATACACAGAGATGAACAAATCCCTAAACGTTCCATGTAGTCTTAGAGGACTCTCACATATTAGTATTCATCATATGAGATACTAATTTATCTGTCAGAGCGATCGGAGAATATTGCGTCAATAGTGGTTCATCGGTGCTTGTTAAATCACAGTACCAAAATGCTCTGCTTCCCAAAAATGTTTACGAAAAATGAGCGTCATGGTGCATGCCTCGAGCGTTATCAATAGAAACAATTTTGCACTCCCTATGTCACCATAAATCTTTTGCGCATGGTGACCCATAAATTCTTTAGTTTCCCTTCTTTATTTTTGTGAAGCGCCATTTCTCCTGTGACATAAAAGTAATAAAAAACCTTAGCCAACGAAGTGATAGGAGCAACCACTAGGGTTTTGGTCCAATGGTAATATTATATATTATATGTAAAAAGTTGGGAGTTCGATTTCGCTAGTTACGATATGTGACCTCCTGAATAAGAAAAAAAAAAGTAGTTGGAGCAACTTTTTTATTTTTTATTTTTTGGTAATGACGAGGAATTCTGCTTAAACTTAATCATTTAGAGTCTGCCCCAAAGTTATAAACCTTGTGTTATAGTAGTGCCCCCTAACATGTATTTCAGATCAGTCAAAATTTAGACTATTTATGATAAGAGTGCATAATTCGAACTTGAAACTTGAAACTATAACAAGTGACTATTCAACTACTTCACCCAATCTTAAGAGACGTGGTCGGAGCACCTTTGCTAAAAGGATAATTTTTTTTTTTTTTTTGGGTCCTATAAAAATGAATGAGATCTTATTAGATTGTAGAGCGGGCTTCATTCCCCTTAGGAATAATGAATATGTGCTCCAAGTACATTCCCTAATCCTCTAGGGAGGTAAAATCTCTGGTCTTGACGACTCATGCATTAGCTTCCTATAAATAAGAAGAGCATTTATATAGTATGTCATTCTTTCACCATTTTTTATATAATTAATTTTTTACTATATATACGAGATGTTTTATATTTAATATATAAATTTTTACTATATAAAAAAAGAGTAAATGAATGACATAAAACATTACTTTAAGAATGGTTCAAAATAGAAGCACTAGGAAGATTAAAATGTCTATTAGTGGGTGGCAGTTTGGATAACGAAATGTTTCCCCATGCAAGGCAACAAAAGACACCAGCCCATTAAGAGGATCGTACCCAATTTCTTCATCTTCTTCTTCTTCTTCTTTTAATTTTTATTTAATGGAGGTAAAGTCGGAATTATATATGAATCAATTTAAGGGATGTTTCATCCCTAAAATTTTTCTCCTGTAAAATTCGAAGTAGCTCTTGATAAGATAACGATTGTTTTAAATTTCAAACCTTGTGATTTATTGTTGTGATTCTGGCTTATCTTCGTTATATAGCTAGTTACACTCTGTAGTATAAATACTGATTGTATAGTACTTGATTAATCAATACAACACAACATATTACTCTTTCATGGTATCAGTGATTACTAACTAATCGTCAGTTTTCCTGCCCACTCTTCTTCTCGTTCATGCACTCATCATGACCATTGCATCTCTTACTCTTTTCCGTCCTACAACGTCAAGGTGTATGTCACCGTCACCTTGGATTACACCAACTATCTTACCTGGAAAAATCAGATTACTACATTCTTTGTCTTCAACAAACTCATCGGCTATGTCGACGGCTCTATTACTTGTCCTCCACAACCTTCCACTACTGCCACCTCTTCTTCCTCCACTACGGCTGCACCACCAACCACCACTCCTACTGCTACTACTCCGTCCGCCTCTCAAACTGCCATTGTTGATTGGGTTTGCACGGATCGTTTTGTCATGGCTTGCATCACTGCCACCCTTTCGGACAGTCTCGTTCATCAAGCCAATGGCTACACCACTGCTCGTGCATTGTGGGTCTCGCTGGAGGAGACTTTTTTTCTTTTGTCCATGGCGTACAAGTCTCTTCTCCGTGCTCAACTTCGCGGCATTAAGAAACTTCATCATCCTGCTCTTGAATATCTCTAACAAATCACTAATCTTTCTGCTTCTCTGTCCGCTGTAGGAGATGCTCTCTCTGACCTTGATTTGGTTATTATTACTCTTGATGGTCTCCCACAAGAATATTATTCTTTTGTCACCTCCATCGAAAATCTATCTCTTTCGCCTTCCTTTTCTCAGTTGCATGCTAAATTGTTAACTTATGAACAACGTTTGTGTCTTCACAACAATGCTACTGCTTCGCCTACAGAGTCCTCGGTCTCGACTTTTACTACTCAGCTTGCTAATTCCAGTTTCTCTGCCACAGGTCTGTTAGCAACACCTTCCTCCCACCTTTCACCTAACCACTTCTCTGCACCTCCCAAACACAACCTGAATCGCTCTTCATCAAACTCGAACAAACCAAAATTTGCTCTAAATTTGGCCATACCGCAGCACGCTGCCGTTACCGCTATGCCCAATCTCGCAACAACAGTGCACAACAAGCCTCTTAGTCCTCTCCCACTACCCACTTTGCTAGCTACTCCACCCCTACGGTTCCTCATCAGTTTTCCGCCTTTGTTGAGCCTTGGATTCCTGACTCGGGTGCATCCTCACACATGACATCCGATGCCTCTCTGCTTCAGCAAAGTGTTCCTTATCATGAAACTGACAAGGTTGTAGTTGGGGATGGTAAGTCATTATCTATTGCTCACACTGGTAGCTCCTGTTTTGCTCACTCTCCACGCACGTTTTCATTAAACCAAATCCTTCATGTTCCCACAATCACCAAGAGTCTTCTCTCTGTCTCACAGTTCACTAAGGATAACAGTGTTTCTATTGAGTTCTCACCGTTTCATTGTGTTGTCAAGGATCTATGAACAGGGATACCAATCTTCAAGGGTTATGTTGAGTCTAGTCTTTATGTGTTTCCCTTGTCGCGCTCACTGTCCGCTGCTCCTTTCGTTGGTCTCACTGCATCCACTACTGACTCTGCTTCGTTGTGGCATGCACACTTAGGGCACCCGTCTTCATCAGTTTCTTCCTCTGTTCATAGTCATGCCAATTTAGATTTCTCTAATTCTGCTTTGCACAATAAGATTTGTACTTCTTGTATGCAAGGGAAAAGCCACAAACTTCCATTTTTTGATTCTAATAAAGTCTCAAATTATCCTCTTGAAATTGTGCACTGTGATATCCCCCATGCCCTCTGTGTCTGGCTATCATTATTTTTTGGTGTTGATTGATGATTATAGTCGCTTCTCATGGCTTTATCATTTACGGTATAAAAGTGAATGCGTTACCTCTTTTATTAATTTTAAAACTCTTACAAAAAACTTGTTTAACACTAAGATTAAATCTCTTCAAAGTGATGGTGCCCGCGAGTTAACTCAAGGTCACCTTCAGACTTTTCTCACAAATAATGGTATTCATCAACGCATTTCCTGTCCTTATACTCCCAAGCAGAATGGTTTGACTGAGCGTAAAATTAGACACATCACAGAGGTTGGGACCACTCTCATGTTCCATTCCTCTGTTCCTAAGTTTTTCTAGCTCGAAGCTTTTTCCATTGCAATTTATATAATTAATCGGCTCCTCACTCCTGTGTTGCACAATTGCTCTCCATTTGAAGTTCTCCACCAACGTGTTCCGAATTACTACTTATTTCCTGTGTTTGGCAGTCAGTGTTTTCCGTTTTTAGGTGCAATTAAAATCAATAAACTCAGTCCCAAGTCAGTTTAATGTGTTTTTGTGGGGTATAATCCGAATCATCATTCTGGGTATAGATGTTTAGATCCATGTACTGGCCGGGTATACTTGTCTCATCATGTAGTGTTTAATGAACAAAATTTTTCGTTTCGTGCCCAAGTTCACTCGCGTCTCTCCTTATCCAATCAGGAGTTGAAGCCGCCTTTGAGTCAAGCCCAATCACCAATTCTATATGATAATTTTTCTTCCAAGTCATTGTCCCCTACTGTGCCAAGTCTTCCAATGTATGCTACTCTAAAGCCAGCTCACCTAGGATCAGGCAACACTTCACCTTCACTCAACAACTCTCCTCCACTTGAAGTACATCAGCCCACGTGCCATTCTGACCCTACTGCCCGTGATAGTATACATCACAACAACTCAACTCCCTCCCCTATCTCGTTGTTGCCGTCATCTTCTTCTTCCACCATTTCATCTCCTAACACTTCTTGCTTATCTACTGCAACTCCAGACTCCTCCTCCTTACAACTGTCAACTCCTCCTCCTTCCGGTCACCCTATGGTTACTCGTATGCGGGATGCTACTCGTCGTCCCAAACATTTTCAGGACTACGTCACTTATACCTCTATTACCACAACTCACAACCCCTCAGCCTATGATACTGAAGCCACTTGCTACTCTCAAGCGGCGAAATTCAGTCACTGGCGAAGTGCTATGGCCGCTGAATATGATGTGTTAATTCGGAATGGCACTTGGCGTCTTGTTCCGAAACCCGACTCAGTCAATCTTGTGGGGTGCAAATGGGTGTTTCGTGTGAAGCGTAAATCAGATGGTATTGTTGAGCAGTACAAAGCCCGGTTAGTTGCAAAGGGATTTCATCAGGAAGAGGGAGTTGAATATTCTGAGACATTCAGTCCGGTGGTAAAGCCAACAACTATCCGTGTCATACTAGCTATTGCCTTGTCACAGGGTTGGGACATTCGGCAGATTGATGTCAACAACGCCTTTCTACATGGGTTGTTGTCTGATGATGTTTATATGTCGTAGCCTGTGGGTTTCGTGCACCCTTCCTATCCTACCACGTTTGTAAACTTCAAAAGGCGTTATATGGCCTCAAGTAGGCTCCCCGAGCGTGGTTCTCGCTATTAAGTTCATTCTTGTTGAGTCTTGGTTTTTACTTTGCTCAGTCTAATATGTCATTATTTATGAGGCATGATGATACTGCTATTTTGTTTATTTTAATTTATGTTGATGATATCATCTTAACTGGGAGCTCAACGTATGCCGTTCAGTTACTTATTGATAAACTTGATCATCAATTTGCATTGAAGGATCTTGGAAGCTTGTCCTTTTTCTTAGGCATACAGGTGCACAAACAGTCTGATGGTCTATTACTTAATCAAGAGAAATATGTGCATGACCTCCTCAGATGTACGAGTTTGTCTTGTGCTAATGTTGTCTCTACACCAATTGTTCCATCTCAGAGTTTGTCCTAAACAGATGGTGATCCCTTTGATAATCCGACATTGTACAGGAGTATAGTTGGGGCTTTGCAGTATTTAACTTTCACACGTCCAGACATAAGCTTTGCCGTTAACAAAGTATGTCAGTTTATGCACTCTCCAACCACTGTTTACTGGTTGGCGGTCAAGAGGATTTTGCGCTATCTAAAAGGCACTTCCAAACTTGGTCTCTTCTTAAGAAAGTCACCAGATACCTATTCTGATTCGAATTGGGCTGGATGCCCTGATGACAGACGGAGTACAAATGGTTACTGCATATTTTTGGGGCCTAATTTGATTTCATGGTTAGCTAAGAAACAAACTGTCACTTCCCGTTCTAGTAGTGAGGCTGAGTATCGGGCTCTTGCATTTGCGACTGCGGAACTTTGTTGGCTTCAATCTCTTTTGCGGGAAATCCAGCTATCTCAACCAACAAAACCAATTCTCTGGTGTGACAACATTGGGGCCACTTATCTCACTGCTAATCCTGTCTTCCATGCACGCACGAAGCACATTGAGATTGATGTGCACTTTGTTCGCGAGAAAGTAGCTAACGGTGAACTCCACATCCGGTTTATATTCACGGTTGACCAGCTTGCAGACATTTTCACCAAGGGTCTATCTGTGTCACGGTTCAAGCTTTTGCGACCCAAGCTTACCATACGAAGTCCGATTTCGCTTGAGGGGGACTGATAAGATAACGATTGTTTTAAACTTCAAACCTTGTGATTTATTGTTGTGATTCTGGCTTATCTTCATTATACAACTAGTTACACTCTATAGTATAAATATTGATTGTACAGTACTTGATTAATCAATACAACACAACATATTACTCTTTCAGCTCTGGTGGTTGGTCAAATTAATCTAGAGTTCAGAATAGACGCAATATTGTACAGGACCAAGAGATGAGATATTTATTCCTCAAATTGAAACGTCAAAATTGCCAACAAGTTGCCCATATGAACTTTGACCAATAATCAACATAACTACCATTCTAATGTAAACATTGAAGAGAAGTGGTCAAATGGGGTTATCTGGTTAGGTTTGCTTTAACTTAAATTGCTACATGAATTAATAACTATTTACTTAAATATTTTGAATTATCTTATTTGCTACTAATAATCCCCGGCCCTATCGGTTATGGGTTCCTAAGATCCCTATGCTTGCGAAAGAGTGAATTCAAAGATTATTCTTTTGAATAGTGATTTTTAAATAGTTATCAATTTGTAAGTTTAACAGTATAATGTCAAAATAATCTAAAAAATTGTAAATAGTTAATTAATTAGTCTTTCATGATTTAGAATTTAGCAAGCCCAAATTTATATTCCAAATTTAGCAAGCAACCTGTAAATTTGGGATTGCTCAGAAGATTAGTCCAAAATATTTCAACTTTAGTTAAACCATCATCGATAAAGATGCTCTTAGCTGCATTCGTGATTACTTATCACGAATAATCTTCCTTCGCAGGTAAACAATAAATATATATATCATCACTTTATTCCGTAACTTGTGGACCATAGTTAGCTAAACATGTCGAACAAATTGAATTCCATTATTTGGCTAGCTAGAGGTTTTGGCGTCCACTAGATGTATTGTGTTCCATGGCTGTAAATGTCAAGATGATGCAATTGGAGAATATAAAAAGGATGGATTAGATACCTTCCAAACATAAAAATTGGCAACGAAATCTAATGGGAGATCCTCGAGTTATTAAAAAGTATACTTTAACGAATTAGAAAAGGCTAGATGTTACATATTTTTTTTATTCATTTATTATTCTCTACATGTATGCCTAAGTGGAATTAGAAAAGGTTAGATATTACTTATTTTTTTTATTTATTTATTATTCTCTACATGTATGCCTAAGTGACAGGGGTGGATTCAAAATTTTTTTGCAGGGTTAAAATATATAATTTTTCAACTATATAAATACATTTTTTTCCATTAGGGGCTAATTAATTTTTCTAACTAAAAATACATATATATTTAACTTTTTAAAAAATATATATATATAAAATTTTTAACGTTTTTCTGGACCAATAGGGGCTACACATCCGCCACTACTAAGTGATATAGTAACTTAATATTTTTTTGTATTTCTCTCTTTTCTTTTAACATGTCAAAAGAAAGAATATATATAAAAAATAATACATGGGTCATAGATAGAAAAAAAAAGTTATATATAACAATACTCTTAACGAATTTCAAGTTCGTAAACTATTTATTCCTCCATCACTTTCTACAACCTTCGAAAGGGAAAATTGCCTTTCTACGATGGCAGGAACGATATCAATCATAATCACATTTCTTTCACCTTCCATTTGGATGTCGCCATAACGCCCAGACGATCCACCCTGTCGTGGACTCATACACATTTCTCATTTTTATTTCAATTTTTGCTGACGAATAATTTTTTTGTAATTTCTATCATCCAAAAAAGGTTTGTTGGTTGATCCAAATACGGGGGTGGAAAAATAGGAGCTCTATACTACAATATAGAATAATATTAGTTAAGTACAACAAACATGCATATTGGTTAAGGCGTGGAGAAACACTTTGGATTTAGAACCTCTACTTTCTTAACTTTCGAGACGAATTAATTAAATTATAAGTTATCAGTTATATAATTTAAATGAGGCTTAAGTCCTATTGTATAAGATATATTAAAAAATATTATCTACAAAAAATTGATCTCGCAATTTCTCATAATCACGAGAGCTTTACCACCAGACTAAATTGGCCCTCTTGAAGACCCGACCCCAAGATAAAGTTTCAAATTAAGATATCCTACATAATTAGGTTGAGGAAAGATGAGTAAGCAATGATGGAGAGATATGTCGGAGCTATAAACATTATAAAGAATCTTGCCATGCCTTCCATGCTCTCAACATACGCCATTTAAAAAGTCGTATAAATTATATCTTATCAACATCGAGCTCTTGTATTCTTCATTATCGGAATGATTCCTCAAATAATTTAATCTTGTCCTATTTTGGGCGGCTATCTTATATGACAATGATATGATGCCTTCCTGCATGTTAATTATATTACCAACATATAAGAGCAAGAGAAGCATAACATCTCTTGTAATTATACATACTCAAACTAGCCAATCGTTGTCATTACCTCTGCAGCTATGGTAACCACAGCAAGCCTGATTCTTATAGCTGGTTTCCTACTTTTTCTTGTTTCTTTTTGTAGTGCAACTCAAGCAGGTTTTTTTCGTCGAAAAGATTTTCCCGAAGGTTTCATATTTGGTGCAGCATCATCTGCCTTTCAGGTTTATTGTCACACCCTTGATCCTTTGTCTAGCTTAATTTATCCTGCCCCTCTAGCTCTACTACGTATTTGATGTATGGCATTTGTTAAATAACCATCTCATATAATAGTTTAAACTTTTAAATGATATAATAACTTAACATGATATCTGAGCTCATGCTATATCAAAGGTTATGATCAATTCAAGTTTTGCCGCCACCCATTTGTATAATTACATTCATGTGTCAGGCTTAATAAAAAAATAATCAAACTTACACATGAAGAGGCTCATTGAAGATAATAAATAATACAATAAATTTTTTTTTCTAGCGATTAAAACTTTTAGATGAGTGGGTAACGTAATTCGTTTTGCTTTCAGATTGAAGGTGCTTTACGGGAAGGAAATAGAGGTGCAAGCATTTGGGATTCTTACTCCAAGGAAAATAGTAAGCCTGTCTTTCTAATTATCTTGGCTTCACCTTGCATGCATATATTCTTTTACTTCAGCCACAACATGATCACAACTATACCAGTAGATGCAAGTCTGAGTATCGACATATATAATACTCCTTATATAGTTTCAAATCATCGGGCTTGAATAAACATAATTTTAATTTTGTAGTCCCCAAGTGTTTATTATTGAATTCGTTGGGCTTGCCGGCTGGTGAGGTTATCACCATATCCATATTATGTAGGCACATGACACGTAATTTTTTAGAAAAAAGGAAGAATATCTCTATGTTAGTCAATTAATTCAAGAGTTTTGCTATATATCATCTTATTTTCATCACATATTTATCATTCTTTATATAGATGTTTAGTTCGTATGTTAAAAAATAACAATTTTTTTTATTTCTCTTTTATTTCAACATGTAAATTATTCGCTGTGATAAATAGGAAATAAAATAGAATAGTATTTAGAATTTCTCGTAATTTAAAGAGAAAATTCCGTTCTTTTCGACAAAATCCAACGTAATTCCCAAACTCCATTACAATGTTCTAGTTTTACCCATATCTCCTCGTGACACCTACTTTTGTCAAACCAATTCTTAATACTAAGTGGGTATTTTGGTCTTCTCTCGTTTTAAAGACGAAAAATAATCTTTTCCAACAAAAGAAATATCTTTATACAACAGAAAAAATGTATCTGCAGAATGATTTGAGTTTTTTCTCTCTTTTGTCTACAGAACGAAAACACATATTTACTCTCTAGCCTTAAGATTTTGATAATTGACAGAGAGGGATGCCATGAAATAATGAACTTGGCTCATCTACAATTTAATTCTCTATATTTTCATACATTACTCCTATCGATTAATGTCATGTGTCACTAGATTTCATCTATATATGAACCACATTAATCTTGCTAAACTAACTCTCTAACCATGGTTAGAAAATATTAATACCAAATCTAAACTACTATGTTTAATTAGCAAACAAATATGGAAGTATATGATTCTAAAAATAAAATAAAATAAAATATTTTTCTGCTCCAAGAACGATTCCAAAAAAAAGAAACGCAAGAACAAGTTGGAAGCTGGACTAGAAACTGGCAATGGATAGGATAAATCCCTGCATAGGCAGAGTTTATGCTTGTATTATTTATTTTCTGTTAAAAAATTATCATATTAAAATCTGATCTAATTTATATCTAAGTAGAGTCTTATTAAATCGCAGATCTATATATACCTTATAATGAAGATGCAGTTGATCACTATTACCGTTATAAGGTATCTATCTTTTACTCGTCATTTATTTTTGTTTCTTTTCTTTTCAACGGAAAGTATTCGCTCTTCTCATGTTCTCAATTAAGGAGAATTTAATTTTAAGAGTATAATAATTATATGTGACATGAATTTTTAAAACTGTTACAGGAAGATGTGACTATCATGAAAGAAATAGGCTTTGATGCTTACAGATTTTCGATCTCATGGTCCAGAGTAATGCCAAGTAAGGATATATACCACATTAAAATGTTCTTGAGGAAATTAATGCCATTTTCTATCATAAAATTATTATTATCCAAAATTTCAGACACAATTTTTTCTTTATCTCTTAAAGAGTTACGCGATAATAAATATCTTAAAGAGTTAAGCGATAATATAGTTTAAATCTAATTATATTTCTTGATGCATTTAACCTTATTTTGACTTGGAAAAGAAAAATTATGTATAAAGATTTTTCTTTAAAAAATAAAGCTCAAACTCAAGTAGAATTTTTGACTTGTAGGCTAGCTGTTGGATGAAATGCCCCGCTGTTTCTTAATTTGCATTGATTTTTTACTTGTTTACATCTAAATGGGTTTGGCCTGTAATTTATAATTTATGAAATTTATCTTTTTCAAGTCAAAATTAGCTTAAACATCAACAAATATACTAAAATCAAATTATATTAATATTAAACAAAATATAGTGTGTCGATATATGAATATGTGTGTGTATGTGTGTATAAGTTTGTGTACGTGTAATTGTGTTAGTAATATATGTATATATACCATATCAGAGGAATATGCCTGTGTATAAGGCTAGACTTTATCCAGATATTTTTTCTAGGGAGAATTGATAGTGATTTGTAAGGAAAAATTTCACATTTAGTCTCTATTGTTTACAAAATATCTCAATTTAGTCCTTATTATTTAAAATGTCTCAATTTAGTCCTTATTGTTTCACCAAAAGTTTCAATTTCGTCTCTATTGTTTAAAATGTCTCAATTTAGTCCCTATTGTTTCTCAAAAAGTTTCAATTCTATCCCTATTATTTTTAAAAAGTTTTAATTTCGTCTCTATTATTTTTTTAAACTTTCAAATTCGTCCCTATGATTCAAAGACTAAGTTGAAATTTTTTGAGAAACAATAAGGATAAATTTGAAACTTTTTAAAAACAATAAAGACGAATTTATAACTTTTTGGAAAATAATAAAGACAAAATTGAGAAACTTTAAACAATAAGGACGAAATTGAAACTTTTTAAAAATAATAAAGACGAATTTATAACTTTTTGGAAAATAATAAAAACAAAATTGAGAAACTTTAAACAATAAGGACGAAATTGAAACTTTTAGAGAAATAATATAAACTAAATTGAGATATTTTAAATAATAAAGACTAAACTAAAATTTTTTATAAATAATAAAGATAAAATGTGAGATTTTCCCGATTTGTAACATTAAAAGTCAATGCATGGAGAATTTGTTATAGGCTATAAAGCTCATGAGAGTAAGTGGGTCATAGGTTAATTCACATAAGGGCAACTGAGAAATGGAGATATTGGAGAAGGACAAATGTGTAATTACAAAAGTTGACCACGAAAATTATTTTACGGTGTTAAAATGCATAGCAAATTTTTTTTTTTTTTACTAGACAAGCAAGTGTATTTTATATCATATTAATAATCCAAAAATGTACAAACAAATTTTTTTTACATTTACAAAACAAAATAAAAACAAAAACTAATCTAGATGATCATATCCTCTAAATTCCAGTTTTTACAAATCTGTCGATTTAAAATTTGAGTAAAGGTTGGAGTTTGTGGGAGAGTTGGATAATTTAGCCTCATGGGAAAAAAAAAATGATATTTTCCCAATGCTTTGTACTGCAGGATGGTTGGTCTATTAGATAGATAGCTTATGCAAGTTTAAACTCATGTAGTAGGGTATATGGTAGGTGAAAAAGGTGTATTAGCCTCATGTAATATGTCTTTAGTTGTATAGATATATAAATATAATTAAATACCAGGGTTGTAAAGATAAAACTCATGTACTAGTAGGGTACACTCATTTAAAATAGGAATATTTTTGACAGAGGCCTCTTTCATTTTTTTATATATGTGATTCAGATATCATACTTATTGGAAAATGTGAGTTAGATACCTTTTGTTAAAAATTTGTTAA
The DNA here is from genome assembly GCA_037974665.1 of Ehretia macrophylla. Lineage (NCBI taxonomy): Eukaryota > Viridiplantae > Streptophyta > Magnoliopsida > Boraginales > Ehretiaceae > Ehretia > Ehretia macrophylla. The sequence goes on from CM075769.1 coordinate 56,658,854, forward strand.
ATTTTCTGTTAACTACACATAAAATGTCATTCCAACCCTTGCCATGTCTCTAGATTCACCACTGCCAACACTCCCAACAAACATATTTCACTGATCAAAGAAAAACAACAAAAATCTTACAACCTTCATTTACACGCACACCACACACCACAGCGCTACTGCCACCAACACACCACTACCACACCCTTAACACTCACACACGCAACACACACCTCAGACCCACAAAGCGCACACACACCACTACCACTACACCGACGACGACGACGACGACGACGACGACGACGACGACGACGACCACCACCACCACCACCACGACCACCACCACCCCCACCCCCACCCCCACCACCACGGACAAAGACCTACGGACCACACACACCAACATGTATACAGATCCACACACTAGATCACACAAAAACACACATGACAAATTTGTATTTTTCCTAGCATCTTCACAACCGGACACTGATTGAGTTTCTCCTATGAAATTTTTTTTTTTTTTTTTAAAAGAGATAGCTAGATGATGTTCTCCATATGAGAAAGGCAGAGAGAGAGAGAGAGATAGAGAGAGAGAAATGAGAAAGAAAATAGAATAAAAATCATTTTTTTATGTCTTGGAGATCAGGTTGAATATAAGATGCATTTTTTTTTTTTTTTTTTTGTGGTTAGAAGGCGAGAGATGAAAGAGATGAAAGAAAAGGTTGAAAGGAAGGACGAGTCTGGAGGGTTTTGTGCAGCTTTTGTCAATTGTCCTTTACTTTTGTAATATAATGACACATTTACCCTTATGTTAACGGTTGGCATAACAGGTTAGTTAATAGAAGGGGTCCAAGTCATACTTTTTAGTATGTTTAGAGTCTAAATCACATTTTTATAAAAATAAAAAAAATTTGAAGCAAAAATACCCTTTAAAATAGAATACTGTGTAGTAGTATGATATTTGAGAAACAAAATTACTAATATGACGTGTGTAAATATTTCAATTAATCAGAGGGAAGGGAACCAAATGAGGAAGGAATTAAGTTTTACAACAAGCTCTTGGATGAGCTCCTCACTGATGGTATCTTTTCAACTTCAAACCTCGTAGTTATCATGCCTAAATGCAAGGTTAGCTATTTGAAATTTAAAATTTAATTTCATGGTATTATATGTGAGCAGATATCGAACCTTTTGTAACTCTTGTGCACTTTGATTATCCCCAAGCACTACAAGATGAGTATGGTGGCTTTTTAAATCGTCATGTCATGTAAGATTTATTACCGTTGATGCTATGATTGTAACATTCCATGTCCATTGCTTAAACTTATTGTGTTGATAAACTCCAATTCACTATATATATATATATATATATATATATATATTTTTTTTTTTTTTCTATAAATGTCAAAGAAGAAAGTTGAAGTCACCAAACGAAGGCGAAAATCTTACTACTTTAATACATTAAGCATTTACACTACGTGTACTGATTGACAATGTTGACCTTCTTAACAGGGAAGACTTCAAAAATTATGCCGACCTTTGCTTTAGAAGATTTGGTAATAAGGTCAAACATTGGATCACTTTGAATGAGCCATCGACATTTATCATGGGTGCATATATTGATTACAACATGGCACCAGGTGAAAATGAACCTAATCGACCTGATAATGCTATAACACACACCCAAAATATATCAAGTGGCTCATTCCTATTAAGCCGAATATTACCACAACAAAAGACAAGCAATGTTGTATTATCGGATGAAGAACGATATGATGTTATGAAGAAGCGTGATCTAAGTACAGATCCGTACATAGTAGCACATCATGTACTCCTTGCTCATGCAAATGCAGTAAAGCTATATAGGGAAATGTATCAGGTTTACTTAAATACCTTATCTTATTTTAAAGGTTTTAGGGGACATTATTTTTCCATCATACTTTCCATATGAACATTTGAGGCTAGGGACGGAAGCAAGGGGGAACAAGGGAGAGACTACTCCCCACACCCCCCAAGCCTTCAAATGTTTATAAAATTTAAAAACAACTACCCCTCTTATTATTATTATTATTTTTTTGGGTTAAAAACTCTTACCTCCACTCTAATTATGTTACTCACATTTACTGTATGGTTCGATCCCCCAATATATATTTTCTTGCTTCACCCCTGTTTGACGTACTAACGCAAATAATTATTCAATGTAAATAGAAGGATCAACAAGGGCAAATTGGTATTTCCCTTGCATCATATTGGTTTGTACCTTACACCGAACTTCAGCAAGATAAAGATGCTGCACAACGAGCTCTTGATTTCATGTTTGGGTGGTGAGTATTTCACCTTTTCCTTTCTGTTTTCCCTATACTTGAGCTTGTTACATTAGAATTTACATCAGAACTTGACCTTTTACTTTCCCTTATTTTTTCTTTTCTTTTCGTAAATGTTCTTTCAAACCCTATACCTTTAGTTTCCTTCTTTCTACAAGTTTGAGTGACGAATTTATAAATATAAAACTAAACATTTACATTAATTTTGTACTTTAATATGCCTAGGTTTATGGATCCATTGACAAAAGGAAAATATCCAGAGTCTATGCGTAGGCTTGTAACAGGTGGCAAACTTCCACAATTTAGTGAAGAAGAGTCTAATATACTGAAAGGATCATTCGATTTCTTGGGATTAAACTATTACACAGCTCGATATGTAGCTGATGATCCACATAGTAACGGGGGAGATTATACTAAGGACCAAAGAGTCAAAACTTTTGGTAAGCTAATAGAAAACTATAATTTGTTAGCATGCCATTAATACATGTCGAGGAATTAATTAAATTCACTTTGATGATTTTGTTATTTTATTTGGGCAGTATCGCGAAACGGTATTCCTATTGGTGAAAAGGTAAGGATCGGACTTGAGTTCAATTCACCTTCTTTAGTAAGTCTTATTTTGCCTAGGTTGGAAGTACATGCTTCTCATGGACTATACATATATATATGAAACCATCAATTTAATAGTGTTGGTATAAGATTACTATTGCAACATGACGAGTAATCTGAACCTAGAGAAGAACATATCTATATCAGAATTTAGATTTAGCTTATGATTTCACACCTTTAATTATATTTTCCAAAATTTGTCGGTTTTGAAAAATCTGAGAATTGTTTAAAATAAAATAAAATTCCTAAAATGTTTCTAAAGGCAATAATTTTGGTGTTAAATTTGACATCCAAAATACGTTAATTATGAATTAATTAAAAGTAGAGGCAAATGGTGAAGAGGATGAAGCTCCTCTTTCTCTTCTCGCTCATAACTCTCCGACATCTTAACTCTGTTTGTTCTCCAGTAATTCATTAATATTCTGACGCAGAACGGAAGCGAAACACTAGATTCGTTCTAGTAAAACGTCCTTGATACAATGAAAACTTAAATATTACAACTCTAGAATGCTAGAGAGGAAGTATACAATACTAGTTTTGTATTGATTGAAGTGTGTCTAATGAGCTTGGAGAGCTATCTATTTATAGGAGCTCTTAGGCCTTAAAATTTGCTAAACTTCCTATGTGGGATAAAACAAACTAAAGGATACTATTCATAACAAAGCAATACTATTCATAACATAAGAAAAAAAATATGAAGGTTTATTTGTTCTTCTTCTTGGATTTGATTTTGTCAATCTTTTTCATCAACTCCTTTGAATCATGTTCCGCATCAATCTCCTCCACTTGAGAAAAACTCGCCCTCGAGTTAATTTCCGGATATAAAGAACCTTCCTGTGGATAGTAATCATATAAATCAGCAACATTGAAGGTTGATGAAATTCCCCAATCATCCGGAAGATCAACCACATAAGCATTGTCATTGATCTTCTTTAAAATTTGGTAGGGACCATACTTCTTCGGATTCAGCTTGTTGTAGGTACCCACTGGAATTCTTTCTTTCCTCAAGTAGACCATGACCATATCTCCTTTTTTAAATACCTTCACCCTTTTATGCTTATCAGCTGCAGCCTTGTATTTGGCATTTGAGGCTTCCAATTTCTGTTTCACCTCTTCTTGAATAGACTGCACTTGTTCTGCCATTTTATTTGCTGCAATGCTCTTATCAGAGAATTTCGGCAGTTTAACCAAATCTAGAGCATGCTTTGGTACCTTCTTGTAGACAATGAAAAATGGTGAAACTCCAGTTGAGCTGTGGATTGCACTATTATAGGCAAACTCAGCTTGTGCAAGTGCAAAATCCCATTGTCTCGGCTTATCTTGGCAAATACAACGAATCAAATTTCCCAAGGTTCTGTTGGTTGCCTCGGTTTGACCATCAGTTTGAGGATGAGCTGTGCTGCTGAACTTCAAACTTGCATCGAAGCGCTTCCATAATGTGAGCCAGAAGTGAGATAGAAATTTAGAATCTCTATCAGAAGTGATGGATTTTGGGACTCCATGGAGTCGCACAATCTCTTGGAAGAATAGTCTTGCAATGTGCACTGCATCTGAAGTTTTCCTGCAAGGGATGAAATGCGCCATCTTTGAAAATCTATCCACGACCACAAATACAGAGTCTACTCCTCTTTGGGTTCTTGGCAATCCCAAGACGAAATCCATAGACAAATCTTCCCAAATATCTTCTGGTATAGGCAACGGCATATAGAGTCCCGTGTTTTGTGTCTGGCCCTTTGCAGTTTGACAAATTGGACATTGTCTCACGAACTTGCCCACATCTCTTTTGATTTGTGGCCAGAAATACCTTTCCTCCACACTTGCAATAGTCTTATCTCGTCCAAGATGTCCACCAAGTCCTCCTCCATGCAAGTCTCGAATGATTTTCTCCCTTAAGGATGTCCTCGGGATGCAAAGTCTGTTACCTTTGAATAGGTACTCATCATGGACGTGGAAGTCTCCAGTTGGTTGCTTTGACAAGTGTTTATGCCAAACTTCATTAAAATCTTCATCCTCTGGGTAGAGATCCTTCAGACATTCAAATCCTACAACTTCGCCACTTAAAGTAACCAGCAAAGTTGCCCTTCTACTCAAGGCATCGGCAACACGGTTGGAAGCTCCTGATTTATGTTTAATAACATAAGGAAATTGCTCCATATACGAAGCCCACCTTACGTGCATCTTGTTCAAATGTTTTTGACTCTTGAAATGCTTCAAGGCTTCATGATCAGAATATATTACAAATTCACGTGGAATTAAGTAATATTCCCAATGTCGTAAAGCTTGAAGCACAGCATATAACTCCTGCTCATAGGTTGACCATTTTTGACGTGCCTCGCTAAGCTTTTCACTGTAGAATGCAACAGGTCTGCCTTCTTGAGATAATACTGCCCCAATGCCAATTCCACTTGCATCACATTCCACTTCAAAAACTTTATCGAAATTCGGCAACACCAAGACAGGTGCAGTTGTCAACTTTTCTTTGATTTGTGCAAAACTTTTGTCAGCTGCCTCACTCCACTGGAATTTCCCTTTCTTTAAGCAATCAGTGATAGGAGCAACGATACTGCTAAAATTCTTGATGAACCTCCTGTAAAATGTGGCTAAGCCATGAAAGCTTCTGACTTCAGTGACTGTCTTTGGAGTCGGCCAGTCTCTGATTGCTCGAACTTTCTCATCATCAACATGGATTCCTTCAGCACTTACAATGAAGCCCAAGAAAACTAAGCGATTTGTCATAAAGCTGCATTTTTTTAAATTAACAAATAGCTTGTTGTCTTGAAGGACTTTCATAATCTGACGCAGGTGGTCCACATGCTCTTCTTTGTTGTGGCTATAGATCAAAATGTCGTCGAAATAAACCACGACAAACCTTCCGATAAATGGCTTGAGGACTTGATTCATAAGGCGCATGAATGTACTTGGTGCGTTGGATAGTCCAAATGGCATGACTAACCATTCGTATAAGCCTTCCCGTGTTTTGAAAGCAGTTTTCCATTCATCTCCCGGTCTTATACAGATTTGGTGATAGCCGCTACGCAAGTCAATCTTCGAGAAGATTGTTGACCCTTGTAATTGATCCAACATATCCTCCAGTCGAGGTATAGGGAAACGATACCTGACTGTGATTTTGTTGATGGCTCGGCTATCCACACACATTCTCCAGCTTCCATCCTTCTTGGGTGTCAACAAAGCTGGTACTGCACACGGACTCATACTTTCTCTAATATGTCCCTTGCGCATTAATTCTTCTACCTTCTCTTTTAGTATTTCATTCTCCTTTGGGCTCATCCGGTAGTGAGGTAAATTTGGCAAACTTGCTCCAGGGACTAAGTCAATGTGATGCTGGATGTCCCTCATCGGTGGAAGTCCATCAGGTAATTCATCCGGAATAATTTCTTTAAATTCTTCCAATATGTGTTGTACCTCCTCTGGGACTTCTTCTTCATGCGATTCCTCTCCTTTGACTACAAGAGCAAAAGTTTCTCCGGTCTCATTTGATTCTTTGAAGAATTCATTTGCAGAATCCGCCATAATAAGGAAAGATTTCCCCTCCACTTTAGAAGTTTTGGGTCTATCTTTGTTGGTTGGGAGGATTGCTATTTTCTTTCCATTCCACCAGAAAAAGTAGACATTTGTTCTTCCTCGATGAGTTGCATCAACGTCATATTGCCATGGTCGCCCAAGTAGAATATGACAGGCATCCATGTCAATTACGTCACACATGATTTCATCCTTGTAAGATTTTCCAATAGAAATAGGAACTTTGCACACCTCTGTGACCTTTATTGAAGGTCCTTTCTTGACCCACCCAATCTCGTACGGTGTTGGATGAGGTTCTGTGGGCAGCTTCAAGTGATTCACCAAAGCTCTTGAAACAATATTCTCCCAGCTCCCGTTGTCAATAATAAGGTTGCATACCTTTTCTTGAATACTGCATTTTGAATGAAAGATGCGTTTGCGCTGGGATGAGTCTTCTTGTTTCGGGGTGTACAATAATCGTTGAATGACACACGTCACTTGTTCTCCATCTTCGTCTGCAATTTCAGCATCCTCCAAGTCATCATCATTATTGTACTCAACTTCTTCATCACGCTCATTATCATAGTCTGCTAGATTGACAGACTTGCGAGCTCGGCATTCATTGGAACGATGACCAGGTTCTCCACATTTGAAACATTTTCCAATGGTTGGCCTAGCATATGGATTATTGGGTCGGGTGGTATTCGACGTCTGTCTGATTGATTTGGCCACCCCTTGATTGCTAGTGCCAGTATTGTGAGTAGAAGGACGAGTTGCTTCTTCTGCAACTTGTTTGCCTCTGTCAGGATTCGAACGGACTGGTGCAAAAGGAGTTTGTCGAGTGGAAGGACGAGCTAAAAGCATTTCTGCCTTTAATGCCATGTTGTAACCTTCATCAACGGTCCATATTGGAGCTAATGTCATCTTATCCCGGATTGCAAATTTCAAGCCGTTGAGGTATCGTGATGTTTGCTGTTCCTCCGACTCTGATATATTGCACCTAGCAGTAAGGCGCAGAAATTCATCAGTGTATTCTCTCACTGATCGATGACCCTGGCTGCAGTTTTGGTATTGTTGGAACAAGTATTGTTCATAATCTGGAGGAAGGAATCTTCCTTTCAGTTGTTGTTTCATCTTTCTCCAAGTCCGAACGGGTGCCTTTCCTTGTCGCCTTCTATTGTTTTGCAAGGTGTCCCACCAAGCAGCTGCACCGCCCTTTAATTTGTAGGCGACTAATTTTACTTGTTTGTTCTCCGGTACATCCATCATGTCAAAGAATTTTTCAACTTCATAGCACCAATCAAGAAATGCTTCAATATTAAGATCGCCGTTGAAGTTGGGAATGTCGGCTTTAGGACGATATTCGTCAAAGCCTTGTCCTCTCCTAGGTGCATGTTGATGCCTTTGATTTATTTCTTCGTCACTGTCAGATTCCTCCTCATATGTTGGTGGTCTACGATGTCGAGCAAAACCACGTTGATGAGGATGTTGTGGTTGATTTCTAGCTCGTGGTTGTGCTTGGTTGATTCCTCGGTAGTTTAGGAGCTCTTCATCAGATTCATCTTCATAGGCTGGTTGCCTATGACGAATTGCAAGGTCGCGTTGATTGATAGGTTGGCCACGAGCATCTTCTCTGGCACGGTTGATCCCACCATCGTCACGAGCCCTGTTGGCGTTTAGGCTTAAGTTGGAAAGGATGTCGCGAATCTCTCGGAGTTCACGGGTCATCTTTTCTTCTTGAGCTTGTATCGCCGCCCAAAGGGCCTCCATCCCTCGATCACCGTCAATAGGATGGCCGCCTTCGCCTCTGCTATGGCTACTACCAGCAATGTTGATGTCGACGTTGCCACTATCTCCACCACCATTGTTGTTCTTGGACGCCATCTTCTCCGGCTTATAGGTTTGTAATTTAATCGGTCGAGTTTTCTGATGCACAGGATCCACTATACGTGGCAAGTGCAGAGCATACGACTCAATCGACCAATCAAGCTTTCTGATGCACAGGGTCCACTATTAGTGGCAAGTGCAGAGCATACGGCTCAATTACAACTACAACCCTCTAAACTAGGACTCTCGAACTTGGCTCTGGTGCCAACTGACGCAGAACGGAAGCGAAACACTAGATTCGTTCTAGTAAAACGTCCTTGATACAAGGAAAACTTAAATATTACAACTCTAGAATGCTAGAGAGGAAGTATACAATACTAGTTTTGTATTGATTGAAGTGTGTCTAAGGAGCTTGGAGAGCTATCTATTTATAGGAGCTCTTAGGCCTTAAAATTTGCTAAACTTCCTATGTGGGATAAAACAAACTAAAGGATACTATTCATAACAAAGCAATACTATTCATAACATAAGAAAAAAAATATGAAGGTTTATTTGTTCTTCTTCTTGGATTTGATTTTGTCAATCTTTTTCATCAACTCCTTTGAATCATGTTCCGCATCATATTCAAAGAAATCATCACAAAGCACAAAGGGAATAATTAGAAGAACAAAAGCATTGGTTCATGTTGACTACATGTTGCTTGATAGTTGAATAACATCATATAAACACGTGTATAATTTCTTTGGGCTACTTACTAATATGAGCTTAATTTAGACTAATTATTATACTCTATCGTGGATGTTTCTTAGCTTAACTCTAAGATTTGTCAGGTATTAACTCTATTTTAGCGGGTAGTTTTATTTACACAATTCACGTTGATGTAAGCTAAAGTAAGAAAATCACGTAATATGATTTAATAAAATATGAAATATAAATGGGTGCTTCTCTTGGTTGTATTATGGGGTTCTAACTTGCAATCTTTTTTAGTGAAAAATTACTCTTTAACAAAAATGAAAAAGCAAAATCAACATAGATATCTTGCAAAAAAAAAAAATTGAAAATATTTATAATTCCTCGTCTAATAAGATTTGATGTTAAGCCATTCAAACTATTATTTGGTTATATTAATTTCCACATATGATTTTATTTTTTCTATTTAATCCATTGCAGGCTGCTTGTGATTGGTTTTACGTGTATCCTAGGGGGATCTTGGACCTATTGCTCTATACAAAGACACAATATAACAATCCAATTATTTACATCACGGAAAATGGTAATGACTAGATTAAATCGTGGATCAAAGAATTTGGTATTTCTTGTAAGTGAGAATATTGGAAAGAAGTCTAAATAGAGTTTTATAGAACTGAAGTTATCATAATTATTTGTAGGTCGTGACCAGCTAGACGATGGCTCTTTATCACTCTGGAAAGCACTCCATGACCATAAAAGGATATCTTTCCATTATGATCACCTCTTGTACCTTAAGAAAGCTATACGGTATGTGATTCATAGTATACTCTGAATAGTTTAATATTGGAACTAAAGAAAGCAAATTATGGAACCATATTGTTAAATCAAATATAGAAGAAAATTAAAATATTGTTGCTACATTTGTCCAAATTAAATAATCACTTTGACTTTTTTTGGTTTAAAAAGAATGTTTAAAGTAACATTTCACATATATTTACTAGTATTCTAATTTTTTTTCCCATATGATAGAATTTTCAATGAATATTATTATTGTTCTACGAATCTCATTAGAATTGAATGAATGAATGCATAAATGCGATCTATATAATCATTGTTTTCGTTGAGAAAAAAGCATAAGTGGATATTAAGAGAGGGAAATGAAATATACATCACCTGCAAAGTTTGTCACCTTTTACATGGACTTACACGGCCAAAACAAAGTTTATTTAGGGAATCAAAAGGAAAATAAACTAGAATGAACATAGTTGTATTTGCCTTAAGAAAAGAATTATTAAATTTTCACGGAATTTTGTGATAGGTGGTGTATTCAAATGGCCAAAATATTCTTAAACCAACTTTTTTTTTTTTTTTTGTGGAATGCTAATGCATGGAAATCCAACCACTACAGTACTAATGTTTCCTATTTCTTGATTGCTTGACAAATCTTGTAGGTTTGGTGTGAATGTTAAAGGATATGTCTTATGGGCACTCTTGGACAATTTTGAATGGAGTTCTGGTTTCAAAATTCGTTTTGGAATCACATATGTGGACTACAAGAATGGTTCAAAAAGATATTCAAAACTTTCTGCCAAGTGGTTCAAATTTCTCCTTCAAAAGTAAAATAATATTTTAACTCAGCATAAACTATCAAGATTGGATCCTTTAGACTGTAAGGTCTCAAGTTTAATATAGAAATCAACAAAATGGGTTATTATCAAAATTTGTGTTCGTTTTATCTCCCAATGTACATTGGTTCTTGTATACGTATTAGTGGTAGTATGTTCATGTCAATACCCAAATCAAGTTGGAAACATTATAATTATAAGTACTCTCATTTCTTATTATGAGGAGAGCCAAAGTTATATGATATCTTAATAGATCCAACAAACATCTATAAATTTAAAAGAGATTACGATGCTTACAAGAAAGAAATACAAGATTTTGGGTAGCACCGCCTCCCAAGTGAGGTCCAAGGGAGCAACACTTCCTGGTGACAGGATCTATATATGGTTGAAGTCTTGATGTTAGAATCAATGCCTTACTACTTAAACTTTGTATTGCATGCACGAAAATGCCCTTTCTAACCATTATAAACTACAACCAAAGCATCTTGACATGAAGATGTCAAATTCAGCCAAAGCTTGAGGAGCAAATCGAAGGAATTATTTTTTTTTTAATTATTTCTCTATTCCATAAGTATTAATGAGCTCTAGAAATACCCATCAATTAATGTTTGGTTATATTTTTATATTAAGAAATTGTAGGCAGCTTTTTCGCTTAATATACTGTTTCATATTTTCAAATTATAGACTTCTTTATATATATATAGAGAGAGTTAGACCATAGTTGTCGAATCGTGAACTGTATCATGAATCGAAATATCAATTTTTTGAATCGTGAATTGTATCGAATCGTGAATCGTACCGATTCGATCACAAATTTAAAACTAGATTAATTTGATATATTATGTTTCTATTAACAGTTTTTAGTTGAAATTCTTCTTTTGAATGAATATTAATATATGTTTTTTTGTTACTTTTCTAATAATCACTGATTCACTATTTTGTAAACTAAATTTCAAAGCAATTGAACAGGACCTATAACAAAGGTTAATCCCACAAGCAATGCAACCATTGCAGACCAACACGCCGTTGAAGTCATCACATTTTTCCTCTCATTCAGCGTAAACAAATCGCTGCTTGGATCAAAATGAGAGCCTTTCTTCCCAGGACTTCTACTCCATTGCGATCCAGTAGTACACATTAAATGCTTTATCAATCCAATTCAGATACAATAAAGCTTAACAATTGAAGAAATATAATAATAAGCTGCAAGAGTGGTCAACTAACCACAATAAAACTTCCTACTATCTGCACTTCAATGACATAATACACTTTAGCTGGAAGCCTGGAAAACTAAAGAGGAATATCCAGAAAAATGTACGCACCAGACCACGAACTGCCTTGACCAAGCTTGCTAATATTTCTTTACCAGGCTTTATATTTTGGGTGATCAAGACTCTTTGCCCCTGCACAGTTATGATATTAGAGATAACTCAAATAAATTTTTGATAAACCAAACATATAAATCATTACTTGCAAGAGTAGATGCTGACACGCTCGTGCTAATGAGACTGGCATGCTAAAGCCAAACTCCTTTTCCTTTCTTGCATCTCTCAATATGAAATGTTTTTCATCAATGAGACAGCTAGCTTGTCCACAACTGTCAAGCCATATATGTGTAACCACAGGTTTGCCTAAAGCAATAGCCTCTAACATATTCCTTGTGCTGACAAATTTATCTATTATGAAGTGTGTGGCATCTGACATAGAGGAATATACGTACCATCCATGGTAGAGGACAAGAATTAAAGAATGAAGAATGCTTGCTTTGTGACCAGTTCATCAAATATGCAACCCACAGACCACAAGAATTGAACACTTCGCCATTAATGAGCACAACAACAAAGCAGGATATGCAAACAAGTTGCAATTTGTGAGTGTAGCTGGATATGCAAACAAGTTGCAGTTTGTGAGTGTAGCTGAATCGCGAACGATTTAGTGAATCGTACGATTCGTTACGATTCGGTACGATTCACATACGATTCACGTTGATTCACGATTCTCTCATTCGATTCATATCGATTCTTTGCTGAATCGTATCAAATCGTACGATTCGCATGTGAACGCGAATCATACGATTCCGACAACAGAAAGCTAGACCATCAAGACCAAAAAAATAGTGAGACCAACATGCTATAACTTTTCCCTATGCCTTGTGCATCTTACCCTCTAGTATCAAGACATTTGTTTCTCCAAATGAAAATTAATGTTTAAAGTGTCATAAACTACCATGACAAACAATCGTTCACTTAGCAAAAAGAATTGTAATAGAAGACAACACAATGGAAGAGAGAGAAAGTTCTCTCCTTTCTCTCTAGAAACCACCATAAACCCCTCCGTTGACCGCCTACCTACTCATACAACCTTTCTTTCAAACTTCAGATCTTGAAACCTAAACACTTACCAAGCTTGTCCCTAAGCTCCTGATTCGGTTTCTTCTGGGTTCACCATGGCCCGTAAAAAACCCAATGCCGCTGTGAAAGTAGTACCTAAGTAAGCTGTTTCTCCGTCGAAGGTGTAGGCATCTTCGTCGGGTTCCTCAGATCGTTGTGGTGGATGCTTATCCACTCCTCTCTCTACTCCGAGTAGCTCTCCAGCAGGGCTTTATGATGTTTCACCACAAGTTGAGCCATACGTTAATGTGAGTTCTCTTCCGCCTGTTTAAGAGATTGATTTCCCTCCTCTTTCGTTGTCTCCCCGTAATGCTGCTAATGTTGGTGAGCGGGACAAATCGTTCCCTCACCCCCAAAGAACATAATCTATTGTTGCTCCTAAGATCAGTAACGTAGGGGTCCAACAAGTCCCAATTACAAAAACGTGAAAAAAGCTATTCGAGGGTGATTTTAAAGAGACCTTGCATCTTACCTACACATAACCGCATTTTGAAGATGGTCAAGTTGTTGTTAAGGCTACCCCAAACATTATTGAAGAGGGTATAACGTATTGGAAATCATGTCTTGTGGGCCAATTTTTAGACCATTTACTACCCTATTTCCTGATTAGGAATATGGTTGATTCACAGTGGCGAAAATTCGGCAAGGTGGAGATTAAATCAGGGGATGATGGACCATTTGTTTTTCAATTTGAGGATAATCGAAGTGCAATATGGCTTTGGGTCAGTTCTGGCATGTGGGTAATAAACCACTGCTTCTGCATCGGTGGAAACCGTTTTCACAGTGGGAGAAGGTGAATTTTTCCGTCATTCCAATTTGGGTCTAGCTAAGAAAAGTTCCATCTGTTATGTGGACTAGAAGAGGGTTAAGTTTGATTGCGAGTGCTTTGGGTGGCCACTTCAAATGAATACAGCTACCGAGGTTAAAACTCGGTTAAGTTATGCTAAAATTTGCGTGGAAGTTGATTTGAGCAAGGAATTGCCATCTACTATACCTCTGGACATGGGTAATGAAAATAAAGTTCTTGTGGAGGTAAAATATACTAAGAGGCCAGTGTTTTGTAATGTGTGCAAAAGTTTGGGACATAGTTCGGATAGGTGCAAGAATTGTCATAAGGAATGGAAGGGTAAAACTCCTAGTGTTGCTGAGAACAATATGTCCCAAGAGGTTCCTATTCTTTCTGATTCTATTCTTTCTAATCAGACTGGAGATTTGGTTACTATTGGAGTTAACACTCAATCCGAAACTTGGACCAATGTCAATAGAAATCATCAAAATGGAAGACAATCACGGAAATCTCCCACTCCATCTAAAGACAAGTAGTCTAATTCCTTTAAGGTGTTCAATGATAGTGATCCTTCTATTCGTGAAATGCTCAAAGAGTTCAATGTGGGTGAGTCTTCTAAGACCATGGAAAGTAAAGACCACGACCCTCCCAACCACTAATGATTATTTCTACTTGGAATATTAGGGGAATGAATAAGGTTGTTAAACAAAGGGAAGCCAATGTTTTTGCTAAGAGAAACAATCTTGACATTTTTTGTTTACTTGAAACAAAAATCAAACAAGTTAACTTGCCCCTTGTACTACAAAAGAAGTTTAAGTTTTGGAGTTTTACTGGGAATTATGGGTCTTTTCCACGAGGTAGAATTTGGATTCTTTGGAATGGAGATAGAGTGTCTGTGACTGTGATTGACTTTACTAACCAAGCAATTCACTGTCGTGTTGTTGATAGTTAGCTTTGTTTATAGAAGCAATGATTATGCCGAGAGGAGTAGGTTGTAGTCCAAGATTGCTGATTGGAGCACTCAAACCTTAGGTGTTCCGTGGTGCATTATGGGTAATTTTAATGAAATTTTGCACACTGAAGATCGTTTAAATTGTCATTCTTTTTCATTCAGTGCTAATGAGCTAGTAGGGATGGTTGAACATCAATGGACAGGTTCTCACTTCTCTTGGAGTAACAAAGCTGAAAATGATCATATGCGTGCTAGTAGAATCGACCGTGCTCTTGTTAAGCAAGACTGACTTCTCAAGTGGGCTAATTCATCTTTGATTATGGGTCTTCCAGGTATATCTGATCATTGTCTGTTGATCCTTAATTCTAAACCAATGCACACCCCCCACAAGATCCCTTTCCGATTTTTTAATGCTTGGGCTTCACATGAAGGTTATAGACCTATCTTGGAGGAGGTTTGGAGTATGTAGGTTTTGGGTTTTTCTACGTACAGGCTGATTAAGAAGTTGAGAATTTTGAAGGGTGCTCTTAAACAATTTAATAAGGATCATTTTATGGGCATTAGTTCAACTATCCCAATTATGAGAGCCGAACTGGAGGATGCACAAAACCAGATTCTGAGTTCGCCCTCGAACCAGAATCTTGTTAGCAAGGAAATTGAGTTGAGAAGACAACTGATGGAGGCATTATCCTATGAAGAATCTATTTTTCAGCAGAAAACTAGAGTCAACTGGCTTAAGGGTGGCGATCTAAACACGACATACTTTCATAAAGTCATCAAAGGGAGACAGGTTCGTAATTCTATTTCTTGTATTATGGATGAGAATGGTAATGTTTTGTCTAATAAAGTTGATATTGCTGAGAGATTTGTGGATTACTTCAAAAAGTTGTTAGGCACTGTCAGGGCTGATAGGGTGGATTATTCTTCTGAGGATCTTAAAAACCTTTTTGGCAAATCAATCTCTGAGGACAACAAAATAATGCTTTATTCTTCGATCTCTAATGATGAAGTTAAAGAAGCTATGTTTTCTATTAATAGTTCAAAGAGCCCAGGTCCAGATGGTTATCCAGCTTTCTTCTATAAGAATGCTTGGGATATTATGGGTGCTGATATTTGTTGTGTTGTTCGTAATATGCTTGATTTGGGCCGTTTGCTTAAAAAGATCAATAGCACAGCCATCACTTTTATTCCTAAAGTGAGCAATCCTTCGAGTCCAAGTGATTTCAGGCCCATTTCTTGTTGCAATGTTATTTATAAATGTGTCTCTAAGGTGATTGCGAATAGACTTTGCAAGGTGCTTGATTCTATTATCTCTGTTAATCAGTCGGCTTTCATTCTGGGGAGAAAGATTTTGGATAATATGCTTATTGCGCAGGAGTTGGTTCGAAATTATGGTCGTAAGTATACCACCTCTAGGTGTATCATAAAATTTGATATTATGAAGGTTTATGATTCTGTTGATAGGAAATTTATCCGGCTTTGTCTCACTGCTCTTGATTTTCCAGAGGTGTTTATTAATTGGGTTGACATGTGTATCACTTCTACATCCTTCTTAGTGATGATTAATGGCCAAATGAAGGGTTTCTTTGAAGGGAAAAAGGGTCTGCATCAAGGGGACCCAATTTCACCCTATCTCTTTGTGATTGTCATAGAGGTTCTTTCTCAACTTCTTGTTAGATGTGGCCAAATGAGGGGTTTCGGGTTTCATCCTAAATGTAAGAAAACTAAGCTCAATCATTTAGCATTTGCAGTCAATATTCTTATCTTCTCCAAGGCGAGTCCTAACTCTATCGAGATCATTAAGAAAGTTGTCACCATCTTCGCTAAGTTGTCTAGTCTGTAGTTTAGCACCACCAAAAGTGAAATATTCTTTGCAGGATGCTCTGAGAGTTGCAAACAGTTTATCTGCGAGGCTTTAGGAGTTAAGGAGGGTAGCTTACCCGTTCGCTACCTAGGTATTCCTTTGATTTCTGGCAGACTCAGCAAAGTGACATATAGTGCTCTGGTTTCTAAAATCACGACAAGAATCGATCATTGGACTACCAATTGGCTTTCCTATGCTGGGAGATTACAACTTATCAACTCAATTTTGCAAAGTATTACAATGTATTGGTGCAATGTTTTCATGCTGCCGAAGGGAGTTATTGAAGAAATTGAAAGGAAGTTTGCAACCTTTTTATGGAAAGGTGGTGGGGATAATGCTAAAGGTGTTAAGGTCGCTTGGACAAGAGTTTGCAAACCAAAGAAGGAGGGCGGACTAGGGGTGCGAAGTCTGTGGGAAATTAACATGGTTGCATTGTTGAAACAATTCCGGCACACATACTGTGATAGTAATTCTCTGTGGGGTTATTGGGTTAATCAAGTATTACTTGATGGCCATAATATCTGGAGTATCGAGGTCCCAAGCTATTCTTCTTGGACGTGGCAGAACCTTCTCCAAATTAGACAGACTACTTGTAAGTTCATTCGCCATTGTGTTGCTAACTGTTGTTGTACGTCACTTTTGCAGGACACATGGTTGGCGTGTGGAAAATTGTGGGACTTTGCTCAGTCACATAACATCATGGTACTAGTAGAATTTTACAATTCAAGAGTGGCAGATTTCATCATTGACAATAATTGGGATTGGCCTGTCCAACTTCGGTGGATGGAAAATCTTATTGACTTTGTACCTAGAATTGAAGTTAAGGACCGTGTGTTGTGGATTGTGGGATCAACTAATGGTTTTAATTTTCATACCACTTGGGAAGCTATTCGAGATAGAGGAGAGTAGGTTTGTTGGGAGGATTTGGTTTGGAATAAATCTATTATTCTGAAACATAGCTTTTGTAATTGGCTTGTTATGCTTGACAGACTGGCTACTAAAGTTAGACTGTTTGACTGGGGTGTTGCAACAGATGTCAATTGCACCTTTTGTGGGTTGGGTTTGGAGTGTCGGAACCACCTTTTCTTTGATTGCATTTTTACACGTCGCATTTGGAAATGGTGTGCTAAGAGGATGAGATGTGGAGTACTCAATTCGAGTTAGGAGACCATCGTGGAGAAACTTAGCAAAGTTGCTAAGGGTAGAAGTTTGAAGGCTGTCATTACGAGAAATGCCTTCAATTCCTGTATCTACAACATCTGGTTGAAGCGTAATGGTAGAGTTTTTGGAGCCACTCCTCAAACTGAAGAACAGATTATCTCAAAGATCATAGCAGATATTAGGGGCAAAGTTATCTTACAACGTAAATATCCTAACACACTTGAAAATACATTATTTTGTAGAGGTTGGAACATTTGTATATCCTAAGGTTCTTACGCCTTGGGTCTTTCTGATGTAAATTTTTGCTGTGGAATGAAAAGATTTACTTTTGCCGAGAAAAAAAAAAAACTACCATGACAAACACGCAATCGACTCTCTGTACCAATGGTCCAATGCCATAAATAAATGGTCCATTATACATTATTGATCTGCGTGGCTACAAGACTTTCGTCCATGTTCTTAAAAATGATCAAGTTGATTATTTATTACAATCCTATCATGGTGTGACGTTGAATCAAAACATATCTAGAATATCCATGCATTTTGTCTTGGCAAAATAGTAAAATTTAATAATTTGTAATACATCTTATCTAAAAAATTAGAAAATTGATGGAGTAAAAGATTCAAACCCATTCAAGGACGCATCTAATAAAAAGAATGAAGGCTTCAAAACTTTCGTATTCAAAAAATAATAATTCAGCTAGATGGCCATTGCATTCCTCCTAAAAAATTATGTTATGGACTTTTACGACTTTATAATGGCACCTCATGCAAAGGCAACTAAAATTTTTTGCACTTCTAGAGTTGGTAGGTGTACATGTTTCATGTTTTTTTTTTTTTTTGCTTTTGTTTTTGTCGAATGTTTCACGTTTTGAATAGGACAAATTAATACCGGTCCGCGTACTTACTCAAATTTCCAATCAATTGATAAAACGATAAGCCATTAAATTATTATTTGTTTTGCCGGGACCATTAAATTATTAATGGAGAAATTTTATAAATCGAGGGAGCGAGGACCAGGGAAGTAGATTTAGACACGTGGTAGTGGAACCTGTGTAACACTCCGAGCCTAACACCACGCTAAAGGTCAAGCCCGGACCCGTCACTTGGACATAGTCTCCTCTGTACCAAGGACTAAAATGTTACCTGCAATAGTCACATATTACATTTGAACTATAAACAACAACTTTAACAACTTATCTTCTAATATTTCTAAAGCCAAGTCAATATCACAAGGCCATCCGAGCCTTGGAGCAATATCATTCTACCTAAGCACACAAGCATGCGAGACAAGTTAATTTTAACTAAAAACATTTAGATACAACTATAATCAAGTTCTATTGAAAGTTAAAACACCCAAGCATGCACTAGTAGAAGAAGTCTAAAGTTCATTATTACAATCCAACAACTCTCGCTGCCATACAAGATTTCATTTGCCAACATATACAAGACCCCAAGGTCTTAAAATACAACATTTCACATGAACTCCAAACAAATTGCATATAAGATCCACCTTATCACACAAAGTCACGGATTCTGATTTACGTGAACTTCTTCTTCTTCCTCTACTTCTAACAGCTAGGGATTCACCTTAGCTTCTCCTGAAACATGACAAATGAGGAATGAGCAACAATGTTGCCGAGCGAGGGAGGTGATGCAACATACCGGGCGTGCAATATGATATGCAAACACAAGAAAATATATATATGCAACATAAACCATCAAGATAGAAAGCCAAGTAATTAACCCCATTAAAAAGGATACGGTTCCACTTCAAGTCTTTAATCACAAACCACGAGCCACGAGCTTCACGCAAATGCCGGCAAACCGCTTACTCCAACAAGTTGGGATACTCCGGATGTATCCCGATTCCTCCGACCCTTTCTCCTGAGGCAGGTCCATGCCTAGCAGGTAAACCACGCATCTGGGGTAGTGGAGTATGCCTCAGCGAGAAGGGAATAGGCACTATGGTAGTCGAGGGAGCACGGCAAGCCCGAAGCCGCCCGTGTTTCTCGACGCTACCATGTCCGAAAAGGTTGCGCAACCCCGAGGCAAGCCACAAGCATTCAAGATATCAAATAACACATAAGAGGGCTGACAAAGTAGGCCGCCCTCACATATAAGAACAATATATGTTTACAATAGCACGAAATAGCTTTATAGTACCAAAAGTAGCAATCAACATGACTTTTACTCACAATCAATTCAAATAGCTTTATTATACTTTAGATAGTCAATACAATGCAAGACAACTCAACAACAAGTTCCGAATGCAACGAGAATGGCTAAAAACTACATTTTCCCTTTCTTTAACCAAGATTTCTTTCTCCTATGTACGTTTCAAGGTTTCCAAACCGCATCCTAATCATACTATATTCTTAATTAAGCCCAAAGACACCTATTAAAATGATAAAAACCCATTTTAGAAACAAAAGTTCGGGAAGGCCCTGAGCGGGTTTGAACTACAACTATACTAATCGAGCCCCAAATTCACGTAAGGAAAGCACTAAAAGTGCTTCCTTAGCTCAAGGATACCCAAACCATAGCCCAAACTTGCCCGGATTGCACAACGGAAAAAGTCAATTTTTTAAAGTCGACTAATTACGCAATTTAGCTCGGTTTTGGTTGATTCAACCTCACGTGGCTTTTCAACTAGCTTCACTAAGGCCTAGAGCATCTAATTGAAGTCTCAATTCAAGCTAATTAGTAAATTCATTCAAAACCCTAATAACAAGCACTATTCATCAGCTCTTTCCTAAAATACAAGCTTCTAACCATGGTTTATGCTATCAAGCTTTAAAAGTCTACTCTATAGGCTCTAATAACTACATATTAAGCATTTATAACAAGTATAATAGCAATAATCAACAAATCAAAATTTTCAATATATGAACATAAACTTGATAGTTATAAAAATGCAACTCCCTCACTTGTATGAAGATGTAGACAAGGTGGTGAAGCTCCTAGGTGCTCTAGAGTCCTTCTTAAGCAAGCCAAGAGCTCAAGTTGCAAGATTGTAGAAGAAAATCTTCCTCCTTTTCTCCTTGGAGTGGTCGGCCAACAGGTAGGACACAAAGGTAATTTTTACTTTTGTTTTTATGATCAAATGCTTGTGTGTTGTGTTATGTTATGAGTTTAGATATTATATGTATATGTATGTCTATTAATTAAAGTCAAATAGTCCTAAAACTTGGTCAACTAGGGCCAAAATGCAATTTTAAATGTGTCTAGTTGCAATTAACACTATTCTTACGTAATACTATTCAAATGACATGAAAACTATTTTCTAAACGCACGCTCCCAAGCTCGAAAATCCAAAATAACTAGGTCTCGATTCCTTTTAGATGTCATATAATCTAGGAAAAATATGAAATCTAACTTTCGATGCGGTCGAAAATTTTATGAATAGTGACCTCTAATAAAAGCAATTAAACAAGAAAGATGATGCACGTAGAAATGCGCAAATAGATATGCAACAGTTATAAAGGATTAATGATAGAATTCTCGGGCGTCACACCCTCTCCCCCTTAAACTAATTGCGTCCTCGCAATTCTTACATGACTCGGCAAAGAGCTTCAGATACTTCTCTCTGATCTGATCTGATCTTCTCGCTCCCAGGTGACATCTTCAACTCCGTGATGATCCCAAAGAACTTTTACCATAGGAATACTTTTAGTTCGAAGTTTCTGGATCTTTTGGTCAACCACTCGAAGACGTTTCTCAACATATACTAAAGACTCATCAATTTCCAACGGTTCTGGCTCAATAATGTGCGACGGATCAGGATTATATTTCTTCAACAGTGACACATGGAAAACATCATGAATCCGGCCCAAACTCGGAGGTAATGCCAATCTATAAGCTAAATCCCCAACCTTCTCAATGATTTCAAATGGTCCCACGTATCTAGGGCTAAGTTTACCTCATTTTCCATGTCAAATCAAACTTTTGCGCAGAGAGACCTTCAAGAATACACAATCACCCTTTGAAAATACTAAATCCCGTCGGCGTCTATCAGCATAATTCTTCTATCGACTCTGAGCTGTAAGCATCCTTTTCTTTATAAGCTTCACATTATCCATCATTTTGATCATCTCAAGTAGAATAGCTGGATCAATTGTTTTCATCTCACCTACCTCATCCCAATACAACGGAGACCTACATTTTTTCCTATAAAGTGCTTCTTAGGGTGCCATACCAATAGTAGCCTGATAACTGTTATTATAAGCAAACTCCGCTAAAGGTAGGTACTTCTCCCAACTCTTGCCAAAATCCATAACACAAGCTTGCAACATGTCTTCCAGTATCCTGATAGTCTTTTCTGACTGGCCATCCGTCTGCGGGTGATATGCAGTACTAACTCAAATTAGTCCCCAAAGCCTTTTGTAGTTTCTGCTAGAACTGTGATGTAAACTTGGGATCCCTATCTGACACTATCTGAGATGGGACTCCATGAAATCTCACAATATTTTCAACATATAGCTCGGCTAATTTATCAAGAGAATCTGTCTTCTTTGCAGCAATAAAATGAGAAGACTTTGTCAACCTGTCAACTACAACCCACACAGAATCATTGCAGCGTGGCAATCTTGGCAAATTAGACACAAGATCCATAGTAACCTGGTCTCATTTCTGTACTGGAATCTCTAATGGTTGCAACACTCCTGCCGGTCTCTGATGTTCTGCCTTAACTTTCTGACAAGTCAAACACTTAGCTACATAATTAGCTATCTCTCTTTTCATGTTGTTCCACCAAAAATTCTGTTTTAAATCTCTGTACATTTTAGTACTTCCAGGATAAATTGTGTATTTGGAACCATGAGCCTCAGTAAGAATCTCATCTTTCACAGTTGAATCACCAGGAATGCAAATTCTATTCCTGTACCTAAGTAGTCCATCATCATGCAACTTGAAGTCAGACTCTCCCCCTTTTGACTTCTCTAGAAGCTTTAATAACTGAGGATCTAATTGTTGCGCTTCTCTGATTCTAGACAGCAATAGAGATTGGATTTGTAGGCTAGCAAACTGAATACCTGATCTAGAAGCCTTCGGTTTCCTCAAACATAGTTCTTCCACAATCTCCCAATCCTTGATTATCAAACTAGCCACAGAAGCCTTTCGGCTCAATGCATCTGCAACAGTATTAGCTTTACCCGGAAAATAGCTAATGGTACAATTATAATCATTTAACAGTTCTAGCCAACGCCTTTGCCTCATATTCAAATCTTTTTGAGAAAACATGTATTTTAAACTTTTATGGTCAGTAAATATATCAAATTTATTACCCCATAAATAATGACGCCATTTCTTTAGTGCAAAGACAACAACAGCAAGCTCAAGATCATGTGTAGGATAATTGAGTTTATATGGTCTCAATTTCCTAGAGGCATAAGCTATCACTTTACCATTTTGCATAAGAACACAACCCAAGCCTTCTTTTGAAGCATCACTGTAAATCACCAAGTTTTCAGTCCCTTCAGGCAATGCAAGGATAGGTGTAGTAGTAAGTCTCTTTTTCAACTCCTGGAAACTGGCTTCATATCTATCATCCCAATTAAACACAGTTTTCTTCTGAGTTAATGAAGTCAAAGGTCCTGCAATCTTTGAAAAATCCTTAACAAATCGCCTATAATACCCCGCTAATCCCAAGAAACTACGGACTTCCGTGACAGTCTCGGGTCTTTTCCACGACATAACCACATCAATTTTCGTAGGATCAACAAATATTCCCTCCTGTGAAATGATATGACCTAAAAAGGCAACCTGTTTCAACCAGAATTCGTATTTGCTAAATTTGGCAAACAATTTGTGTTCTTGTAGGGTTCGAAGCACAATTCTCAAATGTTCTTCATGCTCTGACTCAGATTTAGAATACACTAATATATCATCAATAAAAATCACAACAAACTGATCAAGATAGGGTCGAAATACTCTCTGCATCAAATCCATAAAGGCGGCTGGAGCATTTGTCAAACCAAATGGTAAAACAACAAACTCATAGTGGTCGTACCTAGTTTTAAATGCAGTCTTAGGTACATCTTCTCTACGGATTCGCAATTGATAATAGCCTTGCCTCAAGTCAAATTTAGAAAACACAACAGCACCCTGCAGCTGATCAAACAACTCCTCAATTAAGGGCAAAGGATATTTATTTTTCACCGTCACCTGATTAAGGCCACGATAATCAATGCACAAACACAGAGTACCGTCTTTCTTTTTCACAAATAACACAGGAGCACCCCACGGTGACGAACTAGGCTATATAAAACCTTTCTCAAGTAAACCCTGTAGCTGAATTTTCAATTCCTGCAACTCACGGAGAGCCATTCTACATGGGGTTCTCGAAAAATGATTAGTTCCCGGCAACAAGTCAATCACAAACTCAATCTCCTTATCAAGTGGTAATCCAGGCAACTACTCAGGGAAAACCCCCGGAAACTCTTTTATAATAGGTACTTCATTCAATTTCAATTTATCTGCAAGCTGATTAATTAAATACGCTAAGTCTGCATCATAACCTTTACTCAACATTTTAGTAGCTTTAATGGAAGATATGATACGAGTCCCAGTAGATTTTCGACTCCCAGTTATTTTAATAACAAGTTGGTTAGATACTTCTAAAGTTAAAACTTTCATCCTACAGTCTAAACATGCATAATATCACCCCAACCAATCCATCTCCAAGATAACTTCAAAGTCCCGAAATGGCATGATAATCAAATCAACAGGATACATGTGACCCTCAATGCAAATATTACATTCTTTACACACAGACTCCGTAACAAATTTAGTACCTATAGGATTACCTACTTCAATCACATACGGCAGTTTATCAACTTTTAATGTCGCAGACTGTGCACATGCAAGAGTAATGAATGAATGTGTAGCCCCGGTGTCAATCAAAACTACTATCGGCTGACTATTAATAAGAAAAGTATGTTCCACAACCACCGTCGTCTTTGGAAGCTCCTCCTGGTCAAGTGCAAATACCCGAGCCTGACCTCGCGGTACAGTAGCTGGTCCTGAAGCTCTAGTCTGGGCACCCTAGTCTGAAGTCTGTCTCGGACCATATTTAAACTTGGGGCAATCTCTAACTCTATGCTGATCACTGCCACACCCTATGCAGCGACCTAATTTCCTCCAACACTCAACCTCCGTGTGGCCTTTGCGGTTGCAATGAGTACACTGTAGGTTCTTCTTATCAGCAGCACCTCCTGTAGGGGCCCTATAAGTGGATGTGGCAGAACTACCTTGCTGAGATCTAGCAGTCACAGGTCGGGTCTGAGACTGTCCCTGAGGCTGGCTCTGAGCTGATCTCGGCTGTGATTGTGCCTGAAGTGGTCCTGGATAGCTCTGGCTCTACCTAGGCTACTGAGTCTAAACAGGCTACTGATACTGCCTTTGATAACCCTGACTCTGGGACTGATACTGACGTTTACTTGACTGACTAGACTGAGCTAACACATCTGCCTTGCGTTTCTCATATCTCGATGCGGCCCTAACTACTACAGCATAGCTCGGATAATCTTGCGAAGACAAACAAAGCATGATGTCACTCCTCAACCCTGTGATAAATCTCTGGATCTTCACATCCTCCGGCTGAACTAAAGCTGGCACATATCGAGAAAGTCTAGTGAAGGTAGCCTCATACTGATCTACAATCATGTTTCCCTGTCTCAAAGCTATGAATTCATTCTGATGTCTCTCACGAGTTACAACCGATACATATTTATCCCGGAACTCACAAACAAAGTCAGCCCACACATGCTGGACCCTCTCAGCATCCAATTTCTCTCTTATAGTGCGCCACCACTCCTCGGCGTCAGCCTCCATTAAAATGGCAGCATAGGTAATCTTTCTTTCATCGTTGCACTCAAGTATCACAGCAAATTTTTCGAACTTACTCAACCACATCTCTATTTTCATGTCATCAGACTCGCCATAAAAACTATATGCCCCGTGATGCAGGAATTTATCATACAAGTTACCCCCTGCAGTACCACTGCCCTCTGCTCTGGCAGCCTGATTACCCCCGCCGACACCTGCTGTACCCTGCTGAACCACAAACTGAGCCATGGTATTCATTGCAGTGGCCATTGTGGCCATAATCTGAGCATTACTCGGTTCCTGACCCTGCGGTACATCCCCGGTTGCCCCTGCACCTTGCCCCAGTACATCCTATCTGGGAGCTTCCTCCGGCTCTCTCCTTGGTCTACCCCGTCTCCTCATTTTAATGCTAGAGGAACATAATATTATAATAGGCAAATAGACTATGCAAAGATAATGTACACATTGTTTTCAAACATTTTACTCATATAAGAAACATATAAAACACTTAACAACATTAAACACTAACTTTTCATATTCTTATCATGTCATGCTTTATCATTCCTTTTCCATGCTAGCATGTCTTTATCCAAGTACTTAAACAATTAGTTAATCACACATTCATATAATTCAACTTCCACACATAGACCACTACCCACATGCCAAGGAAATTAACCCGGCTTCATGCATTCAAGTAGCTCTGATACCACCTAAAGTGTAACGCCCCGAACCCAACCCCACGCTAAAGGTCAAGTCCGAACTCGTCACTCGGACAGAGTCTCCTCTGTACCAAGGACTAAAATGTTACCTGCAATAGTCACATATAACATTTGAACTATAAACAACAACTAAAACAACTTATCTTCTAATATTTCCAAAGCCAAGTCAAGATCACAAGGCCATCCGAGCCTTGGAGCAATATCATTCTACCTAAACACACAAGCATGCGAGACAAGTTAATTTTAACTACAAGCATTTAGATACAACTATAATCAAGTTCTATTGAAAGTTAAAACACCCAAGCATGCATTAGTAGAAGAAGTCTAAAATTCATTATTACAATCCAACAACTCTCGCTACCATACAAGATTTCATTTGCCAACATATACAAGACCCCAAGGTCTCAAAATACAAAATTCCACATGAACTCCAAGCAAATTGCACATAAGATCCACCTTATCACACAAAGTCACGGATTCTGATCTACGTGAACTTCTTCTTCTTCCTCTACTTCTAACAGCTGGGGATTCACCTCAGCTTCTTCTGAAACATGAGTGAGCAACAATGTTGCCCAGCGAGAGAGGTGATGCAACATACCGGGCGCGCAATATAATATGCAAACACAAGAAAACATATATATGCAACATAAACCAGCAAGATAGAAAGCCAAGTAATTAACCACATTAAAAAGGATACGGTTCCACTTCAAGTCTTCAATCACGAACCACGAGCCACGAGCCACGAACTTCACGCAAATGCCAGCAAACCCCTTACTCCAACAAATTGGGATACTCCGGATGTATCCCGATTTCTACGACCCTTTCTCCTGAGGTAGGTCCATGCCCAACAGGTGAACCACGCCTCTGGGGTAGTGGAGTATGCTCAGCGAGAAGGGAATAGGCACCATGGTAGTCGAGGGAGCACGACAAGCCCGCCGCCGCCCATGTTTCTGGACACTACCATGTCCGAAAAGGTTGCGCAATCCCGAGACAAGCCACAAGCATTCAAAATATCAAAATAACACATAAGAGGGTCGACAAAGTAGGCCGCCCTCACATATACGCACAATATAAGTTCACAATAGTACGAAATAGCTTTATAGTACCAAAAGTAGCAATCAACATGACTTTTACTCACAATCAATTCAAATAGATTTATTATACTTTAGATAGTCAATACAATGCAAGACAACTCAACAACAAGTTCCAAATACAACGAGAATGGCTAAAAACTACTTTTTTCCTTTCTTTAACCAATATTTCTTTCTCATATGTACGTTTCAAGGTTTCCAAACCGCATCCTAATCATACAATATTCTTAATTAAGCCCAAAGACACCTATTAAAATGATAAAAAACCCATTTTAGAAACAAAAGTTCGGAAAGGCCCCGAGCGGATTTGAATTACAACTATACTAACTGAGCCCCAAATTCGCGTAACAAAGCACCAAAAGTGCTTCCTTAGCTCAAGGATATCCAAACCATAGCCCAAACTTGCCCGGACTGCACAACGGAAAAAGTCCATTTTTTAAAGTCGACTAATTACGCAATTTAGCTCGGTTTTGGTTGATTCAATCTCACGTGGCTTTTCAACTAGTTTCACTAGGGCCTAGAGCATCTAATTGAAGTCTCAATTCAAGCTAATTAGCAAATTCATTCAAAACCCTAACAACAAGCACTATTTATCATCTCTTTCCTAAAATACAAGCTTCTAACCATGATTTATCCTATCAAGCTTTAAAAGTATACTCTATAGGCTCTAATAACTACATATGAAGCATTTATAACAAGTATAATAGCAATAATCAACAAATCAAAATTTTCAATATATGAACATAAACTTGATAGTTATAAAAATGCAACTCCCTCACTTGTATGAAGATGTAGACAAGGTGGTGAAGCTCCTAGGTGCTCTAGAGTCCTTCCTAAGCAAGCCAAGAGCTCAAGTTGCAGGATTGTAGAAGAAAATTTTCCTCCTTTTCTCCTTGGAGTGGTCGGCCAACAGGTAGGACACAAAGGTAATTTTTACTTTTGTTTTTATGATCAAATGCTTGTGTGTTGTGTTATGTTATGAGTTTAGATATTATATGTATATGTATGTCTATTAATTAAAGTCAAATAGTCCTAAAACTTGGTCAACTAGGCCCAAAATGCAATTTTAAATGTGTCTAGTTGCAATTAACACTATTCTTACGTAACACTATTCAAATAACATGAAAACTATTTTCTAAACGCACGTTCTCAAGCTCGAAAGTCCAAAATAACTAGGTCTCGATTCCTTTTAGATGTCATATAATCTAGGAAAAATATGAAATCTAACTTTCGATGCGGTCGAAAATTTTATGAATAGTGACCTCTAATAAAAGCAATTAAACAAGAAATATGATACACGTAGAAATGCGCAAATAGATATGCAACAGTTATAAAAGGATTTATGGTAGAATTTTCGAGCGTCACAACCTGCATGATTAATAGTATAATAATTGAGATGAAGACAAAAAAACATGAATAATTGTCACTTATACCCGTGCACATGTGGCAGTGGACCAGGTTGTTTTTAATGGGCTTTGATATGTTTATTATGCCCTCATTTTTCTTGACGAAATGACAATTATGTACTCGTGATGAATATTTAAAATATTTCGAGTAAAGACAAAATAGTGGGCAATTTATCAAAAAAGACATAGATGAGTAATGACAAATAGTAGGCAAATGATGAAAAAGGACAAGATATTAATATATATAATATAAGCTACTTGGATAAATTAGAGTGTAAGAACATATAACATTCAACAATTAAAAGAAATTAAATTTTGTACTTTATATTACACATATGATAGTTTATAATTTTTTTTCCTAATAACTCACTTAACTAATGTTATTGTTAAATTATTAGTAACTAATTTATTAAATTTGTATTATTAATAGCATATTCATAAAAAAGAAATAATGGAAAGAAAATTACCCTATACAATCTCTTAATTTGGTTGACATAGAGATTTATAAAGGTCTTAAGTCATGAAATGACTAGAGGATTCATGATTCGGGCATACTAGATTTTATGCCCTAATAGGATGATGAGTCTCCTATGCCCTACTATCTCACAGTTTGATCTACTAGTAAAGATTTGATATGTCCGTTAAAATATGACATAATTTACTTATGTCCCTTAAAATATGACATAATTCAAGTAAATTAATTAAGGAATGAAGCTTAATAATTATTTTAATTACAGTTAAGATACACAAGACTAACTTTATCTTACGTAAGAAGAATATAATATGTTAATTATCTACAATTATTTGGTGAAATAAAGTTGGTTAAATTTATTTATGAACACTTACATACACAGAAATAACATATGATGAAGAACCTATTTCATTAAAATCATCATCCCTAATTCCTTATACAATATCTCATATTTGGCCGCCATTAAAAATTATGAAGCCCTCAATGCATGTAATGATCAAAGCATCCATGATTCGGTCATACTAGATTTTATTACCTAGTAAAAGGATGAGACTCCTATGTTGTTGTATCTCACAAATTGATCAAGTAGTTACCACATAGAAAATTTTTAACTTTCAATATAAAAATTTGAAATGTCCCTTAAATTACAACATAATTGAAGTAATTTCATAATGAAATGAAGCTTAATAATAATTTTAAATGAAGTTAAGGTATATGGGACTAATTTTATCTTACATTGCATGAATATAGTATCTTAACTAACTTCAATTATTCGGTGAAATAAAGTTTAAATTTATTTATAATCACTTACAATAAAGTTTAAATTTGTTTATAATCACTTATATATACGAAAATAACATGTGAAAAGGAACGTTTATTTCATATTTGATTTTCAATTGAAAATTATAAAGCCTCAATGCATGTAATAACCAGAGCATTTATGATTTGGTCATACTAGATTTTATGACCTAGCAAACAGCTGGATCTCGTATCCAAAGTCTTGAAAATACACACACCAAACAAAAAAATAGGCAAATACACATAGTAACACACACAACCGTGCGCTTGGAAATGGGGGTGGCAGAGCCGTGGGCTTGGGGGTAAGGGTGCTAGAGCTTGGGTTTGGGAGTGGGTGGTAGTAGAGCCATAGGCTTGGGGTGGGGGTCGCAGAGCCATGGGATTAGGGGTGGGGGTAGGGGGCCCGTTGGTTTGAGGATGGGGGTTTGAAGATTGCAATTGGGGTTTTGGATTATATTTTATTTTTTTAAAATTCAAGGGTAATTTAGTAATTATAATTTTTTTGTTAGCAGAATTTTAATTCTGTTAAAATTAAGTAAAATTTAATAAGTGGAATTTTTAAACATCAGAGGTAATAAGTATCAGCGTCCGTAAACTTTAGGATTACAAAGTGGATTTAAGCTTATTTTAAAATATATACTGCAAGGACATAATAGACATTCCGTCTATAATATGAGGACATATTGGGCATTTTGCCTTGAACATTATATCCTCTCAATCTAATCCTATTATCCGACAAAAAAAAATGATCCTATTAATTGTTAAGGACCCATAATGCCACATATACAAAGGTATAATAGATATTTTCTAACTTTTTGTATTCATATGAATTAAATGTTGTTGGACCCATTTATCACGTGTCACTTTTATCTTGCACATCATATCCTCTCAATCTGATCTTATTACCTGACAAAAAAATATATAATCCTATTAATTATCAAAGACCCACAATACCACAAATGAAAAGGTATGATAGACATTTTTTTAACTTTTTGTATTCATATGATTTAAATGTTGCTGGATCCATTTATCACGTGTCGCGTCCTTGTTTGGTCCCCGATGATAGAAGGCCCCACTATTAATGATGACTTCTTTATTGTCTGAATTAATGATGACTTCAAGACTTTATCCATCTAGCCATCACTTGCCAATTCAAGGGGTGGTCATTATTGGAAAATTTCAGCATAACCTACAATCTCTCACATATGCACCACTAATTGTATGATTCTTGTTTTAATACAAAAGATTGAAATTAATGGTTCAATTAAGAGTGTGTAACGAAATCGTTAATTCGTCTAAATCGCCTAACTCAAATCAATCCAATCCATTTTTAGTGATTTTTTAAAAGTTGGGTTGATTATGGTTTAAATTTTTATATAAACCGACTACATGGTTTGATTTATGATTTTTTTAATCAAAATTATAAATTCAAATCGACCCGTACATAATATATACATACATACGTATATATTTAGAGAACTTTTTACTTCATTCCATATTTTTTCAATCTATCTCTCCTTTCATTGAAAAAAACAAAAGATATTATGAATAACTCTTTTATATTTTAGATTTCTACAATACAATTACTTTATTCAAATATAATTATAAGTTTATCCAAATGTATGATTTGACTTGGTTTAGGTGATTTGGTTTCTTCAAATGTATTGGTTTAGTTTGGGTAGTTTTGAGAGGTGTATAGGTTAGTTATTGTTTAAAATTTTTCAAACCGAATGTATTGATTCGGGTCAAAAAATATGTTTTAAACCGTCCAAATCGACCCATACACACTCCTAGGTTCAATGTCATAACTACATGGTCCAATACCATAAATAAATGGTCCATTATACATTATTGATCCGCGTGGCTTCAAGACTTTCTTCCATGTTCATATAAATGATCAAATTGACTATTTATTACAATCTTATCATTGTGTGAAGTTAGAATCAGAATATATCTAAAATATTCATGCATTTTGTACCTTGTACAATTGACAAAATAATAAAATTTAATGACTTGTAACACATTTTATCTAAAAAATTTTAAAAAATCGGTAGAGTAAAGGATCCAAACCCACTCAAGGACGCATCTAATAAAAAGAATGAAGGCTTCAAAACTTTCGTATTCAAAAAATAATAATTCAGCTAGATTGCCATTGAATTCCTCCTAAAAAAACTATGTTATGGAATTTTTTGGCTTTATAGTATCACCTCATGCTAAGGCAGCTAAATTTTTTTGCACTCCTAGAGTGGGTAGGCATACATGTTTCACTTTTTTTTTTTTTTCGTTTGGTCAAAATTATGTTTTATCTATCAATACTTAACACGAGAATTCAACCAATCTTCGTGGACTCAAACACAAAATACAAAACATTAAAAGGTATTACTGGATGAACAATCATCTAGTCATGAGGTAAAGAGTTACATCTAATATTTCTCATGAGTCAATCAGTTATTTTATTTGTATTTCTACAAATATGCTTAATACTAATATTATTTTTATCCATAAAAAAAAACAAAAACAAAAACTTAGCATCAGCCACAAGACAGTGTATTGACCAGTGTACAGTAAATGATTATCAGATTCAATTATAACATTATCAAGTCAGCTTTAGCTGATGTAATTGCTCTTTTATCATTCTAATGAAATCTCAGTTTATGGACAAAAAATTTTATTTTTAAAAATCTTCACGAAAAAACATGTTTCACGTTTCGAATAGAACAAATTTAATACTAGTCCACATTCTTTACTCAAATTTTCAATCAATTGATAAAATGATAAGCCATTAAATTATTAACGATGACTTATTTTTTTGTCAGAATTAACGATGACTTCAAGACTTTCACCAAAGTGGCCATCATTGGCCTCAATTTCAATGTGTTCACTACTGGAAAAGAAATAGTTTTTATGTGACCTTTATTGGCTTGCCATTGCCAATGGGCACTAATATTCTCTTTTTTCTTTTGGTCAGAATATTATTCTATTTGGAAAGTAAACTGTATCGGCAGCAAGTCGGTGGTATCATTTTTTATTCCACATCAATTGATTTTCTTAGTTTGATTATTATGCAAACATAATTAAGATTAGTTGCCTAGAGATGGTGATGGATACTGCTAAAAAATTTATTCTCATTGAAAAGACCAAAAAAAAAAAAAAGAATTACAATGTGCAAAATTACATGGAAATTTCCATTTGACAGAGAGGGAGAGGGAGGACATGGACGATTTGGGAAACATATACACCATCCTATAAGGAAAAGAAAGAAACAAGAAAGAAACAAAGAAAGAAATAGCTGTCAGTTAATTTTGATCATTTATTAGCAAAAAAAATTATGTTAAGTACTAGAGTTATTATTTGTTGAGAGCTTTCATTCTTCAAGAAAAATAGTGGATAAGAATAATTAAGAGTTTGGTTAAAGGGAGAAAGACAGAAATGAGAGTTTTTTCTTTTCTTTCCTTTTTTTGGTGAAAAATAGTAAGCAGTAAAGAGAGAAAGAGGAGAAAACGTGAGGGTGCGTAATGAAAGAGAAAAAAGACTGAAAAAGTATTTTGAAATTAAACTCTTTTTTTTTTTTAAGGTTTGATTTAAATGAATGACTAAAGATTATGTCTTGTAATAATATAGATGATTGAAATTATTATCTCATAATATTATAAGAAAGAAGTCAATATGAGAGAATTCAAACCCGTTGATAACCATCTCAGTATACGTTGATAACTACCCTTGATAACCATTAATGCCATCCTTATAACACCCCATTACCATCTTCAATTTTTAGTTTTTAAAGACACGTGGCACCTGATTTCTCCATCATGCATTGTAACATTATAGTATAAAGAATGTCCTTTTCATAATGGTAACACCTATCAATTTTTTGGCAGAATCTTCATAAATACCATTTCATGGCACGGCTATTTTGGGCATTCACATCATTCCTGATAATATTTGGTATCAATGATATCTCATTGGCATCAATATTGATCTCGGTGGAGTTATTTTATATTATAAAAAGATACATGTACATAACTCTTTTCCTCAAGTTGTTGTATCTTAAGTTTTTTTTCATTTGTTTTTTTTAAATAGAGATAAAGGAGTTTAAATTAAATTAAGATAAAGTCCTAAAATACGTAGAATAGAAATTAAAGATATAATTACAATATAATCTAATTTAATAAATAAAGATTTTAGTTGAAAGACATTTAAGCAAGGTCCAATACAATGAAAGGTTCCACATTGGACCTCTTTTCAATGCAATTTTATTTTTTACCAAAAAAGAAGTTCCATTTTAGATATTTTTTCAATGTAATTTCAGTTTTTACCCAAAAAAAAAGAAATAAATGTTACACGTTGGACATCATTTTCAATGCAAATTTCATTGTTTACCCAAAAAAAGAAGTTCCATATTAGACCACTTTTTCCATGCAATTTCCTTTTTGACTAAAAAGACAAGAAACTTTTCACATTAGACTTTTTCTTGATCGATTTCATTTTTTACCAAAAAAAAAAATTCACGTCTAACTTCTTTTTCAATATAGTTTCATTTTTAACCAAAAAAAAAAAGTTACACATTGGACCTCTTTTCAATACAATTTTTTTTATCAAGAAAAAAGGAAGTTCAACTTGGACCTTTTTTTAATGCAATTTTATTTTTTTTAATGAAAAAAAAGAGTTCAATTTTGAATCTATTTTTCAATCAAATTTTATTTTTGAAAAAAAAAAAGTTTCACATCAGACCAAGCCTAATCATTGCTACAAAGCCAAAAAGATGACAAAGAAAACATAACGGATAAAGATAAATATAATTCTTTTAATTTGATTTTACTAATAATATATATCAACTAAATGTATTTCTCATTTCACCATTATCCATGTGCCTTTTAACACAGAAAATGACATATAAAGACAAATATGTATCGAATAGAGCATTGCTATATCCCACTTTAATTTTAACACTCAAATACCACTTCTTACGTAGATGCTTACTTGACATGCTAAAATAATTAACTTTTTGATTTCTCTCTCTTCTTTTAATATGCAAACTAAGCATACACATGGGAAGTGGTATTTGAGTGTGAAAATTAAAGTGGTATATAGCATTTCTCTATCGGATATTTAATCTTTTGGTTAGAGTATCATTCTCTTTTTTTTGTGAGCTTGATTTTTTAAAATTAATCAATCTTTTAATTAAAGCATAAAGTAATTTTTATGAGGGAGGCTTTGTCATTTAAAAAATGAATGTAAATTTTTTTTCCACTTATTTATGGCTTTTTTATGTAATTTTTACTATATGAAATTGAATTTTCTAAATTAATCAAGCTTTTAATTGAAAATTAAAGTAATTTTATGAGGGAGGTTTTGTCATTTAAAGAATAAAGGTAAAATTTTATTTTCGATTATTTATGATTTTAAATTTAAATTTCACTATATGAATCGAGCGTGTAATTTTTTACTTAGAAGTAAAAAAGAAAGAAAATGGACCATTTTCTCGATGCAATCTTATTTTTTATAAAAAAAAAAAAAAGTTCCACATCTAACTTCTTTTTCAATGCAATTTTATTTTGGACTAAAAAAAAAAGAGAAGTTCAACTTGGACCTCTTTTTCAATTATGCAAATTCAGTTTTGACCAAAAAAAAAAAGAAAAAAAGTTCAGTGTTGGATCTCCTTTTCAATGCAATTTTATTTTTGACCAAACATAAAAAAGAAAAGTTATAGGTTGGACGATGCCTAACCATTAGTACGAAACTTTTGAGACAGCAAATAAAATCATAATTAAATAAATAAATAACATAACAAATGAAGACAAATGTTAATTTTTAATTTTATTTTTATTTATAATATCTATCACCTAATCTTGTTTTCATTTTGATCCTATCTACATGTTATTTAACACAAAAAATAACATATAAAGACAAATATGAATCGAATATTTAATTTATTAGATGTAAGTAAGATTCTTTTTTTTTTTTGGTGAGATTGAAAATTTTAAATTCATCAAGCTTTTAATTGAAAAATAAAACAATTTTATGAGAGAGACATTCTCATTTAAAAAAAATGAATGTAGAATTTTTTTCATCTATTTATGATAATTTTTACTATTTTAAGTAAATTTTCTAAATTGATCAAGCTTTTAAATGAAAAATAAAGTAATTTTATGATAGATGCTTTGTCATTTAAAAAACAAAATTTTCAAATTTTCATCTACCATACTATTTTTATAATATAAAATGGTCAATTGCGCCACAAGCTACTACACTTGCAAAATTAATGTTACAAATCTCCCACTAAACTATATTTTCCATTTCAAATTGGCCCCTAAACAGATTCTTATATTTTATTTTAGCCACATTAGTAGGTTTTTCAATTAGTTTGGATGAAATTCAATTTCTATTTCGAAAAAATTGTCACTTGTTGCACCATTTTAAAGGAAAAATCTTTTCTCCTAAACATACCCTGGAGACATTTCTTGCGATTCTACCTTGATGTTTTGACTAAGAGAAGCATAAATACACAACATGACACGTTTCCGTTTATTGCAAGAAATATCGTTAGAGTGTATTCAGAAGAAAGTTTCTGGCACCTTTTAAATTTCTCCTTGATGGGAAAGTTTGGTACTTCTAGAATAGTGTGAAAAAAAAAAAAAAAAAAAAACACTTGAGTTTACCTGGCTAAAAGTGAAAATGTACCAAAACCAAATAACAAAATGGGTAAAATGTTTGTTTAGTAGATGATTTGAAATCGAAAAAATAGTTTAGTAAGAAATTTGAAACCTTTTGCAAGTTTAGTGGCTTGTGGCATAACTTATCCTATTTTATATTACACAAATGGATTGATTGTGACAATTTTCTCAGCTAAAAATTAAAATCCATTAAAGCAATTAATTGGAAAAAAAAAACTAATAGAGTGAGTGAAATGAAATAAAAAATTTGTTAAGTGTGTGATTTAAAATGAAAATAAATGGAGAGTGATTTGAAACTTTATACAAGTTTGATGGTCTATGACGGCATGATTTACCCTTTCTGAATATATGCATCCTTTCAGCTAGTTATTATCTACTGCAAATTTCTTGAACGTGTTGATACTTAGTGCTTCACTTTTTTTTTTTTTAATTAGTATTGTTCATGTTTTCAATAGAACACATTTAAAGTTAGTGCACATACTATATCAAACTCGATTAACCGATATTACGAATAAAAGTCTTCTTGTTCGGATTCAGTCGGAAAAGACTTATAAAAGAAAGTTGAAAAAAGAGAGTCATAAAGGAAAAGATAATGAAAGGAAGCTCTCTTATTGAGAATCACAAAATCATAAATGAAAATTTATATAATAATTTTTGTTTTCTATACTTGGATTATAAATGGAATGAAAGGTAATATTTAATTCTATATATAACTTGAAGAAAGAAGAGATTGTGGTTGAAATTTTCTTTTAGCTCTCAGAGATAAGAGTATATGTATGATTGTGGTTGAAATTTAATCATAATTTAAAATGGTTATAATTAATGGATCTTACATGGATGATCTCTATCCTCCACTTTTTTCTCATTCCAAACTTTTCTAACCAAACAAAGAAAGGATCCTCCAATCCCTTTTGCACCCCTCCCTCATTCTGTTTTTTTTAAAAGAGAATCAACAGTGGTTGCCCACCTACCCTCTAGGTGACTCGAACTCAAGACCATTTAGGTCTCAAGTAAGGACTGCTCCCATTGAATTTAACCCTCTTGTCACTCCCCCATTCTCTTCTTCATAATTCTTTTAACTCAAAACAAGTCCTATGAGTTCTTAAGGGGTGATTGGAATCTTGGAATGATTTTGGACATAGAAGGAATGAATTAAGGAATAAAATAATCCTAGGAATGGAATGAACTTGGGAAAGTATATGTCATGCTTAATATGCTATAGGAATGAAGATATGAATGGATATATTGATTCTCAATCCATGTTTGGTAGTCTGTATAATAGAGTATTATTGGGAATGACTTATTTAAAATGAGAAGAATGAACTTTTATTGATAAAAATATATTATCGTCTTGAGAATATATAAAAAATATCGTATTTATAATAATGGTTAGTTTGAGGCACATTATGATTATTATATTTGTTTATTTTTATTTTATACTATTATTATATAATATTTGCCTATTAAATTTACATTATTTGTTATTTTATTTTGCATTTATATTGTTAATATATAGTTACTTTATATTATTATTATTATATTTTACTTCATTAGTTTATTATTATTTATGATAATTATGTTTATTTTTTTATTATATTGTAAATATAATAGTATTTATTCTTATTATTATATATATTTTATTTTTATTATCATTATTATATTTATATTTATATTATACATAATTAATTTATATTTTTATTATATTATTGTATTATTTTATTTATACATAATTACTTTCTATTATTATTTCATTATATTATATATTGTTTATAATTACTATTATATTATTATCATTATTATATTTAATTAATATTTATTATTATTTATATAATTTTATTTTTATTATTACAATGTATTGTTATTATTATTTTATATTATAATTATTATGTTATATGTTTACCACCATATTATATTTTATTACTATATTGATATCTATTATTATTGTTATCTATTTTTATTTTATTATACTATATATTACTATTTATTATTATTATAATAATAAATAACATTATTAATAATTATATTATTAATAATGTTATTTGTATAGTGTGTAATATATTTTTTAAGAATATTTTAATCACATAGTAATAATTCATTCTAGTGCACGTGAGAATGAGCTATTCCTATGTATTTTGTCGGTAATGGTTACTCACATGTTCGTGGTAATAGAATTATCGAGTGAATAAGATTCTCAAATTCCTTGTTTTATAACAAGAATAAAAATTGGAATAAAACTGAGAATATAATTCTATTTATAACCCATTTCCACGCACTAATTGCTACGTACCTTAATATTTCTCAAAATTGAAGGTTCATAATATTACTTTTGTAATAATGACTATTAATTTGAGAATCCATCAACCAATGGGACTACAACTATCACCAAAACTTGTCATTTTGAATATGTTTTTACACCATAATTTTTCGTTACAAGATTGGCTAATGAGATAGTGCCATGAGTTTTGAAGAGATAAAATTGATGATGGTTATGGGTGATTACAAGGATGGTTATAGCTAGAAAAGGGTGGTTATCAACGGTTTTCACTACTATTAAAAATAACAAAGAGAACTTGAAGAAAAGGCACCCAAAACTCAACAACAACAAAGAATGCTTGAGTCTTTTGTTTGGGTTCTTTTTAGGACTTTACCTTAGTGTAGCTTTTTACTTGCTTTGTCAAGAGTAAATAGTGGGCTTTTTAGAAATATTAGATATTCATAGGCCTTGTATAGGGTGAGAGAAATGTTAGGAAGAAAAACAAAGGATAGGGATAATGAATCACTTCCTTTATTTGGTTTTAAAAACTTTGAAGATAATGAGACGTGGAATGATAAACATCATCACTTCTCAAAGCCAAATTTCAGTCCTTCCATAATTAGCATAAGTTTCAACTCAGAATTTCGATCCCTCTCTTTTTTCCTTTTGTAATAAAATATACTCTTACCTTTTATTTCTTTTCCAACTTTGATATTACAAAATATAAACCCTTACAATCTTTCCTTTTATAATTTTGTACAATCCAAACAATAAGGTTCCTTTATTTTTTTTCTTCATAATTTCATAATTTTTTTTCCTAGCGAATCTAAACTAATCCATGGTGTGACTTTTATCATAGGATAAATTGTGCCAAAAGCCTAACTTGAACGAAGTTTGATATTACCCATGAGACCTTTCTCCGACTTAAAATGCCTATTGAAGAAATGTTTTGTTTCATTTTACCCACACCATTAGTTTTAACAAATTTCAACTTTTAGATAGATGAAATTGTCATTCAACCAAACAAATTAGCGCGATCAGAGACTAAACTTGCAGATAATTTTAATATCCGCTAAACTTTCTTTTTGGTTTCAAATCACATTTTAAACAATTTTGTTTTTCATATTACTCACTCTATTATTTTTGCCTATTAGTTTTATCGGTCTTTTATTTGTTAGCTAGGTAAAACTATCATTTGCCACGGTTTTTAAGGAGGCAAACGTGTTCAAACAATTATACTTACCTATAATCTAACATCGACAACTACTCCTGCAAGGTGAACAATTTTCTCAACTAAAAATGTTGTGACAGATGACAATTGTACCCACCTAAAAATGGAAATCCATTACAATCAAATAAAAAATACTAATAGAGTGGGTAATACGAAAAAAATATTTGTTTAGTGACCGACTTGAAACAAAAATATATATGTTTAATGGGTAGTTTGAACTTTGTGCACGTTTAATGGCTTACAATGCAATTTACCTATTCTATGTTATAGAAATAGTATATAAGGCAAGTGATAATTTTGTACTGGTAAAAATGAGAATCTCTTAAAATTAATTGGAAAAACTAACACTATTGGTAAATCGAACTGAAAAATTTAATCAATGTGCAAGTTGGAATGAAAGAAATAGTAAATAATTTAAAACTTAAGACAAATTTAAGGGTTTATGATTGCATTTAAATCTTATCAATCGAAAACCAAAGTAAAAAAATAAAATAAAATAAAAGTAAAAAAAGTAAAGTAGAAGTAAAGAAAAAGTAAAGTAGAAGTAAAGTAAAAAAAAATAGTTTAGTGGTGAGTTACTCGCTATGGCAGCGAAAAAATTAAGGTTCGAATTTTATGAGGTGGGTTAAAAACATAAAATAAAATAAAATAAAAAGAAAAGTAAAAATAAAAATCCGGAAACCAAAGTACATGGACTAATACTAAATTTGTCTTGTTCAAAAGTGAAACATGTGCACCTACCCTCTCCAGAAGTGCATAAAATTTTAGTTGCCTTAGCATGTGGTCTTACTAATTAAAAATTCGTAAAAGTCTATAACATAATTTTGGAGGTAAAAGTTTCCGAAAAACACTTAAGGCTCTGTTCGTTTGCCATAAAATATTTTTTGAAAAAATGTTTTCTTGATTTTTTGGTGTTTGGTAACACAGAAAAATTAGTTAATTAGAAAATATTTTCTGATTAAAGAAAAATATTTAGTTGAAATGAATGAAAAATATTTTCATGTCTTTTGGGAGAATAAAATATTTTTCACTCATTCTACCCCACCAACCTCCAACCCCACCCCCACCACCACTACCACCACCACCACTACCCCACTCCCGCCACGTATTGAATTAATTATATTTAAATAAAAAATAATTAATTTAAATAATAAAAAACAATTTATTTAATAAATAAAAATATAATTAATTTTAATTTAATGACTAATAAAGTAATTAAATTAATAACTAATAAAATTATATTTTTATTAGTTAATAATAATTATTTATTTATTTATTTGATTAACTTAAGATTTTTATTCATTTAATAACTATTATTTAATTATTTATATAATTTTATAAATTAATAATTATTTATTGAAAATATAATTAATTTTATAGTAAAAATTAATTAATTTAATAATAGTAAAATATTTATTTAATAATAAAACTTAACTAGTTTTAATTTAATAATATTATCATATTTAATATTTATTAGTTAATTAATTTAATTAGGTTAATATTTTTTTTTATTTATTAACTATTAATTAATTATTTATCTTATTTTATTAAGTAATGATAATTAATCGATCAATTAAGTATTATTAATTTTTTAAATCTTTAATTAATTAATTTATTTGTTATCTATTAATTAAATTTTTTATTAATTATTTATTTTAAATTTTATTTAATTAATTAATAATTTTAATTAATTAATTAATAATGACTAATTATTAATATTTTAAAAAATAATAAATAATAGTTTTAATCAATATTTCACTATTAAATTCAAATAGCATAAAATATTTTTCAGTGTGATAACTAAATACTGAAAATATTCGATTTTCAAAAAAATACTTTTCCCTAAAAATATTTTTTTACAACAAAAAAACAAGCCTAAATCTTAATAAATGCGATTTAACACAATTCAAAACACTTGAACATTGAATGGACCACTTACCATTGACGGAAAAAAAAAATCAAAATGGACCACTTACTAGATTTCAACTTGGAATCTCTAATCTAATCTAATCTAATTCTAATCTAAATCTAATTTAATCTAATCTAATCTAATTCTAATCTAAATCTATTAATCTAACTCTCCCTAATCTAATCTAAATCTTCCTAAATATCTAATCTAATCTAATTCTAATCTATCTAAAATCTAATCTAGTAATCTCATCTAAATCTAATCTATTCTAATCTATCTAAATCTAATCTAATTCTAATTCTAATCTCAATCTATTCTAATTCTAATTCTAATCTAATCTAATTCTAATTCTAAAAATTCTTCTAATCTAATCTAGTCTAATTTCTAATCTAAATCTAATTCTAAATCTAATCTAATCTAATTCTAATTCTAAAAAATATAATCTAATTCTAATCTAAAATCTAATCTAATATAATCTATCTAATTCTAATATAGTCTAATCTAATCTAATCTAATCTAATCTATTTTCAAAAAAAAAACTTGGAATCTATAATAAATGAATAGGATTAACGTGTTTCACACCGGGATGGTGTTATTTATATCCGTGAAGTAGATAGGTTATTTTGAGAAAGAGTAAATGACTT
Source organism: Ehretia macrophylla (assembly GCA_037974665.1). Classification (NCBI taxonomy): domain Eukaryota; kingdom Viridiplantae; phylum Streptophyta; class Magnoliopsida; order Boraginales; family Ehretiaceae; genus Ehretia; species Ehretia macrophylla. The sequence goes on from CM075769.1 coordinate 56,701,603, forward strand.
AGCACCCCTTGTATTTTTTTTTAAAGTGCATGATTCTCCTCTATGTTTTAAAACGTAGCTGATTACTCTATTTTATTTTATAAAAGTAGCTGAATACCCCCTTGTATTTTAAAACATATCTGATTACCTCCTTGTGTTTTAAAAAATGTGGCTGAATATCCCATATGTTTTGAAAAACATAGTTGAAAACCCCCTGTTAAAAACACAGGGTTTAGGGTTCATTTTCAAACCACATGGGGGGTATTCAGCTACATTTTTAAAACATAGAGAGGTAATCAGTTACGTTTATAAAACACAAGGGATAATCAACTATATTTTAGAACACATAAGGTATCCTGCACTTTTAGCAAAACACAACGGGTATTAAGTTGTTTACTCTTTTGAGAAATATATTCAACAAACTCCAATCCGAGAAACAAAAATAAATAAAAACATAGTTCCAATAAAAGGAATCCAAGGGTCGTATTCTTCTCCGCCAATTTGAATTTTACTCACATTTCAAATGAAAGATAATTACGTATTTGTAAAATACCATCTCAATTCATCATATTTTATCAGATTCGGGGTGTGACGATGTAATATCCCACATCGACTGGCCAGGTCTTTGGGCCACTGGATATATGTGGAAGTGTCCCTTTATCAGTGCAAACGCGTTTTCCCATCAGGGTTCGAGCCTTGGCGGGAGAAATAAAACCGTGAAGGCACGCCCGGGTTTTCCGGGGTGTAACCAAAGCGGACAATATCTGCATAGTAGTGAGCTGCGGTGACAGGTCCCGGAGGCTTGTGTGCCGGGGCGCTACAAAATGGTATCAGAGCCGACTGGTCTTTGTGCCAGCGAGGACGCTGGGTCTCCAAGGGGGGCGGATGTAATATCCCACATCAACTGGCCAGGTATTTGGGCCACTAGATATATGTGAAAGTGTCCCTTTATCCGTGCAGACGGGTTTTCCCGTTAGGGTTCGAGCCTTGGCGGGAGAAACAAAACCGTGAGGGCACGCTTAGGTCTTCCGGGGTATAACCAAAGCGGACAATATCTGCATAGTAGTGAGCTGCGATGACAGGTCCTGGAGGCTTGTGTGACGCCCAGGAATTTCATCACATCTTTTAATAACTGTTGCATAATTAGTTGAACATTTTTCGTACATTTCTTTTTTTGTTTAATTGCTTTACTATTAGGCATTATTCATAAGCAAATTTGACTTTCAAGAATACTTGATTTAATATTTTTTCTAAACCACATGACTTATAAAAGGAATTGGAAACTTGTCATTTTTGACTTTGGAGGTCGGGAACATGTATTTAAAAAAATGTTTTAGGCTTCGTTGAATAGTGTTACGTATGTTTATCCATTGGTTTTTAGTTAGTCAACAATTAATTGGAGTTTTAAGCTTATTTGACCAAGTAACTATAACAATTGACCTAAAATTATATAACCTACATATACTATATACATAATATATTACACATGCAAGCATAATACATTCAAACAAAAGCAAAATTATCAAAAATGCCCCCTCCAAACCTGATGGCACCCTAGGAGGAAAAGGAGAAGAATTCTTCATCAATTCTTGCAAGTTTGGCTTCTAGGCTTGACCTTGAGGAGTTTTTGGAACTTCTAGGACTTCTACAACTTGCTTGCACCTACAAATTGTGAGGGAGTTAACATTTTTTGTTGATTTAAAGTTTATGTCACTTATGGCTATATTTATGCTTATATATTGTTATATATATGCTTATTGTGATCTAAAGACCATGTTTGAATAGCTTGTTAACAACCTCCATGGATGAAAGCTTGTTTTGCAAAGAAGATGATGAATAGTGACATAATTTTAGAGTTTTGATGTAATTGGCTAAATAGAGTGAATTGATCCTTCCTCTAGGTGCTTTAGACATGATTGGAACTAGTTAAACACTCACATGTAGTTAGATTGCTCGAAAATGGGTTAAAATGCAAAGTTGGCTAACTTTAAAAAGGGGGTTTTTCACATAACGTAATCTGTGCATGTTTGGACTTTAGTTTAGGTATTCTTAGGGCATAGAAGCACTTTTCGTGCTTTCGTTGCATGAAATTGGGGTCCAGATAGGGTAGGTGTAGTTAAAACCCACTCGGGGCCTTCCCGAGCTTCTGTCTCCAAAGCAGGTTTTCAGGGCCTAATTAGGTGTCTTTTGACCTTCTTAAAGATGTAGAATGGATGACTCGTGAATTTGATATCTTGAATTTTGTGTGGGAGAAGAAATGGCTTGGTTAACAAAGGGAGAAAAGTGGAAATGGATGCTTTTTTGGTTATATAAACTTGTAGATGCTAACTAGGTGTTTATATGCATCGAAAAGATGTGGTTAAGTTATCTATTGAGTTTTGTGAAGAATCATGTTATTTGTCTCTTTGTGCCTATATAGCTATTTCGTGTGTATTTGGCTTATATTGTGGTTAATTGCGAGGGTGGGCTACTTTGTCGTCCCTCTTGTGTGTTGTTTGATGAATTTGATTCTAATGGACTTGTCTCAGGGTTGCGCAACCTTTTCGGACATGGTAGCGTCGAGAAATACGGGCGACATTGGGCTTGCCGTGCTCTCTCGATTACCATGGTGTCTATTCTCTTTCTTTCGCTGCATATAGTCCACTACCCCAGAGGCGTGGTTCACCTCGTTGGGGCATAGGGACCTGCCTCAGGAGAAAGGGTCGTAGGATCAGAGTATATCCGGAGTACCCCATTTTTGGAGGAATAAGGGTTTTGCTGGCACTTGCTTGAAGATCTTAGCTCGTGGCTCGTGATTGAAGACAAGTTGAACCGTATCCTTTTTATATGTGGTTAATTACTTGTCTACCTTCATGTGTTATTTAATGTTGAATATGTGTTATCTTGTTGCATATTATATTGCATGTCATATTGTACACCCCGGTATGCTGCATCACCTGCCTCGCTAGGCAACATTGTTGCTCACTCCTCATTTAACATGTTTCAGGAGAAGTTGAAGTGAATCCCCAGCTAGTAGCCGTAGTAGAAGAGGAAGAAGAGCAAGTTGAACAACTTCCGTGACTTGTTTATGTGTTAAGGTTGACTTATATGCAGCTTGTGTGAAGGTGTTGAGTGGTGTTCTTTTTGAGACCATGTGGTCTTGTGTATATTTGGTGGATGTAACAAATTGTAATCTTGTATGTTGATTGGTAAAGTAGATGGCATGTAATAATTGATTCTAGTTTTACTTTCTCTTATTGCATTCTTGTGTTTGATAGTTAGAAGGTCGAACTTGGCATATCATTATATCTTACTACTTATGGTTAAAGCTAGAATTGCCTTACATGCTTGTATGTTATATTTAGATTTGTGGTATCAAGGCTCAGTTAGTCTTGTGAAGTTGGTTGACTATGGTTAATATGGAAGTTTGAGTTGTATGTGATGTTGGCTAGTGGCTCGGAACTTGTATGTGACTATTTGCAGGTACCGGTTTAGTCCATGGTATAGAGGAGACTCTGTTCGTGTGACGGGTCCGGACTTGACCTATAGCGTGAGGTTGGGTTCGGGGCGTTATATTTAGGTGGTATCAGAGCAATTCGAATGCATGAAACTGGGTTAATTTCCTCGGTATGTGGGTAGAGGTCCATATGTGGAAGTTGAACTACGTGACTATATGATTGTCTAATTGTCTAAGTGAATAACTGCTTGAGTAAAGAACATGCTAGCATGGAAAAAAGGATGTCAATGCATGATATGATATGAATGTGAAAAGTTTAGTGTTTAATGCTTGTTAAGTGTTTCTATGTTGTCTTTTGTGCATAAGGTGTTTTGAAACATGTACATATTATCTTTGTGTTATCTATTTGCCTATTATAATATTGCATTCTTCTAGCATCGAGATGAGGAGAAGGGGAAGACCGAGAAAGGAACCGGATGAGGCTCCTAGGCAAGATATACCTAGGCAAGATGCCGAGGTAGCAGGGAATATACCGCAGGGGCAAGAACTGAGTAATGCATAGATTATGGCTACAATGGTTGTAGCTATGAATACTATGGCTCAGTTTGTGACTCAGCAGGGGCAACCAGGAGCTGGTAGAGGTAATCAGGCCGCTAGAGCTGAGGGTAGCAGTGCTGCTGGGGGTAATTTGTATGACAAGTTCTTACATTACGGGGCATATAACTTCTATGGAGAGCCAGATGACATGAAAGCAGAAATGTGGTTGAGTAAGTTTGAGAAAGTTGTTGCGATACTCGAGTGCAATGATGAGAGGAAGATCACTTATACTGCATTCTTACTGGATGGGGACGCCGAGGAATGGTGGCTCACTGTTAGAGAGAAATGAGAGGCCGAGAGGGTACAACATTTGTGGGCCAACTTTGTTCAAGAGTTCTGAGATCAGTATGTGTCTGTGGTAGCCCATGAGAGACATCAAGAGGAGTTCATAGCTTTGAGGCAGGGAAACGTGACTGTGAATCAGTATGAGGCTACTTTTACTAGACTTTCTCGATACGTGCCAACTTTAGTGTAGGCGGAGGACATGAAGATTCAGAGATTCATTAAAGGTTTGAGAAGTGATATTATGCTCAATTTTTCTTCGCAAGATTACCTGAATTATGTTGCAGTGGTTAGGGCTGCCTTGAGATATGAGAAACGCAAGGCAGATGTATTGGCCGAGTCAAATCAGTCGAGCAAACGTCAGTATGAGTCCCAGAGTCAGGGCCATCAGAGGCAGTATCAGCAGTCTGTTCAGACTCAACAGCCGAGGCAGACTCAGAGCTACCCAGGGCCAGTTCAGACACAGTCTCAGACAAGACCAGTTCAGAGTCAGATGCAGAGTCAGACCCGACTAGTGACCATTAGATCTCAGCAGGGTAGCTCCGCTATATCTACTTACCAGGCTCTTACGGGAGGTACTGCTGCAAGGAAAATCCAGCAGTACAGTCACTATAATCACAAGGGCCACATGGAGGCGGAGTGTTGGAAGAAATTGGGCCGATGCGTTGGTTGTGGTAGTGACAAGCACAGAGCTAGAGATTGCCCCAGGTTTAAACAGGGACAGGGACAGGGACAGACTTCCGGCCAGAGTGCTTAGACTAGAGCTTCAGGTGCAGCCCCAGCTCCACGAGGCCAGGCATGGGTATTTGTATTAGATCAGGAGGAGCTTCCATGTAACGCCCCGATCCCTCACAGAACCGAGACTTCTATTATTCTTGCCATTCGTAACCCATATCCAAACCCGGGCACAAAATTTAGGGAAAAATAGACGGAGTCTCCCCTATATATAGGACTATCTGGAAACCTACAAATAACAACATGCAACCACAAGACCATAATCTACAACCTCAATCTATTTCATCCTTACAAGCATGCAAGTCAACTCGACAATAAAGTAAAACAATAGATGTTATTACAAACCACTAGCACCTAATCATAACCCAAGACTAAAATTTTAATATTACATTTCTTAAGATAACACAAATACATACATGACCATAAGATCTCAAATAGTATACAAGCATATCATGTACACATTCTTCAATGTTCAACTACCGCCACTAGTTGAGGATTCATCTCAGTTTCTCCTGAAATATGTTAAAATGAGGAGTGAGCAACAATATTGTCCAGTGATGGAGGTGATGCAGCATACCGAGGCATGCAACATGATATGCAACAAGATAACAACATATTCAACATCAAATAACATAACTAGTTAAACAAGTAATTAACCACATATAAAAAGGATACGGTTCATGTGAAACCTCACTTTTCATCTTAACCTCGATTTGCGTGTTTTGTCTCATTTTGCGTGTTTTGACCTGTTTATGTGTTATATAAGTTAAAATGTGTTAAAAATGTGATTTATATTCCTAATACATGCTATATGTGTATTCATAAAATTTTTATAAAAAACGGAATCAGAAATTTTATCGCCGGTTTTAGTTAATAGTGTTTTGAACACCTGTCTACTAAAATTTTTATAGGGGTGTTTTAAACGTTTTAAAATCTAGTCCTCAAAAATTAATAGACCCGTGTTTGATTAAAACAGTTTTGGAATCGGTTTTAGAATTTTAAAAGTTTTTACACTTTCTTTTACGAAAATCGAGTTTGAAGCCGACTCAGGTGAAAATGTTTAAATATAAAACTCTTTGTCACCTAAAATATATTATATAGAATTAATTTAGGTGTCAATTTAATAGTTGAGCAAGAAATAGTCAAAAATAAGATTAAAAGACTAAAAATAAACTAAGTGTCAACTTTGACTTTCTTTTAATTTGTTTGACTTTGAGCTATATTGCATCAACACACAATAGCAAAGCATAAAAACACACTCACACACACACACAAGGTCGAGAGCTCCATAGGAACAAAGAGAAGGTTTTTCTTCAAGTTTTCAAATGCAATTTTTTAATAAAAGTTGTAATTCAAGGCCAAACTTCATCAACCAAAGCTTGATTCCACCTCTTGAGTATCCATTGAGCATCTTTCTAGCTTCATAACACATCAAAGGTGAGAGAAAAATTATAGATCTCAAATGTCATCTTTTATGTTTTTGCGTATAATTGAATTTTGAACCGTTAAAAAGTTGAATTGATGTTATATTATTGCTCAGTGCATGCTAAGGATCGTTTATATGCGTTTATATAAGATTTGAACCGTTGTAGCATGAATTTTTATTTTCGGGTATTAAAAGTTGAGTTATTGGCTATTTGTTGAATATTTTGAGTTGTAGTGGTTGGAATTGATTGCCGTCGATTTGTAAAAGTTTGTTAAATATGGGGTAGTACCGTTGTAATGCCGAAATTTTGATTGTGATATCGGTGCGAAAGTCCGAAAATTTCAGCCAAGGTGCATTAGGGTTTTAGGGTTGTTGGGATTGATTTGGATGTATTTGGTTGGTTTTCGAGGGGGCTAATGTAGTTGATTGAGTGAATGAGTGCTAGGAACTGGTTTGGAGTTGTTTGGATTAGTAGAATGTAAATTATGATTATTAGAAGTTTATATTGTCTTTCTTTAAAATGTTGATATATGCCTTTAGATGATCGGGTGGTGTTTGAGTGATTGAACTGTGAATGATTGATTATTGTTATTGATTGAGTCTTGATATGCGTGTGCCACCTCTCGGGCAGTATCGGGCCTTTGGGTTGAAAACTGTATAGCTATCAGAGACTACCCTCATCTCGCATGGGCGGAGATGCCATGAAGGGCAAGGCTAGTGAGGTACCTCGGGCGTGTGTGTCATGGGGGTGATAAGAAGTTGGTTGAGATCGTGATGATGTTTGGAGCTACACCAACTAGAGTATCCTTTATTGAATGGTCATTATAGTTTATGTGTTTATATTGTTATTGATGTTTATTGTGTGTTTACTGCTCAAAGGATGATTTTCAAGGAGTATAGTAAATACTGTTATAGATCTATCGAATCCTCACTGGGCTTGTTTTATATAAGCTCACTCTCAACTATTGCATGCATGCAGGTGTTACTGATCCTGACTACGGGTACGTGCCTCTTGAAGAGGGATATGTGCCATATGTGGATGAGTCTTATGTGCAGGAGTCATTGCCATGAGATTATCTTAGTTGTTGTAAAATAATGTATTGTATAACCTATCTTAATATAAAGACATATATATGATGATTTAGTAGTCTTTATTTTGATCATGACTAGATTATTAAGTTGGTTATAACCTATTTTGAAATGTATGTATAGCCTATGTACTAAGTTGGAACGAAGGCGTATAACTATGAATGGACTGTTGAAGGAGTGATTATTGTATAATATGGCTGGGTTGTTTATTGTTGAATGTTTGTGGAGTTGGTTGTATGAGTTGTGATGAGGTTGGTTTAGAGCCTCAGTGTCCTAATTACTGTCGTTATATTGTCAAAATTCCGTTGCGTCCTGACTGATTATAGGTGGGGTCGAATTGGGGCGTGACATTAAGTGGTATTAGAGCCAGGTTAGTTGTCAGCTGGGGTATTCTCGGAATGTGGGTAATGGTCTTAGCATGAAAGTATGTATGAAGTGAAAGAAAATTGAACTATGTGTTAATATGATTAAATGACTATGTGATTATGTGACCAATTTGTTTATGTGATTGATACTTAAGTGATTTATGTGTTTTATATGAGTTGTTGTTTATTTGCTAATAATTGTCTATAGCCTGTTTATGTGCTATAACCTGTGCTAACTCTTTGATTAGTAGAATGACTGGTAGACCGAGAACGAAAGGTAGGCCCGAAGCAGTTGACGAGGTTCCGGGTAGTGTGGCACCGGGCCGAGAAAGGGATAATGATCGTTTTGAATCAACCATGGATAGAATTGCAACGGTTATGGCCGGTCAGGCACAATTGCTAGCAAGGCAGGCTGCCCAAGCTCAGACTTTGCAGGCACAGTTATTGAATGTATAGGGTGGATACCACGGGAGTGGTACACTGAAGGAGTTCTTGGGGTACTATCCACCGAGGTTTCAGGAGGAGCCAGGTGATCGGAAAGCCGAGACATGGATTAATAAAGTGGATAAAATATTTGACCCTCTGGATTATACTGATGAAAGAAAGGTCACCTTTGTCGTTTATTTGTTTGATGATGAGGCAAAGGAATGGTGACGCACAGTGAGAATTGGTTGGGAGGCAAGAAGTACTCCATATGTTTGGGATACATTCCTTAGAGCCTTTCGGGCGAAGTATGTCCCGAGGATTGCATGGGAAAGAAGAAAGGCAGTGTTTCTGTCCTTGGTTCAGAGGGATGCTATATTTATAATCACTTATTCACACAAGTTCATATTCCACATACAATTGAGCTACAAAGTTCACCTTACCATATCATTAGATAGCATATAAGACATTAAAGACATCAAATACCATTAAGTTAAGATTATAAGTTATAAATTCCAATTACTTTTAATTACAATAATCAATAATCATATAACTAGATGAGTTATCCTTATAGTCCTACTCACTTAGCATACAATGTCTATTAGAATTTGATTTTTAACAAAGTACAAGTAATATAAACATTATAACAAGATATAAGCATTAAATATGAAAATAACTATACGAACACAAAGGGGTCAATGTCCGTTGATCACGAAACTTCACGAAATGCCCACAAATGGTATATAATAACATACAAAGGCAATATATACAAGCACCAAAGCCAATTCAAAGGCTAAGCATGAAAACCCCGAGTTTCCCCTTTGTTCGACTAGACTATTTAGCTTCCTACCAAAATTCAAGAATCAAGTTAGGCAATATAGTTTTCTATCAATCCAAGGATATCTAAATATATCTTTTAGAGCCTTCAAATCATACCCTAGAGTTCAAGTACACGAAAATACCAAAAATGCCTCTTTGTGGGTTTTCACTACAAGTACCTATTCCGAAGCCCAAACAAGCAAAACAAAGGCACCACGAAGGCTTTACTACTTAAAAAATGCTAACCATGAAGTCAAAACGTGCCCGGATTCGAGTTAACCCCGAAACCCCTTTCTAAAAGTCGCCAATTTCGTGTTTTAACTATATTCCGAGCAATTAAACCACACGGGACCATTAATCTATCCTCATTAGCATCTAAAACATCAATTTGAAGTCTAGAATCAAGCTATTAGGCACAATTTCACAAACCCTAAAAATGTGCACTATTCATTGTCTTCTTCGTTGGCATGTTCAAACATTTCCATAACCACGCCTACAAACTACACAAACTAGGTCTCTAGCACATATATACAACATATATCATCATCTTTAAGCATTCAATAACCATTTGATAGCAAATCTAAAAATTCAAGAAAGGTGCAACATTTAAATAATGCAAATAAGTGCATAAATCCCTCACCAATGAGTGTAGGAAGCTAGGACAAGGCTTGGAGGGCTTGGAATCAACTTGCACAAAGTCTAGATGAGCTCAAAAATAGAGAATGGAGTGAAATTTTTTATGCCTTAGCACTGTAGCAAGTCATCGGGTGTGGCTGCTCCTTGAAGGGCTTTTTGTGCAATTTTTTCTAAGTGTTGTGTGTTGTGTAGTATATAAGTGTTATTTAATTGGTTGGGGCTGATTTAGTCTTTTGGCACTTGCTCAACTAAGTCAATTTTGCTAAGAAATGCAATTAAAAGTCTAGCCAATTAATTCATGTAACAACTTTACTAATTCACTATTCATTCAAACTGCTAAAATATTTTCTAAACGAGCCTTCCTAACACTAATTGTTCAAACACTCATTTTTTTCCCATTTCTAAAATAATGAATATAGTCTAAGAAAAATAATAATTCAAAGAAAATAAGCAGTTGAAAAAATGGAATGAATAGTGACTAAGAAGATAACAAGTAAAGACACAATTAGAAAGCATAAACAGTAGATGCAACAGTTAATGAAACATAGCAATGTTCTCGGGTGTCACATTCCAGACACGACGGTGGTGGTGGAAGGTACTTTTCTTATTAATAGTCAGCCAGTAGTAGTTTTGATTGACACCAGGGCTACACATTCATTTATCACTCCTATGTGTGTACAATCTACTGCTTTAAAAGTTGACAAATTACCGTATGTAATTGAAGTAGGTAATCCTATGGGTGCCAAATTTGTTACTGAGTCTGTGTGTAAAGATTGTGATATTTGCATTGAGGGGCATATGTATCCCATTGATTTGATAATCATGCCATTTCGAGACTTTGAAGTTATTTTGGGGATGAACTGGTTGGGGCAGTATTATGCCTATTTGGATTGTAGGAAGAAAATTGTAACTTTAGAAGTACCTAAACAACCTGTCATTAAAATTGTTGGAAGTCAGAAATCTATTGGGACTCGTATCATTTCTTCTATTAAAGCTACTAAAATGTTGGGTAAAGGTTGTGATGCATATTTAGCATACTTAATTAATCAACCTAGGGATAAATTGAAACTAAATGAGGTATCTGTTGTAAAAGAGTTTCCGGGGGTATTTCTTAAAGAGTTTCCTAGGTTACCACCTAATCGAGAAATAGAGTTTGTGATTGATTTGTTGCCAATGACTAATCCTATTTCTAGAACCCCATATAGAATGGCTCCCCCTGAGTTGCAGAAGTTGGAAATTCAACTACAGGGTTTACTTGAAAAAGGTTTTATTTAGCCTAGCTCATCGCCTTGAGGTACTCCTATGTTATTTGTAAAGAAGAAAGACAGTACTTTGCGGTTGTGCATTGATTATCGGGGTCTTAATCAGGTGACTGTAAAAAATAAATATCCTTTGCCATTGATTGAGGAATTGTTTGATCAGCTACAGGGTGCTGTTGTATATTCTAACTTTGATTTCAGACAGGGTTACTATCAACTGAGAATCTGGAAGGAAGATGTGCCCAAAATAGCTTTTAAAACCAAGTACGGCCACTACGAGTTTGTTATACTGCCATTTAGATTGACAAATGCTCCAGCCGCCTTTATGGATTTGATACAAAGGGTATTTAGATCTTACCTCGATCAAATTGTTGTGATCTTTATTAATGATATATTGGTGTACTCTAAATCTGAGACAGAGCATGAAGAACACTTGAGAATTGTGCTGCGAACATTGCAAGAGCATAAATTGTTTGCCAAATTTAACAAGTATGAATTCTGGTTGAAACAGGTAGCCTATCTAGGCCATATAATTTCACAGGAGGGAATAATTGTTGACCCTGAGAAAATTGAGGTAGTTATGTCCTGGAAAAGACCCGAGACTGTCACGGAGGTTCGTAGTTTCTTGGGATTGATTGGTTATTATAGGCGGTTTGTTAATGACTTTTCTAAAATTGCAGGACCATTAACTTCCTTAACTCAAAATAAAACCGTGTTTAACTGGGATGAAAAATGCGAAGCCAATTTTTAGGAATTGAAGAAGAGACTTACCATTGCCCATATCCTTGCATTGCCTGAAGGAACAGATAATCTGGTGATTTACAGTGATGCTTCGAAAGAGGGTTTGGGTTGTATTCTTATGCAAAATGGTAAGGTGATAGCTTATGCCTCGAGGAAATTGAAACCATATGAACTTAATTATCCTACACACGATCTTGAGCTTGCTGTTGTTGTCTTTGCTATGAAGAAGTGGCATCATTACTTGTAGGATAATCCGTTTGAGATATTTACTGATCACAAAAGTTTAAAATATCTGTTTTCTCAAAAAGATTTGAATATGAGGCAAAGGCGTTGGTTGGAATTGTTGAATGATTATAATTGTACCATTAACTACTGGCCAGGAAAAGCTAACATTGTTGCAGATGCATTGAGGCGAAAAGCTATTATGGCTAGTTTGATAATAAGGGACTGGGAAACTGTGGAGGAATTGTGTCTGTGGAAACCAAAGGCTTCTAGAACAGGTATCCAATTTGCTAGTTTACAAATCTAGTCTTTATTACTGTCTAGAATCAAAGAAGCCCAACAGTCAGATTCTCAGTTGTTGAAGATTCTAGAAATGTCAAAAGGGGGAGAGTTCGATTTCAAGTTGCATGATGATGGAATACTCAGATATAAGAATAGGATTTGCATTCCTAGTGGTTCAACTATAAAGGATAAAATTCTTGCTGAGGCTCACAGTGCTAAATACACTATCCACCTGGGTAACACCAAGATGTACAGGGACTTAAAGCAAAACTTCTGATGGAATAATATGAAAAAGGAGATAGCTGAGTATGTGGCTAAATGTTTGACTTGCCAGAAGGTTAAGGCCGAGCATCAAAGGCATGCGGGATTGTTGCAACCTTTGGAGATTCCGGTATGGAAATGGGACCAGGTTACTATGGACTTTGTATCTAATTTGCCGAGGTCACCACGAGGTAATGATTCCATGTGGATTGTAGTTGACAGGTTAACAAAAATCTCGCATTTCATTGCGACAAAGAAAACAGATACTCTAGATAAACTGGCTGAGTTATATGTTGAAAACATTGTGGGACTGCATAGAGTTCTATCTAGAATAGTGTCAGATAGAGATCCCAGGTTCACATCACAGTTCTAGCAGAAACTACAAAAGGCTCTGGGGACTAATTTGAGTTTTAGTACTGCATATCACCCGCAGACAGATAGCCAGTCTGAGAGAACTATCAGGATTTTAAAAGACATGTTGCAAGCTTGCGTTCTGGATTTCGGTAAGAGTTGGGAAAAGTATTTGCCTCTTGCAGAGTTTGCTTATAATAACAGTTACCAGGCTACCATTGGTATGGCACCCTACGAGGCACTTTATGGGCAGAAATGTAACTCTTCGTTGTATTGGGATGAGGTAGGTGAAATGAAAACTGTTGACCCAGCTATTCTACCTGAGATGGTTAAGATGGTTGATAACGTGAAACTTATAAAGAAGAGAATGCTCACAGCTCAAAGCCGACAGAAAAGTTATGATGATAGACGCCGACGTGACTTAGTATTTACCGTGGGTAATCATGTGTTCTTGAAAGTCTCTCCGCGCAAAGGCCTAATTCATCACAGAAAGGGAGGTAAACTCAGTCCTAGATATGTGGGGCCGTTTGAAATTACTGAAAAAGTTGAAGATTTGGCTTACAGATTAGCATTACCTTCGAGTTTGGGCAAAATTCATGAGATGTTTCATGTGTCATTGTTAAGGAAGTATCAGTCAGATCCTTCACACATTCTAGAGCCGGAACCGTTGAAGATTGATGAGTCTTTGACATATGTTGAGAAACCTCTTCGAGTGGTTGATAGGAAGATACATGAACTTCGAACCAAGAGTATTCCTATGGTGAAAGTTCTTTGGGATCATCACGGAGTTGATGATGCCACTTGGGAGCGGAAAGATCAGATAAGAGAGAAATACCCGGAGCTGTTTGCTGAATCATGTAAGAATTGCGAGGACGCAATTAGTTTAAGGGGGAGAGGGTGTGACGCCCGAGAATTTCATCACATCTTTTAATAACTGTTGCATAATTACTTGAGCATTTTACGTGCATTTCTTTTCTTGTTTAATTGCTTTACTATTGGGCACTATTCATAAGAAAATTTGACTTTCAAGAATACATGATTTAATATTTTTCCTAAACCACATGACTTATAAAAGGAATCGGAAACTTGTCATTGTTGACTTTGGAGGTCAGGAACATGTATTTGAAAAAATATTTTAGGCTTCGTTGAATAGTGTTACGTATGTTTATACATTGGTTTTTAGTTAGTCAGCAATTAATTGGAGTTTTAGGCTTATTTGACCAAGTAACTATAACAATTGACCTAAAATTATATAATCTACATATACTATATACATAATATATTACACATGCAAGCATAATACATTCAAACAAAAGCAAAATTACCAAAAATGCCCCCCCCAAACCCGATGGCACCCTAGGAGGAAAATGAGAAGAATTCTTCATCAATTCTTGCAAGTTTGGCTTCTACGCTTGATCTTGAGGAGTTTTTGGAGCTTCTAGGACTTCTACAACTTGCTTGCACCTACAAATTGTGAGGGAGTTAACATTCTTTGTTGATTTAAAGTTTATGTCAAGTTTTGAAATTTTGAGATTTGTCACTTATGGCTATAGTTATGCTTATATATTGTTATATACATGCTTATTGTGATCTAAAGACCATGTTTGTATAGCTTGTTAACAACCTCCATGGATGAAAGCTTGTTTTGCAAGGAAGATGATGAATAGTGACGAAATTTTAGGGTTTTTATGTAATTGGTTAATTAGAGTTAATTGATCCCTCCTCTAGGTACTTTAGACATGATTGTAACTAGTTAAACACTCACATGTAGTTAGATTGCTCGAAAATGGGTTAAAATGCAAAGTTGGCTAACTTTAAAAAGGGGGTTTTTCACATAACATAATCCGGACACGTTTGGACTTTAGTTTAGGTATCCTTGGGGCATGGAAGCACTTTTGGTGCATTCGTTACATGAAATTAGGGTCCGGATAGGGTAGGTGTAGTTAAAACCCACTTGGGGCCTTCCTGAGCTTTTGTCTCCAAAGCGGGTTTTCAAGGCCCAGTTAGGTGTCTTTTGACCTTCTTAAGGATGTAGAATGGATGACTCGTGAATTTGATATCTTGAATTTTGTGTGGGAGAATAAATGGCTTGGTTAACAAAGGGGGAAAAGTGGAAATGGATGCTTTTGTGGTTATATGAACTTGTAGATGCTAACTAGGTGTTTATATGCATGGAAAAGATGTGGTTAAGTTATCTATTGAGTTTTGTGAAGAATCATGTTATTTGCCTCTTTGTCCCTATATAGCTATTTCGTGTGTTTCTGGCTTATATTGTGGTTAATTGCAAGGATGGCCTACTTTGTCATCCCTCTTGTGTGTTGTTTGATGAATTTGATTCTAGTGGACTTGTCTCAGGGTTACGCAACCTTTTTGGACATGGTAGAGTCGAGAAACACGGGCGTCATTAGGATTGTCGTGCTCCATCAACTACCATGGTACCTATTCTCTTTCTTTCGCTGAGTATACTCCACTACCCTAGAAGCGTGGTTCACCTCGTTGGGGCATATGGATCTACCTCAGGAAAGGGTTGTAGGATTGAGGTACATTCGGAGTACCCTATTTTTGGAGGAATAAGGGTTTTGCTGGCACTTGCTTGAAGATCTTGGCTCGTGGCTCGTGATTGAAGACAAGATAAACCGTATCCTTTTTATATGTGGTTAATTACTTGTCTAGCTTGTTGTGTTATTTAGTGTTAAATATGTGTTATCTTGTTGCATATTATATTGCATGTCATTTTGGACGCGGTATGCTGCATTACCTCCCTCACTGGGGAACATTGTTGATCACTCCTCATTTAACATGTTTCAAGAGAAGCTGAGGTGAATCCCCAGCTAGTAGCCATAGTAGAAGAGGAAGAAGAACAAGTTGAACAACTTCCGCGACTTGTTTGTGTGTTAAGGTTGACTTATGTGCAGCTTGTGTGAATGTGTTGAGTAATGTTCTTTTTGAGACCATGTGGTCTTGTGTATATTTGGTGAATGTAACAAATTGTAATCTTGTATGTTGATTGGTAAAATAAAGGGCATGTATTAATTGATTCTAGTTTTACTTTCTTTTATTGCATGCTTGTGTTTGATAGTTAGAAGGTCGAACTTGTCATATCATTATATCTTACTACTTATGGTTAAAGCTAGAATTGTCTTGCATGCTTGTATGTTATATTTAGATTTGTGGTATCAAGGCTCAGTTAGTCTTGTGAAGTTGGTTGACTATGGTTAATATGGAAGTTTGAGTTGTATGTGATGTTGGCTAGTGGCTCGGAACTTGTACGTGACTATTTGCAGGTACCAGTTTAGTCCATGGTATATATGAGACTCTGTCCGTGTGACGGGTCCGGACTTGACCTATAGCGTGGGGTTGGGTTCGGGGCGTTACAGCTTGTGTGCCGAGGCGCTACAGACATGGTTCTGAAGAATGATAAACCAGTATTTACATATAGATGTATGAGTATCCGTTTGGAAAGTAAAAAACCCCTTTTACATCTCTTCATCTACAAATAATTCTTGATGTGAAACTCAAAGCTTTGTATGCATACACTATACAATATCATAGAAATGAAAATTATCTCTAATTTGAATCGATCTCAATTAATCCCTCATTATTGCTCTTAAATGGACCACTTACCCTTGACGAAAAGACAAACAAAACAAAAACCAAAAACAAAATGGACCACTTACTGTAGATTTCAACTTGGAATCTTTAATATATGAATAGGAGTAACGTGTTCACACCGGGATGGTACATTTGTGAAGTAGATTCGACACATGCCCTTTTTTAGGATTTAGATATTCTATCTTTTTAATTTCCCTCAATGATAGTGTTGATTTATGTAATGTGTTAAAAAAAATTGTCAATGATAGGTTTTACCCAAAACTTAATTTGTGATAAGAAAAATAGCCTAAAATTTTATAAGGTGATTTTAAAAATTAGAATTTTTGTATATGGGAGAAACTGTATATTCTAAAACCCTCTTGATCACGTGTGTCCCGGTTCCAAGAAATAATTTGAATACGTGAACTAACATTGAGGTGAATGAGTCAATAATGTAAATGATGTGTAAGAGTAAGACGTGGATGAATATGTATGGACCAAGAATCTAGCTCTGATATTATGTAAAATTGTCTGAGTCTGATATCATATTAAATTATCACCTCATTTAAAAGTTTATACTGTTATAGAGAAATCTATGTATTCATTTTATTAACTTAACACTCTATATAACGTGGCACGCGAACAAATTAATAGGTGATTTTGAGACTCAAACGCATGATCATTTTGATAACTCAGGATTAATTTCATCTTAAAATCAATTGGTACTAGGAGGAGTAACTTAATATCTTATAAGATGATATTTGAATTTATGATTTCATGTGAGAGAGATTGTATATTATAACAAATAGTTAAATTAAATCTTTTTTTAACTATTCTATTTGGAGGGAGCGCAACCATAGAGTTCACAAGCAAGAGTTTAATTCTGAAGAGCATATTAGGAAAGAGACTGTGTAGCTGGTTAAACTGAAAATTTGTGGGGTTAAGAGATTTAGGAGGAGTGTTATGAACATTGAGATTACCACTAACTGGAGCCTTGGGGACATGTTGATGTAATTTTTTGCTTTTTGTTGCTTTGGTTTCCTCTTTTTGGTAGGATTTTGTATATGATTTTGAGTTGATCTTAATGAATGTACTTTGCTTATTTAGCAAAAAAAAAAAATTAAATCTTTTCTTTAATCAAATTTGTAAGCTGTGATTGAAATTAACAGGAGACAAACATCACAATTAGAGGAAGTCATAGCCTTTATTTAAAGAAATTTTATGAATAAGTTTTTACTTAAAGGTGTCTCTCCTATGTACATATATATTCGTATAACTTAATTTATGTTTCAATATATTGGAGGTTAATAGTTCAATATATATTTGATCACCTAAACATTCATGAATGAACTACATTAATACACACACATAAATCTTACCTGGCAGCATAGTATAGCTATATCCTTTATTTAAAGAAATTTTATAAAGAAATTTTTACTCGAACATGGCTTTACTATGCTATACGTGTTCATATAAATATATAATATAATTTTATTTACATTCCTGTAGCGGACTGACCCCACCCCTTATCTCCCCTCGTAAGGGTTGGAATAAGTAAAAGCCCACCCAAACCTGAAGCCCAGTGGGTGTAACGAGGCAAGAGGCCCACTGAGGAGCCTCGGCCTTAAGGAGCCTCAGCCCCACGTACTAAAGATCCGAAAATTTCTTAAACGACTAGTGCATGAATAAAGGGATTCGAGACCCACTAGCGGAAGCCGCAGGGCTTGGATTAAGGACCGATTAGTGCCGCGATTGGGACGAGTCCAGTTTCGATGCCAAGATAGGTGAAACCGACATAGTTATTTAAGGTGGTTTAGTACTCCTCTAAAGACCATCGACATTTTATTTTAAACACTACCCTACCCCAGATCTCTCCAAATGAGAAGCCATTGGAAGATCTTGACTGTCACTTACTTATCAGAACCCTTATTGACAAAAGGGATTAGGGTGAACTCTAGTTTTAATTGTAGATTCTGAGGGTCTACAATTCCAATGTATTGGAGTTTAATAATTCAAGATTTTGACCACCTAAAGTTTAAGAATGAACTACATATATACAATATATAGACCTTGGTCATTCGACCCACTTACATATTTTTTTTTATTTTTAATGAAATACAAATTGTTTACTTAGTAAAAAAATATATATAAACCTTGATCCAGCAACACAATATTTTTTTTTCAATGGCAACACTGTATAGGAAAACTCATCAACATACATACCTACCTCCTTCTTTTACATAAACTCATGGCTGTGGCCAATGTGGCTAATTACTGCACATTTATTAAATGAAAAAAATAGATATATTTTGTCTTTTGGGTTACAACTGAATATTTTTAGAATTGTAGGTATATACTCAGCTACTTTTATAAATTTAAGTATTATGCTACATTTTTATTTTTCGATTCAAGTTCGTTATATATGTTAATATATAAGAACTCGTAACTTGAATTATCTAGCATGACAACTTTATATTAATCATTATATTTTTTATTCTATTGGTTTGGCTTGATTCGTAATCCGTTCTTGCATTTTTGTTGTGATTTTCAATTGATATTTTAAACTTTGTGACTGGTGGGTTATATAAAAGTTAAAAATAAAAAAAGACGTAATTTACTTGTTGTAAAAGTTATTTTCTCTTAATAAAATTGTAAACAAATTTGGAGTGGTTTGTTGTGCATTTCATATACTAAAAAAGGTTTAATTATATTACACAAAAGGAGGAATTTTTATTTGATGAATTTATTCTTTAACATTGTTGATTATTAGGGGTGTGATTACATATATAATTTCTCTATGTGTATTATCGTGAGCTTGTATTTATTTATTTATCATAGTCATTTATTCTTTTCTATTTATTTGTTATGTTATTATTGTACGAGGAGAGTCGTATCTTGAAAATTGTATTTATACTTTCGTACTTACATTTTATAATTTTTATAATGTTCGTAAATTAAATATTAATTTATGTATAAATGAGTGTTTTCAATCTACTTATTACTGACTGTATTATTATCAGAGACAGAACCAAATATCGGGTACCTATATTAACTTTCAGTGTCTGACTCCACCCCTGCATAAACTTTAGTTGGCTTAGCATGTGGCTTGTACTAGGGATTTTTTTTTGGGTCAAAGGCTCGTACTAGGTGAAAGGATGAATAATTTGTGTTGCATTCTTTTTGCTAAGTTTGTGTTGCATTCTTTGGATCATCAAATAATTCAATTTGATTTTCGAAGAGCATCCACTGATTTCATTTGTACGGATTGCAATGGAACTCTGATCTTCGGGCAGACGTGTTCTATTAAGCGTTTTTCAGCATTTGCGGTGAGGCTTTGGCCATATCCTGAATGCTTGTTTGTTCCCGAAGAACTTTAATTTTCAAAGTATTATTATTAAAAATGATGTTTAAGCGGTTGTTAACGTAATTAATTCTCTAAATCTTATTATTGGGTGACAGACTTTTCGTATTATGGAGGATGTTAAAAAAATTATAGCATTGATCTCAGGTCTTAAGATCAAGTGCATTAGGAGAGTCGCTAATATTTTTTGCGATTGGATAGCAAAATATTTTCGTAAGAATGCTTTATCTGTAGATTGGGTCTCTAAAATTCTGATCCACCTTATATAATTGTTGTTGTCTAATATCCATTCCACAGGGATCGGATAAACAGCTTCTTAACCTTTTGTTATTAATGAATTTCGTTTGTTCAAAAAAAAAAATAATAATTCAATTTGGTCGTACTCGAACGTCATAAAAACCCATGTGGGCGCCTGTCCTCGTAGTAAATGCAACAAGAAAGTATTGAAAATGTTAGTTGTACGGATTTTTAAAATTTTTTATTTTAAAAAAAATGTTAGATATTATTTCAAAATCTTTTTCTCTTTCCCCACTTTTTTCACATTATACTCTTTGACAAGTGTGTATATGTATTGAGTGAGTGTTTGTAGAGCGACTTACTATGGTTTAAAATTTTAAGTTAAACTTATATTTTCCAAGATTTGGAACATATGTTAGCGTACAGTGCTATATCACATGTTTTGTAATTTTAAGTGGGTTTAATGTGGTTCTTCCAATAAAAATAAAAACATTAGCGTAATCATACACTAGGCACTTTCTTTGTTTTTGATAAAATAAAGGTCGAGACCATGAATCGAACTCAAAATCATTATTTGATCATTTCATTCAACTCTTGAGTATACACGCTATGAATCATTAATAAATAAATAGGAGTAACTTATTCAACCAAAAAAATAAAAAACAAAAGAGTGGCGTGTTTCACACGGTGGGTTTTTTTTTTTTTTTTTTGGCTAATGTTTCACATGGTGTTTTTACTTGCACTTACCAGACCAAAAGAAAAAAATATCAATGCACAAATAATAGAAGCCGGAAGCCCTCACGTTGCCTATAAATAGGAGCCAGATAAGCAGAGCTGAGCAAGAGCATCTCGTGTTTCTATTCATAAGCTAGCGAAAGAGTTCTGATTAACTGTGCAGCTATGGACACCCCCATCACCCCAATTAAACCACCATCAGCAGCAGGCTTTTTCCGCCGAAAAGATTTTCCCGAAGGTTTCATATTCGGTTCAGCAACATCTGCCTTCCAGGTTTATTACACTCCCATGCATTTGTTTCTTCTAACGTGTGCGTTCTATTTCTCTACTAAGTAACCTTAATGTGTATAATGTATTTGATGTATTATCGAACTTGTTTGCTTTCAGGTTGAAGGTGGTTTACGGGAGGGAAATAGAGGTCCCAGTAACTGGGATGAGTTCTCTGTAGAAAACAGTAGGAATTTCTTTCTTAAGTTGACTTCACTTGTATATATCTAAACACTTTGGACGGTAATAAAGGTCATAAAAGTACACTCGGATGCACATGCCAATAAATGCAAGTTTGAAATATGGACATAAATCATAATATTCTCCATTGGATAAGTTGGTCGAAGATATTATAAATAATTTTCTTTATTGGATGGACAAGACAAGTTGGATATTACCCGTTAAGCAGCTTCGATTGGATATTTCCTACTATTTTTTTTTTTTTTGCTAAGCAGCTTTGATTGGATATTTCCTACTTTATTTTTTGGTAGGAAATTAAATATCAAGGAGATCGTCCTTTTTATTGTTTTTTTTTGGTAGAAATTAAGGAGGTACTTTAATTAAGAGACTCAAATATTAGCAAAGAAATTGTTCGCATAAGAATGAAAGAAAAATGTACGTACGAATATTACCTTGCTAGTCAATTGATTCAAACAATGTAGACATTCAAGACAAAGTCCAAACATGTCGACGCATGTACATATAATTTAGTTTTTTTTTTAAATTGAAAAAGGAGAATGTAAAAATTTATATATACTAACTGATTCTTGAAGGGAATACTAATATATTATGAAATCGTGCAGACTTATATGCTCCTTATCATGAAAATGCAGTTGGCCACTATTACCGTTATAAGGTATCAAGCATTCCCTCTTCGTTTCCTGTTTTTTTTTTTTTTTTTTTCTCTCTCTCTTTTTTTCGATAATAAGAAGCATTAATCACCTCTCTTGGATTTTACAATTTTTCTCTCTCTCAATTTGAAACTAAAGGTGCCGGAATGGAAACTAAACAATCACATTGAAATTAAGTTAATTTTAACATTATGATATTCTACAATATGAATTTTAAAATTGTTACAGGAAGATGTAGAGATCATGAAGGAAATAGGGCTTGATGCATACAGATTTTCAATCTCATGGTCCAGAGTCATGCCAAGTAAGTAGTATAGCAATTAAATGGTTTTATATAGAGTCGGTCTAGATTAGATAGTGCAATGCAAAACTTATACAGTAGTTTAGAATAGGCAAGTGCAAAGGCAATACTAAGTTTTTGGTTGGGCAAATTCATCAGTAGTCTTCTATATTGGTTCGTTTTATAATTTAATCCACAATGTTATAAACGTGACATAATTAGTTTCTAATGTCACATAGCCTTGCACAACTTTAGAGACAAGATCAATTATAATGAACTCTTTGTAACCTGTCAGATGGAAGGGATCCAAATGAGGAAGGAATTAGCTTTTACAACCACCTTTTAGAGGAGCTCCTTGCTCATGGTATATATTCAACTTTAAATTCTTTATGTTATTATGTGTGATTAAAAGGTTATTTTTAACTGAAGATGTACATGGTATTATATATGAGCAGATATCGAACCTTTTGTGACAATATGGCACTTTGATCATCCCCAAATACTAGAAGATGAGTATGGTGGCTTTCTAAGTTCTCAAATGTCGTAAGTTTTTAATTCAACATTCATTTTTTACATAACATGAACTTAACATTTTTATAAAGTCAATAACAAATTAAGCTTTGAATATAGCTAGTAAAGCGTATGTCACTCGGGTTTTGATCCAATAGTATATAACTCGTTTTGTATTCGAAATGTTGGAAGCTTGAGTCCTGCTCTCCTAAATCGAAAAAAGAATATATATATATAGCTAGTAAATCGTATTGTTTTTTAATTCACAGTGTTGAATATCTTTTCAGGGAAGATTTCAAAAACTATGCAGACCTTTGCTTTGCAAGATTTGGAAATAAGGTCAAACATTGGATAACTGTGAATGAACCATCAACATTTGTGGTGGGTGCTTATGTGAGGCACAACATGCCTTCTTCGGATAACCCTGGAGAGGTTCCGGCCACTCCTCTGCAGCCTCCAACTGGAGGAAGAGGCTTCCACCCAGTTTCGCGATTCTCTTTCCGACCTCAAGCGAGATCAGCATTAGCAGGGAAAAAGAGAAGCCATACCGCTATCTCGGGAGATGAACCTAATTATAACGTTATCAGAAAAGCGGATCCTAGTAGAGATCCCTACACAGCGGCACACAATTTACTCCTTTCTCATGCTAAAGCAGTAAAGTTATACAAGGAAAAATATCAGGTTTTCTTTTTCTTTCTTCTTTTAAAAGGGATTAATAGTAGTTCGTGGCTCGAACTTTTTAGTTACTCTGGAGCACGTTATTTTTTTTTTTGTCATATAACGATTGAGAGAATTAGTACTAACATTTCAAGAAAAATTGAAACACTGATTTTTTTTTTTTGTTTTTTGGTCGAATGAAACACTATAACCTAAATATACATTTAATGTGAATAGGCACATCAACAGGGCCAAATTGGTATTACTCTGGTTAACGATTGGTTTGTACCTTATTCTGATCTTCCAAAAGATCAAGAAGCTACACAACGAGCTCTTGATTTCAATTTTGGATGGTGAGTATTTCACTTTTTCCTTTATAATATTTGTCATTTCTCAAGCAAATAACATCAGAACGTATATTTTCTTGTTGATTTTATACTAAATAACCATGGCTAGGTGATCAGCTATCAATATCTACATTTGTACAATATTATTTCCATATTCTTTTTTTCTGAACGTGTCTAGGTTTATGGAGCCGTTAACATCAGGGGAGTATCCAGAGAATATGCGTAAACTTGTAACGGGTGGTCGACTTCCTGAATTTACTAAAGAAGAATCAGAGATGCTGAAACAGTCCTATGATTTTGTAGGATTAAACTATTATACAGCTAAATATGCAACTGATGATCCATACAGTCAAGGTGGAGACTACAGTAAAGATGCACGAGTTTCTACTTATAGTAAGTTAGCAAGGAAACTATTATTTGTAATTAGCATCCCATTAACAATATAATTCAATACATGATAAGCAATTAAAATTCAGTTGATGACTGTGATTTCTTATTTGTGCAGCATATCGGAATGGTATCCCGATTGGTGAACCGGTAAGTACTTCAATTACTAGATTAATTTGTTTTCTGGCTGTCCCACTAATATTGTTACCTAGGAAATGGAAAAGTGTTTAAGAAAAAACTCTCTCTATTTTTGGATTCCCTACAAATTATATATAGCTTTTATACCATATATGCAAACATTATAGTTGTATATATATATCTCACCTACGTAATGGGAAAGAGTTTAAGAAAATTTTTCTTTTTATATTTGGATTACAAAATATCGCTTTTACACTATTTTATGGAAAAGTTAGAGTTGCTTTTAGGAATTAAGCTTAAAATATGGCTAGTGTAAGAAACTGGAGTGAAAAATGTGTATAATCTTTGAAAGTTTGACATGTCGAGATTGGGAAAATCTCACATTTAGTCTCTATTATTTACAAAAAAATTTAGTTTGGTTCCTATAGTTTAAAATGTTTCAATTTAGTCTTTATTGTTTCTCTAAAAATTTTAATTTAGTCCCTATTATTTCTCTAAAAGTTTTAATTTTATTCCTATTGTTTAAAGTTTTTTAATTTCGTCCTTATTGTTTGCCAAAAAGTTTCAGTTTCGTCCCTTTTGTTTTCAAAAAGTTTCAAATTCGTCTCTATTGTTTCTCAAAAAAATTTAATTTAATCCTTGAATAATATGGACGAATTTAAAACTTTAATAAAATAATAGGGACGGAATTAAAACTTTTTAAAAATAATAGGGACAAAATTAAATTTTTTTAAGAAACAATAAGGACGAAATTGAAAAATTTTAAACAATAGGGATGAAATTGAAACTTTTGGTGAAATAATAAAAATTAAATTGAGACATTTTAAATAATAAAGACCAAGTTAAAATTTTTTGTAAACAATAAAGACTAAATGTGGAATTTACTCTGTCGAGATTCCAAAACAAAATGGGTTATTTTACACGCTATATTCATGTGGTTCTGCATGAATATAAATAGTAAACCGCATACTTGTAACTTAATATATAGCACTAAAGAGATTGCCTCTAAAAGTGAACTCCATCTGGTTGAAATAGTTTTCACATTTTCCTCCCAACTTTAATTCTTTCTTCTCATTTAGATAATTTCCATCTGTGTTTTTCTCTCATTTATTTAAAGTAAGACTCTGTTTATCTTAAATCATCGGCTTGTTTCATGTTGTTACCTAGGTTAATATATCATGTATATTAAATTCAACTTCTTCGATGATTCTACATATTTTGTATAAAAAAGTGACATTATAAATTTTGAGAATTCTGAAGAAAGATAAAATCATTAATTAAAAAGAAAACCATAATATGCCAGAAGCCTGAAGTAGATAGTTGCAACCTTTTTGTTAAATTTCATACTTGCCCCAAAAAGACAAGTAGGAATAGAAAATACAACTCCTAGACTTTGGCTTAAACATTACGTAAAATATCTAATATAGAAAAATGTATTAATATTTAGGTCTACTTACTTATATTACCTTTAGGGTCTATTTGGATTGAAAAGAATGGGGGGAAGGAGAGGTAAGGGAAAAGATTAGAAAGTTCTCTCTCTTGTTTTTTGAAGTTTTCAAGGGAGAAGGAAGTGGAGGGGTCAAAGCAATCCCTCTCAAGCTCACTTTTTCTTTCCTCCCAACTTGTGATAAAATAGAGGGGAAGGAGAGTAAGTCTTCTTTATGAAAGTTATTTTACTCATAAAATTAATTATTCCATTCTATTTTCTTCTCAATCCAAACAAAAGACACTCATATTCTTTTATGATACTCTCTTTTCCTCAAATTATCCAATACAAACATATTTTAATCCTCCCTTCTTCTCTTCTTTATGATTCTCTCATTTCCTCTCCGTTATTAAATCTCCTCCCTCAATCCAACACACTGTTAGACCAGGTCTTTTACTCAATCACGAAAGTTGCTTAGATTATTGTGTTCGAAATAAGTCATTATAATTGGTATAGTATTACTAATAATTTTGAGTGATTGGTGGGAAATCAACTTACACTAGTGATGGCGCATTTATGCAATTTTTTTTTTTCACAATGATCTACCCTATAGCAAAAAAGTTACGAGTTATGATTTTAAATAGTAAAAAGAAGTATAGTATTCCGATAGGTGGAGATAAATGGCTGTTCTTTGATTACAAATATAGGGTCTTAGCTAACATCGATAACAAATATTTAATTATGATAAGGTTAGCATAGATTTATTTTTTTTTTCTTTTTTTTTTTAACTAAGTAAGCAGTTTGTATTTCACTAAAAAAAATGAAAAGTATATAGGTGGATTATAAGGCTATTATATTGAAAATGAAAATAAGAGAAGCAAGAAAAGCTAGCCTAAAAGATATGCGTATATTAAATATATGGGTTAGCAAAACATACGACTAGGCAAAATTCAAAATTCAAAATTATTCTTTCTTTCTTTTCTTTTTGGTGATATTTATATGTTTAGCGGCACTATTCAAATTAGTCTCTCTATCTGATCCATTGCAGGCTACTCCTGAGTGGCTCTACGTATATCCTAGAGGGATCATGGATATGCTGGTTTATTCAAAGACAAAGTATAATATTCCAGTTATTTACATCACAGAGAATGGTATTTATTAGTCTATTATTATTTAATGTGTCTTTAGTATGCTATTTAATTTTATTTTGTCAAAATGATATAAAATTTCCAAACACAACTATTAAATTGAACTATTCTATCCACAATTATTTGTAGGTGTTGCGGAGTTAGATGATAGCTCTTTACCACTTTGGAAAGCACTCTATGACTATAAAAGGGTATCCTTCTACTGTGAGCACCTTTTGTACGTCAGGATGGCTATATGGTAAGTATCTTCTGCAACCATAGTCAATAAAAAAATAATAATAATACTCTATCGTCTCTATCTTAAATTGAATATCTACTTTCACTTCCTTTGGTCAAACAAACTTC
Organism: Ehretia macrophylla; assembly: GCA_037974665.1. Classification (NCBI taxonomy): domain Eukaryota; kingdom Viridiplantae; phylum Streptophyta; class Magnoliopsida; order Boraginales; family Ehretiaceae; genus Ehretia; species Ehretia macrophylla. The sequence goes on from CM075769.1 coordinate 56,728,786, forward strand.
ATCTATTGCAATACATAAATTTAATTATTGCTTTTACATGCAAATTCTCCAGATAATAGTATTTTAGTGAATTTAATTGTTGTCACACTAATTTCATTGGAATTTGGTAAATAAATATTAAAAATTACTCTAGAAAATCATTATCTTAATCGACAAAGGTAAAAGTGGACATGATAGAATCTACAGTTCTACACCTTGTAAAGTTTGTCGCCTTTGACACACACTGATATGATAAATTAGATGGTTTTTTTTTTAGACAGGTGAAGAGCAGGAAAAAATGGAAATACATGTTTTTAGTAACTTTTGCAAGGATAGTCGAACTATATATATGTATATATATATAAAATCATATTAAGTTCTCCTTTTGTGGAGGACTTTCAACCAGAGTATTTTCTAACCAACTTTTTTTTCAATGGGAGCGTGAAGGTATGGAAATTGAGTAATTATATTCCTAATTATTCAATTTTCTTGTATTGCAGGCTTGGCGTAAATGTGAAAGGATTCTTTCCATGGTCTCTCTTGGACAATCTTGAATTGAGTAATGGTTTCAAATATCGATTCGGCATCAACTATGTGGACTTTAAGGATGGTTTAAAGCATGGTTCAACAAGATTTCCAAAACTTTCTGTTGGATGGTTCAAATTTCTCCTTGAAAAATAAAGTAGTTTTCTAGTAGACCTAAGTTGTTTCCAATTCAATAAAAATTCCCAATGCTGCTTGTCGTTTTAATTTGCAAGGAAGAATCTCTCTTTCTCTCCTGGGTTGGTAAAACCTTTCTTGTTGTATCACAATCACATTACTATATTAAGGAAGACTCGTGTTGAAAATTCCAAATATGATTTAGTGCTTACAATTTTATAATTGCTATAAATTATATTATATGAGGCAGAGTCATTCATTGAAGACTTTATTCGTGCTATATAATGTGCTTCAATTCAATATTGGTTTAGTTATACTATATTGTGATTTTTCATTATTAAAAAAAAATATGATTTTAGCCATAAAGCTAACAACTTTTATATAATTTATACAAAAAAATTATGTATAAATGAGTGTTCCGACCCCTTGTTAATAATTTCGTCATTGTAGTACCCACCCTAATTTCCAGTGCCTGACTTCGCCGTTGTGACTAAAGTTTTTCAGTGTCACAATACAGAGGTTTCAAATTCGGCTAATAAATTCATATAATTAATGGTGTTGTTGGATAAACTTTAACCCGTACTTAGAAAATTATTCGGTGGACTTAAGTCTCCTTTAAATAATATATATATATTCAGTGAAAATATAACTCCTAAACGCACTTTTTGATTGTAAAAGGATTTTTATATCCTACCCCATTATCACCTTTAGTTCATCAATATACTGAAATGATGAGTGATTCTAAAGCATCCTATGAATAGTTTCACTACTAAACAAGAAAACTAGAATATCAAATTGGTAACAAATTTAATAATAGATAAAGATCGAGGACAATAATGTTGTATGCACCTAAAAAATCCTACAAACAATTACAATCCACTAACTTCAAAAAGTTGTATACATCAAAGTTTTATGATCTCGACTTGGAATCAGTAACAAAAAGATCGGAGTAACATCTGTCGCATGACGATATGGTGTTGTTGATTTCTATGCACAACGATGGTGTTGTTGGAAACACTGATGCCTAATCTTGAATGAAGTAATGGTTTCAAATATCGATTCGGCATTAAGTATGTGAACTACAAGAATGATTCAATAAGATTCTGAAAATTTTCTGCTGGATGGTTCAAATTTCTCTTTGGGAAATAAAGTACTTTTTCAATAGATATAATTTGCTGCCAGTTTAATAAGAACTTCCAGTGCTGCTTGTCATTTTAATTTGCATGAGAACAATATCTCTCTTTATGCGGGCTGGTGAAACCCTTCTTTTCATATCATAACAAGGCTTCTTTTTTCCTTGCTTTAATATGTTTTCGATTTTCATATATGAGTTTCAGACACACTCAAAACATTGATATATATATATATATATTTTTTTTTGGGTGAAAAAAAAGAACTTTCTTCCGAGATTTTATTAATCAACGAAAAAAATACAGAAGTGAAGTGGGACAAATAGCTTGAACCTTCACGAGATGATAGAGAATTTACCTGCTTCATCATCCAAATCTAGTCTAGACGAGGCACAAGTCACCTCATCTTACAAAAGAGATCCTAAAGGAGCTCAAAACATTGATAACTTCTGTGGCAAGTATTGTTTTGCAACTCATATGATAGAAAAGAGCTTTTGAATTTTCAATATTAGAGTTTCTTCTATTTACCAAAGTCATAGTATCAACCGCAAAAGTTTATTATCTTGACAAAGATCTTCTACAATATTGAACATCGAAGCTTGCTTGCCATTTGGTCTGGTATGAAAAAAAATCAAAGCTTACCACATATGAGTATTTACCAATAGTATGATCAACGTGAGAAAAATGAAATCAGGATAAGAAAAATAATTTTTATGTTAAAAGAAAAATGGCATTTATGCTCTTTTCAATTATCAATATACTAAAGCTTTTAAAGCATGTGGAAAAATGGAAAAGTGACAAATATACAAGAAGGTTAACAAAATGTTACTACCTCTATCCTAAATTGAATATCAACTTTCACTTTTTCGGGTAAACAAAAAAGAACACTTTATAGCGCAACACTATACGTAAAGTAATTGATTGTTTCAAACATGCACATACTCCTTAGAACACTTGTAGTGAATATAGTTTTTCTCATACTAATTTCTTTAGAGTTTGAGTACATATGACTTGCAAAGTTTGCCACTTTTGGTATTCACTGATATGACAAATTGCATATTCTTTTAGACAAGTGAAGAGGAAAATAAATTGGAAATTACATGTTTTTAGTGACTTTTGTGAGGATGTTCAAATGATAAAAAGGAAAATTAATCTCAAGTTCTCCCATCGTGTAGGACTTAAAATCGAAGTGTTTTATAACCAATTTTGTTCGTGGAAGTGTGGAATAGAGCAACTATATTACTAATTTTTCAATTTCTTAATTGTTTCAACTCATGTTGTAGTCTTGGCGTACATGTCAAAGGATATTTTCAATAGGCACTCTTGAATAATTTTGAATGGAATTTCAGTTTCAAACTCCGACTTGACATTATCTATGTGGACGACCACTACAAAAAACAAGCTGATTTGTGACAAATTTTGTGACGACAAAAGAAATCGTCGCTAATTTGGGACGAAATTGCTACGAAACATTTTGGTGGTCAAATTGTGAGGACACGGTCATGAATTTGTGACGGGCACTACTAAACGTCACAAATTCGTCACAAATTGTGACAATTTGGCCACAAACAATAATTTACCGGGCATAAAAAACTATTGTCACAAATTTGATGCAAAATTTATCACGAAGTTGTGACGAAATGAACATTTACTCGCAATTTTTATATTTAATAAAACTTTTATCGCAAACTTGACACAAGGTTTATAATGAAATGGTGACGAACTTAATCATTTGTCGTAGATTTGACGCTATTTATGACAAAATTGTGACGAAATTTATTTGTGACAAAGTTGATGCAAAGTATGTGACAAACTTGTGACGACAACGACAATCAGAAATAGACAATATGCACTTTGTCACAAATTTGAAGCAAAGTTTATGATGAATTTGTGATGAATCGGATAATGAGAACATTTCGTTGCATAGTCGTGACAGTTAGCTACGTTTTTGTGACAACATCTATTTTGTCACAAATTTAACACTTTGTATAGTTAATTAAAAAATTACATGGGTGAAAAATGGGCCAATTAACCTAGCCCCTTTTTCACCAATACCTCATTTTTACCAGTCACAAAAATACACGCACACACCATCACCGCCACCTCGCACTACCAGCACCTTGCACCATCGCCACCTCGCATCGCCACTATCTCTATAGACACAAATGTCTCTGCCTCGTCACTTTTCAACAAACTCAAAAGGTTAAATCATTTTCAAAACTTTCTATGCATTTACTTTTTAGCACAAATATGTAAAACATTTTTTTAGCCTTACTTTTTTTTTCTTTTGTAGACTGATTGATTGAATTAGATTTGAATTTACTTGCATACGAATATGGTAAGTTTGGTCAAAATTAGGGTTTTGGTTCTTTTTTATGGATTTTTTTTAAGGGTTTTTGCTTTCCATTTAGTGATTCAGTGAAATGTGTGTGTTTGTATATCTACGTGTGGGGGTGTGTGTGCTTATATTCACAATCAGGTGTTCATACTATGACTAGCAATATTCACATTTCATCATTTTTCTTTGCTTGTTTGTTCTCCAATGGTTTTTCGTTTCCTTTACTAAACAGACACTTCTTGGCCAACTTTTGTCCATTGCCTAAAATCAAGCACATTCTTTTTTCAATAAATTAGCTAAATGAATTTGTGAATAGTTTCATTTTTTCCCTTTTCTCTGAAGTTGACCTTTTTTATGAGGCATGTAAAGCGTTTGATCAAATGCCCGAGAGAGATGAGCAATTTGATAACAATAGAAATTATATTTTTTTAGTACCAAATTGATGATCAGCAATTTTTTTTGCTTGTTCGTTCTCAAATGCTTTGGAATCCCCTTTCATAATCAGTGACTAATTAGCCATTGTTGTAAAGCAGTTTAGGAAGAATTATATCTCAAAAGTTTGCTTGTTTTAGTCTTCAATGGTTATTTATTTCCTTTAAATATATGAATAAGACTATGAATATTAATGTATAATATGTACGTCTATGTGTATGGACATGTTAATATGTGTATTTGCATTAGATTTATAGTAGAAATGAAGATACGGTGCAGTAGTTTGGTGGTGATGGATGTTAACATAAAAGGATTAGTGTGAGCTTGATTGTTGCAATCTTTTGTTTGGAAGTATGGAATTGAGAGATTAGTTTCAGATTTGGAAATGAAAGATAATTAAATTTGGATTTAGTTCGTATCATGAATTTTAGTTGTAAGCCTTAAAATGCGTAGTTGATATGGTAAAAAAGCCTTGTCAAAACCTGAAAAAAATAGGAAGAAATAAGAATATAAAGGGAGGAAAAGACTACAAGGACATTTTTCTTCTTATAAAGAACAAAAAGTATATGAGAGCATGATGAACCAGTAGCTGGTATGGATACTTCTAAGTGCTCGTTTTATTTAGTATCTATGTTTTTTCTATTATTGTTAATGTGGAATTTTCTTCTTTTTCTTTTAAACTTTCAAATCTTTAAAGATAACCTCATTTCGCTACTGTTTTCTTTTCCTTTTGGTTATGTTTTCTGAAATTTCAAACTGTGTTGTTAGTTTTGTTCTACATCATTATATGTATATGAAAGTTACAACATAGTATCGGGGTCGTATTGGTCTTTTGATAATAGTAGTCGTGCTGCGTGCATATGATAGTAACTACTTGAGAAAGCAACCAATTGTATTTGGTCGAGAACGCCTAAAATTGACAAATACTTGGTGAGCTAATCTGTTTGTAGGGCATCGGAAATTTAAATTCTCTAGTGCTGATGTGAGCATTGTGATGCATAACATTGCATGTCTTTAAGTGAATCCACTTAGTCATTCCATTAATGATTAAAAAGTTTTTGTAGATGGAAAGGTTTGAAACCTATCAACCTTGTTCACACACTCTAAGAGTGTATGGAAGAATATAGATAATTTATGTGATATTATTCTTGTTATGCGAGAAGTAGGTGACTCCTTAGCAGATTAAATGGAGAAATCCAAAATATTTTTTCCTAAATGAAATGGGCATTTACTATCAAAATGGCTAGGGGATGTGAAGTTAATTGGCAACTTTTGGCCTAATATGATTGAGTTCTTGAGAGAGGGAATTACTTATATACCCAAAGAGTAGACTTCAACCTTCTTGTTTTCCCTCTCCTTCATCGCTACAACCATTGAAATCATATTAAGCTGATATTCTCATATCCCTGCCCCTTCATTTCTTTCCATTTTCTTATACTTCTTTAATGTAAAGAATTACATGGATGGAGGAGAAAGTTGAAGCGAACAATTAGTAGTATGATTTCTGTTGAGCAGTTTTCATTGTTCAACATTGATAGAAGTATGAAAACAAGAAGCTCTTCTTTTTTGTTTGTTATCATGGTGTCATTCTTTTCCTTATGCATGAATTGATTGTTACCTATGACACAATTTACAGCTTCTGTCTAGTGCGCATCTTTTACCTTTTTTGGTTTGTGATTCTCTCTCTTTTACCTTTTCCATTTGGTGATTCATGGACAAACTCATCATTATCAATGACTTATGGTTCTCCTTCTTCTACACTATCAACTTGTTCTGGTATGTGGAATTGAAACATTATGGCTTTGTTCTTTTCAACCTCAAGGAAATGTTGATACAGCTCTTACCAAAAGACAACTGCCTTCTTGGTATGTAGGACCTTAAGTCTTAGCTGGCTGAATTGATTCCAAAACAGCAGGTATGTTTTTCTAGGTTCTACAGTATTTATATCTTAGTAATATCAACTTTTTAAAATGTAATACCTATGTAGATTTTTGTCATCTTCTACCTTCGGTTAGAGAAGATTTTATGCGTTTGTACATCTTTTATAGTGCATATATTGACTTGTTTACTGACTTGTGAAAAAAGTCAACACATTGGCATTGGCTATATACTTGGATGTATGTTTTATAGACCGTGAAGTATATTTTAGCTATCTAAATTGTGGATATTTGCGTCCAAATATATTTCAAGTTGATGTTTAGTGTATTTCTTACTCCATTTTGGGGGTTACAAGAGCGCCTAAAAAAACTCAAGTCAAAACAAGGAAAGGTCCAATTGGGAAATATTACAGTTGATATGTTAAAGTTCTTTCTTTCTTATCCATTAAAATAATTTTCAGTGTTCTTTAACTTTTTATAATCTAATATTCATGAAAAACTTGATGGTTAGGCTAGTTCAAATATGGTTTTACAAGGGAAGCCTTCAACAAGATTATTTCCACCTATGTTTGTAAGTCAAAAGACATGAAGTAAGGTAAATTTAGTGCTTTGGCAAACAATTTAAAAAGTAAACTCGACTTTTTAAGACTAAAATCTGAACGTTCTTTAACAAATTTATAAGTTCAATCTCTGTTGTGGTCTTTAAAGTAATTGAGTAAGTGAAAAATTCTAGACTTTGGAAGCTTTAAAATTTGCCTATGACTTTTAGTTTGTAATTAGTCGAAGAAGTAAAAGAAGGTTATAGATGTATCAAGTCATATTATTGGTAAGCCGAGGCTCTATATGCTAGGCTGCCTACTTTAACATTTTATTTCTTAGTTTTGTTCTACAATTTATTTCTTCTTGATTTTCCATTTAATAATAAACAATATTAAGATAGAATATAATCATTATTGGAAATACTTATGGGTTTTGAATTTCTCCTAAAAGTAAATGAAAAAGTTAAAACACGTAAAAGTGAAAACAATATCAGCAATGAGCCAAATGTGGAGGTGTTTCTGATATGAAATGTGGAACCAATAATTTTTTTTTTTAGCGATGGTAAAGTCTCATTATTCTTTAGGTTCACGTTATAATTATCACACTTTAGGACAGATCATTGGGGTCTAGAAGGGTTATCGTTCAAATTAGTTGAGTATAATTATCACACTTTAGGACAGATCCACGGTGACAAATTCCAGCGTAATTTAATATTCAAAGGAGTAGAAGACCCACAATGACACTTTAGGACATATCATTGGGGTCTAGAGGGGTTATATATATAGGCACGTTGATGAGTTTCACAGTGTAATTTTAACATTAAAAGGAGAAGAAAAGTGCATTCTATAGAATTGAAATTGAATGTTTCAATTGGTTTTTGTCAGTATTCTTTCAGGTCTGACTCTAGTAGCTGCTTTGTTTATCCATGTTTTGTTGTCATTGTAAATTTCTTATAAAATTGAAATTGAAATGCAATCCTGACCATGAAGAGAAATCATAGCATGACAAACCCCAATCAGAGCAAGTAACAAGAAATACTTTGAAAAAGAAATATTTCATAATCAGTTTTAGTTTGAAAAAGAAATTTGTTACTTCAATAGACACTTTAGGAAAAACAGAAAGTCACAAATATTGAGTTGTTAGACTAAACTTTTATTCGATTTACATGGTAAGCATAATTAAGGCCCTTCACTTTAATTTCAGTTTCATTTTCATAGATTCAATTTTATTAAAAGGAACCATAGCGGTAGACCCCTTTGATAAAAAGCTACTTATCATCAATCCATACAATTGTATGCTATATTAAGAATCAACAAAGAATTACGGTTGTCTTGGTATTTTCCAGAGGAACCTCATGTCCATTTTATTATCTTTCTTTTTCTTCTATCTTCCCCTATCTTACTTTCTCTTTTTATTCATTGTCTGGACTTAATTAACAAAAATAAAAAAGCTGCTGAATTAGAGCTATTTTTCCAGAGGAACCTCATGTCCATTTTATTAGTTGCTTTGTTATCCATTTTATTATCTTTCTTTTTCTTCTATCTTCCCCCGTCTTACTTTCTCTTTTTATTCATTTTTCTTCCCTTTCTTTCATCCTGCCCCAACTAATACTTATACATGCTTGCAGTTTATATGTAGTTAGTACTTAGGAAGGAAATGAAGGTTACAAATCTGAAAATTTGACCTTCTAAGTCTGTAACTATCTTTTATGCTGTTGAGGACGAACTTTTGTATGAATGCTTTTGTCCTTTGAAGCACTAAACATTGTGTACAAGTGAAAAGAAGAAAAGTTTGTTCTTTAGTTTTAGCTAATGGAATTTTGAACGCATGCTGATATCTACTTGTCTTGTTAAAAGCTACCAAACTTCCAGAAAATGAATATGGTACGTGGTCTTTAAATCATTTACCCTTAATTTTACAATCAAACATGTTTAGTTTCCACATTTTTTAACTTTAGAATTTTTAACTTCAAAGCTCTAATTCATAAGCAAGGCAGTCATTTTTTCCTACCTAAAATCACTGCATAAAGGCCATTACAGCATTGTTTTCAACTCAAAAAATGTAGGCTATATAGGGAACATAGGAGTCGGGAATGTTGCTATCATATACTCTCTAAAGTCCAGATATTGCCTTCATAAGTTTCGCAGAAACCTCATTTCCCCTTATTTGTTCTCAAGTTACCAATGACTGTAATTGATCTACGCAAGTAAGAAAAGAAAATTTGAAAAGAAATAGAAAAAATGATGTATATTAGCCGTAAAGTTATTCTAAAGAAGTACTTAAATGTGAAGGTCTAATAAGCTCCAAAACTTTGCCTCATTTGTTTTCAAGTTCAATTTCACAAGTGGCTATTTGGCTTGATTTACATGTTCATTGTTTTGGACTTATAATTCTTGTCAAGCATGAATAGATGTATCATCAACTTTATTGAGTCCATTTTATCAAATTTGTTGAAAGTGTTAGGTATTTTATGTCAATGATCGGTATATTATTTGAGAGAGATGTTTAATGATAGCTGAATGAAGTACTAATTTGGTAATTTTTGTTCAGATTCATGGAGTACTAAATGTTATGAGTTGGGGGATTTTGTTTTCCTTGGGGATCATCCTTGCTAGGTGCTTGAGGACTTTTCCATTGTCTTGGCTGGGGGACTGGTCTTAAGCTTGGAAGTGAGTTGAAGGGTGTTCAGTATTCTACTCATCGCAATATTGGGATTTCTTTATTCGCTCTTGCTACTGTGAAGGTAATTTCTTTGGAGGATTTAAAAATTGTACCTTTATACTTGATTTGCATAAATCATTGGGTTGCTACCGTGTTTATGATTGTGATTGATTTTGCCTTCATGATTTCCAGGACAATATATTGATTATTATGAAATTGGATTGTGGTTTTCAAATGGACACGTTCAATCAAACATTTCAATTTCCAAATCAATGCATAAAGTAACATGGTCATGGAATATGGTCTCTTGAATGAATTTAGGAAGATGAGCTAACAATTTGTTAAGAAAACCATCTGCTAACTTGTATCAAGTTTCAACCAACAAACATTTCATTTCTCTCATAGCTAAGTAGAAGATATCCATTTTCCTTTTGTACATTTGTCTTTTTCTTTTTGTTATTTTCTATTTCTTACCTCTTACTTGTTTTTTTGTTCCTTTATTAGTTCATGCTATATATTTTCCTTTCCTTTTCTTTTACTAGTTTCTTGCTTAGAGAAATGAGCTTGGTCATTTGGCAGTTGGTTTGGAGCTATCACCATCTACCCCAACAGCATCTGGATCAATCTCAGTCTCCCTCAGAACAGCAAGACGGTGATGCCCAATAGGATCTATAAGGTCATGGTATGATAGATGTACATTTAGTATTTCTTTTAGAATGTATGTTTGAAGAAGGTAACTTTGTTAAATGGTGGCTATTATGTATATTTAAATACTTTGGTGTAGATTTGTGTTCATTTGAATGGATGTGTAGGTTGTGTAATTAGTTGAGACTTAATTATGGGGTTGCCTTCAGAAATTGCTTGAGATTTAATTATGAATATTATTTTGTAATTTAGCAGGACAAACAAGATGATATTACAAGCAATATAAGAATAGTGGATTTGAAAATTGTCATGAATTTGTGACGAAAATAATTTGAAAATTGTCACGATTTTGTGATGAAAACAGTTTCAACATTGTCACAAATTTATGACAAAAGAAACAAAATCTAGCCACGCTTTTGTGATGAAAATAATTTGAAAATTGCCACGATTTTGTGATGAAAATAGTTTCAACATTGTCACAAATCTGTGACAAAAGAAATAAAATCTAGCCACGCTTTTGTGATGAAAATAATTTGAAAATTGCCACAATTTTGTGACGAAAATAGTTTGGGACGAATTTGCAATGAAATATTTGCGACAATATTTGGCCACGATTTTACCACGAACACCTTGTTACGATTTTACCATGAAATGTTTGCCACGATTTACCGACAATCATAGTTCGTAGCAAATTAGTTGAATTGAGACGAATTTGCTACGAAAAGTTTCAGCTTTCTATATCGTCGTAAATTCGTCATATTGCAACAAAAATGTGACGAAAAATGATTTTGCCACGCCATGTTTCGCGACAACTTAAATTTCGTCACAATTTCATCGCAAATGCCTTTTTGTGATGAAAATGTGACGTTTACTGACCGTCACAAAATAGCTTAATTTTTGTAGTGGACTACAAAATTTGTCTGGACAAATAAGGTTCAGAAAGATACCAAAAAGCTTTCAGCTGGATGGTTCAAAGCTCTCCTTGAAAAATATAGTATGTTAAATCTCAATAAGATGTCATCAATTTAGTATGAATTTTCATTATTGCTTGTCACATGAAATTCTAAGAAAACAATCTATATGTGTGTGTGTGTCTCAGGGTTGGTGAAACCCTGTTTTTTATATTTGTAATAAGACTTCCTCTTTCTATGCTTTTATATATATTTTTACAATTACTGATGTCACCACTTTGTGTATATTGTATGAGCACCTTTGGAACGTCAGGATGGCTATATGGTAAATATCTTTAGTAACCACAGTCAATCAATAACAAAACCCATGGCTATATTCCATCAATGATTGAAGTCGTCAGAAGGGAGTTAGAGATTACGCAGGGAATCTTGTTACAAGGCAAGGCTGACAACCTTGTTTTGGATAAAGAAAGGAGACTAAGAGGAGAACTGGAGGAGTTACTTATCAGGGAAGAGAGTATTTTGAAACAAAAATCTAGGATTGATTGGTTGCGTGAAGGCGATTCAAACTCTGCTTTCTTCTTCAACTATGCTAAGGGAAGGGCTGCCCGTAACGCCATTGTGAAAATTACAGACAAAAACGAAAACCTTTTGGAGTCAAAGGAAGGTGTTGAAGCAGTCAAATACTACAAAGACTTGGTTGGTGTTTCTTCTCCTCTTGTGTATAAGTTTTCGGCGAATCATCTTCAATGTTTGTACCCTTCTCAACTCTCTGATCAAGCAACCATGGATTTAATCAAACCTGTCACACCGTTGGACATTAAAGAGGCTATGTTCTTAATTAATAGTTCCAAAAGCCTAGGCCCTGATGGTTTCAACTCACATTTTTACAAAATGGTTTGGGATATTGTGGGGAATGTGATAAATCTGTATTTTTAGTAACTTTAACCCATTAAATCATGTATATTACATTATTATTTCAAGCTTAATTATATATTTTATACAAATTTAGTGCAATATAGGTTTTAAAGAAGAAAGAACAAAAATGGTCATAAAAACCAACTTTTAGAGCGAATATTCGGCGTAACACTGAAGGAAAATGGTAGAACAACTTCAATACGAGAAATTCGAGATTGAATTTGACCAAACCGAGTGTGAAAATGGATTCAGGACGCTGAAAAATCTTGTAATAGACTTGGTCAACTTTTTGGTCAACGGTCAACGTCAACCTCACCAGTCAAAGTTCACCTACCACTGTCAAAGTAGCGCTCGAGCGCCCCTTTTCCAAGCTCGAGCGCCACTTTTTGAAAAATGCCAACAATTGAGCGGCAGAGTGCAAACCGAAAATGACAGAAAAAATATTAAAATAAAAAATGCATAAGGGCACTCGAGCACGCCTGATAGGCGCTCGAGCGTCCTCCTGAATTTTTGCATATAAATAGTCGCGATTTTTAACAACAAGGGTGTGCGATTTTCTCTCCTAGCATAATTTCTGCTATTCTTGTATTTGTGAAGTGAGTTGTAAGTGTGTTAATTATTTTATTTAGTTGTGTGCAAAGTTATAATCCTGAGGGGAGGGTCTAGTGATCTAGAAGCATATCAAAGTTGTGATGCCCAAGATTTTTATCACATGTTTCTTTATAACTGTTGCATACCTGCTTGAGCATTCTTACGTGCATAGTTTTTCTTGCTTAATTGCTTTACTTTGAGATTACTATTCATAAGATTTTCGACTGTTTTAAAAGTGCAATTTAATATTTTTTCTAAGTCATATGACATATAAAAGGAACCGAGAACTTGTCATTTTAGGCTTTTGAGCTCGGGAGCATACGAATAGAAAATGTTTTCCATGACATTTGAATAGTGTTACGTATGTAACAATACTAATTTCAATTAATTAGCATTAGATTAAAGTTTAAAGCTCATTTGACCAATCTTTTATGATGTTTGACTTAGCCAAACTCAACATATAATACCTATATACATAATATAACACAACACAAACATATATCATCAAAAAACAAAAGCAAAAATACCCTTTTTGTCCCCCCCTTTGGCTGACCACTTCAAGGAGAAAAAGGAGGAAATTTTCTTCATCAACCTTGCATGCTTGACTCTTGGCTTGGCCTAGGAAGGATTTGTGGCAACTAGGAGCTCCTACTTTGCATCTTTATCTTCTAAATTGTGAGGGAGTTTCATTTTGTGAAGTTTAAGGTTATTGCATTTTTGTTAAATTTCTTGATTTGTTGATTATAGCTATAATACTTGTTATAAATGCTTAATATGTGTTTATTAGAGCCTATAGAGTAAACTTTTATAGCTTGATAGCACAATCTATGGTTGGAAGCTTGAATGTTATGAAAGAGATGATGAATAGTGCTCGTTTTAGAGTTTTGAATAAAATTTGCTAATTAGCTTGAATTGAGACTTCAATTAGATGATCTAGGCCATAGTGAAGCTAGTAGGGAAGCCACTTAAAGTTGAATCACCCAAAACCGAGCTAAATTGCAAAATTAGTCAACTTTAAAAAGAGGACTTTTCTCGTTGTGCAATCCGGGCACATTTGGGCTATAGTTTGGGTATCCTTGGGGGTAAGGAAGCACTTTTGGTGCTTTCGTTACGCGAAATTGGGGTTCAGTTAGTGTAGTTATAGTTCAAACCCGCTCGGGGCTTTCCTGAGCTTTTGCTTCTAAAATGGGTTTTTATGAACTTAATCGGTGTCTTTTGGCTTAGTTAGGAAAGTAGTATGGTTAGGTTATGGGTTGGTAACCTTGAAGTACTCTTAGGAGATGACAAGCTTGGTTAAAGAAATGAGAAATGTAGTATTTGGCTTATTTTGAGGCATCTAGAGCTTGTGGTAGTGTTGTCATGCATTATATTGTTTGTTGAAACTTCAATTTAGCTATTCAAATAGATGGTAGGGAAAAGTTATGTGGAATGCCTCTTTTGGAGACTATAATGCTATATTGTGAATTTGTTGGCTTACATTGTAATTATTTACGAGGGCGGCCTACCTTGTCGACTCTCCTACTTGCTATTTGTTGTTGTTGGAACTTGTGTTTTGAATTCAGGGTTGCGCAACCTTTTTCGGACACGGTAGCGTCAAGAAACACGGGCGACATCGGGCTTGCCGTGCTCCCTCGACTACCATGGTGCCTATTCCCTTCTCGCTGAGCATACTCCACTACCCCAGAGGCGTGGTTCACCTGCTGGGGCGTATGGACCTACCTCAGGAGAAAGGGTCGTAGGATCGGGATACATCCAGAGTATCCCAACTTGTTGGTGTATGGATTTGCTGGCACTTGCGTGAAGTTTGTGGCTCGTGGCTCGTGATTGAAGACTTGAAGTGGAACCGTATCATTTTTAATGTGGTTAATTACTTGGCTATTTAACCTTGTTGGTTTATGTTGTATATATATATATGATTTCTTGTGTTTGCATATCATATTATACGCCCCGGTATGTTGCATCACCTCCCTCGTTGGGCAACATTGTTGCTCACTCCTCATTTGACATGTTTCAGGAGAAGCTGAGGTAGACCCCCAACTAGTAGCAGTAGTTGAAGAGGAGGAAATACAAGTTGAGCAGCTTCCGAGACTTTGTGTGATAAGGTGGATCATATGTGCAGTTTGCTTGGAGTTCATGATAAATGTTGTGTTTTGAGGCCTTGGGGTCTTGTATATATGTTGGTAGTTGAAATCTTGTATGATAGAGAAAGTCGATGAATTGTAATAATGGATTTTAGATTACATCTTCTATTGCATGCTTGGTTGTTTACTATCTTACAAGTAGAACTTAATTATGGTTGTATCTAACTACTTTTACTTAAAGTCAACTTGCCTTGCATTCTTGTGTGTTTAAGTAGATTTCTTCGCTCCAAGGCTCAAATGGCCTTGTAATCATGACTTAACTATATATATATCTTGAAGGATAGTTGTAATTGTTGTTGTTGATAAATCAAATACTTTATGCGGTTAGTTGCAGGTAACCTTTTAGTCCACGGTACAGAGGAGACTTTGTCCGAGTGACGGCTCCGGGCTTGACCTATAGCGTGGGGTTTGGTTCGGGGCATTACAAAAGTCATACCGGTCTACCGAAATCCGTTCAGACACGATAAGTATTCTTTGATTTTTGTTTTCGTTATGAATTTGTGTACTTTAAAATTTATCATGACACACTAGACCCGAGATTTGGGGTGGTATGTGTGAGATTATTCTTGTATATATATTTTGATTCAAATTTATTAAAGTCTCGTATTTTTATTTCCAAGTATTATTTGATTAATTATACATATACTTGTAGTTATGTTATATTTAATTGAAAGTACATATAAGCCTGGTTTTGTAAACCAGTGGCAATACGAGACTACCTCGAATGGATTCTAGTCTGGTTGTACCAACACCTCCAGGTTACATAAGTGAAAGACTAATTGCGAGATTGGATATTGTTAGGTTGTACCAATACATCTAGTCTTATTAATTAATTAATTTTCTCACTTATGTAATTAAAGGCTTATTTCAGTAGTGGGAGCTTGTAGCCCTATTTCTGAAGGACTTAACTTTTAATCTGAATCAATAACTTTGTACTTGAGTATACCGAGCTATAACTATCCTGAATCATCAACCCTTTGGATTTTCATTGTATTATTAAGTGTTGTAATTCTTCAATTTTGTACCTTTGTTTAATTCACTTTTGGACCTTGTTACTATCGTATCTTTGGACATTTTGTGGACATCTGTTGGACTTAATTTTCCGTATTTCCGTACTTCCGTACTTTTAGACTTTTGGACTTTTGGACTTTTGGACTTAATCAAACTTATCCGTGATGAAAAATAGTCAAACAATTATAAATTAAGGACTTAAATTAATTTGATAACCCAATCTCTGTGGATCGACCCTCTACTTGCCACATCTAGAGGTAATTTAAGGTAAGCAATATTTTCAATCATTTAACCTTACTATTTTTGAGCGCAAAATGACGCGATCAGAATGATGTGGTTTGTGCAGTCCAATATTTTTTCAATTCGGGCAAAATGCTCAAAGAGATTAACTCTACGGTCCTCACCTTGATACCGAAAGTTCAACACCCCTCTAGTATGAATGATTTCAGGCCTATCTCCTGTTATAATATAGTGTATAAGTGCATCACGAAAATTTTGGCAAAAAGAATGCAAGCATATATGGGAGATCTTGTTTCTGACGTGCAGTCGGCGTCCATTAAAAGGAGAAATATCACTGACAATGTTCTTCTTGCCCAAGATCTTTTGAGGGGTTATGTCAGAAAGGATAACAACAAAAGATGTACAATCAAAGCGGATCTTCGTAAAGCATATGACATGATTGATTGAAATTTTATTCTTGCTATGTTGGAAGCCCTGAACTTCCTAATCAAATCTGTGGCATGGGTGAAGTGTTGTATCTCAACGACTAAATTCTCAATTGCTTTAAATGGATGATTGTATGGTTTCTTTGAATCGAATAGGGGCCTGAGGCAAGGAGACCCACTATCCCTGTATCTTTTTTTTAACAGTAACCAGGTGCTTACTTTGATCCTTGACAAGGTTACATATTGTAAACATTTCAAGTTCCATCCCATATGCAAAAAAATCAGACTCAGCCATATGTGCTTTACCGATGACTTGATGATTTTTGCTAAAGCTGACATTCCTACTATTGAGTTGATTAATAATAGCCTTCAGTTTTTCCAAAAAATCTCGGGGCTCTATCTGAATTGTGAAAAAAGTGAGATTTTCTTTGGGGGATGTAGTGGTGAAACTAGAATGCAGATTATATCAACTATTGGTTTCAAGGAGGGAACGTTACCAGTTAAATACCTTGGTGTACCTTTGATCACGGGTAAGCTCCATGTTAATGAATGTCAGGGGTTAGTGGACAAGATTACAAGCAGATTCAAAAGCTGGGTGACTAAATTGTTGTCTTTTGCCAGAAAGAAACAACTAATTACTTTAGTTATTATAAACATTTAGGCTTTTTGGGCACGCATGTTTATTTTAACTTCGACTGTTCTCAAGGAGATTGAGCGTAAAATGGAAGCTTTCTTATGGTCCGACAATTGCAATAATGGCCGAAAAGCTCGTGTGGCGTGAAAGGATGTATGTGTTCCAACAGAAGAAGGGGGTCTGGGTATCAAGAGACTGAAGGATACAAATAATGTTGCTACCATGAAAACTATCAATCGAGGAAAACGAAGTGTAGATGTAGTATCAAATCTCCTCATGTGGTCTATAAGACTAATCATATTTTCCCCAATTACAGCCCCGACATCAAAAAGGTTCGCCTTGATAAATCCAATATAATACTTGTAAAACAATTCTCGTCCTCTCTTGATCATGACCATATGGGCAAAGATTTTTTTTAACAATGATATCAGTTAACCACATATCTCTCAGAAGGGAAGATCTCCTTATACCTACACCATGTTCCAGAATTGGACCCCCACACAATTTAGTAGCAATTTTCAAATCTGTAATTCTAGCAGGAAAGTCCTCAGTTGTCGCATAAAACATATCATGCCTACACATAATAGTCATGATATCAGCAGTAGTAAATGTAAATTCAAAACCATCAACCGACGTACTAAATGTACCATTATCATAAGAAATATGCTCATAAAAAGGTCGAATAAGACAAGGAAAAACAAGAACATCATCAAAAGGTGGATGCAGAATGAAGTCAAGATAATATCCCTCAAGATATTCAAAAGCACGTGCCCCAACTTCGGAAGCCCTCAAAACATTCGAAAAATCAATTTCAGCCTCAATTTGAGTATTCTCAAGTCGTGCAGTTAATGACAATCTCTGTCTCTTTGGAGCCATAGTCTAAATAAAACAAAAAAACTAAATCAGAAAAATCAGGAAAAACACAAAACAATTTGCTTTATTTATTTATTTTTAATTTTCGAAGAAACTGTTTATACAAACAACACCCATTAACAACCACAAAAGCACCCTCGACAACACACAATATTAACTTGCCATCCGCTCAAACCCTTCAACATTTACACAATATATAAATCCTATATATAGAGCAATACGAAATAAGAGATAGAAATAAATATATATACAGTAATCTGAAATTTTTAAATATATTTTTTTTTATTTTCGTTTTTATTTATTTATTTATTATTTATTTATTTTTTTTTCAGATTAAAATTAAAGTAAATCTATTTAGAAAATTTAAAACTAAAATTTAACTAAATTTTACATACACATATACATACGCATATACATACACATATACATACAAATATACATACATAAATCTAAAAAAAATCATACCAAAACGAAGTTTGGAAGCTATAGAACAACAATAATTCAAAAACAAGCAGTAAAAATCATCCTAAAACCTTCAAATATGCGTATATACATACATAGATAAACATATACATATAGATCTAAACTTGAAATAAAATTGAAAAAATGCGAAAATAAGATAAAAAGCATGAAAACTCACCTTGGGTTGCAGATCTGTAGTGGATTTGGGTTGGGTTGGGGAAGGGTGTTGTTGAAGATTTGGGGGTGATTTTCGTGAGGTGGGGGGTGTTTTTATGTTTCTGTTGCTGCTGAAATCGAGGCTTAGGTTATAAGCCCCGATTTCAGTCTGGCGCTCGAGCGCCTTCAAGGCGCACTCAAGCGCCCTGCTAAAAAACTATTTTTTTAAAATTTATTTATTTATTTTAAAATAATATATAATATATATTATTTAACATAAATATAATAAATGAAAAACCTATCATATTCATGATTATATATATAATATATAGAAATATATATATAGGTATATATAGAAATATATATATATATATATATATATATATATACATAAATACTATAAATAATGAAACAAACCACACAACATTTTATTAAATATTAAAACAGTACATAAGAAAATGAAAATTACAACAACATAAAATTATCTCCTAATCGTGGGAATGCAAGAACATTTTTCTTCTACCTAACACGCCTATGATCCCACTTGATAAAAAGATAAATAAAAAGAGGTAAAAGATGAATGCACTTGCAAAAGAGTACACAACCATGGCAAATTGATCTGCCATGAGAGTCCCAAACAGCATGTTAGTTGAATGCAGCAAAAAGAGAATTTTTTTTAGAGAGAGTGGAAAAGGTAGGCGGTAGTGGAGAGAAAAGAAAATGAGGATAAGAAAAAAGAAAGAGGGTTTTAAACCCCTCGGTTAGGTCGTATTGCGCTCGAGCGCCATTCAGGCGAGTTCGAATGTGGTTATTCCCGTTTTTGCTTTGAATGTTTTTGCAAATTCACAAAAGAGGAAGATATAATCTTCCTCAAACCTATTTTCTACAAGGCCATGCTCTTATTTTATTTTATTTTCTCATTTTTTTTTATTTTTATATAGTTTATTATAAAATAAAATTGGTACAAGAAAAATAAACACATGAATTTTATACCACTCAATCAACACGAGAAAACCAAGTGTAAGAATATACAAATGAACACCGACCGATAGTCATCCATCAAGATTCGAACCTTAAATTTGCTTCCAAAAGAAACAACTGGATCCATATTTAATTTAAGAATCTTTGAGTTTAGACTAAATTTAGAGTTCAACAATTTAACGAAGAGTTGTCCGCTAATTTGGAAGACAACACTGGAAGCCTGGGGAATACAAAAATAGGATCCCAACCCTATTTCAGTTTCATACCTATACATCAAAGTAAACCACATCTGAACACCAAATGAATGGCATCAAAATATGGATAGTAAATCTACCCGGCATAGCGTAAGAACTGGCTGAAGCAGAGGTGATGAATCACGTTTCACATACCCCTTAGAATGGTATTAATTATCTTTCTCTCAAATACCATGAGAGCTACCATTTATATAATGGGGGAAAAAGACCTCTTAATGTTGAGGTTAATACCAATTTAAAGCTAATTGGTAACCAAGAGATAGCATCTTGGACGAACCTTGGAATGTTACCACAACGAGATCCTAGATAACCCAGAGATCACTTGGGTTCATGTGAGACACACACCCTACTACAAACAGTACCGTGTTTTATCCTCAGACAGTCACTACCGAATACTGCCACTGTGTACCCATCCTTCCACCCTTGTAGGATGAGTGCGTCACATAAATTGTCAGAGTTTCTTTTCTTCTAACCGGGAATGGGCATTGAAACCATTTAATGTCAGCCAACAAGACATGCACACACAGTAGTATTCCCGCCTATCATGCAGGTGACCCGGGTTCGATCCTTGACAACGGCACCAAATTTTGATCACGTCGTTTTACAATAAAAAATAGTAAGGTTAAATGATTGGAAATATTATTTACCTTGAATTACCTCTAGCTGTAGCGAGTAAAGGGTCGATCCACGGAGATTGGGATTAACGGTTACAAGTTAAAAATTTAGTTTATAATTTGTTTGACTATCTTCAGTCACAGATAAGTTTGATAAAGTCCAGTGGTCCATAAAGTGTTCAAAGGTCCATAAAGTGTCCAAAGGTACGGTATTAAACTATAATAATTTTGTCCAGGAGTGGTTAATTCAATTTAGCGGGTCCATGATTTGGAATGATAAATTTGATCGGAGTATTCAAGTGTAATATTATAGATTTAAATTAAAAGAATAAATCATTCAAGAAATAGGGCTACAAGCTCCCACTTCTAAAGTTAGCCTTAGATATGTAAGTAATAGGACTAATTAATTAACAAGAATGAATATGTTGGTACAACCTAACAATATTCAATCTCTCAATTAATCTTCTTACTTATATACCCTAGAGGTACTGGTACAACTTAGCTAATTCCATCCACGGTAGTCTCGTATTGCCACTAGTTTATAAAACTGGGCGTATATGTATTCTCGATTAATTATATTATAACTACAAGTATACGTATAATTAATAGATAATACTAAGTAATTAAAGAATAAGAGACTTGAATTAATCTAAATCTAAATATATACAAAAATATCATTACTTATTTATCATTCCAAAAATAAGAGTCTAAAGTGCCATAATTAGATTTACAAAATGGAAATCAAAATCAAGAATAAAAGTTACCGAATTTAAGCACATCTTGATTTAGCTAGCTCGATTTCTCCGAAGCTATGACGTTAATCCATAAGCCCGTCCTTTATTTTAGGATCCTAACTAAACTAAACTAACTTACTCCTAAACTAAAATATGAAGAAAAGTGATTATATACAAAGAAAAATGGTGAAATTCTCTTATGTCCATCGAAATCAGTATTTCAGCCACTATTTATAGGTGACTGATAAATAGTACGCTTGAGCGCTGATTTTGGGCGCTCGAACGCGCATCTGCACTGAGAATTTTTTATTATTTTTTTTTCGTCTTTTTCCTTTCACGCGTTGTCGACCACTTGTTTGCCATTTCTAAAAAAGGGCATTCGAGCGCGGAAAAGGGGCGCTCGAGCGCACTTCTAGCTGTGGTAGGTGAACTTTGACTCCGAACTTTGACTTTGATCGGCTCGGTTGACTTTGACCATTGATCGTTGACCAAAGAGTTGACCAGGTCTATTCCAAAGTTTTTCAGCGTTCTAAATCCATTTCCGCACTCGATTTGGCCAAATTCAATCTCGATTTGCTCGTTTTAAAGTTGTTCTACTATTCTTCACTAGTGTTGCGCTGAATTTCATATTCAAATGTTGGTTTTTGTGACCATTTTTGCTATTTCTTCTTCAAAACCTATATTGCACTAAAATTGTGTAAAATATACAATTAAGCTTGAAATAATAATGCAATATGGATGATTTGATGGGTTAAAAATACTTAAAATATGAATTTATCAACCTCCTCAAACTCATTCTTTGCTTATCCTCAAGTAAATGCATCATTTACTTCATAGATTCAAAAATATTAAATCTAAGCAGTCAATGTATTCATACAGTTAAATTTTATAAAATACAGTTAAATTTTATAAAATACAAGATTAACAGTGAGTTTGTCTTCCAAACAATTTCACCCCAAGAAATCGTTTTGTATCTAGAAGAATAGAAACCAACTTAATTATAAAAAACCATTTGAGCATTTTTAAGCACTTGTAACTCAATTAAGAGGTAAATAAATTAATCACACAAAATTTATAAAATTGAAAATATTTTCTATAGATAGTCATGAAATGTTAAAACTCATCTATCTTCCAAATCATATAGTACTCCTTTAGATTTTTTTTATTTTTATTTTTATTTTTTATGAATAGATGACTCAGATGATAAATGTTGGTTGATTCAATGACTTCATTGAAGTCTTTCTTTGGTTGAATTGTATATGGTGAAAGAAGGCTTGTCTGACAAGATTTGTATTAATAGGTTTTTTCATAACAAAAATGCTAAAAAATGGTTAGAAGAAAGCATTTTTTATGAATTTTTTTTTATGCCTCTGTTTGCTGAATCAACATTTTTTATATTTGAATGACATTGAGCGAGTCAATCTATACATTTTTTTTGAATATATATATATATATATCTTTAAAGGAGTATGCCGATCTAGAAAAATAAGTCAAATTTTAATAAAACAAAACATCTCACATTAAAAATACCTCAATCTACTCCTTTTTTGATAATTAATCAAAAACCTCTAATTAAGTCATGTGATGCTGTTGGGATGAAATAACAATCAATGAGGTTTCAAAAATCCCTAGATACAAACTCAACACTAGTGGCTAATCATTTTTCCGTTCCATCCTCACAGTTAATTCAAATATTTTATCAAAATCCCACCATATTTCAACAATTAACTACTCAAGTTTAATTATCATGAATAAATGAAGCATTAAATTTTGAAAATTTTGAAATATTTTAGCAGGTAGTATCGACAATTTTCTCCTCCTCAAACCCGAGCCTTACATTGCCCTCAATGTAAGAAAGTGATGCAATGCATTGCAAAGTAAAAAGATAGATATAGCCTGATAAAAAATTTCAAGCATTGTTCCTCAAACAGTTTTGGAAGAAGATCTGACATTCAAAACTCCAAATACCAACATTAGTTGTGAGGATAAAATAAAATAAAAATTTTACAAAAAAAAATTTTATAAAAAGAAAAAAAAATTAAAACAAATCCTAAACTCAATTATATTTATAATTGGGTTTCTGTAAAAATTAATTAATTTTTTTTGACAATATTTTTTTTTTTTGAAATCAAAGAAAATTTAAATTCATCCAAAACCACATAAATCAAAACATGTTTTTTTCTTTTTTTTTGTTAGTTCAAAAACAATAAAAAAAATCGTTTGAGCCTTTTTAAGCACTTGTAACTCAATTAAAAGGTAAATAAATTAATCACGCAAAATTTGTAAAATCGAAAATATTTTCTATGGATAGTCATGAAATGTTAAAACTCAACTACCTTCCAAATCATATAGTACTCCTTTAGATTTTTTTTTTCTTTTTATAAAAAGATTTTTGTAAAATTTTTATTTTATTTTATCCTCACAACTAATGTTGGTATTTGAAGTTTTGAATGTCAGATCTTCTTTCAAAACCATTTGAGGAACAATGCTTGGAATTTTTTATCAGGTTGTATTTATCTTTTTACTTTGCAATGCATTGCATCACTTTCTTATATTGAGGGTAATGTAAGGCTCGGGTTTGAGGAGGAGAAAATAGTCGTACTACCTGCTAAAATATTTCAAAATTTTCAAAATTTGATGCTTCATTTATTTATGATAATTAAACCTAAGTAGTTAATTGTTGAAATATGGTGGGATTTTGAGAAAACATTTGAATTAACTATGAGAATGGAACGGAAAAATGATTAGCCACTAGAGTTGAGTTTGTATCTAAGGATTTTTGAAACCTTATTGATTGTTATTTCATCCTAACAACGTCACATGATTTAATTAGAAGTTTTTGATTAATTATCAAAAAAGGAGTATGTAATACCCCGACCTTGAGCATATAGTTATTTTATTTACTTGCGTATATTAATATGCTTATTTTAATCATTTGCGTACATTCATATGTTACCTTAATTGTTTGCATATAATTATTAGCATTATTTTTTATATTTCTTGGAAAATGTGCATTCGTTTTATTTAGTGTACATTCACGTGCATTTTTTTTTTATATTCTAAGTATCGTAGGCATATCGTAGGCAATAAAATAATTACAATACACTACACTAGCTAACTAGATTTGTCAAAATACTATAAGGTGGCAACCTAGAAATATACACTTAGTTAAGGGGGCAATTTGGTCTTTGGAGCCACCTAGATATTTTTATCTAACATAAAACACACACGACACACCCCCCACACACACAAAAATACTGCAACACACACACACACATCAGACCACACACAACACACACCAATCGATCAAAAGAAGAAAGAGGAGAAGAAGAAGAAATAAACAACCCCGATCCGATTTTCTCGCATTTTCGTGTCTTAGCTCGCGTTCCTAGCATGTGTAAGGTAAGGGGAAATCTTTTAAAAACTGATTTGAGAACTTACATTGCATATATATGTGTTTTTGAGTAAGAAATTATTGTATTAGACAAGTTTATACATGTATATGTTTGCAGGATTTTGTTGTAGCTGTTGTACTTTATGTATTGTTTGTGCAAATAATTATTTTGGAAAAAATCTGGAAAAATCACATATTAATCTAGACTTGGAGAGGTACAACTTTCATGTTGGAATAATTGTGAAGAAAAATCATTTGTTTGCTCGTAATTGCTGAAATCAGTGAAGTTTTGTAGTTGACTGGAACTGGACAGTTTTACTTGCCTGAATTTCGTGGAGTTTTTGACCTAGTTAGATAACTTGGAAAATTATGAAAATTTTACAAGCCTAGATAAGCTAGTTTATAACAAGTTCTGTTTCGGTCGAGTTGGCGAATTCCTCCATCTAGTGCCTCTAAGAATATAAAAACCGAAACCTGACAGAATTCGTGACCAATCTGGACAGCTTTGCGCACTTGAGTTGTTTTAGTCATATCTTGATGAATTTAACTCAGAATCGAGTTCTTTTTTATTCTAGAGTTATCTACTTTCGAATAGCTTTCCATATACGTAAAAATTAGTTTCATAGGAGGTCGTTTGCTTAGGTAATTATGCATCCAAAGTTGAGGTATTGCTGAGATGTTGAAACTGTTAAACTTATTTGTTTTGTGCTCTTTGGCTTCTTGAGGTTAAATAATGTACTATATATATGCTTGTATATGCTTATTTTACTCTCAAATATGGGTATAGAATATGTCTATGTGATTGGATAACTTGATTCATTACTAGTATTGCCTTATTGAATTAAAAAGGAGAAAAAAATGAAGTTAGAGCCTTAATGCTTAGTTTTAGCTTGGTTATTGAGTTATATGTGTTGTAGAGACTAGGATCACTTATTAGTTGCTCAAAATAAAGTGAATGTGGTGTGTTTGTGTGTGGTGAACGTAAGGGGCCGAGTAGTATTTTTGTGTATAAGGGGTGTTTATGTGGTTTCTTGAGTTATATGAGTAGTTTAGGTGCTAAATGAATGACTTGCCTTAAATTGTTCAATGGTTTACTTTACTTGCGTGTTTGGCTATCATGTGGAATTACTTAATGTATTATGTTGTAGTGGATGCTAGGTAATTTGTTCAATTGTATATAGGCTACATGTTTGCTAAAAGTTTTAAGAGAGGAATAGAAATGCGTTGCATACTAGTATATTGCTTGTAGTTATTTTAGTGCATGAAAACATCAAGTAGAACAAGAAGTGCATATTCGGTCAGCCCGCTGCCCTTGTCTTTCGAAGCTCTTTTGACCTATTAAACGTGCTCGAAACTTAACAAAATTTATCAAGAAGCTATATTAGGCAGTTTAGAAAAAATGTTGATTTCTAAGGCTAAGGCTAATTCTAACGTTTTAGCCCTTTGATCATATAATTTCTGAATTGTAGCCTGAATCTCGCTAGAACTGGACAATAATGCGCAGTTACATGAAAATAGCTATAACTTGAGAAATATAGATCCGAATTAAGATCCGTTTGAGGCTAAAGTTATCTAAACTCGAAGAGATACGTTATTATATAAAAATTAGAAACTTTGAAGATAATTAGCATGGGTAACTGAACTGATTAAGTTAGGGTTCTGTTAGAGGAATGAAAAAAGTATATGCTTTTGTGAAGTTCTACCTTGATTTGTTTGGAGTATGAGGTCATTTGAACTAATTGATGGTTATGAGGTGTCTATTGAGTTATATTATGTGTTAAATAAATGAGTTGATTAGTATTTGTGAGATTTAATTGCCACGAGCTTATAGTGTTAGTCTTATAAGAACCTTGTTTGAATTGGTATGTGAGCATCTCCGTGGTTAATTAAGTTGATTTCATTGAATTAGATTAAACTCTAAATGTTGCAGCAAGTGTTGTGCCATAATCTAATAGGATTGTAATAAATTGTGGAGTTAGCTTAAGTAGATAAAAGTTAATGTTTGTTGTAGTTAAAGTAATTGAAATATTTTGCATGCTAATGAACATTGAATCAAGTCTAGTTGCCCCTCATGATGTTAATGAATATTTTCAAACTTGCCTTTAAGTCTATGTGTAAAACTAGTTAGTTATTTGCATGTCGAGTTTAAATGGATTAAAGTTATATGCTGGATATGCTTCGAATTGTGCCAAAGGAAAAAAGGGAATAAGTGTCAAAATTAAGCCTAATGTTGAAAATATCTTGGAATGCTACTTTTCATGTTGTTCTATTGATTATCGGGTTGCTTGTATGTGACTTTGCATGATTATCAAATGTTATGTTGCTATTTGTTATAAAGTATATAGTTGTGTTGTGTTGAACTAAATTACGAATCCTGTGTGAATTATTAGTTTTGAGCACGGGGGAAAAGATTGCGAGAGTTCGTGGCTTCTGGAGGTGAGGGAGTCTTCATTTTTTTTTGTACATCTTAACTTATCTTATTGTTTATAGATTGTATGATTAGCAATTGAAATAGTTTATATGTACTATTTACTCGCTATCTTGTGTTTTCTCGTGTTATTTGTGTTTAATTGCGAGGGCGGCCTACTTTGTCGTCCATCTTATGTGATCTTTGATATTCTTGATTCTCATGATCTTGTCTCAGGGTTGCGCAACCTTTTCGAACATGGTAGCGTCGAGAAATATGGGCGGCGTCGGGCTTGCCGTGCTCCCTCAATTACCATGGTGCCTATTCCCTTCTCGCTGAGGCATACTCCACTACCCCAGAGGCATGGTTCACCTGCTGGGCATGGACCTACCTCAGGAGAAAGGGTCGTAAGATCGGGATACATCCGGAGTATCCCAACTTGTTAGAGTAAGGGTTTGCCGGCACTTGCGTGAAGTTCAAGGCTCGTGGTTCGAGATTGAAGACTTGAAGTGGAACCGTATCCTTTTTAATGTGGTTAATCACTTGCTATTTAATATTGTTGTTTTATGTTATATATATATGACTTCTTGTATTTGCATATCATATTGCATGCCCTGGTATGTTGCATCACATCCCTCGCTGGGCAACATTGTTGCTCACTCCTCATTTAACATGTTTTAGGAGAAGCTAAGGTTGGGCCCTAGCTAGTTGTTGAAGAAGAAGAAATACTGCTTGAGTTTGTCCCTTGAATGCTTTCTTGTGAGGTTGACTTGTTCAGATGTGCATATGAAGAATATGATACTTTTGTATAAGTTCTATTTTGAGACCTTGCGTGGTCTTGTATGAATTTATGTGGTATGGAAGATTATAATACCAATTCAACCCTTATATAGCTGGGTAGTTGTAGTTGGGATGTAATAACTTATAGTCTACTATGCTGCTTAAGTATTTTGCATGATTATGTGTCTAATGAACAGAGAATGTTAGATTATAGTTTTGTAGTTGTATTCTATTATTCGCAGGTTTTCGGATTGTCCTATAAACAGGGGAGACTCTGTCTGTTTTCCCTAACTTTTTGTGCCTTGGGTTTGGGATCGGGACCACGGTCTCGTGAGGGATCGGGACGCTACAGAGTAGATTGAGGTGTTTTTAATGTGAGATGTTTTTGTTTTATTAAAATTTGACTTATTTTTCTAGATCGGTATACTCTTTAAAAATATATATATATATATATATGTATATATATATATATATATATATATGTATATATTCAAAAAAAATGTATAGATTGACTCGCTCAATGTCATTCAAATATCAAAAGTGTTGATTCAACAAACAGAGGCATAAAAGAAATTCATAAAAATACTTTCTTCTATCCATTTTTGAGCATTTTTGTTATGAAAAAACCTATTAATACAAATCTTGTCAGACAAGCCTTCTTTCACTATATACAATTCAACCAAAGAAAGACAATACTTTAATGAAGTCATTGAATCAACCAACATCTATCATCCGAGTTATCTATTCATAAAAAAAAAAAAATCTAAAAGAGTACTATATGATTTGGAAGATAGTTGAGTTTTAACATTTCATGACTATCCATAGAAAATATTTTTGATTTTACAAATTTTGCATGATTAATTTATTTACTTCTTAATTGAGTTACAAGTGCTTAAAAAGGCTCAAATAATTTTTTATAATTAAGTTGATTTCTATTCTTCTAGATACAAAACGATTTATTGGGGTGGAATTGTTTGGAAGACAAACTCACTGTTAATATTGTATTTTATAAAATTTAACTGTATGAATACATTGACTGCTTAGATTTAATATTTTTGAATCTATGAAGTAAATGATGCCTTTACTTGAGGACAAGCAAAGAATGGGTTTGAGGAGGTTGATAAATTCATATTTTAATTATTTTTAACCCACCAAATCATGTATATTGCATTAATATTTCAAGCTTAATTGTATATTTTACACAATTTTAGTACAATATAGGTTTTGAAGAAGAAATATCAAAAATGCCACAAAAACCAACATTTGAATACGAAATTCAGCGCAGCACTGGTGAAGAATGGTAGAACAACTTTAAAATGAGCAAATTGAGATTGAATTTGGCCAAATCGTGTGCGAAAACGGATTCAGGACGCTGAAAAACCTTGGAATAGACCTGGTCAACTTTTTGGTCAGCGGTCAAAGTCAACAGTCAATGGTCAAAGTCAAAGTTCAGAGTCAAAGTTCACCTACCATAGCCAGAAGTGTGCTCGAGAGCCCCTTTTCCGCACTCGAGAGCCCTTTTTGGAAATGGCAAACTATTAGTCGACAACGCGTGAAAGGAAAAAGACGAAAAAAAATAATAAAAAATTCTTAGTGCAGATGTGCGCATGAGCGCCCAAAATCAGCGCTCGAGTGCACTATTCATCAGCCACCTATAAATAGTAGCTGAAATGCTGATTTCGACGGACATAAGCGAATTTTACCATTTTTCTTTGTACATAATCACTTTTCTTCATATTTTAGCTTAAGAGTAGGTTAGTTTAGTTTAGTTAGGGTTCTAAAATAAGGGCCGAGCTTATGGATTAACTCCATAGCTTCAGAGAAATCGAGCTGGCTAAATCAAGATGTGATTAAATTCACTAACTTTTATTCTTGATTTCGATTTTCGTTTTGTAAATCTAATTATGGCACTTTAGACTTTTATTTTTAGAATGATAAACAAGTGATGATATTTTTGTATATATTTAGATTTAGATTAATTCAAGTCTCGTATTCTTTAATTACTTAGTATTATCTATTAATTATATGTATACTTGTAGTTATAATATAATTAATCGAGAATACATATACGCCCGGTTTTATAAATTAGTGACAATACGAGACTACCAAGGACGGAATTAGCTAGGTTGTACCAGTACCTCCGGAGTACATAAGTAAAAAAGATTAATTGAGAGATTGGATATTGTTAGGTTGTACCAACATTTTCAGTCTTTTTAATTAATTAATCATATTACTTACGTATCTAAGGCTAACTTTAGAAGTGGGAGCTTGTAGCCCTATTTCTTGAATGATTTATTCTTTTAATTTAAATCTATAATATTACACTTAAATACTCCGATCGGATTTATCATTCCAAATCATGGACCCGTTAAATTGAATTTACCACTCCTGGATTAAATTATTATAGTTTAATACCGTACCTTTGGACACTTTATGGACCCCTGGACTTAATCAAACTTATCAATGACGGGAGATAGTCAAACAAATTATAAACTAAATTCTTAACTTGAAACCGTTAATCCCAATCTCCGTGGATCGACCCTCTACTCGTCACAACTAGAGGTAACTCAAAGTAAACAATATTTTCAATCATTTAACCTTACTATTTTTTATCGTAAAATGACATGATCAAAATTTGGCGCCGTTGTCGGGGATTGACATTCAATTTTTCATGTAAGAGTTTAGTTTATTGTACATAACTCTATCATTGTAAATTTGTATATATAATTATTATTTTTAATTTTGTATATATTGTGTTGTTTTAATTTCTTGTATTTATTTTCTTCTTTTTGTAAATAAATAAAATTCTTAAAACAAAAAAAAGGTAAAAAAAATTCTCTCTTAAAAAAAAGGTTTTTATTTATTTTCTATAATTTTTGTTATTTACTTTTCCAAATAATTTGCTATAAATCATATACTTTTGAACCCCATAAAAGAGTTTAAATGGTCTGGGTAGCTGAATTTTTTTTTATTATTTTTGAAAAAAATAAAAATAAAAAAATCCTTTTGATCTTGTAGAAAATAGGTTTGAGGAAGGTTATATCTTCCTATTTTGTGATTTTGCAAAAATATTTAAAATAGAAACGGGAAGAACCACGTTCGAACGCACCTGAATGGTGCTCGAGCGTGGTACGACCTAACTGAGGGGTTTAAAGTCCTCTTTCATTCTTCTTCTCATCGTTTTCTTTTCTCTCCACTGCTGCCTACCTTCTCCACTCTCTCTAAAAAAAAAAATTATCTTCTTTGCTGCATTCAACCAACCAACATGATGTTTGGGACTATCACAGTAGATCAATTTGCCATGGTTGTGTACTTATTTGCAAGTGCATTCATCATTTACCTTTCTCTTATTTATCTCTTTATCAAGTGGGATCATAGGCGTGTTGGGTAGAAAGAAAATGTTCTTGCATTCCCGAGATTAGGAGATAATTTTATGTTATTGTAATTTTTATTTTCCTGTTGTAATGTTTTAATGATTAATAAAATATTGTGTGGTTTGTTTCGTTATTTATTGTATATATATATATATATATATATATATATATATATATAGATTACTATATATCTATATACCTATATATATAATTATGAATTTGGTAGGATTTCAGTTTGTTATAAGTTTGTTAAATAATGTATATATATATTTATATATATAATATTAAAAAAAACAAAAACAAAAAAAAGAGAAGAAAATTTCAAAAATTCGATCGGAGTATTTAAGTGTAATATTATAGATTTAAATTAAAAGAATAAATCATTCAAGAAATAGGGCTATAAGCTCCTACTTCTAAAGTTAGCCTTAGATACGTAAGTAATAGGACTACTTAATTAACAAGACTGAATATGTTGGTACTACATAACAATATCCAATCTCTCAATTAATCTTCTTACTTATGTACCCCGGAGGTACTGGTACAACTTAGCTAATTCCGTCTGCGGTAGTCTTGTATTGCCACTGGTTTATAAAACCGGGCTTATATGTATTATCAATTAATTATATTATAATTACAAGTATACGTATAATTAATAGATAATACTAAGTAATTAAAGAATACGAGACTTGAATTAATCTAAATCTAAATATATACAAAAATATCATCACTTATTTATCATTCCAAAAATAAGTGTCTAAAGTGTCATAATTAGATTTACAAAATGGAAATCGAAATCAAGAATAAAAGTTACCGAATTTAACCACATCTTGATTTAGTCGGCTCGATTTCTCCGAAACTATGGCGTTAATCCATAAGCCCGGCCCTTATTTTAGGACCCTAACTAAACTAAACTTGTGATGCCCGAGAATTTCTTCATAAATCCTTTATAACTATTGCATATCTATTTGCGCATTCTTACGTGCATCATATTTCTTGCTTAATTGCTTTAATTTGAGGTCACTATTTATAATATTTTCGACCGTTTTAAAAGTTCGATTTAATATTTTTCCTAAGTCATATGACATATAAAAAGAATTGAGACCTAGTTATTTTGGACTTTCGAGCTTGGGAGCGTGCGTTTGTAAAATAGTTTTCGTGTCATTTAAATAGTGTTACGTATGTAACAACCATGGTTTTTAAATTGTTAGCATTTGATTAGAGTTAAGCTCATTTGACCAATCTTTTATGAGGTTTGACTTTACAAAACTTAACATATAATATCATAATACTTAACATAACATAACTCGACCATTATATCATCTAAACAATTACAAAAATTACCCATATATCCCCCCATGGCCAATCACCTCTAGGAGGAAAAAATAGGAGAATTTCTTCATCAAACCTTGGAGTTGAGCTCTTGGCTTGCTTAGGAAGGATTCTAGAGCACCTAGGAGCTTCACCACCTTGCCTACATCTTCATACAAGTGAGGGAGTTGCATTTTTATAGTTTTCAAAGTTTATGCTCATATATTGAAATAATTGATTTGTTGATTATTGTTATAATACTTGTTATAAATGCTTAATATGTGTTTACTAGATCCTATAGAGTAGACTTTTAAAGCTTGATAGCATAAACCATGGTTAGAAGCTTGAATTTTAAGAAAGAGATGATGAATAGTACTTGTTGTTAGGGTTTTGAATAAATTTGCTAATTAGCTTGAATTGAGACTTCAATTAGATACTCTAGACCCTAGTAAAGCTAGATAGGAGGCCACGTGAGGTTGAATCACCCAAATCCGAACTAAATTGCAAAATTAGTCGACTTTAAAAAGAGGATTTTTCTCGTTGTGCAATCCTGGTGCGTTTGGACTATGGTTTGGGTATTCTTGGGGTAAGGAAGTACTTTTTGTGCTTTCGTTACGCGAAATTGGGGTTCGGTTAGTGTAGTTATAGTTCAAACTTGCTCGGGGCCTTCCCGAACTTTTGCTTCTAAAATGAGGTTTTATGATCTTAATAAGTATCTTTTGGCTTGGTTAAGAATGTAGTATGGTTAGGTTGTGGGTTGGTAACCTTGAAATGCACTTAGGAGAAGAAAAGATTGGTTAAAGAAAGGCGAAAATGTAGTATTTGGCTTATTTTGATGCATTTAGAGCTTGTTGTAGTGTTGTTATGTATTATATTGTTTGTCTAAAGTTCAATTGAGCTATTTAAATAGATGGTGGAGAAAAGTTATGTTGAATGCCTTTTTTGGAAACTATATTGCTATATTGGGTATTTGTTGGCTTAAATTGTAATTATTTATGAGGGCGGTCTACTTTGTCGACCCTTTCGCTTGCTATTTGTTGTTGTTGGAACTTGTGTTTTGTCTCGGGGTTGCGCAACCTTTTTCGGACATGGTAGCGTCAAGAAACACGGGCGGCGTCAGGCTTGCCATGCTCCCTCGACTATCATGATGCCTATTCCCTTCTTGCTGAGGCATACTCCACTACCCCAGAGGCATGGTTCACCTGCTGGGCATGGACCTACCTCAGGAGAAAGGGTCGTAGGATCGGGATACATCCGGAGTATCCCAACTTGTTGGTATTTGGGGTTTGCCGGCACTTGCGTGAAGTTCGTGGCTCGTGATTGAAGACTTGAAGTGGAACCGTATCCTTTTTAATGTGGTTGATTACTTGGCTATTTAAACTTGTTGGATTACGTTGTATATATATGTTTTCTTATGTTTGCATATCATATTGCACGCCCGGTATGTTGCATCACCTCCCTCCCTGGGCAACATTGTTGCTCACTCCTCATTTGACATATTTCAGGAGAAGCTGAGGTAGACCCCCAGCTAGCAGTAGTAGTTGAAGAAGAAGAAGTACAAGTTGAACAGCTTCCGTGACTTTGTTAAGGTGGATCATATGTGCAGTTTGCTTGGAGTTCATGTTATATGTTGTGTTTTGAGACCTTAGGATCTTGTATATATGTTGGCAAATGAAATCTTGTATGGTAGCGAGAGTTGATGAATTGTAATAATGAATTCTAGATTTCTTCTTCTAGTGCAGGCTTGGGTGTTTTATCTTTCAGTAGAACTTGATTATAGTTGTGTCTAGATACTTTTAGTTAAAGCCAACTTGTCTCGCATGCTTGTGTGCTTAGATAGATTGATGTTGCTCCAAGGCTCGGACGGCATTGTGAACTTGACTTGACTTTGGAAATATTAGAAGATAGGTTGTATAAGTTGTTGTTTGTGGTTCAAATGTTATATGTAACTATTCACAGGTAACAGTTTAGTCCACGGTACAGAGGAGACTCTGTCCGAGTGACGGGTCCGGCTTGACCTTTAGCATGGGGTTGGGTTCGGGGCATTATACTTTAGGTGGTATCAAAGCTACTTGAATGCATAAAGCCGGGTTAACTTCCTTGGCATGTGGGTAGTGGTCTATATGTGAAAGTTGAATTAAGTGAACATGTGATTGTTTAATTATCTAAGTACTTGGATAAAAGACATGCTAGCATGAAAAAGGAAGGATAAAACATGGTATGATTAGAATATGAAAAGTCTAGTGTTTAATGTTGTTAAGTGCTTTGTATGTTTTTTATGTGAGCAAGATGTTTTAAAAACAATGTGTATATTATCTTTGCATAGTCTATTTGTCTATTATAATATTATGTTCTTCTAGCATTGAGATGAGGAGACGGGGTAGACTAAGGAGAGAGCCGGAAGAAACTCCCAGGCAGGATGTACCTGGGCAAGGTGTAGGGGCAGCAGGAAATGTACCGCTGGGTTAGGAACCGAGCATTGCAGAAATTTTGGCCACAATGGCCACCGCAATGAATACTATAGCTTAGTTTGTGGTTCAGCACGGTACAGCAGGTGTTGGCAGAGGTAATCAGGCTACCAGAGCATAGGGCAGTGGTGCTGCAGGGGGTAACTTGTATGATAAATTTTTGCACCACGGGGCATACAATTTTTATGGTGAGCCAGATGACATGAAAGTAGAGATGTGACTGAGCAAGTTTGAAAAAGTCGTTGCGATACTTGAGTGCAACGATGAAAGAAAGATTACCTATGCTGCTTTCTTAACGGAGGGTGACGCCGAGGAGTGGTGGCGCACTATTAGAGAGAAATGGGATGCTGAGAGGGTCCAACATATGTGGGCTGATTTTGTTCGTGAGTTCAGGGATAAATATGTATCGGTTGTAGCTCGCGAGAGACATCAGGAGAAATTCATAGCTTTGAGGCAAGGAAACATGACTGTAGACCAATATGAGGCCATCTTCACTAGACTTTCCCGATATGTGCCAGCTTTAGTTCAGCCGAAGGACATGAAGATTCAGAGGTTTATCACTGGGTTAAGGAGTGACATTATGCTTAATCTGTCTTCACAGGATTATCTGAGCTATGCTGCAGTAGTCAAGGCCGCCTCGAGGTACGAGAAATGCAAGGTAGATGTATTAGCTCAGTCTAGTCAGTCAAGTAAACGTCAGTTTCAGTCTTAGAGTCAGGGCTACCAGAGACAGTATCAGCAGCCTGTTCAGACTCAGCAGCCTAGGCAAACCCAGAGCTATCCAGGACCAATTCAGGTACCGTCACAGCTGAAACCAGCTCAGAGCCAGCCACAAGGACAGTCACAGACCCGACCAGTGACTGCTAGATCTCAGCTGAGTAGTTCTGCTACATCTACTTATAGGACTCCTCCAGGAGGTGTTGCTGCCAAGAAGAATCTTCAGTGTACTCATTGCAACCGTAAAGGCCATACGGAGGCAGAGTGTTAGAGAAAATTGGGCCGCTGTATGGGTTTTGGCAGTGATCAGTATAGAGTTAGAGATTGCCCCAAGTTTAAACATGGTCAAGGATAGACTTCAAGCTAGGGTGCTCAAACTAGAGCTTCAGGAGCAGCTACTATACCGCGAGGCTAGGCACGGGTATTTGCACTCGATCAAGAGGAGCTTCTAAACACGACGGTGGTGGTGGAAGGTACTTTTCTTATTAATAGTCAGCCGGTAGTGGTTTTGATTGACACCGGGGCTACACATTCATTCATTACTCCTGCATGTGCACAGTTTGCTACATTAAAAGTTGATAAACTGCCGTATGTGATTGAAGTATGTAATCCTATGGGTACTAAATTTGTTACGGAGTCTATGTGTAAAGATTGTAATATTTGTATAGAGGGTTGCATGTATCCTATTGACTTGATTATTATGCCATTTCGGGACTTTGAAGTAATCTTGGGGATGGACTGGTTGGGGCGATATTATGCATGTTTGGACTATAGAAGGAAGGTTTTAACTTTAGAAGCACCTGACCAACCTGTTATTAAAGTCACTAGGAGTCGAAAATCTATTAGGACTTGTATCATATCTCCCATTGAAGCTACTAAAATGTCGAGTAAACGTTATGATGTATACTTAGCTTATTTAATTAATCAGCCCGGAGATAAATTGAAACTGAATGAAGTACCTGTTATAAAAGAGTTTCTGGGGGTATTCCCTGAGGAGTTGCCTAGATTACCACCTGATCGGGAGATTGAGTTTGTGATTGACTTGTTGCCGGGGACTAATCCTATTTCAAGAACCCCATATAGAATGGCTTCCCCTGAGTTGCAGTAATTGAAAATTCAGCTACAGGGCCTACTTGAGAAGGGTTTTATTCAGTCTAGCTCGTCACCTTGGGGTGCTCCTATGTTATTTGTGAAGAAGAAAGACGGGACTCTACGTTTGTGCATTGATTATCGGGGTCTTAATCAGGTGACAGTGAAAAATAAATATCCTTTACCTTTGATTGAAGAATTGTTTGATTAGCTACAGGGTGCTGTTGTATACTCTAAATTTGATTTGAGATATGGTTATTATCAGTTGAGAATTTGGAAAGAGGATGTACCCAAAACTGCTTTTAGAACCAGGTACGGCTACTATGAGTTTGTTGTTTTACCATTTAGTTTGACAAATGCTCCAGCCGCCTTTATGGATTTGATGCAGAGAGTATTTCAACCTTATTTTGATCAGTTTGTTGTGATTTTCATTGATGATATACTAGTCTATTCTAAATATGAGGCAGAACATGAAGAACACTTGAGGATTGTGCTACGAACATTGCAAGAACATAAACTGTTTGCTAAATTTAGTAAATGCGAATTTTGGTTGAAACAAATAGCCTTTTTAGGCCAATCATTTCACAGGAGGGAATATCTGTTGATCCTGCGAAAATTAAGGTAGTTATGTCATGGAAAAGACCCGAGGCTGTCACGAAAGTCCGTAGTATCTTGGGATTAGCGGGCTATTATAGGCTATTTGTTAAGGATTTTTCAAAGATTGCAGGGCCATTGACTTCATTAACCCAGAAGAAAACTGTGTTTAATTGGGATGATAGATGTGAAGCCAGTTTCCAGGAGTTGAAAAAGAGACTTACTACTGCACCTATTCTTGCATTGGCTGAAGGAACTGAAAACTTGGTGATTTACAGTGATGCTTCGAAAGAAGGCTTAGGATGTGTTCTTATGCAAAATGGTAAGATGATAGCCTACGCCTCTAGGAAATTGAAACCATATGAACTCAATTATCCTACACATGATCTTGAGCTTGCTGCTGTTGTCTTTGCTTTGAAGAAATGGCGTCATTATTTGTCGGGTAATAAATTTGAGATATTTACTGATCATAAAAGTTTAAAATATATGTTTTCTCAAAAAGATCTGAATATGAGGCAAAGGCGTTGGTTAGAACTGTTAAATGATTATAATTGTACCATTAGCTATTTGCCGGGAAAAGCTAACACTGTTGCAGATGCATTGAGTCGAAAAGCCACTGTAGCTAGTTTGATAATCAAGGACTGAGAGATTGTGGAAGAACTATGTTTGTGGAAACCGAAGGCTTCTAGATCAGGTATTCAATTTGCTAGCCTACAAATCCAATCTCTATTACTATCTAGAATCAAAGAAGCCCAACAGTTAGATCCTCAGTTATTGAAGCTGCTAGAGAAGTCCAAAGGGGGAGAGTCCGACTTCAAATTTCATGATGATGGACTACTCAAGTACAGGAATAGAATCTGCATTCCTAGTGATTCAACTGTGAAAGATGAGATTCTTACTGAGCCTCATGGTTCTAAATATACAATCCATCCCGGTAGTACTAAGATGTACAGAGATTTAAAGCGGAGTTTCTGGTGGAACAACATGAAGAGGGAGATAGTTGATTATGTGGCTAAATGTTTGACTTGTCAAAAAGTTAAGGCGGAGCATTAGCGACCGGCAGGTTTGTTGCAACCATTAGAGACTCCAGTGTGGAAATGGGACCAGGTTACTATAGATCTTGTATCTGATTTGTCGAGATCACCGTGAGGCAATAATTCCGTATGGGTTGTAGTTGATAGGTTGATAAAGAGTTCAAATTTTATTGCTACGAAGAAGACAGATTCTCTTGATAAATTAGCCAAGTTTTACGTTGAAAATATTGTGAGATTACATGGAGTTCTATCTCAGATAGTGTCGGATAGGGATCTCAGGTTTACGTCATAGTTCTGGCAAAAACTACAAAAGGCTTTGGGGACTAATCTGAGTTTTAGTATTGCATATCACTCGCAGACAGATGGTCAATTAGAGAGGACTATCAGAATACTGGAAGACATGTTGCAAGCTTGTGTTTTGGATTTTGGTAAAAGTTGGGAGAAGTACCTACCTCTAGCGGAGTTTGCTTATAATAACAATTACCAGGCTACTATTGGTATGGCACCCTACGAGGCACTTTACGGGCGGAAATGTAGGTCTCCGTTGTATTGGGATGAAGTAGGTGAAATGAAATATGTTGATCCAGCTATTCTACCAGAGATGATCAAGATGATGGATAATGTGAAGCTTATAAAGAAAAGAATGCTTACAGCGTAGAGTCGACAGAAGAATTATGCTGATAGACTCCGACAGGACTTGATATTTTCAAAGGGTGATCGTGTATTCTTGAAAGTCTCTCAGCGCAAGGGTTTGATTCGACACAGAAAATGAGGTAAACTTAGCCCTAGATTCGTGGGACCATTTGAAATCATTGAAAATGTAGGGGATTTGGCTTACAGATTGGCATTGCCTCCGAGTTTGGGTAGGATTCATGATGTTTTCCATGTGTCATTATTGAGGAAGTACAACCCTGATCCGTCGCACATTATTGAGCCAGAACCGTTGGAGATTGATGAGTCTTTAGTATATGTTGAGAAACCCCTTCGCGTGGTTGATCGAAAGATTCAGGAACTTCGAACTAAAATTATTCATATGGTAAAAGTTCTTTGGGATTATCACGGAGTTGAGGATGCCACTTGGGAGCGAGAAGATCAGATCAGATAGAAGTATCCAGAACTATTTGCTGAGTCATGTAAGAATTGCGAGGACGCAATTAGTTTAAGGGGGAGAGGGTATGACGCTCGAGAATTTCTTCATAAATCCTTTATAACTATTGCATATTTATTTGCGCATTCTTACGTGCATCATCTTTCTTGGTTAATTGCTTTAATTTGAGGTCACTATTCATAATATTTTTTGACTGATTTAAAAGTTCGATTTAATATTTTTCCTAAGTCATATGACATATAAAAGGAATCGAGACCTAGTTATTTTTGACTTTCGAGCTTGGGAGCGTGCATTTGGAAAATAGTTTTCATGTCATTTGAATAGTGTTACGTACGTAACAACCTTGATTTTTAAATTGTTAGCATTTGATTAGAGTTAAGCTCATTTGACCAATCTTTTATGAGTTTTGACTTTACAAAACTTAACATATAATATCAGAATACTTAACATAACACAACTCAACCATTATATCATCTAAACAATTACAAAAATTACCCATATATCCCCCTATGGCCGATCACCTCTAGGAGGAAAAAATAGGAGAATTTCTTCATCAAACCTTGGAGTTGAGCTCTTGGCTTGCTTAGGAAGGATTCTAGAGCACCTAGGAGCTTCCCCACCTTGCCTACATCTTCATACAAGTGAGGGAGTTGCATTTTTATAGTTTTCAAAGTTTATGCTCATATATTAAAATTATTGATTTGTTGATTATAGTTATAATACTTGTTATAAATGCTTAATATGTGTTTACTAGAGCCTATAGAGTAGACTTTTAAAGCTTGATAGCATAAACTATGGTTAGAAGCTTGAATTTTAAGAAAGAGATAATGAATAGTGCTTGTTGTTAGGGTTTTGAATGAATTTGCTAATTAGTTTGTATTGAGACTTCAATTAGATACTCTAGACCCTAGTGAAGCTAGATGGGAGGCCACGTGAGGTTGAATCACTCAAATCCGAGCTAAATTGCAAAATTAGTCGACTTTAAAAAGAGGACTTTTCTCGTTATGCAATCCGGGTGCGTTTGGGCTATGGTTTGGGTATCCTTGGGGTAAGGAAGCACTTTTAGTGCTTTCGTTACGCGAAATTGGGGTTCGGTTAGTGTAGTTGTAGTTCAAACTCGCTCGGGGCTTTCCCGAACTTTTGCTTCTAACATGAGGTTTTATGATCTTAATAAGTATCTTTTGGCTTGGTTAAGAATGTAGTATGGTTAGGTTGTGGGTTGGTAACCTTGAAATGCACTTAGGAGAAAAAAAGATTGGTTAAAGAAAGGGGAAAATATAGTATTTGGCTTATTTTGATGCATTTAGAGCTTGTTGTAGTGTTGTTATGTATTATATTGTTTGTCCAAAGTTCAATTGAGCTATTTAAATAGATGGTGGAGAAAAGTTATGTTGAATGCCTCTTTTGGAAACTATATTGCTATATTGTGTATTTGTTGGCTTAAATTGTAATTATTTATGAGGGCGGCCTACTTTGTCGACCCTTCTACTTGCTATTTGTTGTTGTTGGAACTTGTATTTTGTCTCGAGATTGCGCAACCTTTTTTGGACATGGTAGCGTCGAGAAACACGGGCGGCGTCGGGCTTGCCGTGCTCCCTCGACTACCATGGTGCCTATTCCCTTCTCGCTGAGGCATACTCCATTACCCCAGGGGCGTGGTTCACCTGCTGGGCATAGACCTACCTCAGGAGAAAGGGTCGTAGGATCGGGATACATCTGGTGTATCCCAACTTGTTGGTGTTTGGGGTTTGCCGGCACTTGCGTGAAGTTCGTGGCTCATGATTGAAGACTTGAAGTGGAACTGTATCCTTTTTAATGTGGTTGATTACTTGGCTATTTAACCTTGTTGGATTACGTTGTATATATATGTTTTCTTGTGTTTGCATATCATATTGCACACCCGGTATGTTACATCACCTCCCTCGCTGGGCAACATTTTGCTCACTCCTCATTTGACATATTTCAAGAGAAGTTAAGGTAGACCCCCAGCTAGTAGCAATAGTTGAAGAAGATGAAGTACAAGTTGAACAGCTTTCGTGACTTTGTGTGATAAGGTGGATCATATGTACAGTTTGCTTGGAGTTCATGTTATATGTTGTGTTTTGAGACCTTAGGATCTTGTATATATGTTGGCAAATGAAATCTTGTATGGTAGCGAGAGTTGATGGATTGTAATAATAAATTCTAGATTTCTTCTTCTAGTGCATGCTTGGGTGTTTTATCTTTCAGTAGAACTTGATTATAGTTGTATCTAGATACTTTTAGTTAAAGGCAACTTGTCTCGCATGCTTGTGTGCTTAGATAGATTGATGTTGCTCCAAGGCTCGGATGGCCTTGTGAACTTGACTTGACTTTGGAAATATTAGAAGATAGGTTGTATAAGTTGTTGTTTGTGGTTCAAATGTTATATGTAACTATTCACAGGTAACAGTTTAGTCCACGGTACAGAGGAGACTCTGTCCGAGTGACGGGTCCGGCTTGACCTTTAGCGTGGGGTTGGGTTCGGGGCGTTACAAAACTAACCTACTCATAAGCTAAAATATGAAGAAAAGTGATTATGTACAAAGAAAAATGGTGAAATTCACTTCTGTCTGTCGAAATCAGCATTTTAGCCACTATTTATAGGTGGCTGATGAATAGTGCGCTCGAGCGCTGATTTTGGGCGCTCGAGCGCACATTGCACTAAGAATTTTTTATTATTATTTTTTTCATCTTTTGCCTTTCACGCGTTGTCGACCACTTGTCTGTCATTTCCAAAAAGGGACGCTCGAGCGCGGAAAAAGGGAGCTCGAGCGTACTTCTGGCTGTGATAGGTGAACTTTGACTTTGACCGGCTCGGTTGACTTTGACCATTGATCGTTAACTTTGACCGTTGACCAAAAAGTTGACCAAGTCTATTTCAAGGTTTTTTAGCGTCCTGAATCCATTTTCACACTCAGTTTTACCAAATTCAATCTCGATTTGCTCGTTTTAAAGTTGTTCTACCATTCTTCACTAGTGCTGCACTGAATTTCATATTCAAATGTTGGTTTTTGTGACCATTTTTGCTATTTCTTCTTCAAAACCTATATTGCACTAAAATTGTGTAAAATATACAATTAAGCTTGAAATAATAATGCAATATACATGATTTAATGGGTTAAAAATACTTAAAATATGGATTTATCAAGCAATATCGTAAAACATTATATTTTTCACCTCATTGGCAATGGATCTAATACTTTGTTTTGGGTGGATAACCGATACCCTATTGGGTTGTTATTAAAAACTTTTGGCGAGACAGTCATTAACAGTGTGGGAAGCTCATTGAAAGCTAGAGTTTTAAATTTCATTGTGGATAATGGTTAGAGATGGCCTGAAGGCATATACCTTTTTTATATGATTGGTTCGACCATCAATAGTATTCAGGCAAACGCTTCGGTGAGTGACAGAATCCTATGGTTGGGTGAGCCTGATGGCTAATTTTCTCCTCACTCAGCTTGGGACATCGTTCGGCATTCTAAACCAAAAGTTGGCTGGCATGTGAACATTTGGTTTAAGCAGACGAATCCTAAGCATGCTTTTATGACTTGGATTGTGTGGCGTGATTAGCAACCTACCAAGTTTAGAATGATTGAATGGGGTTTGAGAGTTGATCCTCTATGCATTTTCTATAGAGGACAAATTGAAAATAGAGATCACCTCTATTTCAAATGTGTTTTTTGTGGCATTTATGATGAAGGGGTGCAAAATGACAAATGGACCTTTTTGGATTAATAGTTGGAATCAAATCACAAGATGGATCAC
Organism: Ehretia macrophylla; assembly: GCA_037974665.1. Lineage (NCBI taxonomy): Eukaryota > Viridiplantae > Streptophyta > Magnoliopsida > Boraginales > Ehretiaceae > Ehretia > Ehretia macrophylla. The sequence goes on from CM075769.1 coordinate 56,772,052, forward strand.
AATTAAATGTTCCAATGCTTCCGTGAAAAGCATTATTCTGAAAAAAAATTTAGAGGCACCAGTTTTTCACATTTGGGCAGAAAAGAATTGAAGAATCCACCAAGGTGGGGCCTGTAGTGAAGAACAGTTGCTTAGTAACATTATTTTTTATGTCAAAAATAGAATGTATAAAAAGAAAAAGTACAAATATAGTATACAAAATAGAGATATTTGTAAGGACTGGAAGTTGGATCATATTATGCTAATTTAGTTGTGTAGGATTTGGGGTCTCTTTGTAATGTGGGTACATGCGGTTGTATATACATTTGTTTTTTTGATTGTAATACACCTACTAGCTTACTTACCAAAAAAAAACTACTATTGTCTCTATCTTAAATATCTACTTTCACTTTCTTTGGTCAAACAAACTTCATCTAGTGCAATACATAAATATAAATATTGTTTTTACATGCAAATTCTCCAGACAATAGTGTGAATTTAATTGTTGTCACACTAATTTCATTAGAATTTGACTAAATAAATATTTAAAATTACTCTAGAAAATCATCATCTTAATCGAGAAAGATAAAAGTAGACATTCAATAAAGATAGGATCCACACCTTGTAAAGCTTGTCAATTTTTGACATGCATATATATATAGAGAGAGAAATGACTTTCAACCAAAGAGTTTTATAACCAACTTTTTTTCTATGAGAGTGTGAAAGCATGGAAATTGAGTAACTATAGTCCAAATTATTCAATTTTCTTGATTCTTTGACTTATATTGCAGGTTTGGAGTGAAAGAGAAAGAATTCTTTCCATAGTCTCTCGTGGACAATCTTGAATGGAGTAATGGTTTCTCATATCGATTTGGCATGAATTATGTGGCTTTCAAGGATGGTTTAAAGGATGGTTCAATAAGATTCCCATAACATTCCGCCGGATGGTTCAAATTTCTCCTTGAGAAATAAAGTAGTTTTCTAATAGACACAAGTTGTTTCCAATTCAATAAAAATTCCCAATGCTGCTTGTCGTTTTAATTTATAAGGGAACAATCTTTCTTCCTCTCCTGGGTTGGTAAAACCCTTCTTGTTATATCACAATAAGGGAACCATTAATAATTAATCCATCAATGTTGAATTGATCGATGATAATAAAGTTATTTATTTTTTGCTAAATAAGCAAGTGACTCTATTAATTTGAATTATATAAGTATGATTCGACCTAAAATAGAGGACAATGTTATGTGTCACACACACCCAAAATATATAAACTGGCTCATTCCTATTAAGCCGAATATTACTACAACAAAAGACAAACAATGTTGTGTTATCGAACGAAGAACGACCCTTCCCCTCCACCTCCAAGACCTCAAATGTTTGTAAAATTTAAAAACTACCCCTTATTATTATTATTATTATTATTATTATTATTATTATTATTATTATTATTATTTTGGTTTACAATTTTTACTTCCACTCAAATTATGCTACTCACATTCACTGCATGGTTCGGCCTACCAATGTATATTTTCTTGTTCCACCCCTGTTTGAGGTACTAATGTAAATAATTATTCAATGTAAATAGAAGGATCAACAAGGGCAAATTGGTATTTCCTTTGCATCATATTAGTTTGTACCTTACCCCGAACTTCAACAAGATAAAGATGCTACACAACGAGCTCTTAACTTCATGTTTGGGTGGTGAGTATTTTACCTTTTCCTTTCTATTTTCCCTATATTTGAACTTGTTACATTAGAATTTACATTAGAACTTCTTGACCTTTTATTTTCGTAAATGTTCTTTCAAACCCTATGCCCTTAGTTTCCTTCTTTCTTCAAGTTTGAGTTACGAATTTATAAATATAAAACTAAACATTTACATTAATTTTGTACTTTAATATGCCTAGGTTTATGGATCCATTGACGAAAGGAAGGTATCCATAGTCTATGTATAACAAATGAAGAAGGTGCGGCCCATACTAGCAACTCAGCCCAAGTACCACAAGTACCTCACATCATCACAGATCCAGTATGAGGTACAGCAGCAGGCCTATGTCCAGCCCACAGTATCTTTCAGACTATGTGGCCAAGTGATGAGTAGGCAAAAGTTAGTTATATACAGTGTGAGAAGTGTGAGGCAAGGGGAGAAGAATCAAAGTTGTTATTTCTTTGTATTTACTTTTCTTTCAAGTTCTCATGAACAAACAGTTGAATCTATCTTCAATTCATACAATTTCTGCTCAATTCGTTGCATATTTGTTACAATTTGGTACTTTCGTTGAGAGTAGAATGGTGGAAGGGACACGCTTGAAGATGCTGGATGAAACGGTGAAGAAGGTGCAAGACACGGCGGCGGCAGCGGCGCAATCGCAGAGGTTGGACGAGTACCAACAATCACTGGGTGAGGTTTTTACGAAGGTATCCGTGATGGATGGGAAGTTGGAGCAATCATTCAGGTTATTGACAAAAAAATTGGAAGCTATTTTAGCTCCACCATCAGCGACGACCGGCGGAAGTGGTGTTCCAATCTTACTATTTTCTCCCCTCGCCTCACACTTCTCACACTGTATATAACTAACTTCTGCCTACTCATCACTTGGCCACATAATCTGAAAGATACTGTGGGTTAGACTTAGGCCTGTTGCTGTGATGACCCGGACCTAGCATATAGACATTTTATTAATTTGCATATATTCATTTTATTAAATTGTACCATTCTTGGAAAACGTGCCACGATAATTGTTGCATATTTACTTGAACATTTTTATGTGCATTTCTTTTTTTGCTTAATTGTTTATTTGGAAGTTACTATTCATAAGAAATTTGACTGTCTTAAATGCTCAGTTTAATATTTTTCCTAGATAATATAACTTATAAAATGAATCAGAAACTTGTAGTTTTAGACCTTAGAGGCCGGGAACATGCATTTGAAAAATGTTTTGCATATCACTTGAATAGTGTTACATAAGTGTAACATAGTTATTTAGTAGTCTTTTAAATTGAGTTTATAACTTGGTTGGACTAAGTTTTTGCTAGCATTTTTGACTTCTAATACAGCACCTACTTATACTATAAACATAATACATCACATATACAAGCAAATTAGCTCAAAAACAATTGAAGAAATTCTCATTTTGTCCCCCCCATACCCAACGACAACAAGAGGGAAAAAGGAGAAGAAAAATTGCTAAATCCTTGCATCTTGGCCTCCTAGCTTGACTTTGGAAGATTTTTGGAGCACCTAGGAGTATTACCACCTTGCCTACACTTATAATTTGTGAGGGAGTTGCATTATTTTTGAGTTTAAAGTTTGTTTCAAATGTGTTAAAATTCTTGTATTGTTAATTATAGCTATATTACTTGTTATGGATGCTTGATTTATGTTCTCTAGATCCTATAGAACTATCTTTTGTAGCTTGATAACAAACTCAATGGTTGACTGCTTGAATCTCACAAAGAAGACAATGAATAGTGACATTTTTTAGGGTTTTGATAAAACTTGCTAATTAGAATGAATTGATGCTTCATTTAGGTGCTCTAGACATTAATGGAACTAGTTGAAAGCTCACATAAGGTTAAATTGCTCGAATTTGAGTTAAAATGCAAAATTAGCCAACTTTAAAAAGGGGATTTTTTACATAACGTAATTTGGGCACGTTTGGACTTTAGATTAAGTATCCTTGGGGCATGAAAGAACTTTTGGTGCTTTCGTTGCATGAAATTGGGGTTCGGATAGGGTAGGTATAGTTAAAACCCACTCGGGGCCTTCTCGAGCTTTTGTCTCCAAAGCAGGTTTTCAGGGCCTTGGTAGGTGTCTTTTGGCTTTCTTAGGAATGTAGAATGGTTAGATTGTAGATTTGAGGTCTTGAATTTCATATAGAAGAAGAATTGCATAGTTATAAAAGGAAAAAAGTGACAAATGGATACCTTTGTGCTTGTATGAGCTTGTAGATGTGTTGTTATGTGCTTATATGTTTTTCTAAGATATAATCAAGCTAATTGAAGAGTTTGTGGAAACCACTTGTAGAATGAATGTATAACTTCTTATGTGAATAGTTGAGTTGTATATAAAGGTGCAATAAAAGAGGTGCTATATCTTGCTTATATTACTCATATTACTTGTTAGTTGTATAGTTGTGTGAGGAAATAAATAAGACTTGAATATTTGATTATTTAAATGATTACTTGGATCATGTGTTAAATTGAAGTTATTATGTTTAGGTAGAGGTTTTAGGTGGTAATGAAAGGAGATTTGGGCAATTGAAGTAGATTCTTGACTTTCTAGAGGTGAAGGAGTCTTCATCTCTTTTGTTCATCTTAACTTGATTTATTGTTTCTAAATTGAATTATTTAGTAGTTGATAAAGTTTATATGTATTATTTTACTTGCTATCTTGAGTTTTTTCGTGTTATTTGTGATTCACTGCGAGGCCAGCCTACTTTGTCATTGCTCTTAAATGGTATTTGATATATTTGGCTCTCGTGATCTTATCTAGGGGTTGCGCAACCTTTTTGGACATAGTGGCGTTGAGAAACACGGGTGGTATTGGGCTTGCCATGCTCCCTTGATTACTATGGTGCCTATTCCCTTTCTCTCGTTGAGTATACTCTACTACCCCATATACGTGGTTCACCTCGTTGGGGCATATAGATCTACCTCAGGAGAAAGGGTCGTAGGATCGGGGTACACCGGAGTACCCCATTTGGAGGAATAAGAGGTTTGCCGGCACTTGCTTGAAGATCTTGGCTCGTGGTTCGTGATTGAAGACAAAAGTGGAACTGTATCTTTTTTATATGTGGTTAAATACTTGTCTAATTAGCTTTGTTATTTTGTGTTGTATATGTTATTATTTTGTTACATCTCATGAAAGCATTCTTCAGTTATTGCATCACCTCCCTCACTGAGTAACCTTGGTTACTCATTCTTCCTTTCAACATATTTAAGGAAAAGTTGAAGATTTGATTGCTTCATGTGTGGCCTGCTTGCTCTATCAATGTGTAAAACATAGAAGAATGTGATCATGATATGGTTGTATTCTATTTGAGACTTTGTGGCCATGTATGTATTTGTGTTATATCAAGGAATGTAATATTAAAGTTTTAGTTTTGTTTGATGATTAGGTATTAGTGGGCTTGTAATATCTTCTATTGCTTTACATTATTACTTAGTAGTGCATGCTTGAGGGGACAATGAAAACTAGTTGGTTGGTTGGACATAAATTATAAGAAAGCTTGATTGATAATGTAGAGTGGTATGATAAGTAGATTAAAAAGATAGAACTTCAATGGATTTAATTTTGCATGCTTGTGTGATATGTTGTTGGGTTCCAAGGCTCGAATGGCCTTGATGAGTTGTTGCATGTGATGTTAGTGGAAGTTGGGTGTTACAGGGAGATTGAACCTTAGTTTTGGGGTTATAATTGCTTGTATAGGTTTTGGATTGTCCTATAAACAGGGAAAACTCTGTCCGTTTTTCCTCATTTTTCGTGACTTGGGCATTGGGTTCGGGAACTCCAGTCTCGAGAGGGATCGAGGTGTTACAGCTGCTGCGCCTCATAACTGGATTTGTGCTGATGTGAGGTACTTGTGGTACTTGGGCTAAGTTGCTAATATGGGCTGCATTCGTTTCCCCACAAAAGGTCGATCAAAGTCCGGCAAACTCAACACAGGGGCTGAAGTTAAAGCATTTTGTAACTCGTTGAATGTTTTTGCTACTTCATTTGACCATACAAAGGCTTCTTCCTTGAGCAAGTTAGTCAAAGGGGCTGCTATAGTAGCAAAGTGGCGAATGAATCTTCTATAGTAGCCTGCAAGTCCCAGAAATCCTCGCAGCCCTTTGATATTGTTTGGTACAAGCCACTCCAGCACGGCCTTGATCTTTGTTGGGTCCACGGCTACTCCCTGACCATATATAATATGGCCCAAAAATTCCACTTGCCGCTGCCCAAAAATGCATTTCGACATCTTGGCAAAGAAATGATTAGTATGGAACAAGTATAGAACTTGCTCTAAGTGAGTTAAATGTTGTTCAACGTTAGAACTATATACAAGTATATCATCAAAAAATACCAGTACACAATTGCGCAATAAGGGTCTGAAAGTCTCGTTCATCACTTCTTGAAATGTGGACGGTGCATTGGTCAACCTAAACGGCATCACCAAATACTCATAGTGTCCTTCATGAGTTCGGAATGCTGTTTTGTGAACATCTTTAGCCTTAACTCTTATTTGATGGTACTCGGACCTCAAATCCAACTTCAAAAAACTTGTGCCCCATGCAGCTCGTCCAGTAATTCATCCACCGCTGGAATGGGAAATCGATCCTAAATTATTAAGGCATTCAAGGCACGGTAATCCGTGCAAAAGCGCCATGTCCCATCTTTTTTTTTTTAACTAACTAGACAAGTAATAAAAAGGGACTTTAACTCAGTTGGATTATGCCGTCGGCCAACATTTCATTCACCAACTTTGTGATTTTATCTTTCTGAAAGTATGGATAATGGTAAGGCTTGACATTTACAGGATTGACACCGGGTTGTAAGTTGATCACGTGATCAAACTGTCGTTTTGGCGTTAGTTGTTTTGGTTTGTCAAAAACAGAGGAATATTTGTGAAGCAACATTTGTATGGCAGAGTCTTTTTGCTAAGAGTTATTACTGGCCTCGCAACTAAGAGTGAGACTAAAATAAGCAGCGATAGTCCTTGTACTCGATATCCTTTTGACTCCGTTATAAGGGACTTGTTCAATCAAAAAGCTGTTATCTACCATCAAGGTAACTTCCTGATCTTGCACCATAAACTTCATACTAGGTTTAGCATAATCTAGCACAATTGGCCCCAGTGTAGCGAGCCAAGACACCCCAAGAACAACATCAGAACTGACCAAGGGCAAAACATACAAATCCACTGTCATCGTATGTCCATGAACGAACAACCGAACACTCTGAACGAGCCCTTCACTCAACAATTGTTACCCATTCCCGACCATCACCGATAAATGAGGAGTAGACTCAATTACTAAACCCAAGTGTTTTGCGACTCGCGACTGTATGAAACTGTGGGTACTCCCACTATCAACCAAGATTTGAACATTATGTCCTAAAATCGTACCTTTAAACCGTAATATGGTGGCTGAGTAATTACCGGCTAGAGCGTTGAATGAAATCTCCGGAAGTGGATCAAGTTCTTCAAGTTGAAGTTGAGTGGCCACTTGTTCATCCGTTTGTTTGAGCTCATCTTGGTCTTTCTCGGTAGTTAGGAGAAACAACTAAGGTCGTGTTTGACACTGATGCCTCATGGTGTACTTTTCATCACAATTATAACATAACCCCTTCTCTCGTCGGAGCTACATTTCCTTCGGGGAAATCTTGCGGATGGTGTAAGGAAGTGGTATTGGTTTAGTATGAGTAGGAGTTGTCTGTGAATTTAGCTGAGGTGGTTTAGTGTATAGGAATGAGGTTGGGTTGGGTTCACTGTATGGGATTTGTGTTTGGGTAATTGGGTTGTATTTATTTGGGTAGGGTGATGTGTGTTGAGTAAAGGAATTGTGGATTGGGTTTTGGGCTTTTGGTTGTGGCTTGAGCTTCTGAGCTTGCTTTTTTTGATCTGCCAACTTAGCCTCTTGCAATTTTGCTAACCCAGTGGCCTGCGAAATGGAGCTGGGCCTAAAAGCCATGACTTTAGCCCGAATATCTGGTTTTAATCCAGCCACAAAATAGCTGATCAGGAACAAAAGAGTAAAGCCCATAATCCGGTTAGCCAATGCCTCGAACTGATTTTGGTACTCCTCCACAGTGGATGTTTGAAACAATTTTGCCAATGCCCCTTGATGATCTTCGAATTCGGAGGGCCCGAAACGAATCTCTAATGCCCGAGTAAATTGCTCCGATGAGTTGAATTGACGATTTTTGGACATCCACTGGAACCATTGCAAAGCCTGACCATCCATGTGAAAGGATGTAATCAACAACCGTTGATCATCCGGAGTAAAATGATACGCAAAAAATCTTTCCGCCTTGAAGATCCATCCCGTTGGATCGTCACCATTAAAACGCGGAAAATCAAGCCGCATTTGTCGCCCCTGTAACACCCCGCCCATTATCGGAGGAGAGGGATGAGTAGTTGTAGCCCATGTGCCGATAGTAGCAGACGGTGGAGCTGTATTGATGTAAGAAGTTCCGATCGTTGCAACTGGCCGAGTGGACGTGGTGTAGGTTGGCAATGGAATATGATGTACCGCTGCTGAGGATTGAGCTAGAGATGGAGGCCCACTTGGTTGAAAGGTGGAGAAGAGGCTATTCGGAAATTTTTGTTGTGGTGGATCGCCTTTCCAAATACGGCCATTTTATTCTCATGTCTGGTCACGCTAATAGTGCTACAGTGGCTGATGTTTTTATACGGGAAATAGTACGTCTCCATGGCATGCCGCACACGATTGTAAGTGATCGAGATAAAATTTTTGTGAGTTCGTTCTGGAAAGAGCTGTTTCGACTTCATGGCACATCGCTCAATTTGAGTAGCTCCTACCACCCACAAACGGATGGCCAAACAGAACGTTTAAATCGAACATTGGAGATGTATCTACGTGGGTTTGTTATGGACAACACACGCTTGTGGGCTAAGTATCTGCCATGGGCAGAATTTTGGTACAACACTTCGTGGCATACATCCATTAGGATGACTCCGTTCGAGGCTGTTTATGGTCGAGAGCCTCCCACTTTGATTCGTTATCTACCTTTGTCTTCCCCAACTAAAGCTGTTGATTAGGATTTACGAACAAGGGATGTTATATTGTCACAACTCAATCATCAGCTACAACGTGCACAATTGAGGATGAAACATCAAGTAGATCGGCACCGGCGGAAGAAATCGTTTGCTGAAGATGAATGGGTGTTAGTAAAATTACAACCATATAGGCAAATTTCTGTTCGTGGGCGTGGCAACCAGAAACTGGGACAGAAATATTTTGGACCATTCAAAGTATTGGCGAGAATTGGTCCGGCGGCATATAAGCTCCAACTGCCTGAAGGGTCGAAGTTGCATCCGATGTTCCATGTGTCTCTCCTTAAGGCAGCCGTGGGGTATTTTGGTGCTACCTCACAAGTGCTCATTCTTTCACCTACTGCAAACATGCCCACTGTTTTACCACATCTTGTACTTGTTCACCGCACCATCATCCGCCAAGGTGTTATTATACCTCAAATTCTGGTACAATGGCAAGACCTGCCACAGGGAGATGCAACTTAGGAGGATCTTCACAACTGCAAACAAGCCTATCCCTACTGGAACCTTGAGGACAAGGTTCCTTTTGCAGCAGGGGGTAATATAACAAACGAAGAAGGTGCGGCCCATACTAGCAACTTAGCCCAAGTACCACAAGCACCTCACATCAGCACAGATCCAGTTATGAGGTGCAGCAGCAGGCCTAAGTCCAGCCCACAGTATCTTTCAGACTATGTGGCCAAATGATGAGTAAGCAGAAGTTAGTTATATACAGTGTGAGAAGTGTGAGGCGAGGGGAGAAGAATCAAAGTTGTTATTTCTTTTGTATTTACTTTTCTTTCAAGTTCTCATGAACAAACAGCTGAATCTATCTTCAATTCATACAATTTCTGCTCAATTCGTTGCATAGCTGTTACACTATGCGTAAGTTTGTGACGGGTGACAAACTTCCACAATTTAATGAAGAAGAATCTAATATGCTAAAAGGATCATTCAATTTCTTAGGATTAAACTATTACACGGCTCGATATATATGTAGCTGATGATCCACATAGTAATGAGGGAGATTATACTAAGAGCCACAGAGTCAAAACTTTAATTTGGTAAGCTAATAGGAAACTATAATTTGTTAGCATGCCATTAATACATGTCTGAGGAATTAAATTCACTTTGATGATTTTCCTATTTTATTTGGGCAATATCACGAGACGGTATTCCCATTGGTGAAAAGGTAAGAACTTGAGTTCAATTCACCTTCTTTAGTAAGTTTTTTTTTTTGGTTAAGCCAGTAAGTATCATTAAATTAAATTCTAAAAACAAACAGTACATGAAATAAAACATCTACCAAAAATCTTGAAACTAGACTAATAATACATTCAAGGTTGGAAGTACATGCTTTAATAAGTTTTATTTTGTCTAGGTTGGAAGTACATGCTTCTCATGGACTAAATATATATATATGAAACCATCAATTTAATAGTGTTGGTATAAGATTGCTATTGCAACATGAAGAGTAATCTCAACCTTGAGAAAAGAAGTGATCTCATTATTTTATCATTCGTTTGTCCATCAAATGTTTGTCACTTTACGTTACGGCGAAGAGTTTATGAAAATTTCCCTTTTTGAATTCGACTGACAAAAACTATAAACACTTTTTCTTTTAATGTAAAAGTTGTGGTTGTTTTTTAAGGAAAGTAAATGCTACTTATACGTTCAATATTGTTTATCAAATTTTCTAACAAATCTCGTGAACTATGTTAATTGTTGATTTACACGCATCGATACCCATGAATATCATATAAAGGGTTCAATGCACATATATACTTTCCCTGGATTTGAATCATCTCCATTTACGTTCCTCCATTGATTTACTCATTTACTTATATTTAGATTCTATCTGAGTTAATAGATATCTATATCAGAATTTAGATTTATCTTATGATTTCACACCTTTAATTATTTTCCAAAATTTGACGGTTTTGAAAAATCCTAGAATTGTTTAAAATAAAACAAAATTCCTAAAATGTTACTAAATACAATAATTTTGGTGTTAAATTTGATAAAAATTAGAGGCAAATGGTGAAGAGGATGAAGCTCCTCTTTCTCTTCTCGCTCATAACTCTCCGACATCTCAATTCTGTTTGGGCTACTTACAAATATGAGATTAATTTAGACTAATTAATATACTCAATCGTGGATGTTTCTTAGCTTAACTCTAAGATTTATCAGGTATTAACTCTATTCTAGCGGGTGGTTTATTTACACAATTCACGTTGATGTAAGCTAAAGTAAGAAAATCACGTAATATGATTTAATAAAGAATGAAATAATATAAATGGGTGCTTCTCTTGATTTTATTATGGGTTTCTAACTTGCAATCATTTTTAGTGAAAAATTACTCTTTAACGAAAATGAAAAAGCAAAATCAACATAGATATCTTGAAAAAAAAATTGAAAATATTCCTCGACTAATAAGATTTGATGTTAAGCCATTCAAACTATTATTTGGTTATATTAATTTTCACATATGATTTTATTTTTTCTATTTTATCTTTTTAAATTTGATATGTATTTTTTCTATTCAATCCATTGTAGGCTGCTTGTGATTGGTTTTACGTGTATCCTAGGGGGATCTTGGATCTATTGATCTACACAAAGATACAATATAACAATCCAATTATTTACATCACGGAAAATGGTAATGACTAGATTAAATCGTGGATCAAAGAATTTGGTATTTCTTGTTAGTGAGAATGTTGGAAAGAAGTCTAAATAGAGTTTTATAGGACTAAAGTTATCATAATTATTTGTAGGTTGTGACCAGCTAGACGATGGCTCTTTAGCACTCTGAAAAGTACTCCATGACCATAAAAGGTTATCTTTCCATTATGATCACCTCTTGTACCTTAAGAAAGCTATACGGTATGTGATTCATAGTATACTCTGAATAGTTTAATATTGGAACTAAAGAAAGCAAATTAATTATGGAACCATATTATTGTTAAATCAAATATAGAAGAAAATTAAAATATTGTTGCTACCTTTGTCCAAGTTAAATAATCACTTTGACCTTTTTTTGGTTTAAAAAGAATGTTTAAAGTAACATTTCACATATATTTACTAGTATTCTAATTTTTTTTCCCATATGATAGAATTTTCAATGATTATTATTATTGTTCTACTAATCTCATTAGAATTGAATGAATGAATTCATAAATGTGATCTATATAATCATTGTTTTCGTTGAGAAAAGCATAAGTGGATATTAAGAGAGGGAAATGAAATATACATCACCTGCAAAGTTTGTCACATTTTACATGGACTTATATGGCCAAAAGAAAGTTTATTTAGGGAATCAAAAGGAAAATAAACTAGAATGAACATAGTTGTATTTGCCTTAAGAAAAGACTTATTAAATTTTTACGGAATTTTGTGATAGGTGTATTCAAATGGCCAAAAAAATTATTCTAATAGAGGATGTAAGACCAATGTATTCTTAAACCAACTTATTTTTTTTTTTGGAATGTTAATGCATGGAAATCCAACCACTACAGTACTAATGTTTCCTATTTCTTGATTGCTTGACAAATCTTGTAGGTGTGGTGTGCACGTTAAAGGATATGTCTTATGAGTACTTTGGACAATTTTGAATCGAGTTCTGGTTTCCAAATTCGTTTTGGAATCACATACGTGGACTACAAGAATGGTTCAAAAAGATATTCAAAAGTTTCTGCCAAGTGGTTCAAATTTCTCCTTCAAAAATAAAATAATATTTTAACTCAGCATAAACTATATATCAAGATTGGATCCTTTAGACTGTAAGGTCTCAAGTTCAATATGGAAATCAACAAAATGGGTTATTATCAAAATTTGTGTTCGTTTTATCTCCCAATATACATTAGTTCTTGTGTACGTATTAGTGGTAGTATGTCCAACCGATTATATGTTCATGTCAATACTCAACTCATGTTTGGAAACATTATAATTATATGTACTCTGATTTCTCATTATGAGGAGAGCCAAATTTATGTGATATATTAATAGATCTAACAACCATTTATAAATTTAAAAGAGATTATGATGGTTACAAGAAAGAAATACAATATTTTGGATAGCACCGCCTCCCAAGTGAGGTCCAAGAGAGCTACACTTCCTGGTGACAGGATCTATGGTTGAAGTCTTCCTGCTACCTCTTTTTTTTCTTGGTAGCTAGGTAGCAACCATAGTTGAAGTCTTGATGTTAGAATCAATGCCTTGCTACTTAAACTTTGTATTGTGTGCACGAAAATGCCCTTTCTAACCATTATAAACCACAACCAAAGCATCTTGACATGAAGATCAAATTCAGCCAAAGCTTGAGGAGCAAATCGAAGGAATTATTTTGTTTTTAATTATTTCTCTATTCCAGAAATATTAATGAGCTCTAGAAATTAATATCCCTCAATACCCATCAATTAATGTTTGGTTATATTTTTATATTGAGAAATTGTAGGCAGCTTTTTCGTTTAATGTACTGTTTCATATTTCCAAATTATAGACTTCTATATGTATATATAGTGAGACCAGCAAGACCGAAAAAATAGTGAGACCAACATGCTGTAACTTTGCTTCTCCAAATGAAAATTAATGTTTGAAGTGTCATAAACTGCAATGACAAACACGCAATCGACTCTCTGTACCAATGGTCCAATACCATAAATAAATGGTCCATTATATATTATTGATCTGCGTGGCTTCAAGACTTTCGTCCATATTCATAAAAATGATCAAGTTGATTATTTAATATTACATCATGGTGTAACGTTGAATTAGAACATATTTAGAATATTCATTCATTTTGTCCCATATAAAATTGGCAAAACAGTAAAATTTAATGGTTCGTAACACATCTCATCTAAAAAATTTAAAAATTGATAGAGTAAAAGATTCAAATCCACTCAAGGACACATCTAATAAAATGAATGAAGGCTTCAAAACTTTCATATTCAAAAAATAATAATTCAGCTAGAGGGCCATTGCATTCCTCCTAAAAAATTATGTTATGGACTTTTACGAGATTATAATAGCACCTCATGCTAAGGCAACTAAAATTTTTTGCACTTCTAGAGTGGGTAGGTGTACATGTTTCACATTTTTTTTTTGCTTTTGTTTTTGTGGAATATTCACGTTTTGAATAGGACAAATTAATAATGGTCCACGTACTTACTCAAATTTCCAATCAATTGATAAAACGATGGGCCATTAAATTATTAATGGGAAAATTTTATAAACTAGGGAGTGGGGACCAGGGAAGAAGTAGATTTAGACACGTGGTAATGGGACCCGCATGCATTAATAGTGTAATAATTGAGATGAAGACAAAAAAACATGAGTAATTGTTATTTATATCCATGCACATATGGTAATGGGACCAGGATGTATTTAATGGACTTTGATATGTTTATCGAGTCGTTCTTCAAAACGCTCAAAAAAATTATGGCAGTTGGTCCCTACATTTTTTTTATTTCATATTTGGTCCTTATATACTATTGATATTATATCATTAATCCAAATGTTATTTTAAGTAAAATATGACATAGACCAAAATACCCATTTGCGGATTCCTAAGCTTGCAGATGTCCTTTCACTGCACCTATTCTTTGCAGACCTATTCTCTGCAGACGTCTCTTTACCTTACCTCCTCACCATGGTGATTCAATCTCTTATTTCTCTCTCACAGTATTCTCTCTCAACCCTTAATCTCTCTTTGAATCATTTTTATATCTTTTCTCTCTCTCCCTGTTATGCAAGTATCATCTCATCTCACTCCATTGCTTATCGTTGGAGAAGAAAACATGGACGGTTCAAGTGTTAGTCAGCCCATCGGAGTTAATCTCTTCACCTTTCGTTGACCTAATCGTCTCATCAGACATGTGAGTTATATCTGTTATATTTTTCTATGTTTTTTAGTTTTTACTGGTGTTTGAGTTTTTACCCATTTAAAAAACTATTCTTTTATATGAGTTTTAGGTTTTTGGTCACCTACTGTTGACCTAACCATCCCACGAGATATTTGAATGTACTCTTTGTTTATCCTTTCTTTTTTTTTATCAACTTTGAAGGCGGTGGTCGCAAAATTACCTTGATGTTTCTATAAATTTTCAAGTGTAAAATTTATTTGCTGAACAACTTGAGATGATCGTGCTTACAAACATGTGTTTCTACTCCTAACCCAGCTCTTACCCATTTGCATTTGGCTATAATTGTTGCATATATCAGCGATAATCCCCTTTGTGAAATTAGAAGATCATCACCATTATTATTTAGAAAAGATGGTGGCAAGGTGTAAGAAGACAGCCATTTATGTATATCACAAATTTCTTTTCTTTTTTACAATGGATTAGTGAATACATTTTTTTTTGCTAATTGGATTAGTGAATACTTGAAGATATGTAAACTTTTATATTACCTAAAAGGAATAGCAAAGGAATTACACAACCAGGCCTTTTACTGAACTGAGCTTTTCTTAACTATCAATCCCAAACAGTCATTCCCTTATAATAAAAAAAACTATGCTCAATTTTATTTAATTTTTTAAGGGAACGGATATGAGTTCAAAGTGGTGGAGTATATATTAGTGCATGCTGCAGTTTTGAAGAGGTTATCAATCAATCTTGTAGGAGGGGACTCAGAAAGTAAGGTGAATTTTCGCTAGAAATTGTTAGAGCCAAGGAGCTCAACATGTGAAGTTTATTTATTGGGTGACCTTCTTTCAAGCTTTTAGTTTCTTCTATTCATGTATTTTTATTTAGAGTCATTGATATTAGTAGTATACTTTTTTGGTTGGATGACTCAAGATGGTTAAGTAAAGGGAATTGGGTATAACAAGAATTAAATACCTTGAGCAAGATTGAGGTTGAGACCATTTGTAATGTACTGTAGGTCATGTAGAATCAGCTAACAACATGATGTTTAGGATTCAGACATTAGCAAATATTTTTTTTTGGTTTCATGAATTTTTGTTTTTTGTTTTAATTCCTATTATGTGTTATATTAGCTAAGCATGATTTATTTGGAATGAGAGATGAAAATGTGGAAATGGGGTGGTGGTGGAATGTGTGCATTTATTTGTTATCCTGACAAAATATTCATAATTAATTTATTTTTGTGGCCGATTGTTTGTGTGGCCAGTTTCCAACTGTTGTTTCATCGGCCTCTAGCTATTGATCTCCTCATAAAATATGTAAGTTTAAGATATCCTAGTTTTTGATCAGTTAATTGTTATTATTTTATTTTAAACTCTTTATTTCTTTAATTACTATCATTTTTATTTGATTTGATTAGATCAGATTATATAGTTGAATTGATAGACCACTAGTTTTTGGATTTAATATTGTTTTTGGAATTTTGTCCCCTTGTGATAGATCACTTATGCAAGTTATTCCCGATTTCCTTTCTTTTATGATTTTCCAGGGTTGGGGAAAGTAGAACCGTTTATTTTCCTGTGTTTTTTTAGGAGTTTTAAAGCTTTTGGAGTTTTACTTCAAATTGGATTAACCTTCTTATCTCATTGGGGGAAACATGTTAGTAATTTTTTTTTCAAATTTTTTTATTAACCGTCTTCATTATGTTGAGATTTACCAACTTTTCAAAAAAATGATTGAGTCAGACAAGACGCATAGAGGCATATATAAGATATAATGTTATGTTTCCTTTCTTTCTTGTTTTTATTTGTAGGGTTAAAGGGAGCACTAAAAGGAAGAGAGCAACGACATCTTCCTCATCCGTCACATTGAAAAGGCCTACCTCAGCCTATGCCTTCTTCATGTAAGTTTTGGTATCTGTTATGGTTTCATATTCTAATGGATGTATGGTAAGTTTTACAATGTTTTACTGATAGCTATTAACCTTATGTTGAATTGCAGGAAGTCTGAGATTGAAAAGTTTAGGCATGATAATCATGACATAAAAGTTAGTAAATCTGTTAGGGAGAATATGGACCAACAATGGAGAGGTTTGTCTGATTCAGAGAAGTCGTCTTCGATAAGAAGTTTGACAAAAGCAAAAAAGAATATGAATGAAAAAAGAAGAAGTTGGAGCTTGTAAATGGCAAGACGTTAAGTATTGTATACAAGTTTTGATAATTCTTTTTTTTCCTATTTGATTTTTTTTAAAAATTACACTGCTACTCACATATTTTCTTTTATTGCAGAAGAGCATCCAAACACGTCTTTCACTTTCAAAGATTGTGTCTTTAAACGAAAAGTTGACACCGCAACAGAAAGAAGTTGTTAACTCAATTGGGCTTGGAGGGCTGTTGCACCTTAAATGTTCGTTACTTAAGCATCAATTATGCCAATGGATAATTGATCAGTTTGATCCTTTGTCTAGTACTTTGGAAATCCACGGCAAAAAGATAGAAGTTACCGCTGACGGAGTCGAGCAAATTTTGGGCTTGGCAAATAGAGGAATACCCGTACCAACTGAGGGTAGTAAAGATGAGATTGTGGAGGTTGAGGGATTATTTGATCTCTAGGACACGGGCATATCATTGAAGAATCTGACTGATAAAGTAGCTAATTTGGATAGTCGTGGGCCAGAATTCAAGGCCCTGTATGTGATTTATGTTATAGGCTATTTATTGTATCCGATGACAGAACATGGTGTGAAAAAAGACATGTTGCATGTAGTTAAGAAAATTGATGATTTAGGTAGGTATAATTGGGCACAGTTTGTTTTAGATGCGTTAGCCAAAGGTGTGAATAATTATAGGGCACTCAACCGGACATATGTTAGTGGTTGTGTTTTTTTTCTCATGGTAAGTATGTGTGTTTATTTGTTTAAGTTTATTTAGTAATCGTTGGCTTCATTTATAAATTAACATGTGTTTTTGTTTTTGCAGATATTATTTTTTGAACGTGTGAACCCGAGTGGGCAATTGGATTCTACTCATTCGATGAAGCCTTGCATTCAGTTCTGGACTAACCAGGAGGTCAGCCAAAGATTAGGAAAGTATAAGGCAAAGTGTGGCTACTTTGAACCCACAACATATGTCGTTCTAAATCGTATGTCTCGAGAGAATGAGGGGCAAGAAGATAGAAGCCATAGGATGAATGTGATCGAGGGGGATATAAGTTATATTAGAAGTGATGTGAGTGAGAACAAAACAAATGTAAAAAAAATGAAGAAGAAAATGAAAAAGATGAATAGTAGGGTAAAGGAGATGAGTGAAGAAGTTAAGAAATCCAATAGTGTTATTCTTGAGTTGCTAAATTTGTTTTAACAGCTTATTAAGGAATTGAAGTTGCCTTTGAGTGGCAATGTTGGGGAGAAGGATGAAAGTGGAGATGCAGATAAACATGAAAACAATGAAAATGATGAAGAAAAAGATGAAGTTGGAGATAAAGATAAAGAAAAGGAAATTTATGAAGGGGCTGCTCCGGAAGTAGGTAATAATGAGGATTGTGCATCAGGGGCTATTTATGAAGTAGGAAATATTAAGGAGTTAGGGGTTGCTAAGCCTAATGCAATTGATGTTTGCAAGAAATTAGTGGTGGTAGTGAATTATAGCACCAACAATGAGAAACAGAAAGACCTTGCAACACCTCTTTATATTGATTTGAGCACTCAGCCCAATACAACATGCCCGACATCGATGAATTTTCAAATTCCTATCGAGATGGCAGCCAACTTTATGAAAGATAACGAAAGCCTACTGATTACCTATTTTCAAGCTCAAGAAATCAAGAGTGAGTTTCTTTGTTACAATTTGGTTTTTCTTTTAGAATCGTGCTAAGACATGTGATTTTTGTTTATGTTGTGTAGTGAGATTGTGGTTAATGTACACAGTAATTATGTGACAAGGCATCATATGCGCGAACTATTGCCCAATAGATTTATTTCCTCATGTGTAAGTGTTCTTTTGACATTGTTGTGTAGGTTTTACATGTTTAATTTTAGATGTGATGACTAACAATTTTTAGGCTTGCAATGGCAGATCATTGACACCTATGTGGTTGTAATTTCTAAGGATTCGAGAAGACATAACCCTTCAATGCCCTGATGGTTTATGCCAACATCTTTTTTCTGTAAATTCCCTTTAGGTAATAGTTGTGTATACACTAAAATAAAATTTAATTGTTTGACCATGCTTGTGCTTTCTAGTACAGCAATACATCCTTTGCCCAAATCCTATTAAGTTAGAAAACTACATACATTGCTATTGAGGAGATAAGCAATTCACAGGTTACCTCAAAGAATGCCAGCAGGTATTATTCTACTTGTAGTCTTCTTTCTTCATGTGTTTTAATTAACAAGCTAATTTAAATTTTTTGTTTGAAAATGTCTTGCAGATATTCATTCCTATTAATTATAGAATAAAACATTGGTATCTATGCATTGTTGATTTTAATGCAACAGAGGTTTGGATATGTGATAACAATCCTGTCGCAAAAGACAAGAGTCCTATCAAGGATCAAGTAGTAGCGGTGGTAAGTTTTCAAGAAGTTAATGCTGGACATTTTATTTTTTTCTGCTTCTTATATTAGACTATTATCATAATTTTGTTACGTTTGTTGTTCTGGTCCAGGTTAAGTACCTGGACAAATTGTTAAAGAAAGCTCACAAGGATGTGTATTGTAATTTACGATCAGTTTGTACATTTGAAATTACTTATCCATCGAGGGTTCCTAACCAAGGTAGTTCCCTTGATTGTGGGCTCTTCATATGCATGATGATGTCAACCCCAGGGAACATGTAATTGGAAAATCATTACGATTCTGCCAAGACCCAAAGAGAGTTTTCTTATCAACTGTGGCGTCATTGGGCGAATTTGAGCAATCCTAGTCCTAACAAGTTTGTGTGAGTTGGTTTTGTTGATTGTAGTCTTAATTGGATCTATTGATATGGTCTGTAATATTGGATATAATTGGTCAAACTTGAGAACTTTTTTTGCATTTTTTTGGTATTGGTTCTTGGGTTTTGGCTTACATTACTATTTTTAGTCCTAAATGGTTTGTGTAAATTGGGTTTAACACATGTGATTGGGCATATACTTTTGATGAGTTTATGTCATACGATTTGGCTTGAATGTTGCAGGTGTATAAGTCTTACGTAAATCTTGTAACATATTCTTCTTGTATTGTGCACTATAAATCAATGAATGAGAACAGAAGTTTGCATCGGCCAAAATATTCTCACAACAGGATCAGTTTAATGTTAGTATAAATCATATCCAACAAAATATCCATTTCATAAGTTAATACCTTTGAAGACCTGTTTTTCAAATTTTATCTGTTTTGGGATTCAAGAAATCGAATGCAGTCTACGAAATATGGCATTGTGATGTAAAAAGATGCTTAAGTATCAAAAAGAACTTGTGTAATTATGATGTAAAGATTTTAGGAATATGATGACTAAGCTATATAACACTTAAGTACACAAAATGTAGAAGTTTCATAGATCTTTCACTTGTTTGCAGTATATGGGTGACACCACCTGAATCTCCCACAAGCGGGACATTTGTAGAAAAATTGTTTGCATATGAAGAGCCCACAATCAAGAACTTGTTTACAAATTTAACACACAACAAAAAATTTCTCTGAAATATTGAAAAACATAACTGAAATATAGTGAAATATATTCAAACTACAGAAAAAGAATACTTCAATTACATCAAATATTATAAACCCATGAAGGTGTAAATATAACATACCAAAAAAAATTTCACTGAAATCTATAAAACATAGTTGAAATATTTAAGAATAAAAGAGTTCTCATGCATGAAAGGGTAAACCGTTGAAGAAATATAATGGCAAAAGCAAAAATGAAATCTACCACTAAAAGTTTATCCGAAATCTGTAAAACATAGCTAAAATATAGTTAAATATGTATGAACAACAAAAAATAACACCTCAAATGCATCAAATATAGTAAACCATAAAGGTGTAAACATAATATACGTCAAATACATCAAAATAGTACGAAAATTTAAGAATCGGAAAGTTCTCATGCATGAAGGTGTAAACCCATGAAGAAATATAATGGCAAAAGCAAAAAATGAAATATACCACAAAATTTTTTACCAAAATACTAGAAAACATAGCTGAAATATAGTGAAGGGCAAAAGCAAAAACGAAAAACCCTTGCTTAAAATATATAATATGTACTTAGTAAATAACAACATTTACCTTGCTTAGATTGTCTCTTTAATTGTGAAAATAAAAATACAAATATTTAAAAAGGCTGTGGTTTAGAAGTATTTATAGATGGGTTTTGAGTTAAAGGAGGGAACATGAAAAATTTGGAGGGAACCTGAAAAATTTGAAATAAGAGAATCTCGAAATATTGGGGGGAAATTGAAATTTCAGAACACATATAAAATTTGTACCATTTATAGTAAATTATCTGCATAGATTTGTAAATTATATATCATACCACATAAATTAGTACACCTAAAAATAAAAATGGTTATTTGTAACGTGATAGGATGAACTCGAAGACCCGTTATCATTTTGGGAGCCGAAAATTTGGCCAATTCTGCTAGTTCCAATGAATCCATATCCCATACCACTAACAGTATTACCATTGCCCACACCACTGCCACTAACATTTCCATATGCAATGCCTCAAAAGGAAAAATTTTGGTTCGTTTGGCTATAATTATTTGAGCCATTAAAAGGGTTAGGTGTATCATACGTTCAAGGATTGCGTTGTTTTTTACATGTGTTGGCTTGGTGTCCGATTCCCCTGCAGTGTTTTAACAATAATTAGTAAAACTCATAAATATATATATTTTTTTGGGTGCAATATGCCTTAAAATAATTTAATTGATGAATTATGTACCGGCATTTCGAACAATGTCTCGGTGCTTGTTTGATCTGGGACTTCATCCTTCCTTTAGGCGGTACAATTTGGGGATTTTCCACGTCAAATTGGAAAGATTATGACAAATCAGGTTTGGTATTATTTTCGTTCAACTCCATCATCCACAATTCCTTGGCACAAGCAGTTAGTTTTAAAACACCTTCATTTACCTCTTTATAACCTTGTTTCGTTTTTTTTCCATAAAAATTCATTTGAGTCGACTTCAATGTAAGGTCACCGTGGCATGCAATCTCAACTTCGTTGGTGGAAGAAGTTTTCAAACCTTTTTCGCGAAGGTCTTTACTTACCTCCGCGGACCAACGTTTATTGATGCAAGTTGATGGGATCTCACCTAGGCCTTCGCATTTCATCACGTATATCAAGTGCTTGCACGGTATCCCAATAGACTCAAACATCAAACAATCACATGTGATGTCCAAAGTCGCTGGGTTAAAGGTCACAAAACGTAACAAACCTTCTCTCGAACTATCAACAACAAGATAAGTCCGACCACCTAAATCATCGTCACTTGTTTCAACGTTCCACAATAAAGCTTGCATCTTAATTTGTGCCACAACATTGAAGAACACTGCTTGGGTAAAAATATTGGCAGCATGTCTCTCAAGTTCTTGCAACTCAGTTGTCAACACGGCCGACGTGTGTTTTGTCTTCACCTTCTCGTTCACAACCTTGACTCTAATACATTCTAACCCTCTGTGGTAGTCTCTGACAAAGTCTATCAACCTTCTGTTGCTTCCCAAGTATCTATTGAGGAATGCATTCATCCCCTCACAACGTTGGGTACTTTGTACCCACCCAAAAAAATGGCCCCGAAAGAATGGCTCGACCCACATATGCCTTGTATGATACATTTGGGATATCCAGTTATGATTTTCAAGACCATGGTGGGCAACCATATTCCTCCAAGCGTTCTCAAATTCAGTTATTGAACAATTTGCTTTAATGAAATAATCAAAAACACCACTAAATCTATGTATCTTCACATTCTTTTTACAATTTTGTTCAAGGTGCCACATGCACAACCTATGGCGAGCTCGATGGCACAAACTATTCATACTGGAAGGCACGGATGAAAGCTTTCATTAAAGCTATTGATGAAGCTACTTGGAGAGTTGTGTTACGTGGATGGGAATACCCTACTGCCACAACTGCTGAAGGCACTGTTGAGAAAAAAATCTGAATTGCAATGGACCAAAGCTGAAGACTTGGCAGCCACCAACAATTCAAAGGCGTTGAATGCTATTTTTAATGCCGTGGATCTGAATCAATTCAAGCTTATTTCATCTTGTGAAATAACGAAAGAAGCTTGGGAAATCTTACAAACGGCATATGAAGGTACTGCTGCAGTGAAAGTTTCAAATTACAAATTCTTGCAACAAGGTTTGAAGAGTTGCGGATGCACGAGAAGAAAACCATTGCTGAATTTAATGCTAAGTTTTGTGACATAGCAAACGAAGCTTTTGCATTAGGAGAAAAGTACTCGGATTCAAAGTTGGTAAGAAAAACATTGAGATCACTTCCGAATAGATTTGCTATTAAGGTTGCAGCAATCGAAGAAGCAAAGGATGTGGATACCATGAAACTTGATGAACTTATGGGGTCTCTACAGACCTTTGAGATGAAATTCAAACATAAAAGAAAAGAAAATGGTATTGCACGACAAGCAGAAATTCAAAAGTAAGAGGATGAAGATCCTTCTGATGATGATGAATTGTCAGAATCTCTGACCCTTCTGACAAAGAATTTCAAAAAGATGTTTAAAAAATAGAAGAATCAAACTAAAGGTCCGAGATTCACAAGCTTTGGCAAAAATCCTCATGCTGCAGCAAATACTGAAAATTCCAAGAAGCAGAATGAAAAAATGTATGATGGAAAGAAATAGAATAAAGGAATTCAATGTCGGGAATGTGGAGGATTTGATCACATTCAATCTGAGTGTGCCAATACGTTAAAAAGGAATAAGAAAACCATGAATGCCTCATGGAGTGATGTAGAATCAGAAAGTAGCAGTGATGAAGAGCACATGAGCAACTATGTTGCATTCTGTGCTACAGCAGCGCAATCAGATACTGTGACAAATGCTGAGACAGATGCTATGACAGATGCTGAGACAAATGTTGTGACAGATGCTATGACAGATGCTGTAACAGATGCTAAGACACAAACTGAACCAGCTCCAGCAGAATTTACAACAACATCAGTAGCAAAATTGGTTATGTCAGATGGTGAAACTGATTCCAAATTGGACAGTGAAGAAGAAGAAGATAAATTCATAAGGACCTACAAAACGATGTACCAAAAATGGTTGATCATGTATAGGGTGAATCAAGATCAACTAACCAAAATTGCTGAACTTGAAAATGAAAAGACTGAGTTGCAGCAAAAAGCTGACATGCTGCAGCAAGAACTGTCACAAATTCAGCGAGGCTTCAAGATGATGAACTCAGGTACAGAAAAGCTTGATTACATGCTATCCATTCAAAAGTCTTGCAGGGATCATACTGGATTAGGATATCAAGGAGAAGCATCAACAAGTCAAACTGTGTTTGTCAAAGAAGCTGAAAAACCAAAGGTAGAACAATCTATTACAACAAAATAGAATGACAAGACTACTGATGTCACAACTGATGTTGCAACAAAAGCTGCAGCAGAGAGTAAAATTTCAGAATTTAAGAAAAAAAGTTCATTCCAGTTTGTCATTTTTGTCACACTCTTGGACACATCAGACCACGATACTACAGGTACATTGACATGCTGAAAAGAGGTAAGTTTGCTAAACTTTTTGTTCATGATGATTTTAGGAGGCCATCACACATGAAAGCAAATTTGTCGCAACAAAAAGTGAAACAAATATGGATAAGAAAATCAGTTTTACCTTGTCCAGTAGAGCATAAAAAGGTTGTTTCAAACTATGTTGCAACAGAAAATCAACTAGCAAATATCTTTACTAAGACACAAGACTCTGTAAGGTTTAAGACCTTGAGAAAAGCCTTAGGCATTTGTTCTCTATAAGATTTAATGGTTTGTGTGTATGTACATTGGTTAATCACTAGAGCATTGAAAGTTATATGTATAAATCAGCTAGTGATTTCATTTGTGGAACCATATTATCAATGCACTTCATGTACATGTCATTTTGATGGATTTTAAATTGAAGTCTCAACACAAAAATATTTTGAACTTACTTGACGACTGGGGATCTAACAAAGAGAAGTCTCTTTGAGATTCATTCATGAATTCTATTCACCTTGTCAAAAGAAAAAATCATATACAGGATATTGCAACAAAAGTTGGAATGGAAAGGGTTACCTAAGACCACAAAGAATGGTTTTAGAATGAAAGCCGATATACCAAGAAGAAAGAAAAAAAAAACTTGAAACTCTTGTTTGAAGTATGGTTATATTTTAAATCCTGCAGGGGTGATTAGAGGACCGGGTATGTTGGAACAAGTATTGCTTTTAATCTAACCTACTGTGATGGATGTTGAGAACCGTCTAGATTGACTTGAACATGAAACACATACACATATGGTCCATCCTTGAAATTATTATTTGATTTATGCATGTGATCAGTAGAAGCTTGAGTGGTGACTCAGAGTTCATACTCATGATAATATGTTTCTTTTTAAATTCTAATTTTTTTAAAGGGTCAAAAAAATCTTGAGGGTTGAATGTCAAAATGTGGAATTTGTTTAGTTGACGAATGTTGCAACATAATCTCATATACCAAGTTTTTGACACTAAGTCTGGTCATAATTTGCCACAAATTTTTTCTATATGTCAGTTATGTTTTTGTTGCATTAAAGATGAAGAACTAATGGTTTTGTCGCAGCAAAGCTTTTCTTTCTAATGAACGGTGCTGTAGCAAGAGCTAGAGCAGTTACCACTTTATGCTGATGTTTCATATCTAAAATTTTAAGCGGACAAATCAGTGGCCCGTTCAATTGCTTTAAGTTTTGCTTACCAGTTTTATTTCACATCATGCAGGTACTCAGGGGGAGCGAACTACAGTTCCGATTTCTATTGCAACAGGAGTTGATGCTCAAGGGAAGCATGGTGCTGCAGCACCTGGTGGCTCAGTTCAAGTGCTGCTGTGAGAAAATTGTTACAATAGTTCCAAGTTGCGCTGCAGCAGATAGTACCACCAGATGACTAACCCCTTGCCTTTGTTTGTCAAAAATGAGGACATAAATGAGATGTTCTTATGCTCTGATTATTTTTTTGATTACTCTTATTCTAAACTTCTTATTCTTGCTCTGATACAGGTTGTTTCTTTTGGTTGTTTTAATCTCTACTCTGATATATTTTGTGTTATGTTTTCCTTGGCTCTGTCTGATACATAGTTACATTGATTATACCTTGTCTTTATCTCTAATGTGTTATTACTTTGATATTCAGTTTTGCCAAAACAAAGCCAAAATGGGAGCTTGTTATGCCCCTTGTTGCACCCCTTGCTGCAACAAAAGCTGTAAAATTAATTGGCTTGTGTTTTGCCAAAATTATGATTTGACTGAATTTAATTATGGTATGTGCATATCTGTTGGGAAAACTTTGATTGGCAGGTTTACCATATTTATAAGAGAATTGAAAAGTCAAATTGGCATTTACTTAAAAGCGATTGAAATTTTCTTATTTCAAATAAAGAAGGTTGTCTTATTCAAGAATTGCTTGGAGACAAAGCCATTCCATAAAATCTCAAGGCCCAGGCACGGATTACCTTGTGGAGATTTAGGCAACTAATTCAGCATATATACAGGGTCTCACACGATTGAAAGGAGTGGAGAAAGAGAGCTGAAAACGAGGATTTATTTGAATATTTTTGAGCTATTAGGTTTTGCTACAACAGATTGACGATGTGCTGCAACAGAAGTCAGTAATAGAGGAAATCCGATAATCCATGTGTTGCTGCAACAGACTGTGAAACAGACAGCTTATTTATGCTTCCGCTATGTATATTGTTTTAATCTTTTGAATATGAAGAGTTTTTATTTATTGTTTAGTTCATTCTTTGGGAGAAGAAGGTGTAGTTCTCGGGAGAGAACGTTGCAAGTCAAGGAGAGCTCGCTAAACCTAAGTTTATTAAGGAGTTCGTCATCAAAGCGTCAAAAGTCAAGAGGGAGTCTTTACTTATGTAACTCCATTGATGTTATAATTTATGATTTATTAATGAAACATGTTTGTTGGACCAGGGGAGGTCCCGTGGACGTAGATCGCACAGTTGAACCATGTTAAATCTCGGTGTCTTTACTTTCTGCATGCGTTTATTTATTTTGTTTTAACTTCTGTTACAACAAGATACTAACCAGAAACTATCATATTCTTTTTTTAATTTAGGAGAGTA
Source organism: Ehretia macrophylla (assembly GCA_037974665.1). Lineage (NCBI taxonomy): Eukaryota > Viridiplantae > Streptophyta > Magnoliopsida > Boraginales > Ehretiaceae > Ehretia > Ehretia macrophylla. Next base: position 56,798,958 of record CM075769.1, read on the forward strand.
GGACTCAAGCTTTCAACCTTTCGAATACATAACGAGTTATATACTATTGGATCAAAACCCGAGTGACATACGCTTTACTAGCTATATTCAAAGCTTAATTTGTTATTGATTTTATAAAAATGTTAAGTTCATGTTATGCAAAAAATGAATGTTGAATTAAAAACTTACGACATTTGAGAACTTAGAAAGCCACCATACACATCTTCTAGTATTTGGGGATGATCAAAGTGCCATATTGTCACAAAAGGTTCGATATGTGTTCATGTATAATACCATGTATATCTTAAGTTAAAAATAACCTTTTAATCACACATAATAACATAAAGAATTTAAAATTAAATATATACCATGAGCAACGAGCTCCTCTAAAAAGTTGTTGTAAAAGCTAATTCCTTCCTCATTTGGATCCCTTCCATCTGACAAGTTACAAAGAGCTCAATATAATTGATCTTGTCTCTAAAGTTGTACAAGGCTATGTGACATTAAAAACTAATTATGTAACTTTTATAACATTGTGGACTAAATTAAAAACGAAGCAATATGGAAGACTACTAATGAATTTGCCCAACCAAAAACATAGCATAGCCTTTGCACTTACCTATTCTAATCTACTGTATAAGTTTTGCATTGCACTATCTAATCTAGACCGACTCTATATAAAACCATTTAATTGCTATATTACTTACTTGGCATGACTCTGGACCAGGAGATTGAAAATCTGTATGCATCAAGCCCTATTTCCTTCATGATCTCTACATCTTCCTATAACAATTTTAAAATTCATATTGTAGAATATCATATTGTTAAAATTAACTCAATTTCAAAGTGATTGTTTAGTTTTCATTCCTGCACCTCTAGTTTCAAATTGTGAGAGAGAAAAATTGTAAAAACCAAGAGAGGTGATTAATGCTTCTTATTATCGAAAAAAAGAGAGAGAAAAAAAGAAAAAAGAAAAAAAAAGAACAGGAAACGAAGAGGGAATGCTTGATACCTTATAACGGTAATAGTGGCCAACTGCATTTTCATGATAAGGAGCATATAAGTCTGCACGATTTCATAATATATTAGTATTCCCTTCAAGAATCAGTTAGTATATATAAATTTTACATTCTCCTTTTTCAATTAAAAAAAAAACTAAATTACATATACATGCGTTGACATGTTTGGACTTTGTCTTGAATGTCTACATTGTTTGAATCAATTGACTAGCAAGGTAATATTCGTACGTACATTTTTCTTTCATTCTTATGCGAACAATTTCTTTGCTAATATTTGATTCTCTTAATTAAAGTACCTCCTTAATTTCTGCACAAAAAAAAAACAATAATAAAGGACGATCTCCTTGATATTTAATTTCCTGCCAAAAAATAAAGTAGGAAATATCCAATCGAAGTTGCTTAATGGGTTATATCCAACTTGTCTTGTCCATCCAATAAAGAAAATTATTTATAATATCCTCGACCAACTTATCTTATCCAATGAAGAATATTATGATTTATGTCCATATTTCAAAATTGCATTTATTGGTATCATGGAGTCAATCTTTTTCGAAAATTTTGTGCATTCGACTGTACTTTTATCACCTTTATTACCGTCCAAAGTGTTTAGATATATACAAGTGAAGTCAACTTAAGAAAGAAATTCCTACTGTTTTCTACAGAGAACTCATCCCAGTTACTGGGACCTCTATTTCCCTCCCGTAAACCACCTTTAACCTGAAAGCAAAAAGTTCGATAAGACATCAAATACATTATATACATTAAGGTTAATTAGTAGAGAAATAGAACACACACGTTAAAGAAACAAATGCATGGGAGTGTAATAAATCTGGAAGGCAGATGTTACTGAACCAAATATGAAACCTTAATTCGGGAAAATCTTTTCGGCGGAAAAAGTCTGCTGGTGATGGTGGTTTAATTGGGGTGATCATGGGGGTGTCCATAGCTGCGCAGTTAATCAGCCAAAAAAAATATGAAACTCTTTCGCTAGCTTATGAATAGAAACACGAGATGCTCTTGCTCAGCTCTGCTTATCTGGCTCCTATTTATAGGCAACGTAAGGGCTTCCTGCTTCTATTATATTATTTGTGCATTGATATTTTTTTTTTTAGACGGGACTAGTATTGTAGGTATAAGAGAATAACTACTTGAGCCATCTTTTCTACTGGTCCAAAATAGTTAACCCAAGTTATTCCTTATACATACAACACCCACTTATAAATCACTTATAAATACTATTAATATCCGATGTGGGATGTCATATACACCATGTGAAACATTAGCCAAAACAAAAACAAAAAACATCGTGTGAAATACGCCACTCTTTTGTTTTTTATTTTTTTGGTTGAATAAGTTACTCCTATTTATTTATTAATGATTCATAGCGTGTATACTCAAGAGTTGAATGAAATGATCAAATAATGACCTGATATAATCAAATACTTTGAGTTGGATTCATGGTCCCGGCCTGTATTTATTCAAGAAAAAAGAAAGTGCCTAGTGTATGATTACACTAATGTTTTTATTTTTATTGAAAGAACCACATCAGATCTACTCAAGGTTACAAATTATGTGGTGTAACACTGTACCCTAACATATGCTCTAAATCTTGGAAAATATATGTTTAAATTTGAGACGGTATTTTATAAATACGTAATTATCTTTCATTTGAGATGTGAATAAAATTCAAATTGGAGAAAAATACGACCCTTAGATTCCTTTTATCATAACTATGCTTTTATTTATTTTTGTTTCTTGGATTGGAGTTGGTTGAATGTATTTCTCAAAAAAGTAAACAACTTAATACTCTCTGTGTTTTGCTAAAAGTGCAGGATATCCCATGTGTTTTAAAATATAACTGATTATCCTCCTATATTTTATAAACGTAACTGATTACCTTCTTGTGTTTTAAAAATGTAGTTGAACACCCCATGTGTTTTGAAAATGAACCCTAAACCCTGCGTTTTTATCAGAGGTATTTAACTGCATTTTTCAAAACACATTGGGTATTCATCCATATTTTTAAAACACAAGGAGATAATCAATTATGTTTTAAAACACAAAGGGGTAATTCAGTTATTTTTATAAAATACAAAAAAATAATCAGTTACGTTTTAAAATATAAAAAAAAATCATGCACTTTTAACAAAATACAAAAAATGTTAAGTCATTTATCATTTCCCAAAATAACCTATCTACTTCACGGATATAAATAACACCATCCCAGTGTGAAACACATTAATCCTATTCATTTATTTGAATTTCCAAGTTGAAATCTACAGTAAGCGGTCCATTTTGATTTTTGTTTTTTCTTTCATCAATGGTAAGTGGTCCATTCAATGTTCAAGTGTTTCGAACTTTGTCAGATAACATTTATTAAGATTTAGGCTTGTTTGTTTGGTGGGTCAAAATCATTTTAGTCCCTGAGGTTTGTTCTAAAGACCAAATTAATTCTTCAGGTTTGTAAAAAGACCAAAGAGGTCCCTCCAATTAACTTTTGTTAGTCAAATATTAATATTCAAAGGGTTGACCGAGTTAAAAGACCATTATATCCTTAGCCAACATATATTATAAAAGAAAATTACAAGAAAAGTCTAAATCAGTCTAAAAAAAACATAATTCGGGTAGGAAAAAAAATAAAAACTAAAAAATATCAGTTTAAACATAAACAAATTAAAGTTAGTAATATATCGTTAAAAAATAAATAATCATGATTCATCCTCTTTTCTGGTCGGTACCCTCGCTGTTAATTATATCGATGATGATTGTTCATTTTTTAACAAAAGGAGAATTTAATATGATTTTATATATATACATATATATAGTTCGACTATCCTTGCAAAAGTTACTAGAAACATGTATTTCCATTTTTTCCTGCTCTTCACCTGTCTAAAAAAATTCCATCTAATTTATCATATCAGTGCGTGTCAAAGGTGACAAACTTTACAAGGTGTAGATCCTAGCATGTCCACTTTTACCTTTGTCGACTAAGATAATGATTTTCTAGAGTAATTTTTAATATTTATTTAGTCAAATTCCAATGAAATTAGTGTGAAACAATTAAATTCATGTAAAAAACAATAATTAAATTTATTCAATTTAAGATAGAGACAATAGTGTATTATTCAATTTAAGATAGAGACAATAGTGTATTATTTTATTTTATTTATTGACTATGGTTGTAAAAGACACTTACCATATAGCCAACGTACCAAAGGTGCTCATAATAAAACGATACCCTTTTATAGTTATAGAGTGCTTTCCAAAGTGATAAAGAGCTATCATCTAACTCCATAACACCGACAAATAATTGTGCAGAGAATAGTTCAATTTAATAATTATGTTTGGAAATTTTATATCATTTTGACAACTAAATAAAATTAAATATCATACTAATGAGACATTAAATAATAATAGACTAATGAATACCAGTCTCGGTGATGTAAATAACTGGAATGTTATACTTTGTCTTTGCATAGACCAGCATATCCATGATCCCTCTAGGATATACATAGAACCAGTCAGTAACAGTCTGCAATGGATCAGATAGAGAGACTAATTTGTATAGTGAAGTTAAACATATATCTCTTTCCAGAAAAAAAAGAAGGGGGTAAAAAGAAATAAGACAATCACAAGTAGAAAAGTGATGTCGCCAAATTTTAGTGGCTTAACATCCATTCTTATTAGGCAATGAATAATTTTGGATATTGTTAAGTTACCATCTCATTTAAAAGTTTAAACTGTCAACATGTTCCCGCAAGTGCAAGCGGAGTTAATTTTTAAGCTTTATATTGGACAGATTAATGTTTTTTAATGGGTGGCGATGAGTTTTGAACCTAATACCTTTTGATACCTAGACTCTAATAATATGTTAAATGACCACCTTATCTAAAAACTTAAGCCATTAGAGAGTAGTTAATTATATTATCTATTATCTTCAACAGATATTTATTTTAAGAATTCTATGTTAACCTTATATTAAATATTTGTTATTGATGTTAGTTGAGACCCTATATTTATCTCCACCTACCAGAATACTATACTTTAATTTCAATTTAAAATCATAACTTGCAATTGTTTTTGCTATTGGGTGTTAGAATATATATTTTTTTATCGAAAAATCATAAACTTTTAGAAAACCTTATAAAATTCTAGGTTATTCCACTTAATACTAATTGGTTTTAAGATGAACTCCATAATATTCTTAATTGTGAAAAAAGAATTGCATAAATGCGCCATCACTAGTGTAAGTTGATTTCCCACCAATCACTCAAAATTAATTATAATGATCTTATTTCGAACACAATAATCTAAGCAATTTTCATGATTGAGTAAAAGAGCTAGTCTAAAGGTCATACCAGTAGGTAGACCTAAAATATTAATACATTTTTCTATATGAGATTAGATATTTTAATTACGTAATGTTTAAACCAAAGTCTATGAGTAGTATTTTCTATTCGTAGTTGTTTTTTTGGGGCAAGTATGAAATTTAACAAAAAGGGTTCCAAAAGTACTTTTACTCTTAAGCAAATGATAATGTCATATGGCTTAAAAGTTGTAACAGACTAAACATCATCCAATTAATTTGTTTTCCTTCTCTGTCCCACTAATATTATTACATATATAGGAAACGGAAAAGAGTTTTTAAAAATATTATTCTATATTTCGATTACAAAGTATATAGCTTTTACACCTTTACAAAAAAATTGCCTTTAAAGGTGAACTCCAACTAGTTATTATTTTTTCACATTTTCCTCCGTACCTTCTTTCCTCTCATTTCAATAATTTCCATTTGTGTATTTCTCTCATTTGTTTAAAGTAAGACTATGTTTTTACCTAGGTTAATATATCACGCATATTAAATTCAACTTCTTCGGTGATTCCACATTTTTTGTATTAAAAACGTGACTTTATAGAATTTGAGAATTATGAACAAAGATAAAATCATTAATTAAAAAGGAAAAACATAATATGTTGCTATTGAAATTTGATGTGCAAAATAGAATATTTAAAAAGTTGTGAACTAAACAATTTTTATCTTATATAAACACTTGAGAATTACGCGAAAAAGTCAAATGGAGAAAGTACGTAGGCAAAGTAGAGGGAGAGGAGCTTAATTGAATTGAAGTATTTACCGGTTCACCAATCGGGATACCATTCCGGTGTGCTGTCCAAATAAGATATCACAGTCAAGTGAATTTTAATTGCCAATATATGATGTATTGAATTATATTGTTAATGGGATGCTAACAAATTATATTTTCCTTTCTAACTTACTATAAGTAGAAACTCGCTGATCTTTATTGTAGTCTCCACCTTGACTATATGGATCATCAGCTGCATATAAAGCTGTATAATAGTTTAATCCTGTAAAATTATATGACCCTTTCAGCATATCTGATAGATTTTTCTTGAGTAAACTCGGAAAGTCGACCACCTGTCACAAGTTTAAGCATGACTTCCAGATATTCCCCTGTTGTTATTGGCTCCAAAAACATGAACACGAAAAAAAGAATATGAAAATGTACAAGTGTAAATAGTTTATACTAGAGTGGTTTGTTTGAATATTGTAAAGGGATTGACGAAAAATGAATTGAGAAATTGATTTGTAAACGGAGGGAAAATAAGAAGGATTGTACTTAAATGAACTTCTTTAAATCAAAGTTACGTATTTAAAAAATAGATGACAACAAACATATTAAAAAAATTAAACATTGGCAACCATATTGATAGCTCACCTAGCCATGCATGCATGGTTAATTAATTAGTATAAAATTAACAAGAAATATACATTCTGAAGTTATATGCTTGAGAAAGGACAAATATTATAAAGGAAAAAGTGAAATATACTCACCATCCAAGCATGAAATCAAGAGCTCGTTGTGTGGCATCTTGATCTTTTGGAAGATCAGAATAAGGTACATACCAGTATGTCACCAGAGTAATACCAATTTGGCCCTGTTGAAAAGCCTATTCACATTGAATGTATATTTAGGTTAGTGTTTCGATTATAATTTCTTGAAAAATTATTATAAACTCTCGCAATCAACAACGCGTTCTAGTGTAACTAAAAAATTGAGTCATCTTTGAAAGTAGGCGGGAAACTACAGTTGATAATTGATCAACCTCGTAAAAAAAGAAAGAAAGATAAAAAAAGAACCTGATATTTTTCTTTGTATAACTTTACTGCTTTCGCATGAGCAAGGAGTAAATAGTGTGCCACTGTATAGGGATCTCTACTGGGATCCCCTTCAGTGACAACATTATAAGAAGATTCATCTCCCGAGATAGCGGCATGGCTTCTCTTTTTCCCTGCTAATGCTGATCTCCCTTTAGGCCGAAAAGAGTATCGGCAAAATGGGTTGAAACCTCTTCGTACAGTTGGAGGTCGCAGACGAGTGGCACGAGTGACCCGAGACATTCCAAGGGGATTATCCTCAGAAGGCATGTTGTAGTTCACATAACCACCCAACACAAACGTTATTGGCTCATTCAAAGTTATCCAGTGTTTGACCTTATTACCAAATCTTGCAAAGCAAAGGTCTGCATAGTTTTTGAAATCTTCCCTGTAAAGATGTTCAACATTGTGAATTAAAAACAATACGATTTACTAGCTATATATATATATATTCTTTTTTTGATTCAGGAGAGTAAGACTCAAGCTTGTAAACTCTCGCATATATAGCGAGTTATATACCATTGGACCAAAGCCCAAGCGACATACGCTTTACTAGCTATCTTCAAAGCTTAATTTGTTATTGACTTTATAAAAATGTTAAGTTCATCTGATGTGAAAAATGAATGTTGATCTATCGTATCTGATCAATTTATTAGACATGTCATTGGTGATGGATCGAAGACTTTTCTCCTTTGGGACTGTTGGTTACCAAATGGTACAGTTTATGAGTATACGAAGCTGAATAATTTGAGCATTCTGGAGTACTTCAAAACACTTAAGGTCGCAAGCTGCATCAGTGACGACCAATGGCGCTAGCCAAGAGATTTGGAGTTCATTAATGGACTCAATCCAGGTATGCCAAATCAGGGTCGATGGGATATTATTATGTGGAACAGTGATTCTTCAGGCAACTTCTCTAATCGCAAAACTTGGAAATGTTGAATTTTGGGGCTGGATCGCCCAATATAGGTTGACCCAGCCCGACCCATTTTTGTATGGGTCATGGGAAGTTATAGAAATAACTTCCCATCCTATTTCTAATAAGAGTAATTAGAAATAGAAAAGAACTGAACGTATCAGTTCTTGTAATATAGAAGACAATGAGTCTTCTTCAATGGTTCTTTCTCTCTCTCCATCTCTCTCCAATTTACCATGTTTACTGCGTGTAAACATCAGGCTCTTAAGTTATGGCTATATAGTCCAAGATCGAACATGTATTTTGGACTCCGATTCGCGGCTGTTTAACGATAGAACAAACGTGGTTAATTCCAGCAGAGGTTAGTATTCTATTCGGTTTATGAAGATCTATATTCTGTATTAAATTCTTCACTTGGAATTCCATTAGAAGTCCAAGCGTGAAGATAAAATGGGCTGACCTTGTGTGGAATAAAATTGCTATTCCTAGACAAAGTTTTTGTGTTTGGCTTAACTGTCTTAACAGATTACCAACTTTGTCTAGGCTGTTGGAGTGGGGAGTTGTTAATGATGCTAAATGTGTTTTTTGCCCCATAGGTCAGGATTGCAAGGACCATTTGTTTTTTCAATGCTCATTTACCAGGAGGACTTGGCAGCATTGTGCAAGGAAATTGAGATGTGGTGATATTTGCTTCGAGTGGGAATCTATCGTGGACAAACTGGTTGGAATGTGCAGGAGGAAAGGCTTGCAATCGGATCTTATCAAAGTCACTCTTTGTGCTTGTGTTTACAATGTTTGGATTGAACGTAACAATAGAATCTACAATTCGACCGTAAATACTGAGGAACAAATTATTCAGAAAATGTTTTTGGATGTTAAAGGAAAAATTTGTACTCAACGTAAATATAATAACAGTCTTAAAAATAGTATCCTGTGTATAGCATGGAGTATCAGTATGAGCTGATTTCACCCATTTTGTAATTATTTCTGAAGTAGAATAAAATGAGTTACTTGCATAGCAAAAAAAAAATGAATATTGAATTAAAAACTTACGACATTTGAGAACTTAAAAAGCCACCATACTTATCTTCTAGTATTTGATGATGATCAAAGTGTCATATTGTCACAAAATGTGCGATATCTGTTCATGTATAATACCATGTACACCTTAAGTTAAAAATGACATTTTAATAACACATAATAACAAAGAATTTAAAGTTGTTTGATTTTGGCAAAGCTCATCTCTAGCAATCTTATTCCTTGTATATCTAGCTTTTTAGAAATACCAAAGGTGAGGGATTTCTTGTAGTCTATGAGTAGATCATGTTGTATATTGCTTATAAATGCTTATTTTGCAAGATCACATGATTAAGTAGGGATTTAAGAGCTGTCTGCGCACTGTTTTTGCATGATTGTTTTCATATGGTAAACCTTAATGGATGAGCCTGATTTTTAGACATGTTATACTAGACTTACAGTAGAACAAACTCTATGTTTGGCGCATGTAAAGATTTCGTGGTTAATTGGCACTTTTAGGCCCTTTTCAGATAGGTAAATACATTTAGCACAAATTTGGATACTTTCCTGTGTAGTGAATTTGCATGCTCGATTTGAGATATCAAATGTTGTTGAAATGGTCTGATTTTTGGATATGTGGTGCGCGACTCCTTGTAGAGTAAACTTAGTGTTGAAGTTTCTCCAAATTTGGAGGTTAAGATTTTCTTTTAAAGCCATTCCAGTAGGTTCCCGAACCTCACATATGCTGAACAAATTTGCATAATGTTTTTCTAAAGGTCATATCTTTATGAATATAGCTTCGAATCGAGATCCGTTTGACTCTAGAACCATCGACACTTAAAGATTTATGTCTCTGTGTAGTTTTAGAGTTTTTAGAGGACTTTAAATTTATGAACCGAATTGAGTAATTCATGCATGTGTTGTCCAGATTTTCCAGCTTACATGTCCATGTGTTTTTATGTTGTATGATGGATAAATGTTGGTGTTAATGCGTTTAGTACATGTTCTTTTGAAGTTTAGTTGACGGAAATGAATATATGTTTAAAGGTGTTGTTGTTGGTTGGATAGCCTACTTTGTTATCCAATGAAAGTGTTGTAGGTATTGCTAAGTGTTGATTAGTGCTAAATGTGATGTCAAGCAACGTCGGAAATGTCTACATGTTTGGAGGTGTTTGTAATGATTGGATAACCTACTTTGTTACCTGATCATTGTGTTCTAAATGCTAATGAAATGTTGAATTGTTAAAGTGTTGAGATGTTAAATGTGTTAAGGGGCAACCTATTTTGTTGTCCTCTCAAAGCAAATGTGAATGCATGATATATGTTTAATGTGAATACGTGATTGTGTTTGATGCAATGCGAAGTGTTGGGTGGATACCCTTATGCGATAGGTTGCAACCTTTAGTGCACCATGGTAGTGTTGTGTCATGATGGGCAACATAGGGCTTGTCGGTAATTGCATAACTACCATGTACTAGTCCCTTCTCTCGTGTGGTCAGTAAAGGCCATAGGGAGTTAGGTAGTAGATTTGTGTACATCCTGAGTACACTCGCGGGCATATAAGGGAAGAGTTCGTGAGAGAGTTACAAGTGACGACATCAACAATGTTAAGCGGCATCTTTACAATGTGAATATACATAGCTTGGTTGAATTCAAGTTATGATGCGATGCGAATGCGAATGTGATTATATGATGTCTCTAATTCAAGTTATAATGTGATATGAATACAAATGTGATTATATGTTGTCTCTAATGTGTTTCAAAGGGTTTTCAGGTTAAAGTTCCCAAAACTCTCGTTTGTTCCTCACTGAGCTTGTTTATCTCACCCTCTTTATATGCATGCTACAGGTGAACCTGAGAATTGATTATGTGCGAGAGAAGAATGAGATTGTGACTTATGTTTATGTATTTGGATTATAAATACAATGTTTATGCATTTAGTAATTATGATTGTATTAAAAGACATTTGAACTTATATTGTATATTTAGCTAAGTCATTGTATATTTAGCTAAGTCTTGTATTTTTAAGCCTACTTTCTTTTGCTGTATATATTGATGGTCATGTTGGATCATGATCACTCTAGCTAGATTTATCTTTTGTGTTTGGAAGCCAAGTATGTTATATGCCTTGTAATGAGCACCTAACATAAATGCTATAAATGGATTCTAGATGTTTTATGGTTTATTGTCTTTTATCGTCATTTGTATAGTATATGTTTTCAATTATCATTGGAGGAATGTCCAAGCTTGATCCTTCAAGCGTTCAATGAATGAGCGTAGTTGCGTCTTGAGCTTGATCCCTGATGGACTAAGTCGTGACACAAGAGAGAAAGAGAGATTGTTCCCTTGCAAATTAAAATGACAAGCAGCCTTCAAGTGTTTAATTAATAAGCGTAGTTGCGTCTTGAGCTTGGTTCCTGATGGACCGAGTTTGGGGTGTGACACAAGAGAGAAATAGAGATTGTTCTCTTGCAAATTAAAATGACAAGCAGCATTGGGAATTTTTATTGAATTGGAAACAACTTAGGTCTATTAGAAAACAACTTTATTTCTCAAGGAGAAATTTGAACCATCCGGCGGAAAGTTTTGGGAATCTTGTTGAACCATCCTTTAAACCATCCTTGAAGTCAACATAATTCAAGCCAAATCGATATTTGAAACCATAACTCCATTCAAGATTGTCCAGGAGAGACCATTGAAAGAATCCTTTCACATTCACTCCAAGACTGCAATATAAGTCAAAGAATCAAGAAAATTGAATAATTTGGACTATGGTTGCTCAATTTCCATACTTTCACACTCATTGAAAAAAAAAGTAGGTTATAAAACTCTTTGGTTGAAAGTCCTCCATAGAAGGAGAATATATATATATAATATCATGCATGTCAAAAAGTGACAAGCTTTACAAGGTGTAGATCCAATCTTTATTGAATGTCCACTTTTATCTTTCTCGATTAAGATGATGATTTTTTATAGTAATTTTTAATATTTATTTAGTCAAATTCTAACGAAATTAGTGTGACAACAATTAAATTCATTAAAACACTATTGTCTGGAGAATTTGCATGGAAAAACAATATTTATATTTATGTATTGCACTAGATGAAGTTTGTTTGACCAAAGAAAGTGAAAGTAGATATTCAATTTAAGATAGAGACGGTAGTAATTTTTTTTGTTTTTTAAATTTCTTACAGACATGGATTTTGTTATTGATTGACTGTGGTTGCAGAAGATTCTTACCATATAGCCATCCTGACGTACCAAAGGAGCTCATAGTAAAAAGATACCCTTTTATGGTCATAGAGTGCTTTCCAAAGTGATAAAGAGCTATCATCTAACTGCATAACAGCTACAAATAATTGTGGATAGAATAGTTCAATTTAATAGTTGTGTTTGGAAATTTTATATCATTTTGACAAAATAAAATTAAATAGCATACTAATGAGACATTAAATAATATTAATAGACTAATAAATACCAGTCTCTTTGATGTAAATAACTGGAATGTTATACTTTGTCTTTACATAAACCAGATAATCCATGATCCCTCTAGGATATACGTAGAACCCATCAGCAACAGTCTGCAATGGATCATAGAGAGACTAATTTGAATAGTGGCGCTAAACATATATATCTCACCGAAAAAAAAAAAAAAGAAAGACTAATTTTGGGTTTTGCCTTGCGGTATGTTTTGCTAACCCATGTATTTAATATACGCATATCTTTTAGGCTAGCTTTTCTTGCTTCTCTTATTTTCGTTTTCAATGTAATAGTCTTATAATCCACCTATGTATTTTTTAATTTTTTTTAGTGAAATACAAACTGCTTACTTAACAAAAAAAAGAAAAAAAAAAAGAATTCTATGTTAACCTTATCTTAGTTAAATATTTGTTATCGATGTTAGCTAAGACCCTATATTTGTAATCAAAGAACAGCCATTTATCTCCACCTATCGGAATACTATACTTCTTTTTACTATTTAAAATCATAACTCGTAACTTTTTTGCTATAGGGTAGATCATTGTGAAAAAAAAAAAATGCATAAATGCGCCATCACTAGTGTAAGTTGATTTCCCACCAATCACTCAAAATTATTAGTAATACTATACCAATTATAATGACTTATTTCGAACACAAATATAGAGAGAGTTTTTCTTAAACTCTTTTCCGTTTCCTAGGTAACAATATTAGTGGGACAGCCGGAAAACAAATTAATCTAGTTGAAGTCCTTACCGGTTCACCAAGCGGGATACCATTCCGATGTGCTGCCCAAATAAGAGATCACAGTTATCAAGTGAATTTGAATTGCTTATCATGTATTGAATTATATTGTTAATGGGATGCTAATTACAAATAATAGTTTCCTTGATAACTTACTACAAGTAGAAACTCGCGGATCTTTATTGTAGTCTCCACCTTGACTGTATGGATCATCAATTGCATATAAAGCTGTATAATAGTTTAATCCTATAAAATCATACGACTCTTTCAGCATATCTGATTCTTCTTTAGTAAATTCGGGAAGTCGACCACCCGTTACAAGTTTACGCATACTCTCTGGATACTCCCCTGATGTTATCGGCTCCAAAAACCTGGACACATTCAGAAAAAAATAATATGAAAATAATATTGTACAAATGTAGATAGTTTATACTAGTACTGTTTTGTTCGAATACTGTAAAGAGATCGACGAAAAATGGATATTGAAATTGGTATGTATGTATGATCTTTGCTGTGTGTTGGATGGGAATTAAGGATGCGGTAAGGAAGAAGGATAGGATTTCCGTTAACTTCTTTAAATCAAAAGTTACGTATTTTAAAAATAGATGACAACAAACACATATTAAAAAAAATTAAAATTGGCGACCATATTGATAGCTCACCTAGCCATGGTTAATTAGTATAAAATCAACAAGAAAATATACGTTCTGATGTTATTTGCTTGAGAAAGGACAAATATTATAAAGGAAAAAGTGAAATACTCACCATCCAAGCGTGAAATCAAGAGCTCGTTGTGTAGCTTCTTGATCTTTTGGAAGATCAGAATAAGGTACATACCAATTTGACACCAGAGTAATACCAATTTGGCCCTGTTGAAAAGCCTATTCACATTGAATGTATATTTAGGTCAGTGTTTCGATTTTTCTTGAAAAGTTAGTATAAATTCTCACAATAAATATATGACCCAAAAATAACGAGTTCTAGAGTAACTAAAAAATTTGAGTAATCCTCGTAGGTAGAGAACTACCCTTGGGAGTAGGTGAAAAACTATCGTTGATCCCTTTTAGAAAAGAAAGAAAAAAAAAACCTGATATTTTTCCCTGTATAACTTTACTGCTTTGGCATGAGCAAAGAGTAAATTGTGTGCCACTGTGTAGGGATCTCTACTTGGATCCGCTCCTCTGCCAAGATTATAAGTAGATTCATCACCCGAGATAGCGGCATGGCTTCTCTTTTTCCCTGCTAATCTCACTTTAGGCCGGAAAGAGAATGGATAAAATGGGTTGAAGCCTATTGGTAGAGTTGGAGTTCGCAAACGGGTGGCCCGAGACACTGCAAGGGGATTATCCTCAGAAGGCATGTTGTAGTTCACATAACCAACCCCCACAAACGTTAATGGCTCATTCAAAGTTATCCAATGTTTGACCTTATTACCAAATCTTGCAAAGCAAAGGTCTGCATAGTTTTTGAAATCTTCCCTGTAAAGATGTTCAACACTGTGAATTAAAAAACAATACGATTTACTAGCTATATATATATAAAGCTCGCAATCTCTCGAATACATAACGAGTTACTTACTATTAGACCAAAACCCGAGTGACATACGACTTTACTAGCTATATTCAAAGCTTAATTTGTTATTGACTTAATAAAAATGTTAAGTTCATGTTATGTAAAAAATGAATGTGGAATTAAAAACTTACGACATTTGAGAACTTAGAAAGCCACCATACTCCTCTTCTAGTGTTTGGGGATGATCAAAGTGCCATATAGTCACAAAAGGTTCGATATCTGTTCATGATGATACCGTGTACACTTTAAGTTAAAAATAACCTTTTACTCACATAAAATAACTTAAAATAGTTTAAAGTTGAATATATACCATGAGCAAGAAGTTCGTCTAAAAGTCTGTTGTAGAAGTTAATTCCTTCCTCATTCGGTTCTCTTCCATCTGACAAGTTACAAAGAGCTCATTATAAAGTTGTACAAGGCTATGTGAGATTATAAACTAATTATGTCATTTTTGTAAAATTATGGACAAAATTAAAAACCGAGCCAAAATTGAACACTACTACTGAATTATTTGCCAGACCAAAAACATAGTATAGCCTTTGCACTTACCTATTCTAATCTACTGTATAAGTTTTGCATTGCACTATCTAATCTAGACCGACTCTATATAAAACCATTTAATTGCTATATTACTTACTTGGCATGACTCTGGACCATGAGATTGAAAATCTGTATGCATCAAACCCTATTTCCTTCATGATCTCTACATCTTCCTGTAACAATTTTAAAATTCATACTGTAGAAGTTAAAATTAACTCAATTTCAATGTGATTGTTTAGTTTCCATTCCGGCACCTTTAGTTTCAAATTGAGAGAGAGAAAAATTGTAAACAAGAGAGGTGATTGATGCTTCTTATTATCGAAAAAAAGAGAGAAAAAAAGATAAGAAACAGGAAACGAAGAGGGAATGCTTCATACCTTATAACGGTAATAGTGGCCAACTGCATTTTCATGATAAGGAGCATATAACTCTGCACCATTTTGTAATATATTAATATTCCCTTCAAGAATCAGTTAGTATATATAAATTTTTACATTCTCCTTTTTCAATTTAAAAAAAAACTAAATTATATGTACATGCGTCGACATGTTTGGACTTTGTCTTGAATGTCTACATTGTTTGAATCAATTGACTAGCAAGGTAATATTCGTACGTACATTTTTCTTTCATAATTTTTTGCTAATATTTAAGTCTCTTAATTAAAGTACCTCCTTAATTTCTACCCAAAAAAAAAAAACAATAATAACGAACCATCTCCTTGATAACAATTTATTTGCTAAAATTTGAGTCAACTTAATTAAGAAAGAAATTCCTACTGTTGTCTACAGCGTACTCATCCCAGTTACTGGGACCTCTATTTCCCTCCCGTAAACCACCTTCATCCTGAAAGCAAACAAGTTCGATAAGACGTCAAATACATTATACACATTAAGGTTAATTAGTAGAGAAATAGAACACACACGTTAAAGAAACAAATGCATGGGAGTGTAATAAACCTGGAAGGCAGATGTTGCTGTACCGAATATGAAACCTTGGGGAAAATCTTTTCGGCGGAAAAAGCCTGCTGCTGATGGTGGTTTAATTGGGGGGATCATGGGGGTGTCCATAGCTGCACAGTTAATCAGAACTCTTTCGCTAGCTTATGAATAGAAACACAAGAGATGCTCTTGCTTAGCTTCGCTTCTCTATAGCTCCTATTTATAGGCAACGTGAGGGCATCCTGCAGGCACAACAACAGAAGATGAAGTCATGCAGAAGATCAAGAATGATATTACTTGTAAAATTAGATACGAACGTAAATACTCTAACAATATTGTAAATAGGCAACTTTGTCATTTTTGAAATTTAGAACAGAGCATGCTCCTATAGATTTTATCTTTTTGGCTTTGTATTTATACTTTTTATACTTTTTTATTGTGTTTAATTGAATCCACTTCCTTTCAACAAAAACACGTGAGGGCATCCTGCTTCTATTGAAAATTTCTCCTATGCCGTGAAATAAAAAACGTGAACCTCACAATATGGGCTCACGTACATATGAGAGGCGGCCAAAAGTCATGTTTTTGTCTGGTAATTGCAAGTAAAGCACCATTGAATGTGAAACACGGGAATCTCCGTAAATTTAAGAATTAGATAAAATAATTAAATAATAATATAATATAATTAGTAGTTTTGAGTTCAGTTCGATTTTAATTTTTATTATACTTAAAAAAATATATTAATACACACATACTCCAAGTTTTAAAAGGATATAAATTTAAAATTAAAATTTTATACAATAATAAATTATTATTTAACTGCTTCACTCAATCCATATATATTAACAATTGTCAAAGAGTAGTGTGAAATACTGAGGGAAAAAGATAAGGTTAATGTGAAATACTTAAGGAAAAATAAAACAGTAATATGAAACACCTAACGCGTTTTCGGTAATTTGCATTTATTACAAGCACATGGGTGCCCACATGGGCTTTCAAGTCGTTCCAGAGTAGGACCAGATTGAATTCTTATTCAAAGAATGCAAGACAATAATTTGTCCTTTCACCTAGTATATATGGAGCCACGTGCTACTTTTCTGGCAAAAAAAAAAAAAACAAAGCCACATGCTATTTTTATTAGACTAACTCCAACATTCATCTTGGGGATAAAAATCTTTTGGTTCTTCAAATTTTGAAAAAGTAATATTTTAGTTTTTTAATTTTTAAAAAGTGATCATTTAGTTCATTTTTTACAATAAGTTTGACAAAAATATTATCAATTGAGGGGTATTTTAAAGATTTTGCATCGTTTTAAAATCAAAACAAAAAAAAAAATTAAGTGGTCCTAATGGAGCCATGTCGGCTTCACTAAAACCACCTTAGTGGGTTGTCTAAACCGCAGGAAAAGCTTTAGTTTTTTCTTGGTAAGCTTGAAAATTGTCCCATGGAAATTTTTTGTTTATTGGGTATCCAAAATGTATAGAATGAGTATCGTGATCTTGCGCAATAGAAATAGAGCTTGTATGAATTGTCTCTTGATTCAGATATGCGAACAGTTGTTTTTGACCCACAATAACATCTCCTATTTTTTAACTTGATAATTGTTCTGTTTATTTCTTATCTAATTGTGGTGGATGATGATATTGAAGATATTTTGTAGAAATTGTATTTTTTTGTTTTGGTTTGGACAAATATATTTTGTGAATTTTTTGGTGATTTTTTTTGTTTTTAGTGATATCTCATAACTATAAAAATGGTGCTTAAATAAGCATCATAGTAGTCATTGCTCTCTCTCTTTTTACCATTAGTAGCAATGGTAAAAGAATGAGAGATTCATCAGCTTTTAAAACATGTTTTAGTTGTCATGCATGAGAGAAAAAATAAGTTCAAGGGTAAAATAGAAAAATTACAAAAAGTTAACATTTTCTGTCAACTTACCATTAAAAATGGACCAAATTATCACTTTTTCAAAGTTAAGAGACCAAAATATTACTTTCCTAAAACCTGAGGGACCAAAAAGTTTTTATTTCATTCTGTAAACATAAATCATACAATAATTTTATATCTGTTAGAATCATGTAATCATCAGTATGAAACGTTAAGAATCATAAATCACTTACTTGATATGGAAGACGAAGCCATAGCGGTAATCAATTGATTTATCTACCTTAACCCTAAACTTTATGGAGTAGATTTTGATAGAATTCTACTCTCTTTTTTTGGGTAGGGAGAGGACCAACTAATACGTATTTATAGACACATGTTGTTACTTCCATCAAGTAATCCTAATGGACTTGAACTTTTAGTGGGCTACTATTATAATAAAGTGGGTCACCAATAACTTAATGGGTCACACCACTTATATTCTCTCACTTGACCCATTAACATTTATGGACAACTAGATTCAACTATAAACATAAGGCGCGTATAAAGATTAAATTCTTACATAATATCCTTCATAATTTCCAATACATGACAAACTACCAAATGCGGGTTATAACGATCATACATCATTTATTTGATATATTTCCTTTTATATACCATGATATTAGTAATCAATCATACTTGGTCATAATCTTAATGGTTCATGATAATGTCTTTTGAAAAAAAAAAAAAACCAAAACCATCAGTAATAATTTAATATCTATCCTATTTATAACGAGAATTATACTATTAGAGTACGTGGGCGGTGCAGATGGTAAGTTATGTTGAATTTTCCCAATAATGACCACGTCTTGTATTGTCAAATGATGTAGATGGATAAAGTCTTGAGGCCAATGATGGCCACTTTGATGAAAGTGTTGAAGCCTTGACAAAAAAGGGAAAAAAAAATGAAAGTCTTGAAGTCACCATTAATTCTGACAAAAAAAGAAGTCATCAGTAATAATTTAATGGCCCATTTGAGTAAAGAACGTGGACTAGAATTAAATTTGTCCTATTCAAAATGTGAAACATGTCTTTTGGTGAAGATTTTTCTTTTTGTCCATAAACTGAGATTGAATTCATTACAATGATAAAAGAGCAATTACATCAGCTAAAGCTGACTTGCATCCTTTTGGCACATTTGTACAAATATAAGGGTTCTTATTTTATAAAGTATGTGGTAAATTTATCACAGTTATATAAATAAAAAGTGTTTTAATTAATTGACAAATATCAATCAATTGTTATAAATAGAGGCATCATAATAATTTATTTAAAACTCTGTAAGACCAAATTAGTAAAAAAAAAAAAACTTCTAATATTCTAACATGATTTTGAATTCCAAACGAAAAAAACGAAAAAAAAAACGTGAAACATGTACACCTACCCACTCTAGGAGTGCAAAAAATTTTAGTTGCCAGGTGCTACTATAAAATCGAAAATGTCCATAACATAATTTTTTAGGAGGAATTCAATGGTCATATTCTAGCTGAATTATTATTTTTTGAATACGAAAGTTTTGAAGCCTTCATTCTTTTATTATATGTGTCTTTGAGTGGGTTTGGATCCTTTACGCTATTGATCTTTTCTAATTTTTTAGATAAAATCTATTACGAATTATTAAATTTTACTGGTTTGCCAATTCCACATAAGACAAAATATATGAATATATTAGATATGTTATGATTCCAATGTCACACAATGATAGAACTGTAATAAAGAGTCAACTTGATCATTTATATGAACATGGACGAAAGGCTTGGAGGCACGCGGATAAAATATGTATAATGGATTATTTATTTATGGTGTTGGACCATTGGTACAGAGAGTCGATTGCGTGTTAATTTGCAGCAGTTGCATTCTTGTGTGTCGCAGTAGGTGTGATTTTAGTAAAAAAAGGCAACATTATTTTCACATGTTGTCTCGGGCTGGCAAGGAAAGAAAAAATTTCGGCTCAAAAATTAAAAACAAAAGGTTGCACATTTGATAACTTTTTTTAAAAAAAAAAATTTAAAAGAAGGCCTAAATTAATTTAGCTTACACTTTAAAAATTAATTTTAATATCTATCCTATTTATAACAAGAATTATACTATTAAACCAGGTGAGCGGTGCATATGCGGAGAGATTGCAGGTTATGTTGAATTTTCCCAATAATGACCACGTCTTGTATTTGTCAAATGATGTAGATGGATAAAGTCTTGAGGCCAACGATGGCCTTTTTTTTTTTTTTTTTTGCTTGAACTTTGAAAATGTCCCCACTCAACCAGTTTACAAGATATAAACTAGAATAACCACCACTCGAAGATGGAATACGCCAGCATCCTCTAAGTATGTGTTAAATGTTCATTCTATAAGATTTTCTTCTCTACCTGGATCCATTGCTACCCCAGGAGAGATGTCTTGCTGGGCTCCAATGATACCCCGGGAGAGTTGGGCTACATGTTGTTATTATGTTTATTTATGTGTCTTATTAAACGTTTATATGTACATGACATACTCTTGCTTGGGCCCTAGATCCTCGAAGAGTAGGATTGATTGTTTGTTATTGATTCACATGTTATTTAAATGCTTGCTATTATGTAAAGTACATGATTTGCTTGTAAACTTATGTGCATGACATTCACACGTTTTCAAACGGTTTTTAAAGAGAAAAATGGTTTCAAAAACCCTTCCCAGATACCCCCATCGCTGAGCTTAAGTTGTTATAAGCTCACCTTGTTTTTCCACCATTACAGGTTGTTTGAGGTAGAAGCTTAGAAGTAGACTACTGCAAGTGGATTCTGTGTCGCCTGAGAATTTGTATCATAGTCATAAATAACTGTAGTATATCTTTTGTGCATTTTAATGTGTTTTATTTCTAGTTTAAATATGTTTATTTGATGGTCACAATTCATAAGAAAATTTATTGTCTAAATTGTTTGGTTTAATATTTTTTCTAGATAGTATAGCTTATAAAGGGGATCGGAAACTTGTGGTTTTGAGCTTTGGAGGTCGGGAATACGCGTTAGGAAAATGATTCGTGCTTCGTTAAATAGTGAAATACTAGTGTTGTAACATAGTATTTAGAAATCTTTTAACTTGAGTTTTTTTTTAACTTAGTTGACCAAGTTATTAGTAACAATTAACTTATTATATCATAACATATATACACTACATACATGATATATCACATATACAAGCAAAACACACTAAAAACAATTTGCATAATACCCAAAAGGTCCCCCATAAACCCGTCGGCCATAAGCAAGAAATGGAGGAAGAAACTTAAAAAATTCTTCAAGATTTTGGCTCTAGGCTTGCATCTAGGAGTCATTCCCACTTCATACAAGTATCATCCTAATGTCTAAAGCTCTTGGAGGTAAAGGAGTTTCATCTTTTAACTATTTAAAGTTTATATCAAATTTTTAAATTTTTGAATTTTATATTATTGGTGCTATAAGTTGCTTGTTTCTTGCTATCATGGTATTTATACATGCTAGAGAACACTTATATGCAATTATATAGCTTGGTGTTGAGTTTTTAACAAGAATCCACTTGAGGAAAATGATGAATAGTGTCAAACTAAGGTTTCTAAAAAAAAAAGTTACAATTTAATTCGATTTGAGGCTTCTAGTAGATGCTAATTAGGTCCATGAATATGAAAAAAATGTTAATTGCGCTTGTTAGGCTCGAAACTTGGGTAATTTTATCAAAATAGGCCATTTTAAAAAGAAGTTTCGGGGTTAACTCGAATCCGGGCACGTTTCGAGGTTATGGCTAGTCTTTATTAAGTATTGAAACCTTAGAAGTGCCTTCGTTTTGCTTGTTTGGGTTCCGAAATTGGTACTTGTAGTGTAAATCCACAAAGAGATATTTTCGGTGTTTTCGTGTTCTTGTGCTCTAGGATGTGATTTGGAGGTTCTTAATGAGGTATTTAGGTATCTTTAGATTGGTAGGATGGTTAGCTAGCTTAATTTGATCATTGAATTCTGGTAGGAAGCTAAATAGCCTAGTTGAACAAAAGGGAAATGAATGAATTAATTGTTTTAGTACTTATATTGCCTCATAGTTGCTTCTAGAGTGTTTAAATACAGTTTGGGGCATGTGTGAGCTTGTGGTAAAGTGTTAGAAAAGATATAATATTGACCCCTTTGTGTTCGCATAGTTAAATTCATGATAATTGTTTTATAATTGAGTAATTAAATGTTTATATGCCTTTGTGTAGCGTACGTATCATAGTAGTAAAGTTTTGTGAATTAAGTTAATTGGTTTGTATGACTTTAGTTTAGTATAAACTTGAAAGAGGACTAAAGGAACTAGTTATGAACCATGTTGATAATTGTTTTTTATTGACTCATTAATTGATTGGATAAGTGTTTAATTGTTCTTGTATAGTATGTTCATCTATTTAGAGAAGGTCGTAAGTTGAAGTACATGTTACTTGTTAAAGATTGAATGAAAACGATTATATTTAGTTTATGTTGGTTATATTGCTTGTTAATTATATTATATGTGTAAGGTTATGATTGTGACTGGTAAAAAGCCTTTAATTGCTTAGTTAAAAGTTCAAATGGGTTGCATAGTATGTTTATCCTTCTGGGTGAAGATTTTAAACCGCCTGGCATGATTACTTGTTTAATGTGTGACTGTATCTTGTTGTGTTGTTAAACTGATTATGTGATGTGAACTTTAGTGCATTGACTGTGGGTGACATCTATAAGATTTCTTGTGATAAATATGTGTTTACTACATGATAGGATTTGATTCTTTGAGCCAGTCCAAGATGTTGAGAATAAATTGGCGCTAGTCCTTGTATCCTTGGCTAGATTCTTACATGTTTGGTTCACTAAGATAAGGGAGTCTTCATCTATTCTGTGCAACTTAACTTATTTTATTGTTTCTAGATTGTATTATTTAGTAATTGATAAAGTTTATATGTATTATTTATTTGCTATCTTGAGTCTTTTTGCGTTATTTGTTATTAACTACAAGAGCAACCTATTTTGTCGTTCTTCTTACGTGATTTGATATTTTTGGCTCTCGTGATCTTGTTCGGGGTTACGTAACCCTTTTGGACATGGTAGCGTCGAGAAACACGGGTGGTATCGGACTTGTCGTGCTCTCTCGACTACTATGATGCCTATTCCCTTTCTCTCGCTGAGTATACTCCACTACTCCAGAGGCATAATTTACCTTGTTGGGACATATGGACCTACCTCAAGAGAAAGGGTCGTAGGATCAAGATACATCCGGAGTACCCCATTTGGAGGAATAAGGGGTTTGCCGACACTTGTTTGAAGATATTGACTCGTGGCTCGTGATTGAAGACAAACGTGGAACCGTATCCTTTTTATACGTGGTTCAATACTTGTCTAATTAACTTTGTTATTTTGTGTTGTATATGTTATTATCCTTGTTACATCTCATGAAAGTATTCCTCGGTATGCTGCATCACCTCCTTCACTGAGTATACATGTTGTATACTCACCCTCATTTCTAACACATTTCAGGATCAGTACTATCAGAGGTAGAAAAGAAGGCTCGAGCGTTTCGTGTATTGATAGTTATGAATGACTTGTAATGTTGTAATAATTTGTAATCTTTACTTTATTGTCTAGTAGCTGCATGCTTGCATGTCTTGACTAATTGACGGACTTAAGTTATAAGAAAGAAAACTAGATAATATTAAAGTGGTATGATAAGTGAAATTATGATTATAGACGTTCAAAAGTTAATAAATGCATGCTTGTGTGCCTTCAATGTTGGAATCCAAGGCTCAGATGGCCTTGAGGAGTTTGTTGTATGAGATAGTTTTGGTGGAAGGAATGAGTAAATGGGGTTAGATCATAGTTTTGTGGTTATAAATATTGTTTACAGATTTTGGATTGTCCTATAAACAGAGGAGACTCCGTCCGTTTCTCTCGTTTTTCGTGCATTGGGTTTTGGGGTCGGGGCTCCGGTCTCGTGAGGGATCGGGGCGTTACAGATTCTATATTTGTTGGTTGCATGCGAGGAGATATGTTTGTACTATTAATCCCTAGTGATGAAGTTTGTATAATATGTATTATTTATATTAATGTAATAGTTAGATATTGTAATTAGGCCCTTTTGGATTCAATAGACATGATGTAAGTGTAATTTTGTAAACTTGGGATTTAGTATTTGGGAAGTAAATATTTAATAGCTTTGATGTTTTGAATTGTGGAAAATAAAGTTCGGGCTTTTGTAATTGTGTCTTAGCGGACTTAGGAGGAGTGATCTTCTTAACCCCTGGCATCACGACCCCAAGAATGTTTGTGGTTTTACTATGGTATCAGAGATTATATTAGTGAACGAAAATAGATCGTGACAAATCCATCCTTAATCCGCGCCCCACGGCTTCCGCTAATGGGTCTCGAATCCCTTTATTCATGCACTAGTCATTTAAGGAATTTTCGAATCTTTAGTACGTGGGGCTGAGGCTCCTTAAGGTCGAGGCTCCTCAATGGGCTGCTTGTCTCGTTACGCCCACTGGGCTTCAGCTCTGGGTGGGCTTTTACTTACTCCATCCCTTAAGAAGGGAGGGGTGGGGTCAGCCCATTATAGAAATGTAAATAAAATTATATTATATATTTATATGTACACGTATAGCATAGCAGAGCCATGTTCGAGTAAAAATTTAATTATAAAATTTATTTAAATAAACGATATAGCTATACTATGTTGCCAGGTAAGATTTATGTGTGCATATTAATATAGTTCATTCATGAACGTTTAGGTGATCAAATATATATTGATCTATTATCCTCCAATATATTGAAAAATAAATTAAGTTATACGAATATATATATATATATATATATACATAGGAGAGACATCTCCAAGTAAAAACTTATTCATAAATTTTCTCTAAATAAAGGCTATGACTTCCTCTAATTGAGATGTTTGTCTCCTATTAATTTTCTTAATCGCAGCTTACAAATTTGATAAAAAAAATATTTAATTTAACTATTTATTATAATATACAATCTCTCTCACATGAAATCATAAATTGAAATATTATTTTATAAGATATTAAGTTACTTCTCATAGTACCAATTGATTTTAAGATGAAATTAATCCTGAATTATCAAAATGATCATGGGTTTGAGTCTCAAAATCACCTATTAATTTGTTCACGTGCCAGGTGATATAGAGTGTTGAGTTAATAAAATGAATAGATAGATTCCTCTATAACAATATAAACTTTTAAATGAGGTGATAATTTAATATGCTATCAAACCCAGACAATTTTACATAATATTAGAGCTAGATTCTTGGTCCATTCATATTCATCCACGTCTTACTCTTACACATCATTTACATTATTGACTTATTCACCTCAATATTTGTTCATGTATTCAAATTATTTCTTGGAACTGGGACGTACATGATCAGGAAGGTTTTAGAATATACAGTTTTTCCCATATACAGAAATTATAATTTTCAAATCACCTTATAAAATTTTAGGTTATTCTCCTTATCTCAAATTAAGTTTTGGGTGAAACCTATCATTGACAATTTTTAACACATTACATAAATCAACACTATCATTGAGGGAAATTACAAAGATAGAATAGCTAAATCCTAAAAAAGGGCATGTGTCGAATCTACTTCATAGATGTACCATCTACAGTTGAAATCTACAGTAAGTGGTCCATTTTGTTTTTTGTTTTTTGTTTTGTTTTTCTTTTCGTCAAGGGTAAGTGGTCCATTGAAGAGCAATAATGAGGATCAATTGAGGTCGATTCAAATTAAACATAATTTTTCATTTCTATGATATTGTATAGTATATGCATACAAAGCTTTGAGTTTCACATCGAGAATTATTTGTAGATGAAGAGATGTAAATGGGTTTCTTACTTTCCAAACATATACTTCTACATCTATATATAAATACTGATTTATCATTCTTCAAAACCATGTCACACCCCGAATCTGATGAAATAGGATGAATTGAGATGGTATTTTATAAATACGTATCTTTCATTTGAGATGTGAGTAAAATTCAAATTGGAGAAGAATACGACCCTTGGATTCCTTTTATTGGAACTATGTTTTTATTTATTTTTGTTTCTCAGATTGGAGTTGGTTGAATATATTTCTCAAAGGACAAAAACCATTTTGGTCTCTGAGGTTTGTCATAAAATCCAAATAGATCTCTCAGTTGTGCAAAAAGCCTAATTTAGTCCCTGACATTAGTTTTATTTAACGGTCAATGGTTTGACTGGGTTAAAAGACTAAAATGCCCTTAAAAAAATAAAATAAGGTAAGAGAAAGTTTTAACTTTTTTTTTCCAAACAACAAATTCAGTTTTGAAGCCACTTGTAGGTTATATTTTTATAAAATAAATAAATATTATGAATCAAAATATATTAAAAGTTATTTCAAAAATAAAGGAAAAATAACGAAAAATGTTGTTCAAACTCTACATTATTTTCTCAACGCCAGTATCTGAATGATTTGTCAAAATAAAATGACATTCTATAAAATAAAAAATATCTAAAAAGTAATTTTAAGAATTCTGATTTTCCCATCCGCCAAATCGGCTATTGAAGCTCAATAAACTAACAAACTTATATTACATTGTAAAGTGCTCCAACTTTAACCCAATTTAGTACTGATCAATCCAAAATTTTAAAAATAAAACCGCAGCAATACCACTGATCATAAGTTGTTACGGTACCTTCCTAAAAAGATGAGCATAATCAAAATATTTGGATGCTTATAAGGGTAAAGGTTTGTGAATGGTGCAGACAATACAGACCCATCTAGACACAACACATACATATCATTTTCCACCGTCACTTCCTCCCCTCCTCCCTCCCCCCCCCCCCCTCCCCCCCCCCTCCCCCACAATTATCTGTAAGATAAACAAAATTTATTCAAAAAGAATTTAGAAACAAAACAAAACCAACCAATCTGAAAAGAAGACACAGTAAAGATGGAATCTTTATGCAACTATGAATGTGTAAAATGAACCCACAAAGAAAAACACCAAAAAGCTGATTTTTTGTGCAAGTATATATATATTAAACAAAAGTAAAATCAACCCCGTAAGTATATATGCATTAGACATAGATTGCAAAGTTATTTAGGTAAATAAGTATGATTTAGTGTGTGTGTGTGTGTCGTGTGAGAACATATTGAGAAGCTTTGGGTTTCATTTTAGTGTGTGTGATGTGTGAGAGAAGAGAGAGATTGTCGGCAAATTCATTGCTTTGTTTGCAATTTTTTTTTGAAGGACAAAATTACTGGAATACCCTTAAACCGGTTAGTTCTAACTGAGGTTGACTAACGGCAGAGACTAAATTGGGCTATTGGGGGACCTGTTTGGGTTTTATGACAAACCTCAGGGACCAAAATGGTTTGTATCCATTTCTCAAAAGAGTAAACGAGTTAATACCCCCTGTATTTTGCTAAAAGTGCATGATACCTCATGTGTTCTAAAATATAACTCATTATCCCTCTGTGTTTTATAAACGTAACTGATTATCTCCATGTGTTTTAAAAATGTAACTGAATACCCCCATATATTTTGAAAATGAACCCTAAACCCTATGTTTTTAACAAGGGGTATTCAACTACATTTTTCAAAACATATGGAGTATTCAACCACATTTTTAAAACACAAGAAGGCAATCAGATATGTTTTAAAATACAAGGAGGGATTCAACTACTTTTATAAAATACAAGGGAGTAATCAGTTATATTTTAAAAAATAAAAGATAATCATGCACTTTTGATAAAATACAAGAAGTGTTAAGTCATTTACTCTTTCTCAAAACAACCTATCTACTTCACGGATATAAATAACACCATCCTGATGTGAAACACGTTAATCCTATTCATTTATTAAAGATTCCAAGTTGAAATCTAGCAAGTGGTCCATTTTGATTTTTGTTTTTTTTTCCGTAAATGGTAAGTGGTCCATTCAATGTTCAAGTGTTTCAAACTGTGTCAGATCGCATTTATTAAGATTTAGGCTTGTTTGTTTGTTCCTAAAAATATTTTTTTGAAAATCGAATATTTTTGGTATTTAGTTATCACACTGAAAAATATTTCTTGGAATTTGAATTTAATAGTGAAAAATTGATTAAAACTATTATTTATTATTTTTTTAAAATATTAATAATTAGTAATTATTGATTAATTAATTAAAATTATTAAATAAATTTTAAAATAAATAATTAAAAAAATTAATTAATAGATAACAAATTAATTAATTAATTAAAGATTTCAAAATTTATAATACTTAATTGATTGATTAATTATCATTACTTAATAAAATAAGATAAATAAATAATTAATAGTTAATAAATAAACAAAAATATTAACCTAATTAAATTAATTAATTAATTAATATTAAATATGATAATATTATTAAATTATTAGTCATTAAATTAAATTATTTAAGTTTTATTATTAAATAAATATTTTACTATGATTAAATTAATTAATTTTTTTATTAAGTTAATTATATTTTCAATTAATAATTATTACTTTATAAAATTATATAATTAATTTAATCATAGTTATTAAATGAATAAAAATATTAAGTTAATCAAATAAATAATTAATTAATTACTATTAAATAATAAAAATATAATTTTATTAGTTATTATTTTAATTAATTATATTTTTATTATTTAATAATAATTAATTAATTAGTTTGGGGGTAGGGGTTTGAAGATTGCAATTGGGGTTTGGGATTAGATTTTATTTTTTTAAAATTTAAGGGTAATTTAGATATTATAATTTTTTTTGTTAGCAGAATTTTAATTCTATTAAAATTAACTAAAATTTAATAAGTGAAAATTTTAAACATCAAAGATAATAAGTGTCAGCGTTCTTAAACTTTAAAGTTACAAAGTGCATTTAACCATATTTTAAAATATATACTACAAGGATATAATAGACATTCCGTCTATAATATGAGGACAGAGTGGACATTTTGCCTTGCACATCATATTCTCTCTATCTGGTCCTATTATTCGACCAAAAAAAATATGATCCTATTATTATTCGCCAAAAATATGCAAAGGTATAATAGACATTTTCTAGCTTTTTGTATTCAAATGAATTAAATGTTGTTGGACCCATTTATCACGTGTCGCTTTTGCCTTGCACATTATATCCTCTCAATCTGATCCTATTATCCGACAAAAAAAATATCATATTAATTACTAATGACCCACACTATCACATAAGGTATAATTGACATTTTTTAACTTTCTGTATTCATATAAATTAAATGTTGTATTATCACGTGCCGCGTCCTTGTCCGGTCCCCGGTTTTAGAAGGCCCCATTATTAATGATGACTTCAAGACTTTATCCATCTAGCCATTACTTGCCAATTCAAGGCGTGGTCATTATTGGAAAATTTCAGCATAACTTACAATCGCTCACGTATGCACCACTAATTGTATGATTCTTGTTTTAATATGAAAGATTGAAATTAATGGTCCAATGCCATAAATATATCGTCCAATGCCATAAATAAATGGTCCATTATACATTATTGATCCGCGTGGCTTCCAGACTTTCGTCCATATTCATATAAATGATCAAGTTGACTAATTATTACAATCCTATCATTATGTGATGTTGGAATCAAAATATATCTAGAATATCTATGTATTTTGTCCCATGTGAAATTGACAAAATAGTAAAATTTAATGACTTATAATACATTTCATTTAAAAATTTAAAAAATATTAGTAGAGTTAAGGATCCAAACCCACTCAATGACGCATCTAATAGAAAGAATGAAGGCTTCAAAACTTTTGTATTCAAAAAATAATAATTCAGCTAGATGGCCATTGAATTCCTCCTAAAAAATTGTGTTATACTCAACACGAGAATTCAACCAACCTTCGTGGACTCAAACGCAAAGTACAAAACATTAAAAAGTATTACTGGAGGAACAATCATCTAGTCGTGAGGTAGAGAGTCAGATCTAACATTTCTTGTGAGCCAATCAGCTACCTTATTTGTATTTCTACAAATGTGCTTGATACTAATGTTATTCCTATCCATAGAAAAAAAAAAAAAAAAAAACCTTAACATCAACCACAAGACAGTGTATTGATCAGTGTAATGTAGATGGTTGAATAAAACATTTTCAATTATAACATTATCTAAATGCTCCATCTTCACCAAAAGGATGCAAATCAGCTTTAGCTGATGTAATTGCTCTTTTATCATTCTAATGAAATCTCAGTTTATGGACAAAAAAAAAAAAAAAATCTTCACCAAAAGACATGTTTCACGTTTTGAATAGGACAAATTTAATATTAGTCCACGTTCTTTACTCAAATTTTCAATCAATTGATAAAATGATGGGCCATTAAATTATTAATGATGACTTATTTTTTTTTTGTCAGAATTAACGATGACTTCAAGGAAAACCAGCCTGCTGCCCAAGAGGAGTTTTTATGTGACCTTTATTGGCTTGCCAATTCCAATGGGCACTAATATTCTCTCTTTTTTTATTTTTTTTGGTCGACTAATATTCTATCTGGAAAGTAAACTATATCGGCAACAAGTCGGTGGTATCATTTTTTATTCCACATCAATTGATTTTCTTAGTTTGATTATTGTGCAGACATAATTAAGATCAGTTGCCTAGAGATGGTGATGGATGCTAAGAAATTTATTCTCATTGAAAAGACAAAAAAAAAAAAAATTACAATGTGCAAAATTACATGGAAATTTCCATTTGACAGAGAGGGAGAGGGAAAGCATGGAAGATTTGGGAAACATATACACCACCCTATAAGGAAAAGAAAGAAACAAGAAAGAAATAGCTGTTAGTTAATTTTGATAATTTATTAGCAAAAAAAATTTATGTTAAGTACCAGAGTTATTCTTTGTTGAGAGTTTTCATTCTTCAAGAAAAATGGTGGATAAGAATAATTAAGAGATTGGTTAAAGTGTGAAAGATAGAGATGAGAGTTTTTTCTTCTTTTTTTTTGGTGAAAAATAGTAAGCAGTAAAGAGAGAAAGAGGAGAAAACGCGAGGGTGCGTAATGGAAGAGAAAAAAAACTGAAAAAGTATTTTGTGATTAAACTCTTTCTTTTTTTAAGGTTCGATTTAAATGAATGACTAAAGATAAATGTCTTATAATAATATAGATGGTTGAGATTCTCCTCTTATAATATTATGAAAGAAAAGTCAATATGAGAGAATCCAAACCCGTTGATAACCACCCCTGTAAACGTTGATAACTACCCTTGTAACCATTAATGCCATCCTTATAACACTCCCATTATCATCTTCAATTTTTATTTTTTAAAGACACGTGGCACCTGATTTGTCCATCATGCATTGTAAAATTATAGCATAAAGAATGTCCTTTTCAACCAATTGGATAATGGTAACACCTATCAATTTTTTGGGAGAATCTTCATAAATACCAATTCATGACACGGCTATTTTGGGCATTCATATCATTCCTGATAATATTAGGTATCAATGATACCTCATCGACATCAATATTGATCTCGATGGAGTTATTTAAGACATGGTTATGAAGATAGCAATGTCACCTTCGATGTGACCATCCAATTACTCGGACGCAAGCTTAATTGTATTATATATGTATATGGTCATTTGCATCAAAGACCATTAAATTTACACAAAGTTTCAAATTCACCGCCAAAGTTTCTTTTGTTTTAAGGAACAAATTCATTATTTTATTTTACCTACTCCATTAGTTTTTTCAGTTAGTTTTAGCAGATTTTAATCTTTAGTTGGGCAAAATTTTCATCTACCGCACTATTTTTATAATATAAAATGGTCAATTGCGCCACAAGCCACTACACTTGCAAAATTAATGTTACAAATCTCCCACTAAACTATATTTTCCATTTCAAATTGCCCCGTGAAAAGATTCTTATATTTTATTTTAGCCACATTAGTAGGTTTTTCAATTAGTTTTGATGAAATTCAATTTCTATTTGGAAAAAATTGTCACTTGTTGCACCATTTTAAAGGAAAAATCTTTTCTCCTAAACATACCCTGGAGACATTTCGATTCTACCTTGATGTTTTGACTAAGAGAAGCATAAATACACAACATGACACGTTTCCGTTTATTGCAAGAAATATCGTTAGAGTGTATTCAGAAGAAAGTTTCTGGCACCTTTTAAATTTCAATTTTTTTTTTTTGCTGAAAGCAAGTGGATTCAATTAAGCACAACAAGAAATTACAAAAAGTACAAATACAAAGCCAAGAAAAGCCAAAAAGATGAAATCTACAAGAGCAGACTCTCTTCTAAATTCCAAAAATAACAAAGTTGCCTATTCACAGTATTGTTAGTGTATTTATGTTCGTATCTAATTTTGCAAGTGATATCATTCTTAATCTTCTGCATGATGGGAATCTTCTGGCACCTTTTAAATTTCTCCTTGATGGGAAAGTTTGGTACTTCTAGAATAGTGTGAAAAAAAAAAAACTTAAGTTTACCTGGCTAAAAGTGAAAATGTACCAAAACCAAATAAAAAAATAACAAAATGGGTAAAATGTTTGTTTAGTAGATGATTTGAAATCGAAAAAATAGTTTAGTAAGAAATTTGAAACCTTTTGCAAGTTTAGTGGCTTGTGGCATAACTTATCCTATTTTATATTACACAAATGGATTGATTGTGACAATATTCTCAGCTAAAAATTAAAATCCATTAAAGTAATTAATTGGAAAAAAAAACTAATAGAGTGAGTGAAATGAAATAAAAAATTTGTTAACTGTGTGATTTAAAATGAAAATAAATGGAGTGTGATTTGAAACTTTATACAAGTTTGATGGTCTATGACGACATGATTTACCCTTTTAGAATATATGCATCCTTTCAGCTAATTATTATCTACAACCAATTTCTTGAACGTGTTGATACTTAGTGCATCACTTTTTTTTTTAATTAATTAGTATTGTTCATGTTTTCAATAGAACACATTTAAAGTTAGTGCACATATCAAACTTGATTAACCGATATTACGAATAAAAGTCTTCTTGTTCAGATTCACTTGGAAAAGAATTATAAAAGAAAGAGGAAAAAAGAATCATAAAGGAAAAGATAATGAAAGGAAACTCTCTTATTGAGAATCACAAAATCAGAAATGAAAATTTATATAATAATTTTTGTTTTCTATATTTAGATTATAAATGGAATGAAAGGTAATATTTAATTCTATATATTAATTGAAGAAATAAGTGATTGTGGTTGAAATTTTCTTTTAGCTCTCAGAGATAAGAGTGTGTGTGTATGATTTGTGGTTGAAATTTAATCATAATTTAAAATGATTGAAATTAATGGATCTTACATGGGTGATCTCTATCCTCCACTTTTCTCTCATTTCAAACTTTTCTAACCAAACAAAGAAAGGATTCCCCAATCCCCTTTGCACCCTCCCCCGTTCTCTTCCTCTTCTTTTTTCATTTTTTAAAAGAGGATCAACAATAGTTCCCCATTAACTCCTTAATTGATTCGAACTCGAGACTATTTAGATCTCAAGTAAGGGATGCTTCCACTGAACTTAACTCTCTTGTCACTCCCCTATTCTCTTCTTCATAATTCTTCTAACTCAAAACAAGTCCTATGAAATCTTAGGGGGTGATTGGTGTGAGACTCCAAGTTTGACCTTACATGCAAATACGTGCTTATTTGACTTTTATATGCAAATAACGTGTTTATTTAAATTTTATGTGCAAAAGTTATATGTATATTTAATTTAATATCTAATATGCTCAAAAATATGATTCATATATATTTACTAATTCAAAAATGCATTTGAAAACCGATTTGAGAGCTAACTTTGACTTTTCGCCTTCTTTGACCGTTTTCAGGTTTTAATTGCTTAAACTAGCTTAAATTTGGCCTAAACTCACCTGTCAACATTTTAAAATTTTGGCGGAGCATTTTGGTGGAGTTTAGAAGTGATTTGGAGCGAAAACGAGCAAAATTGACTATTTTAAGTGACTCTGACCAAAAGTTGACTTTTGAATATTATTTAAATGCCAAAATTAGCTCCAAAATCACAAAAATCAGCTTCTTCTCCTTCCTTTCAGCCGTGAGCAGCCATAACCCTAGGAATAGTAGATTTTTCACTATTTTGCTTATATCTTGAGCTAGAAGCGGAACCGAGATGCAAAACCAACTTTTTTGAGTTCGTGGCAACTTCTAGCATCTTTCTATCAGTTCTTTTTTTGTTTATTTTGCGATAAATCGGTAAGGGAATTTTTTTTCAAATCTTTCAAAGTTCATTTTTATGTTATATAATGCTAGAATTAAGTTTCTATCTTGCTAATTAGGGCTTAAAGAATATATTTGCCGATTAGTTTTTAGTTTATAGCTAACTTTAACGAATTTGATTTTAAATGAATAGTTAAATGCCTAAACAAATTAATTTGCGTAAAACCTCGTACCTTAGCTTAAAGAAGGTGTTCATAAACATTTCCAAGTTGTCCTAGCATCACGTAGTGGCTTAGAATTGCAATTAGAGGGGGATTTTGTAATTTGCGCGGTTACTGGAATTTTCGTTAATTAAGGGATTTTTGAGCTTTTTGAGTGGTTTCAATGATTTTAAGTGTTATCTAAGTATAGTAGATGTTAGATAATGCTTAAGGTAAATTAGAAGGACCAAGTTTTTAATGGTGAATGTTTTAAGCTAGGTTTGTTAAGAAATTTAGTAACTTTTGCCTATTTTGGGAAATTTTCATTTCTAAGTATTCTAATACCTCTATTAATTGCCATAACCTTCTAGAATGTTAATTGAATCATAAAAATGGATATAACCTGGTTAGAATTAGAATTTAGCTTGAAAATCAAAAGGGGACTTTGGAACGAAGGTTAGAGTTTGGCTTGTTTGAATAGCTAAATAGTCTTAGATATGTTAGGAAGCTTCTAAAATGTAATTATGGTGTGGTTTCGCTAATTGGATTAGGTAACTGTAGTACAAGTCACCTAAAGGGCTTTTCGGTGTTTTTAAGTTAACATGGCTAAAAATGTGATTTTGTGGTATTTAGTTCCATCATAAGGTGACTATAAGTGATTAGTAAAGTTATATTTGGAATTCGTTATCTTGGGTGAAGTTTAGAACCTAAATTATAAGCATTGGAATAGTGTTTTTGTTGAATTTTTGTAATTTATTTGAGAAGTGTGTTTTGATACTTCTAGTAGGTGCCATAAATGCTAGATAGCTTAAATGTATGCTCAACCCATTAAAAGTTGGCTAGAATTTGGTTAGAATGACTAGAACATAAAGGGGGACATTTTGGGCAATTGGTTTGTTCTAGTGTTTTAGGTGCTTGTAAAGTTTTTTTGTAGTTGGTTAATGACTGTTGAATGCCATGGAATGTTTATAATTACTTGATTCTTGAACATGTTTGTGAATAATGTGGTTGAGTTATCTTTAAGTTGCATGGTATTGTTGTGTTTAGGTAGTAGTCTTGAATAGTATGTGGAAGGTGTTGATGCTTTGGAGTTGAATTAGAGGGGTTCTTGGCTAGACTTTTATAGGTTTGGATTATTAAAGGTGAGGGAGTTGCATCTTATTTGCATTTTTCTGTTGTATATAAATTATGTTAGATAATGGTCATGCTATAAATATTAGTTATGTAGCTTATATTGTTATCTTGTCTATATTGCTTGTAAATTATCTTGTATATGTTACTTGGCTCTCGTGATCTTGACTTGGGGTTGCGCAACCTTTTTGGGCATAGTAATGTCGAGTAACACGGGCGGCATCGGGCTTGCCGTGCTCCCTCGGCTACCATGGTTTCCCAGTCCTTATCTCGCTGAGGCATACTCCTCTACCCCAGAGGCGTGGTTCACCTCGTTAGGGCATACGGACCTACCTCTGGAGATATAGGTTGTAGGATCGGGGTACATCCGGAGTACCACATTTGGAGGAATAAGGGGTTTGCTGGCACTTGTTTGAAGATCTTGGCTCGCGGCTCGTGATTGAAGACAAACGTGGAACCGTATCCTTTTTATATGTGGTTAAATACTTGTCTAATTAGCTTTGTTATTTTGTGTTGTATATGTTATTATCTTTGTTGCATCTCATGATTGCACGCCCCGGTATGTTACATCACCTTCCTCATGATTGCACGCCCCGATATGTTGCATCACCTCCCTCGCTGGGCAACATTGTTGCTCACTCATTATTTAACATGTTTCAGGAGAAGTTGAGGTGAACCCCCAGCTTGTAGTTGCAGAGGAAGAGGAAGAAGTACAAGTAGATCAACTTTCGTGATTGCTTGTGTGTGAGGTTGAATGTTCTATATGGATTATGTGAAGATGTTGTTGTTGTTTCACTTTTTGAGACCTTTAAGGTCTTGTATGTAAGTTGTGTTGAATTTGTAAACATGTAAATTAACTTGTAGACTTGAAGATAAATGAGTAGTTGACATGTAATAGTTAACGGTAGACTTTAATGTTTTTGTTGCATGCTTGTGTGCTAAGTAGGTAGAATGTTGCACTTGGGCTATAAGTATAACCTGCTAGTTATAACTTAAAACTTTAAGAGGTGACTTGCATGCTTGTATGTCATACTTTTGTTGAGTTCCAAGGCTCGGATGACCTTGAGGAGTTAGTTGACTGTGTCAATATTTAAGGTTGGGCTTGTATGAAATGCTTGGTTGTAGATTGGTGGTTGAAAGTGTTTATTTGCAGGTACCAGTTAGTCTACGGTACAGAGGAGACTCTGTCCGTGTAACGGGTCCGGACTTAACCTGTAGCGTGGGGTTGGGTTCGGGGCGTTACAGTTGGAATCTTGGAATGATTTTGGATATAGAAGGAATGAAATAACCCTAGGAATTGAATGAACTTGGGAAAGTATATGTCATCCTTGATATGCTCTAGAAATGAAGATATGAATGGATATATTGAATCTCAATCCATGTTCGGTTGTCTGTGTAATAGATTATTATTAGGAATGACTTATTTAAAATGAGAAGAATGACGTTTTATTGATAAAAATATATTATCGTCTTGAGAATATATAAAAAAATATCATATTTATAATAATGGTTAGTTTGAGGCACATTATGATTATTATATTTGTTTATTTTTATTTTATACTATTATTATATAATATTTGTCTATTAAATTTACATTATTTGTTATTTTATTATGTATTTATATTGTTAATATATAGTTACTTTATATTATTATTATATTTTACTTCGTTAGTTTATTTCTTATTTATGATAATTATGTTTATTTTTTATTATATTGTAAATACAATAGTATTTATTCTTATTATTATATATATTTTATTTTTATTATCATTATTATATTTATATTTATATTATACATAATTACTTTATATTTTTATTATATTTATTGTATTATTTTATTTATACATAATTACTTTCTATTATTAATATTATTATTATATTATTTCATTATATTATATATTGTTTATAATTACTATTATATTATTATCATTATTATATTTAATTAATATTTATATAATTTTATTGTTATTATTACAATGTATTGTTATTA
Organism: Ehretia macrophylla; assembly: GCA_037974665.1. Lineage (NCBI taxonomy): Eukaryota > Viridiplantae > Streptophyta > Magnoliopsida > Boraginales > Ehretiaceae > Ehretia > Ehretia macrophylla. The sequence continues at coordinate 56,836,774 of CM075769.1, forward strand.
TCATTTTATATTATCGTTATCATGTTATATGTTGTATGTTTTAAATTACTCGCAAGTGCAAAAACCGTATGAAGGTATAGCTTAGGCAAATACGAGGTCGATCCCTCAGAGACTTGTTCAGTTAAGATCAAATTTTAGACTTAGATTTAGACTTCCTAATCTAGTTGAAAAGATTGATTTTTTAGGTTGAGATAAAATAATAAAAGACTAAACAATAAATCTAAATAAGTAAGACAATTAAAAATCCTAAGACAAAAGAGTTAATAATTTTAAGAACAAAGAATAAAGTAAAACTAAAAAAAATATATAATGAATCTAGAGACTTAATAAATAAATTCTGAAATAAGAACAACTAATAAATTGAATGAAATAAATTAATAAATTTTAAAATGAAAACAATTAATAACTTGAGTAAAATCAATTAAAATAAACTAAATCAAGGAAATATTAGAAAACAAAATAACTAATTAAATAAAAGACGAAGGTTAAAAAGTGAGACTAAACAAGTAATCGTAAAAGGCTAAGGTTCGGAATCCACCTTGCTAATCCTAACGTCAACTATATTTGATCATTAATTTTCCCCAAATTTTACTACATGATAATCTCGCAGTCTAGCCTCGTTACCATGGAAGATATCATCTTTTAAGCCCTAAGTTAATGAATCCCAAAAGTATGTTTATTCTAACTTTGCAAAAGAATCTTCAAATTATTAATTGTATCCCAACTAGAAATCACAATTAATATTCGACATTAAAATCAAAACTTTCAATTATTAAGAACTATTCAAAGCATGAGAAAAACATGATTAAACCCATCAAAGAAATTATTTCAATAATTGATGAAAGAATAAACATTAAACATGAATGATCAAGTTATGGGGAAAAATTAATTCACAAACATAGCATCAATTAAAATTAACAAGGTTTCATCGTCACCTCAGCGAATAAATTTAGCCTGACATACTAAAGAAACTAAAATAACAATTCTGAAAAATAATCATTATTTAAATAAATTAAAGTAAAGGAAAGAAAACGTTACAGAGTTTAAATACGAAGAAACTCCAAAAGTATCCTAATGTTTCGCAGAAGAAAAAAAACTAATAAAACTAAACTAATTTTTTTATTGAATTTTCCCGCCATTGCTGCTGCCTTCTTTTTATTCGCCCCCTTTGCGCTGCTTTGTTGTGCCTTTAAATAGGCACAAGTTCTTTTCCTAACCGACCTTGGCTTACTTCTTTTTTTTGTATTTTGTTGGTCTTCAAAGTCCAATTTGGACTTGACTCACGTGAGTCTTTTTCTTGCTAAGGCTTTGCTGCCTTCTTTTTTTTTTTTATTATTTTTAATCCAAGTCCAACTTGGACTTAAGTTTTCCCAACTTTTGGTTGGACCTCCACTGGGTTATAGTGGGCTTTACCATTTTCTCGAAAATGGATTATCTTGTGTAATGGAAGTTTTGTGGTTAACTAGGATGGATACTATGAAAGTAAAACCATTGGCCGAAAGCGTAATGCCTAGCTTTCCCTCTTAAGTATGGGGGATTGACCGGGGTTTGAGTACGTTGGTGGTTTGAAATTAATGGCCTCTTCTCCGCATTTTTAATGTACTTGGTTAACTCTATTTCTGAAGTTTCACAGGATTTGTCTTACTAGCTGACATTAAATGGATCCAGGTATTTAAATTCTATTTTTTTTTCTTTCTTCTATTTTTGTTTTAGTCGTTCATTATTTTTATTGTTTCATAGAGTCGGCTTTAGTGCCTCCCAGAGTTCGGAGCCTTTGTATGGGGATGTAAATAGGGTCGGCCAACAAAAAAAATATATATATATATATATAAAATGGAAAAAGTAAAAAAAAAAGTATTTTTATTTTTTCCTGCTGCTTTGCTTTCTTTTGGTTTTTTGGGTTTCACTAAATCATCACAGATTTAAGGCATTATTTTCCTTTTTCCTTATCAAGTGCTTCAGGTATGTTCTCGTACAAACTTTATTTTCTTTGCTAACTTGTTCTCATGCGCTTTCTTTATTTGTTTTTTACTCTCCGCTCATTGTTGCATATATTTGAGAGTTTATTTTTAAACATTGAGGACAATGTTTGGTTTTAATTGGGGGTGGGGAGTTATTTTTCAATCATCATTATTTTTGTTTCTCCCTTCTTTTTCCCTTGTCTTAGCTTAAGTTGTATGCCAAGTTAATTAGCCGCTTTTGTGAAAAGTACTTCACTGTCATCATACTCAGCTCCTTGCACATTCATGTAGCAACACAATACTACTTTTTATTGAAGGATTGAATGATGAGATAACCTGAAGAGAATATGTGAAAACTATTTAAACCTTTGTGAGTCTTGAGCCTATCATTTATTGTAGAGAGTTACTTTCTTGGCCATCTAATTATTTTCTTTTGTGGAAACTCATGTTATATCGTTGAATAGTCTCATTATTTCTTTCTTTTATTTGCCTAAAAATTCTTTATGTCACAATTGAAGTGAAATCATGAAATTTTAGGTAAGCCATGTATATCCTTAAGAGATGACAGTTAGGCCCTATTTCTTGTTTTGAGCCTTACAATAATATTTTTTTTTCTTTTCTTTTCTTTACATAACCGCTAGTCGCCCCGTTGAGCCTTGAAATTAGCCTTTCCTTCGTAAACCCATTTTTCCAAAGTGTTTCAAGTAGAAAGTGGGAACATTCTGTCAGTATTGATGGAGATTATAAGCTTAAATTTGTTAGTTGCATTAGCTACTCTTGTTACTAGTGATTTTATCTTCTTGGAGTAGGATGACTTATTTGAGACGTTTTCTATCGTTATTGAAGTTTTCATAGTTGAGGGGAAGAAAAACAGTGATGGAAATGTGTATTAAAAAAAAAAAAGGAAAAGCAAAAAAAAAAGGGGGAGAAATACGGAAAAAAAGTAAAAACAAAAAAAAACAAAAAAAAAAATCGAAAAAAGGAATAAAGTCAGTGAAAAACTAATGGAGTTGTGAAAGATGTAAATGAGCAAAAGAGTAAAAAAAAAAAAAGTATTGAACAGAAAAGCTGAAAGTATTTCCCAAGTAATCTTGAGACACTTTTAACATTCACCACTTAACTTTAACCCCTATATATATATCCTTTTTACCTACATTGCGTCCTAAAAAAGTCCTTACTTGATCTTAGGGGTTACATGGCAATGTTGACTATATGTGATGGATCTAAAAGGGTGATATGAAGTATTTTTGGTATTCCTTTCATGAGACTAAATATTATATCTTCTTTATTATTGTTCCTTCATTCATGCTTATATGTGAGATTCTTATTTATTTATATTCCTCCACTCACATATACTAGTTGAGAGTATTACACCTTATCCTCTGAGTATTGTTGCTTGTTGAGTGATCATATTTGTGAGGATTAAGTTGACATGTATTCTCTGAAAGGGGGCTTGAGTCGTGATATCTGAAGATGAGGAGTTGGTATTGTGCTTGCTAACTCATTCACACATGTTGAATTGACGATTTGTGAAGTATCTCTAACGATTGTAGCTTTTTGCTTGGTGTATTGACTTGAGTGAAGGTTAAGGGAAGAAAGGAAAAATCATTTGATGTTCGTTTATTCAATAATCTTTTAAATCGCTTCAATTGCTAGGGACTAGCAATACGCTGATTGGGGGTTGTGATATAAGTCGGGGTTTGCATATTTTTATATTTAAATTAGACTTTGTTACATTCAATTTGAGCATAATTAATAAGTATTAAGTCATTAATTTGTTTATCACTTATTTGAGACTTTTTCATATTTCAGGGCTAAAATGTTATTTATACGTGAGAAGTAATTAAATGTGAAGATCTTATGGATGTGAGAATCAAAGATCTTGAAGAACTGGATGAAAAGGAGCAAGCCTTTTAGTGTGTAATATATTTTTTAAGAATATTTTAATCACATAGTAATAATTCATTCTAGAGCACGTGAGATTGAGTTATTCTTATATATTTTGTCAGTAATGGTTACTCGCATGTTCGTGGTAATAGAATTATCGAGTGAATAAGATTTTCAAATTCATTCTTTTATATCAAGAATAAAAATTAGAATAAAACTGAGAATATCATTCCATTTATAACCCATTTCCACGTACTAATCGCTACGTACCTTAATATTTCTCAAAATTGAAGACTCATAATATTACTTTTGTAATAATGACTATTAATTTAAGAATCCATCAAACAATGGGACTACAACTATCACTGAAACTTGTCATTTTGAATATGTTTTTACACCATAATTTTTCATTACAAGATTGGCTAATGAGATAGTGTCATGAGTTTTGAAGAGATAAAATTGATGATGGTTATGGGTGATTACAAGGATGATAATAACCGGTTAAAAGGGTGGTTATCAACAGTTTTCACTACTATTAAAAATAACGAAGAGGACTTGAAGAAAAGGCACCCAAAAGGACTTGAAGAAAAAGCACCCAGAACTCAACAACATTCATAATGCTTCTTTTGTTTGGGTTCTTTTTAGGACTTTACCTGAGTATAGCTTTTTACTTGTTTTGTCAGGAGTAAATAGTGGGCTTTTTAGAAATATTAGATATTCATAGGCCTTGTATAGCGTGAGGGAAATGTTAGGAAGAAAAAGGAAGGAAAGGGGAAATGAATCCTTTCCTTTATTTGGTTTTAAAAACTTTGAAGAGAGAGAGACGTGGAATGATAAACATCGTCACTTTTCAAAGCCAAATTTCAATCCTTCCATAATTAGCATCAGTTTAAACCTAGAATTTCGATCCCTCTCTTTTTTCCTTGTGTAATAAAATATTACCTTTTATTTCCTTTCCAACATTAATATTACAAAATATAAACCCTTACGATCTTTCCTTTTATAATTTTGTACAATCCAAACAATAAGGTTCCTTTATTTTTTTCCTTCATAATTTCATAATTTTTTTTCCAAGCAAATCTAAACTAATCCATGGTGTGACTTTTATCATAGGATAAATATTTTACTATTACTAAATAAATTAATTTGTTTTATTAAATTAATTATATTTTCAATTAATAATTATTACTTTATAAAATTATATAATTAATTAAATAAAAGTTATTAAATAAATAAAAATATAAAGTTAATCAAATAACTAATTAATTATTATTAAATAATAAAAATATAATTTTATTAGTTATTAATTTAATTAATTATATTTTTATTATTTAATAATAATTAATTAATTAGTTATTTGATTAACTTAATATTTTTATTCATTTAATAACTATTATTTAATTAATTATATAATTTTATAAAGTAATAATTATTAATTGAAAATATAATTAATTTAATTTAAAAAATTAATTAATTTAATAATAGTAAAATATTTATTTAATAATAAAACTTAAATAGTTTAATTTAATGACTAATAATTTAATAATATTATCATATTTAATATTAATTAGTTAATTAAATTAATTAGGTTAATATTTTTGTTTATTTATTAACTATTAATTATTTATTTATCTTATTTTATTAAGTAATGATAATTAATCGATCAATTAAGTATTATTAATTTTTTAAATCTTTGATTAATTAATTAATTTGTTATCTATTAATTAATTTTTTTATTAATTAGTTATTTTAAAATTTATTTAATAAATTAATAATTTTAATTAATTAATCAATAATGAATAATTATTAATATTTTAAAAAATAATAAATAATAGTTTTAATCAATTTTTCACTATTAAATTCAAATTTCATGAAATATTTTACAGTGTGATAACTAAACACCAGAAATATTCGATTTTTTAAAAAATATTTTTTCCCAAAAATATTTTGTTACAACAAACAAACAAGCCCAAATCTTAATAAATGCAATCTGACACAGTTCGAAACACTTGAACATTCAATGGACCACTTACCATTGACGGGAAAAAAAAAACAAAATCAAAATGGACCACTTACCATTGACGGGAAAAAAAAAACAAAATCAAAATGGACCACTTACTAGATTTCAACTTGGAATCTCTAATAAATGAATAGGATTAACGTGTTTCACACCGGGATGGTGTTATTTATATACGTGAAGTAGATAGGTTATTTTGAGAAAGAGTAAATGACTTAACACCCCTTGCATTTTTTCAAAAGTGCATGATTCTCTTCTATGTTTTAAAACGTAACTGATTACTCCCTTATATTTTATAAAAGTAGTTGAATACCCCCTTGTATTTTAAAACATAATTGATTACCTTCTTGTGTTTTAAAAATGTGGTTGAATACTCCATATGTTTTGAAAAATATAATTGAATACCCCTTGTTAAAAACACAGGGTTTAGGGTTCATTTTCAAAATATATGGGGGTATTCAGCTATATTTTTAAAACACATAGAGGTAATCAGTTATGTTTATAAAACATAGGGGGATAATGAATTATATTTTAGAGCACATGAGGTATCATGCACTTTTGGCAAAACACATAGGGTATTAAGTCGTTTACTCTTTTGAGAAATATATTCAACCAACTTCAATCCGAGAAACAAAAATAAATAAAAACATAGTTCCAATAAAAGCAATCCAAGGGTCGTATTCTTCTCCAATTTGAATTTTACTCACATCTCAAATGAAACATAATTACGTATTTGTAAAATACCGTCTCAATTCATCCTATTTCATCATATTCGGGGTGTGACATGGTTTTGAAGAATGATAAACCAGTATTTATATATAGATGTAGGAGTATCCGTTTGGAAAGTAAGAAACCCATTTATATCTCTTCATCTAGAAATAATTCTCGATGTGAAACTCAAAGCTTTGTATGCATATACTATACAATATCATAAAAATGAAAAATTATGTCTAATTCATTGATCTCAATTGATCCTCATTATTGTTTTTCAATGGACCACTTACCCTTGACGAAAAGAAAAATAAAACAAAAAACAAAATGGACCACTTACGGTAGATTTCAACTTGGAATATCTAATAAATGAATAGGAGTAACGTGTTCATACCAGGATGGTACATCCGTGAAGTAGATTCGACACATGCCCTTTTTTAGGATTTAGTTGTTCTATCTTTGTAATTTCCCTCAATGATAGTGTTGATTTATGTAATGTGTTAAAAAATTTGTCAATGATAGGTTTCACCCTAAACTTAATTTGTGATAAAGAGAATAACCTAAAATTTTATAAGGTGATTTTGAAAATTATAATTTCTGTATATGGGAGAAACTGTATATTCTAAAACCTTCCTGATCATGTGTGTCCCAGTTCCAAGAAATAATTTGAATACATGAATTAATATTGAGGTAAATGAGTCAATAATATAAATGATGTGTAAGAGTAAGACGTGGGTGAATATGAATGAACCAAGAATCTAGATCTAATATTATGTAAAATTGTTTGGGACTGATAGCATATTAAATTATCACCTCATTTAAAAGTTTATACTGTTATAGAGGAATCTATCTATTCATTTTATTAACTCAACACTCTATACCACGTTCCACATGAACAAATTAGTAGGTGATTTTGAGACTCAAACCCATAATCATTTTTATAACTCAGGATTAATTTCATCTTAAAATCAATTGGTACTAGGAGAAGTAACTTAATATCTTATAATATGATATTTGAATTTATGATTTCATGTGATAGAGATTGTATATTATAACAAATAGTTAAATTAAATCTTTTTTTTATCAAATTTATAAGCTGCGATTAAGAAAATTAATAGGAGACAAACATCTCAATTAGACGAAGTCATAGCCTTTATTTAGAGAAATTTTATGAATAAGTTTTTACTTGGAGATGTCTCTTCTATATGTATATATATATATATTCGTATAACTTAATTTATGTTTCAATATATTGGAGGTTAATAGTTCAATATATATTTGATCACTTAAACATTCATGAACGAACTACATTAATACACACACATAAATCTTACCTGGCAACATAGTATAGCTATATCGTTTATTTAAAAAAAATTTATAAAGAAATTTTTACTCGGACATGGCTCTGCTATGCTATACATGTACATATAAACATATAATATAATTTTATTTACATTTCTGTAGTGGGCTGACCCCACCCTTCCCCTCTTAAGGGTTGGAGTAAGTAAAATCCCACCCAAAGCTGAAGCCCCAGTGGGCGTAACGAGGCAAAAATCCCACTGAGGAGCCTCGACCTTAAGGAGCCTCAGCCCGACGTACTAAAGATCTGGAAATTCCTCAAACGACTAGTGCATGAATAAAGGGATTCGAGACCCACTAGCGGAAGCCGCGGAGCGCGGATTAAGGATGGATTTGTCACGATTTATTTTCATTCACTAATATAATCTCTGATACCATAGTAAAATCAAAAATATTTTTGGGATCGTAATGCCACGGGGTTAAGAAGATTACTCCTTCTAAGTCCGCTAAGGCACAATTACAAAGCCCGAACATTATTTTTCACAATTCAAAACATCAAAGCTATTAAACATTTACTTCCCAAATACTAAATCCCAAGTTTACAAAATTACACTTACGTCATGTCTATCGAATCCAAAAGGGCCTAATTATAATATCTAACTATTACATTAATATAAATAGTACATATTATACAAACTTCATCACTAGGGATTAATAGTACAAACATATCTCCTCGCATGCAACCAACAAATATAGAATCCACTTGCAGTAGTCTACTTCTAAGCTTCTACCTCGAACAACCTGTAATGGTGGAAAAACAAGGTGAGCTTATAACAACTTAAGCTCAGCGATGGGGGGTATCTGTGAAGGGTTTTCGAAATCATTTTTCTCTTTAAAAACTGTTTGAAAACTTGTGAATGTCATGCACATAAGTTTACAAGCAAATCATGTACTTTACATAATAACAAGCATTTAAATAACATGTGAATCAATAACAAACAATCAATCCTACTCTTCAAGGATCTAGGGCCCAAACAAGAGTATGTCATGTACATATAAACGTTTAATAAGACACAAAAATAAACATAATAACAACATGTAACCCAACTCTTCCGGGGTATCATTGGAGCCCAGCGAGATGGTAGAGAAGAAAATCTTATAGAATGAACATTTAACACATACTTGGGGGATGCTGGCGTATCCCATCTTCACGTGGTGGTTATCCTAATTTATGTCTTGTGAGATGATTGAATAGGAATGTTTCCAACGATAAAGCAAAAAAAAAAAAGAGTGGCCATCATTGGCCTCAAGACTTTATTTATCTACATCATTTGACAAATACAAGACGTGGTCATTATTGGGAAAGTTCAACATGCAATCTGTCCGCATATGCACCGCTCACCTGGTTTAACAGTATAATTCTCGTTATAAATAGGATAGATATTAAAATTAATTTTTAAAGTGTAAGCTAAATTAATTTAGTCCTTCTTTTAAAATTAAAAAAAAAAAAGTTATCAAATGTGCAACCTTTTGTTTTTAATTTTTGAGCCGAAATTTTTTCTTTCCTTGCCAGCCCGAGACAACATGTGAAAATAATGTTGCCTTTTTTTACTAAAATCACACCTACTGCGACACACAAGAATGCAACTGCTGCAAATTAAGACGCAATCGACTCTCTGTACCAATGGTCCAACACCATAAATAAATAATCCATTATACATTATTGATCCGCGTGGCTTCAAGACTTTTGTCCATGTTCATATAAATGATCAAGTTGACTATTTATTACAATTCTATCATTGTGTGACATTGGAATCAGAACATATTTAAAATATTCATATATTTTGTCTTATGTGAAATTGGCAAACCAGTAAAATTCAATAATTCGTAATAGATTTTATCTAAAAAATTAGAAAAGATCAATAGCGTAAAGGATCCAAACCCACTCAAAGACGCATATAATAAAAGAATGAAGGCTTCAAAACTTTCGTATTCAAAAAATAATAATTCAGCTAGAATATGACCATTGAATTCCTCCTAAAAAATTATGTTATGGACATTTTCGATTTTATAGTAGCACCTGGCAACTAAAATTTTTTGCACTCCTAGAGTGGGTAGGTGTACATGTTTCACGTTTTTTTTTTCGTTTGGAATTCAAAATCATGTTAGAATATTAGAAGTTTTTTTTTTTTTACTACTTTGGCCTTACAGAGTTTTAAATAAATTATTACGATGCCTCTATTTATAATAATTAATTGATATTTGTCAACTAATTAAAACATTTTTTATCTATGTAACTGTAATAAATTTACCACATATCTTATAAAAGAAGAACCTCATATTTGTACAAATGTGCCAAAAGGATGCAAGTCAGCTTTAGCTGATGTAATTGCTCTTTTATCATTGTAATGAATTCAATCTCAGTTTATGGACAAAAAGAAAAATCTTGACCAAAAGACATGTTTCACATTTTGAATAGGACAAATTTAATACTAGTCCACGTTCTTTACTCAAATGGGCCATTAAATTATTACTGATGACTTCTTTTTTTGTGAATTAATGGTGACTTCAAGACTTTCATTTTTTTTGTCCTTTTTTGTCAAGGCTTCAACACTTTCATCAAAGTGGCCATCATTGGCCTCAATACTTTATCCATCTACATCATTAGACAATACAAGACGTGGTCATTATTGGGAAAATTCAACATAACCTACCATCTCTCCGCATATGCACCGCCCACGTGTTCTAATAGTATAATTCTCATTATAAATAGGATAAGTATTAAATTATTACTGACAGCTTTTTTTTTTTTTTAAAGACATTATTGTGGACCATTAAAATTAAGATCAAGTATGACTGATTACTAATATTGTGATATATAGAAGGAAATATATTGAATAAATGACGTATGACTGCTATAACCAGCATCTGGTAGTCTGTCATGCATCAGAAATTATGAAGGACATTATATAAGGATTTGATCTTTACGCGCATCTTATATTTATGGTTGAATCTAGTTGTCCATAAAGGTTAATGGGTCAAGTGAGAGAATATAAGTGGTGTGATCTATTAAGTTATTGGTGACCCTCTTAATTATAATAGTAGTCCACTAAAAGTCCAAGTCTATTAAGATTACTTGATGAAAGTAACAACATATGTCTATAAATACGTGTTAATTGGTCATCTCCCTACCCAGATAAAAGGAAATAGAATTCCATCAAAATCTACTCCATAAAGTTTAGGGTTAAGGTAGAGAAATTAATTAATTAACGCTATGAATTCGTCTTCCGCATCAAGTAAGTGATTTATGATTCCTAACATTTCATACTAATGATTACATGATTCTAACAGATATAAAATTATTGTATGATTTATGTTTACAGAATGAGATAAAAACCTTTTGGTCCCTCAGATTTTAAGAAAGTAACCTTTTAGTCTTTCAAATTTTAAAAAATAATTATTTAATCTTTTTTTAATGGTAAGTTGACATAAAATGTTAACTTTTTGTGACTGTCTGTACCAATGGTCCAACACCATAAATAAATAATTCATTATACATTATTGATCCGTGTGACTTCAAGACTTTCGTCCACGTTCATATAAATGATCAAGTTGACTATTTATTACAATTCTATCATTGTGTAGCATTGGAATCAGAACATATCTAAAATATCCATATATTTTGTCTCATGTGGAATTGGCAAAACAGTAAAATTTAATAACTCTGTAACAGATTTCATCTAAAAAATTAGAGAAGATCAGTAGAGTAAATGATCCAAACTCACTCAAGGATGCATCTAATAAAAGAATGAAGGCTTCAAAACTTTCGTATTCAAAATATAATAATTCAACTATTGAAAATCGTCCAAAAAAAGAGCTATGGAAAACTGTATTGGATATTGAACTCACTTTAGATTTATAGTTACTGAAAATTGTTCTTGGAGAAAATTTGAAATCAAAAGAAAATAGTATATAATTAGAAGTTAAATTTTCTTATTTATAAACTTATGCTATATGAAAATTTTAATATAGAATACGAGCATGCATCTAAACAAAAATAAACTTGGACCTAAAACTCTACATTAATGGATCAAATAGTCATAGTCGATCCAGTGATGCAAGGCTATATATTTGTATATATTAATGAGAAATCTATATCCATACTTATAGATACCTACTTTGGTTATTTGTTGATACCATTCAATTTTATTAATTTCATTTACCATATCTTCCATTTTATTCTACTTGCATTACGTGGTATTTTTTATTTTTATATTTAAATAATATTTAATTTTCTAACTATCAAACATAAAGTGTAATCCCTAATAACCATTGATTATAAAAATAATTTTGAAAATTAAAATTTTTCTATGTGGTAACTACTCGATCAAACCATGAAATACTATGGATACAAGATCCATGTGCTTGCTAGGTCATAAACTCTAGTATGACCAAATCATGAATGCTCTGGTTATTACATGCATTGAGGGCTTTATAATTTTCAATTGAAAACCAAATATGACGTAAATGTTCCTTATCACATGTTATTTCCGTATATATAAGTGATTATAAAAAAATGTAAACTTTATTGTAAGTAACAAATTTAAACTTTATTTCACCAAATAATTGTAGTTAGTTAAGATATTATATTCATGCTACGTAAGATAAAATTAGTCCCGTGTATCTTAACTTCATTTAAAATTATTATTAACCTTCATTTCATTATGTAATTACTTCAATTATGTTGTAATTTAAGGGACATTTCAAATTTTTACTTTGAAAGTTAAAATTTTTCTATGTGGTAACTACTTGATCAACCTGTGAGATACTACGACATAGAAGTCTCATCCTTTTGCTAGGTAATAAAATCTAATATGACCAAATCATGGATGCTTTGGTCATTACATGAATTGATAATTAATTTTTAATGTCGGCCTAATATGAGATATTGTATAAGGAATTAGGGATGATGATTTTAATGTAAGAGGTTCTTCATCATATGTTATTTCCGTGTATGTAAGTGTTTATAAACAAATTTAAACAATTTTATTTCACCAAATAATTGTAGATAATTAACATATTATATTCTTCTTACGTAAGATAAAGTTAGTCCCGTGTATCTTAACTGCAATTAAAATAATTATTAAACTTCATTACTTAATTAATTAACTTGAATTATGTCATATTTTAGGGACAAATCAAATCTTTACTAGTAGATCAAACTGTGAGATAGTAGGGCATAGGAGACTCATCCTCCTATTAGGGCATAAAATCTAGAATGCCCGAATCATGAATCCTCTAGCCATATCATAAATTAAGACCTTTATAAATTTTAATGTCAACCAAATTAGGAGATTGTATAGGGTAATTTTCTTTCCATTATTTCTTTTTACTAATAATTTAACAATAACACTAGTTGAGTGAGTTATTAGGAAAAAAAATTATAAACTATCATATGTGTAATATAAAGTACAAAATTTAATTTCTTTTAATTGTTGAATGCTATGTGTTCTTACACTCTAATTTATCGAAGTAGCTTATATTATATATATTAATATTTTGTCATTTTTCGCCATTTTCCAACTATTTGTCATTACCCATCTATGTTCGTTTTGGTAAATTGCCTATTATTTTGTCTTTACTCGAAATATTTTAAATATTCATCACGAGTACATAATTGTCATTTCGTCAACAAAAATGAGGGCATAATAGACATATCAAAGCCCATTATATGTTCTTACACTCTAATAACATTAGTTGAGTGAGTTATTGGGGAAAAAAATTATAAACTATCATATATGTAATATAAAGTACAAAATTTAATTTCTTTTAATTGTTGAATGTTATATGTTCTTACACTCTAATTTATCCAAGTAACTTATATTATATATATTAATATCTTGTCCTTTTTCGTCATTTTCCTACTATTTGTCATTACCCATCTATGTTCTTTTTGGTAAATTGTCCACTATTTTATCTTTACACGAAATATTTTAAATATTCATCACAAGTACATAATTGTCATTTTGTCAACAAAAATAGGACATAATAAACATATCAAAGCCCATTAAATACAACCTGGTCCCACTGCCACATATGCATGGATATAAATGATAATTACTCATGTTTTTTGTCTTCATCTCAATTATTACACTATTAATGCATGCGGGTCCCACTGCTACGTGTCTAAATCTACTTCTTCCCTGGTCCCCACTCCCCGGTTTATAAAATTTCCCCATTAATAATTTAATGGTCCCGGCAAAACAAATAATAATTTAATGGCCCATCGTTTTATCAATTGATTGGAAATTTGAGTAAGTACGTGGACCAGTATTAATTTGTCCTATTCAAAACGTGAAACACTCGACAAAAACAAAAGCAAAAAAAAAAAAAAAAACGTGAAACATGTCCACCTACCCACTCTAGAAGTGCAAAAAATTTTAGTTGCGTTAGCATGAGGTGCTATTATAAACTCGTAAAAGTCCATAACATAATTTTTTAGGAGGAACATGGCCATCTAGCTGAATTATTATTTTTTGAATATGAAAGTTTTGAAGCCTTCATTCTTTTTATTAGATGTGTCCTTGAGTGAATTTGAATCTTTTACTCTATTGATTTTTAAATTTTTTAGATGAGATGTGTTATGAATCATTAAGTTTTACTATTTTGCCAATTCCACATGGGACAAAATGCACGAATATTCTAGATATGTTCTGATTCAACGTCACACCATGATAGGATTATAATAAATAATCAACTTGATCATTTTTATGAACATGGACGAAAGTCTTGAAGCCACGCGGATCAATAATGTATAATGGACCATTTATTTATGGTATTGGACCATTGGTACAGAGAGTCAGATTGCGTGTTTGTCATGGTAGTTTATGACACTTCAAACATTAATTTTCATTTGGAGAAGCAGAGTTATAGCATGTTTGGACTCACTATTTTATTGGTCTTGCTGGTCTCACTATATATACATATAGAAGTCTATAATTTGAAAATATGAAACAGTACATTAAGCGAAAAAGCTGCCTACAATTTCTTAATATAAAAATATAACCAAACATTAATTGATGGGTATTGAGGGATATTAATTTCTAGACCCCATTAATACTTCTGGAATAGAAAAATAATTAGAAACAAAATAATTCCTTCGACTTGCTCCTCAAGCTTTGGCTGAATTTGATCTTCATGTCAAGATGATTTGGTTGTGGTTTATAATGGTTAGAAAGGGCATTTTCGTGCACACAATACAAAGTTTAAGTAGCAAGGCATTGATTCTTACATCAAGACTTCAACTATGGTTGCTACCTATCTACCAAGAAAAAAAAGAGGTATTAGCAGGAAGTCTTCAACCATAGATCCTGTCACCAGGAAGTGTAGCTCTCTTGGACCTTACTTGGGAGGCAGCGCTATCCAAAATCTTATATTTCTTTCTTGTAACCATCGTAATCTCTTTTAAATTTATAGATGGTTGTTGGATCTATTAATATATCATATAAATTTGGCTCTCCTCATAATGAGAAATGAGAGTACATATAATTATAATGTTTCCAAACATGAGTTGAGTATTGACATGAACATACAATCGGTTGGACATACTACCACTAATATGTACACAAGAACCAATGTACACTGGGAGAAAAACGAACACAAATTTTGATAATAACCCATTTTGTTGATTTCGATATTGAACTTGAGACCTTACAGTATAAAGGATCCAATCTTGATATATAGTTTATGCTGAGTAAAAACATTATTTTATTTTTGAAGGAGAAATTTGAACCAATTGGCAGAAAATTTTGAATATCTTTTTGAACCATTCTTGTAGTCCACGTAGAAGAAAAATAGGAAAAACAATGGAGATGTTTTGATAAGAACAGATTTCATATATCTTTTCATATGACAAACGTGAACACCGGCAGTGTATATAAAGCTAATACAGAGGGCTTTAACTTTGGAAACATAGTAACAAACTGCATTAAATCCGTAGGCAATATTCTCAATGATATGCTCTGCTTCTCGTATGTCTTATTTGATTTAAATCCTTGATATGCACTGTTACCATCTTTGGTAAAGTTTCCTTATCATGTTGCACTATCATCTTGGGTTGACTTTGTTGCCATTGAAACTCCTTCATCCTCCAACGTCACTCTACTCACATGGCATGATTTGTGGGAATTACAATCTTTATTTCTCCAATAGTTTTGGGTCTCCTTATCACTCCATTGATTCCCACAAATCATGTTGATCTGCTGGGTTGTGCTAATACTCCCCCGCAAACTGTGCCGAGGTTGAAGGCAGAGTTTGGTATGAAAATAATTGAGAGCAGCCTTTGACATTGGTTTAGTGAAGAGATATGCTACTTGATTATTAGTGGAGATATGTTGAGTGATGAGAAGTCCAAGTGCAACTCGTTCGCGCACAAAATGATAATCCAACTCAACATGTTTACTACGAGCATGAAACACAGGATTGACTGTCATATGAAGAGCACTAAGGTTGTCGCAATAGATGATCAGAGGAGAGGCAAGTGGAATGCGAAGATCTTTTAGAATGAATGTCATCCACGTGAGTTCGACTGTAGTGTTAGCCATGGCTCGATACTCTGCTTCGGTGCTAGATCGAGAGATTGTATGTTGTTTCTTTGCACACCAAGAGATGAGATTTCTTTCAAGAAATGTGCAATACCCAGTAGTGGAGCGCCTTGTGGTAGGACAGCCTGCCCAATCTACATTTGAGTAAGCACATAGATCAAGTGTAGTATTGGAAGTGAAATGTACGCCTATGTCAATAGTTCCTTTGATGTATCGTAAGATACGATGAACCATTTTTAAGTACACAATAGTAGGAGCATTCATGAATTGAGAGACATAGTTAACGCTGTATGAAAGATCTGGACGTGTGAGTGTTAGATACTGTAAAGTACCAACAAGTCCTCGAAAGTAACGTGGATCTTCCAATAAGGTGTCATTTGATGAGGTCTTGGTCTTCGCTTCAAGAGGGGTGTTCATGGGCTTGCAATCGACCATGTTGGCTCGTTCAAGGATTGTAAGGGCATAATGTGACTGGGATAGGTGGAGACCATCTGGTGTTTGAGAGATCTCGATCCCAAGGAAGTAATGAATTTGTCCCAAGTCCTTCATCGCAAATTCTGAGCTAAGAAGCCGAATGAAGGTTGCAACTAGAGCAGTAGAAGATCCTGTTAGAAGTATATCATCTACATAAAGTAAAAGGATAAGTGTACCAAAATCAGAATGAAAAATAAATAATGATGGGTCTGCTAGGCTACAAAAGAAACCATATTTAAGAAGAAAAGCACTAAACCGATCAAACCAAGCACGTGGTACTTGTTTGAGTCCATAGAGAGCCTTTTGAAGCTTGCAAACGTGTGTTGGATATTGAGGATCAGTCATTCCCTGAGGTTGCTCCATGTATAAATCCTCTGAGATTAAACCATGCAAGAAAGCATTTTTTACGTCAAGTTGACGTATGGACCATTTCTGAACAAGTGCTATAGTGAAGTCCATGCGAATAGTTCCAGGTTTGATGACTGGAGAAAAAGTCTCGGTGAAATCCAATCCATCAATTTGGTGATACCCCTTTGCTACAACTCTAGCTTTAAGCCGATCTAGAGAGCCATCGGGTTTGAGTTTTGGTTTGAGCACCCATTTAGAGCCAATAACATGCATGTCTGGAGTGCGTGGCACAAGTTGCCAAGTCTTATTTTTACGAAGTGCCTCAAGTTCCTTATCCATTGCTGCCTTCCAACCGGGGTGAGCTAGGGCAGATCGAATATTATGAGGTTCACGAGGGATATTGGCTGAAAGTTTGGAGGAAGTTAAAGCATATTTTGGATTGGGTTTTACAATTCCTCTTTGTGAGAGTGTAACCATGGAACATGAACGGGCTACTTGTGGTGGTTGAATTTGTTGGATTTGTGGCTGTGAGGTTGTTTGAGAGGGCTCAGACTCAGGCTGTGAAAAATATGTAGGTTGCTCGTGTATGTCAGGCTCGAGATAGGATAACTCGCGCTCAAGTTGTAGTAGTTGCATTTCAGTCTCAGATTCAGATTCGAGTTGCTGGGCTTCATGCTGACTAGTAGTTTCAGAAGGTTGCGAAGCTGGAGTAAATATTGGCACTATCGGTAAAGGACTCACGCATGGTGGTGCAAGTATTGGCAACTGGTTCTCTACAACAAAATTAGAGTTAGTATGAGGTAACCATGAATCAAATATGCTAATGACATTTGATGTAGGAGGAGTAATGCTTTGATGTCGAGTATTTTTATAAGGAAAAGATAACTCATCAAAAACCGCATGGCGGGAAATAAAATTTTTTTTGCTAGAGGGATGAAAACACTTATATCCTTTATGTTTATCACTATAGCCTACAAAGACGCAAAGTACAGTCTTTGGATCAAACTTGTGCCGCCGTGTATCCCAGGTGTAAGGAAAACATTTAGAACCAAAGACGCGAAGTGACGAATAATCAGGGTGTGTCCCATGCAGTGTAAAGTATGGAGTTTCAAAATTAAGAGTAGACGAAGGCAACCGATTAATAAGATAGACAGCGGTAGTAAAAGCTTCTACCCATAAAAATAGAGGGGCACCACCGTGAAATAACATAGTCATACCAAGTTCCCGTATTATCCTGTGTCGCCTTTCAACCATACCTGTTTGCTCTGGAGTATATGGGCACGATACCTGATGAATGATACCGGTAGAAAGAAAGTGAGATGATAGCTTGGAGTTTACGAATTCTCCTCCTCCATCAGAGTGAAAGATTTTGATTTGTTTGTTGAATTGTCTGCTAACGTACTGTTCAAAAGCTAAATAAGCATTTGCAAAATCAGATTTATGTTTTAAGGGAATGATCCAAGTATACTTGGAAAAATCATATACCAAACATGCATAATATCTGAATTTTTCAACGGACAAAACAGGAGTAGGTCCCCACAAGTCGCAAGGTATTTTTTCAAAAACATCAGAACTCAAATGTTCAGAGCTAGAAAATGGTAACCTACTAAGCTTCCTCAACTGACAACTATCACAAATGTGTTCAGGTTTTACAGCTCCTATAACATTGATCAAGCCTTTACTTTTTAATAACTTTAAAGCAAAAGATTGAGGATGTCCTAAGCATTGATGCCAAATATCTGTTGAGCCGGATTTGCATCGATGAGAAAATAAGAGCTTCGGCGAATTGGGAAAGGCATAGAGATCACCCTTGCGTCTCCCTGTGATCACTGGTTGTCCTGTTTGTCGTTCCTTAACACAAAAGTCAACATTAGATAATTCACAATTAATAGGGAATTGAGTTGTTAGCTGACTTACAGAGAGCAAATTTTTTTTAAGTCTGGAACTAACAGGACATCATGAAAAGGCAATGTATTATTTTTTTGCTTAATGCTAGAATCTCTAATACCAAGGATTGGTAGAGAAGATCCATCACCAATAAGAATTGAATCTGTACCAAAGTAGTTGCGAATATTTGTTAACATACCTGACTTACCTGTCATGTGGTTGAAGGCTCCTGTGTCTGAGATCTATTCCGTTTCAGTGATGGTATTGTCCAAGGTAAGGGCTGCAAGAGCTTGTGGTATATCATCATGTTGAGTTGGTTTTTTGGGAACCCACCAGCATATTTTTGCGATATGTCCCATCGTGCCACAGTACTGACATTTTTTTTCGTGGTAGAGATCTCGTTCTGCAGGGGTCATACGACGTTCACCAGGTGGTGGAGGACGTCTTTGTTGAGGGCCTGAAGTAGGGCTGGCAAAATAAGAACAGTTTCGTTCTTTTAGTTGTTGTGCCTGAAATTCTTTCCCTGTTGATATGAATGTTTGTTTGTTGCTATGATATCCTGAGGAGGTTTGTTGGGGGCGTTGTTGTTGTTGCCCATAAAACGCCATTTGAGGTGTGAATGAGTTTGGGTCATTTGTATGGTTAGAGAACCAATTGCGTCGCTGATCAAGGCTTTGGAGTTGTGAAATCAACTCAGAGTGTGACGGTCTTGGTGGCTTCAACATAGTAGTGGTGAAGGTTTCATATTGAGGGCCAAGGCTAGTGAGTAGAGAGAAAACTATCACGTGGCACGTGAACAAGTTAATAGGTGATTTTGAGACTCAAACCCATGATCATTTTGATAACTCATGATTAATTTCATCTTAAAATGAATTGGTACCAGGAGAAGTAACTTAATATCTTATAAGATGATATTTGAATTTATGATTTCATGTAAGAGAGATTGTATATTATAACAAATAGTTAAATTAAATCTTTCTTTTTTATTTATTTATCAAATTTGTAAGCTACGATTAAGAAAATTAACAGGAGACAAATATCTCAATTAGATCCGAAAATTCCTCAAACGACTAGTGCATAAATAAAGGGATTCGAGACCCACTAGCGGAAACCGCAGGTCTCAGATTAAGAACGGATTTGTCACTATCCATTTTCATTCACTAATATAATCTCTAATGCTATAGTAAAATTACAAACATTCTTGGGATCGTGATACCACGGGGTTAAGAAGATCACTTCTCCTAAGTCTGCTAAGGTACAATTACAAAAGCCCGGATATTATTTTCCACAATTCAAAACATCAAAGCTATTAAATATTTACTTCCCAAATACTGAATCCCATGTTTACAAAATTACACTTACATTATGTCTATCGAATCCAAAAGGGCCTAATTACAATATCTAACTATTACATTAATATAAATAGTACATATTATACAAACTTCATCACTAGGGATTAATAGTACAAACATATCTCCTCGCATGCAACCAACAAATATAGAATCCACTTGCAGTAGTCTACTTCTAAGCTTCTACCTCGAACAACCTGTAATGGCAGAAAAACAAGGTGAGCTTATAACAACTTAAGCTCAGCGATTGGGGTATCTGTGAAGGGTTTTCGAAACTATTTTTCTCTTTAAAAACCGTTTGAAAACTTGTGAATGTCATGCACATAAGTTTACAAGCAAATCATGTACTTTACATAATAACAAGCATTTAAATAACATGTGAATCAATAACAAACAATCAATCCTACTCTTTGAGTATCTAGGGCCCAAGCAAGAGTATGTCATGTACATATAAATGTTTAATAAGACACAGAAATAAACATAATAACAACATGTAACCCAACTCTCCCGGGATATCATTGAAGCCCAGCAAGACGTCTCTCCTGGGGTAGCAATGGATCCAGGCCAGAGAAGAAAATCTTATAGAATGAACATTTAACACATACTTGGCGGATGCTGACATATCTCATTTTCGAGTAGTGGTTATTCTAATTTATGTCTAATGAACTGGTTGAATGAGGACATTTCTAACGATAAAGTAAAAAAAAAAAGTGGCCATCATTGGCCTCAAAACTTTATCCATCTGCATCATTTGACAAATACAAGACGTGGTCATTATTGGGAAAATTCAACATAACCTGCAACCTCTCCACATATGCACCGCTTACCTGGTCTAACAATTCTCGTTATAAATAGGATAGATATTAAAATTAAATTTTAAAGTGTAAGCTAAATTAATTTAGGCCTTCTTTTAAAATTAAAAAAAAAGATATCAAATGTGAAACCTTTTGTTTTTAATTTTTGAGCCGAAATTTTTTCTTTCCTTGCCAGCCCGAGACAACATGTGAAAATAATGTTGCCTTTTTTTACTAAAATCACACCTACTGCGACACACAAGAATGCAACTGCTGCAAATTAACACGCAATCGACTCTCTGTACCAATGGTCCAACACCATAAATAAATAATCCATTATACATTATTGATCCGCGTGGCTTCAAGACTTTCGTCCATGTTCATATAAATGATCAAATTGACTATTTATTACAATTCTATCATTGTGTGACATTAAAATCAGAACATATCTAAAATATCCATACATTTTGTCTCATGTGGAATTGGCAAAACAGTAAAATTTAATAACTCAGTAACAGATTTCATCTAAAAAATTAGAGAAGATCAGTAGAGTAAAGGATCCAAACCCACTCAAGGACGCATCTAATAAAAGAATGAAGGCTTCAAAACTTTCGTATTCAAAAAATAATAATTTAGTTAGATGGCCATTGAATTCTTCCTAAAAAAATTATGTTATGGACTTTTTCGACTTTATAGTAGCACCTCATGCTAAGGCAACTAAAATTTTTTGCTCTCCTAGAGTGGGTAGGTGTACATGTTTCACGTTTTTTTTTTGTTTTTTTCGTTTGGAATTCAAAATTATGTTTTGTTTATTAATACTTGACACGAGGATTTAACCAACTTCTGTGCACTCAAACACAAAGTATAAAACATTAAAAAGTATTACTAGAGAAACAACTATCTAATTGTGAAGTAAAGAGCCAAATTTAATATTTTTTATGAGCCAATCAATTATTTTATTTGTATTTTTACAAATGTGCCGAAAGGATGCAAGTCACCTTTAGCAGATGTAATTGCTCTTTTATCATTCTAATGAATTCAATCTCAGTTTATGGACAAAAAGAAAAATCTTCACCAAAAGACATGTTCCACGTTTTGAATAGGACAAATTTAATACTAGTTCACGTTCTTTACTCAAATTTCCAATCAATTGATAAAATGATGGGCCATTAAATTATTACTGATGACTTGTTTTTTTGTCAGAATTAATGGTGACTTCAAGACTTTCATTTTTTTTCCCTTTTTTGTCAAGGCTTCAACACTTTCATCAAAGTGGCCATCATTGGCCTCAAGACTTTATCCATCTACATCATTAGACAATACAAGACGTGGTCATTATTGGGAAAATTCAACATAACCTACCATCTCTCCGCATATGCACCGCCCCCATGATCTAATAGTATACTTCTCGTTATAAATAGAATAGATAGTAAATTATTACTGATGGCTTTGTTTTGTTTTTTCCGCCAGAAAAATAGCTTGTGGCTCCATATATACTAGGTGAAAGGACGAATTATTGTTTTCTTAGATTGAATAAGAATTTAATACGGTCCTACTCTGGAACGACTCAAAAACTCATGTGGGCTCGTCTGTCCTTGTAATAAATGCAATCTATGGTTGTATTTATTTGTCGTAAAATAATTTGTTTGTTTAAATATTTTATTAAAAAATAAAATATTTTTATTATCGTAAAATAATTTGTTAAAAAAAAATATTTTCTTAAAAAATATTTTTTAGTATTTGAGTTTCGAAAATATTTTATTCTCCTAAAAACTATAAAAATATTTTTTTAAACTTTCTATAAGTATCGTTAGTGCTTCAATTATAAGGAAAATATGATTAAAGAAACAGAGTACAACGAAAATATAATGATTAGTCGTTCTTTCTTTCATTGTGGTTGGCAAAGTTGAATAAATGTTGGGAGTATTAAGAAATGTTTTTTTAGGCTTTTAAAAGTAATTATATTTTTGTTATTAAGCTTTTGATGGTAATTTCATTAGTTGTTAGTAATTGTGCTTCTTCTTTATTGATCATAAAACTAGGCTTCTGTAGTAGTACACTAAGTAAACATGGGCTGCTTTACGAAAGCTTCAATTGACTTTTCAAAAAGATGAAGGGTAAGCAGATGCACCGCCCACCTGCTCTAATAGTATAATTAACCTACAATCTCTCCGCACAAGAAAACAATCATGCAAAAACAGTGCGCAGACAGCTCTTAAATCACTACTTAATCATGTGATCTTGCAAAATAAGCATTGATTTTGATTTTGATGATCAATAAAGAAGAAGCAACTCACATGGACTATATGATGCTCATGAAAGGGAAAATGGAAAAATTGCACTAGTTCAAACTATAAAGAAATAAGCAAGTCACATGGTTCAAAATATTGATTTTGATAGTAATTTTAAGTTCAAACTACAGTTTTTATTTTTATTTTACCTATAAAAAAAGAGAGAAAGAGAAACAATAAAATTATGATTTTGATAATTATATATATATATATATATATATATATATATATAATTGAAAATAAAAAAGAAAAAAGAAAAAAGATTAGTCAACTGGTGGACGGTGGCAGCTCTAATGGTTCACTGTGAGCAAACAGCCAAATTCGTGGGCGAAGTTTAAAGACTAAACGATCAATAATGCTAATAAGAATAAAATCTAATGCAATGTAGAACACATTTTATCATAAAAAATCTGAAATTTTCATCATCATCAATTTTAGCAATAAGCAAGGTAACAAAAAGTAGTTGGTCATGTACCATTTAATGTCATTTAGGAGAGAGAAAATAGGTCCAAGGGTAAAATAGAAAAATTATAAAAAACTAACATTTTCCGTTAACTTACCGTTAAAAATGGACCAAATAATCACTTTTCAAAAGTTGAGAGACCAAGTAGTCAGTTTCTCAAAACCTCAGGGACCAAAAGATTTTTTACTCCTTTTTTTTACTAAAATCACACCTACTACAAGATTGCAACTGCTGCAAACACGCAAGTGTATTCGTAATATTTAAGGGACATTTATACGTTAATATTTCATCATTTGAGATTTGACTTCAAGAATTGATCTCGAGACCTTTCGCACTTAAAACGAGAATTATATTTACTAAACCAGATGCCAGCGTATTGTATTATATATATGGTCATTTGCATCAAAGACCATTAAATTTACACAAAGTTTCAAATTCACCACCACACTTTTTCTTTTTTTTACTTGTTCACTGAACAAATTCATTATTTTATTTTACCCACTCCATTACTTTTAGCAGATTTTAATCTTTAGTTGGGCGAAATTTTCATATAGCATACTTAATATAAAATAGGTCAATTGCCCCACAAGGCACTAAACTTGCAAAATGTTACAAATCCCCCACTAAACTATATTTTCCATGTCAAATTGCCCCCTGAACAGATTCTTATATTTTATTTTATCCACTTTATTAGTTTTGATGAAATTCGATTTTTAATTGGAAAAAAATTGTCACTTATCGCACCATTTTAAAGGCAAGATATTTTCTCCTAAACATACCCTGGCGCCATTTCTTGCGATTCTACCTTGATGTTTTGACAAAGAGAAAGGATAGCCACACAACATGACACTTTTCCATTTAATGCAAGAAATATCGTTAGTGTATATTCAGGATAAAGTTTTTGGTACCTTTAAAATGACTCCTTGATGGGAAAGTTTGGTACTTCTAGAATAGTGTGAAAAATGATAAGTTTACCTGGCTAAATGTGAAAATCTACCTAAACCAAATAAAAAAAAATAACAAAGTGGGTAAAATGAAATAAAAGAATTTGTTTAGTAGACAATTTGAAACAGAAATAAATAGTTTAGTGAGAAATTTGAAACTTTTTGCAAGTTTAGTGGCTTGTGGCATAACCTATCCTATTTTATATTACACAAATGGATTGATCATGACAATTTTTTCAGCTAAAAATTAATACCCATTAAACTAATTAGAAAAAAAAAATAGAGTGAATGAAACAAAATAAAACATTTGTTAAGTGTGTGATTTGAAACAAAAATAAATATAGTGTGATTTGAAATTTTATACAAGTTTGATGGTCTATGAATTGATTTACCCTTTCAGAATATGTACATCCTTTCAGCTAGTTATTATCTACTGCTAATTTCTTGAACATGATGATGGTTAATGTTTCACACTTTTTTTTAATTAGTAATGTTCAAGTTATGAATAGAACACATTTAAAGTTAGTACACGTGTTATATCAAACTCGATTAGCCGATATTACGAATAATTGTAAAAGTCTTCTTGTTTGGATTCTGTTGGAAAAGAATTATAAAAGAAAGTGGAAAAAAGAGAGTCATAAAGGAAAAGAAAATGAAAGGAAATTCTCTTATTGAGAATGCACAAAATCATAAATGAAAATTTATATAATAATTTCTGTTTTAGATAGTATATGAAATGAGAGATAAGAGTTAATTCTATGCATAAATTGAAGAAGAAAGAGATTCTGGTTGAAACTTAATCCTCCACATAAATCTTACATGGGTGATCTCTATCCTCCACTTTTATTTCCTTTCAAACTTTTCTAAAAGAAAGGATCCATCCATCCCCCTTTGCACCCCTCCCCACCTTCTTTTCTTCATAAGTCATAAACAAGCCCTATGAGTCCTTGAGGGCGATTGAATAATTTTGGACATGATTGGAATGCGCCTATAAATGGAATAGACTTGGGAAAGAATATGTCATGCTTGGAATACACTAGAAATGAAACTATAGAAATGAATATATTGATTCCTAATCCATGTTTCAAAATCAGTATAATAGAGCAGTATTGGGAATGATATATATAAAATGACAAAAATGACATTTTATTGATAAAGATATATTATTGTCTAAAAAATAAAAATAAGTATCAAATTAATAATAATAGTTAGTTTGAGGCATATTATTATTATTATTATATGTATCTATTTTTATTTTATATAATCTTATATAATACTTTTTTATTAAATTTACATAATTTATTCTTTTATTTTATATTTTAATTGATACTATATAGTTACTTTATGTTATTATTATTATTATTATTATTATTATTATTATTATTATTAGTATTATTATATTTAATTCATTAGTTTATATATTATTTGGACATTTATTTTTATTTTTTATTACATTATTAATACTATTGTATTTATTATTATTATTATCAGATTATATATGTTATTATTGTTATCATTATTATATGAATATTTATATTATACATAATTGCTTTATATTATTATTATTATCTTAACTTCATTATTTTATATATATTATTTATTTGTATATATTATTTATAATAGCTATTGTTTTTTTTATTTATTTTTTTTATTTTTTTTATATATATTTTTTTTAATAATTATAGTTTATATAGTATAACTATTTTTATCAATAATATTATATTTTATTGATATTTATTATTTTATTATTATTACTAAACTTTATTATTGTTGTTATTATTATTAAAATATTTTTTTTATTATATTTATTTTTATATAATTATTATTATTTTATATTATTGTTATCATAATATATATTTATTATCATATATTATATTATTATTATTATTATACTTTATTGATATTTATTATTATTGTCATCTATTTTTATTCTATTTTATTATATATTATTATTTTTTATATTAATAATAATGGTTATAAAAATAATAAATAAAATTAATAATAATTTTATTTGTATAGTATGAAATATTTTTTTAAGGATATTTTGGCCACTCAGTAATAAATTCATTCAAGAATATATGGGAATGGACTATTCTCATGTGTTTTATTAGGAATGTTTATTTTTATATTCGTGAAAATTGGATTACTAAGGAAATGAGATTTTCAAGTTTATTTCTTTATACCAAGTGTAGAAAACTGAGAATACCATTTCATTCATAACCCATTCTCATGTACCAATCTCTACTTTAGTATGTATTTCTCAAAATTAGAGACTCATAATATTACTTTTGTAGTAATGAGTATTAATTTAAGAATCCATAAAACAATGGGACTACAACTATCACTAAAACTTGTCATTTTGAATGTGTTTTTACACCAAAATTTTTCATTACAAGATTGGCTAATGATATAGTACCATGAGTCTTGAAGAGATAAAATCGATGATAGTTATGGGTGATTATAAGGATGGTTATAACCAGTTAGAACGGTGGTTGTAAACGGTTTTCACTACTATTAAAAATAACGAAGAGAACTTGAAGAAAAGGCACCCAGAACTCAACAACAACAATGAAACAACAACAATGAATGCTTAAGTCTTTTTTATGGGTTCTTTTTTAGGACTTTACCTTAGTGTAGCTTTTTACTTGCTTTGTCAGGAGTAAATAGAGGGCTTTTGAGAAATATTAGATATTCATAGGGCTTGTATTAGGTGAGGGGAATGTGAGGAAGGAAAAGGAATGGTAGGGATTAAAGATTCCCTTCCTTTATTTGATTTAAAAAAGTTTGAAGGTAGAGAGAAGTGAAAGGAGAAACATCATCACTTTTCAAAGCCAAATTTCAGTCCTTCCAAAATTAGCATAAGTTTCAACCCAGAATCCAAATCCCTCTCCTTTCTTTCTATTATAAAATATACTCTTACCTTTTATTTCCTTTCCTATTTTAATAGTACAAAATATAAACCCTTACGATCTTTTCTTTTATAATTTGGTATAATTCCTAACAATAAGGTTCCTTCATTTTTCCTTTATAATTTCATAATTCTTTTCCTTGCGAATCTAAACTAATCCATGGTGTGACTTTTATCATAGGATAAATTGTGCCAAAAGCCTAACTTGAACGAAGTTCGAAATTACCCATTAAACCTTTCTCTAACTTAAACTGCCTATTGAAGAAATCTGTTGTTTTATTTTACCCACAGCATTAGTTTAACAAATTTCAACTTTTTAATAGACGAAATTGTCATTTCAACCAAACAAAGTAGAGCAACCGGAGACTAAACTTGCACATAGTTTTAATATCTGCTAAACTTTCTTTTTGGTTTCAAATCACATTCTAAACAAGTTTTTTCTTTTTTTCATATTACTCACTCCACTATTTTTGCCTATTAGTTTTAACAGAATTTTATTTTTTAGCTAGGTAAAATTGTCATTTGCCACATGGTTTTTAAGGAGGCAAACGTGTCCGTGTACAAGCACACATATCAACATTTCTTTTGAGCCTTTCTTGATATTTCAACTAATATAAAAAACATAAACACACACTAACAGAATACTTTATCATTAAACTTATAAATTGAAACAATTATACTAATTATCTATAATCTAACATTGACAAATACTCCTCCAAGGTGAACAATTTTCTCAACTAAAAATGTTGTGGAAAATGACAATTTTACCCACCTAAATATGGAAATCCATTACAATTAAACAAAAAATACAAATGGAGTGGGTAATATGAAAAAAAAAAAAATTGTTCAGTGACCAACTTGAAACGAAAAAATAAGTTTAGTGAGTAGTTTGAACTTTGTACATTTTTAATGGCTTGCAACGCAATTTACCTATTCTATGTTATAGAAATAGTGCATATAGCAAATGATAGTTCTGTCCAGGTAAAAATGAGAATCTCTTAAAATTAATTGGAAAAACTAACACTATTGGTAAATCGAATTGAAAATTTTATTCAATGTGCAATTTGAAATGAAAAAATTAGTAAATAATTTAAAAATTAAGGCAAGTTTAATGGTTTATGACGGCATTTAAATTTTATCATATTATCAATCAACCAGGAAGTAAAAGTAAAAAAAAAGTAAAGAAGAAAAAGTTAAGTAAAAAGGCAAAAATAAATAAATAAATAATCTAGTGGTGAGGTACTCTTTCTGACAGTGGAAAAATCAGGTCTCATGAGGTATGAGATAAAAAAATAAAATAAAATAAAAATAAAAAACCGGAAACCAAAGTACATGGACTAATATTAAATTTGTCTTGTTCAAAAGTGAAACATGTACACCCACCGTCCCCAGAAGTCCATGAAATTTTAGTTGCCTTAGCATGTGGTCTTACTATATAGATAGCACATTCATTTTCTTTGACGAGATATTTTAGTAGAAGTTTCTAAAAATAGTTCTTTTTTCAGTAAATTAAATAATTGTTGTCTGTCAGTTTTTAAGTAGGATCGATCTCGGAACTAGGGAAAGCAATTATTACAAAAGGCTAAAGAGGCTGAGCCCATTGTAGCAGAATAAGCTGCTATTAATTTTACACCTTCAAGACATGAAAAAAGACCTAGACTCATATGAGTTGAAGTACTTCCAGTCATTCCCTTGATGGAGTCCTTACTGATATTCAAACTTGAACCTTAATAATGTTGTCTGAGTCACTTCGAAAACGCTTACTCATTAATTGCACCACCTACCATTCATCCTAAAATTAATTTGTCGTAAAAAAAAATTAAATCTTATAAGATGATCATGAAATTTATGATTTCTCTATATAGAAGACATTGTATATTCTAAAACCTTCTCTCACCTATGACCCAGTTTCAAAAAATAACTTTGAATACGTAAATTGACATTGAGGTGAGTGAATCAATAAGTTAAGTGGTGTGTCATGAATATGTCTAGACTAAGGGTTTAACTCTGATACTATATAAATTAACCTAGGTCTAATATCATAATAAATTATCACATCATCTAAAATTTTAAACCAGTAGGAGGGAATCTATTTTATTTACGATACACCGCATCACGTGAGGTGAATTGTGGCCTCACACATAAACAAATTAATATGTGGTGTTTTTTTTTTTTTTTGCTAAATAAGCAAATGACTCCATTAAATCCAAAAATCTATGTACAACAAAAGGAATGTTCAACTAACAAAGAATCCGAGAATCAAGATTCTAAGCAATATAGATCGCAAAGTCGAGCAAACTATACACAAAAGATTTCTTCCTACTTTTTACACAAATCTGCACACTATTTCTAGTTCTAGCTTTAGCAGGACTTTCTCGATCACAACTTCTATTTTTCTCTGACTGACAAATTAGCAATTCAATCACTCATCATATAGAATAATGATTGACAAGTCCAGAGTGTGCACCAACGAGAGTATGGTGGAAAGATTCTCCAAATAGCAGCATTTGGATCTACTATGTGATTATGTGAGAAGGATTTGGTTATGTTTCTCTATTGAAGAAGCCAGAGAGATCATGCTTTCAGTAATATCTCTTCTCTCATTGCATGATTGAGAATGTCTTTTCTTCTCTCGTTGATACTAACTTTTTTAGGGCTTCTCACTGCTCACCGAAGGATTGCAGATCAAATCCAGGATCTGTGCAAAGAGCTACACACTAGGGTTCCAGGCGACTTCCAAGTAGAGTGCGGGTCCCTTATTTCAGTTTCACTCTACCAATCTCCATATTTTTAATCTATCATTATTTTAGGGGCTCCCTATTTTAATTTCACTCCAACAATTGCTTCCCTATTTTAGAGGTTGTCTATTTTGTTTTAATCCAATATATCTTTATTTTGATTATACATACCAATTGATTTATTTATTTATATTTTTTTTTTGTTAATGATGATATATATTCTATTTTAATTTTTATTATCTTACTATATTTTTAATTAATATTATTTTTGTCTCAATCGAAAAAGTTGATATTGATTCGGATAAAAGTAGTCATTAAAATTTGAAATTTCATAAAGATTATAAAAAGTTGAAAATAAAATTAACTTGATTTAACAACTATAAAAAATGGATCGTTGGAGAAATTTTGTAGATATAGAGAGCCATTTTTAGCTCTTTATATCTAAAGAGCCAAACAAGAAAAGAAAGAAAAAAAAGGGCTCCCAAATTTAGGAAAACAAATGCTCAAATTGTGCTCCAGCAGCCTCCTATAAGGAGCTCCGGAAAATTGAGAGGCCTTTTTTTTTTTGCTTGGCTCTTTAGATATAGAGAGCTAAAAATAGCTCTCTATATCTGTAAAATTTATTCAACAATCCTTATTCCATAGTTGCAAAATCAAGTTGATTTTATTTTCAACTTGTTATAATCTTTACGGAAATTCAAATTTTAATAACAATTTTCTAGCCGAATCAATACCGACTTTTTCGATTGAGACAAAAACAAAATAAAAAATAACATTAACTGAAAATATAATAAGATAATAAAAATTAAAATAGAATATCACCACTAACAAATAAAAAAATCTAATGACGTGTATAATTAAAATAGAGATATATTAGATTAAAACAAAATAAAGAGCCTAAAAAATAAGGAAGTTGTTGGAATGAAATTGAAATAGAGAGTCTCTAAAATAATAATAGATTAAAAATAGGGAGACTGTTGGAGTGAAACTAAAATAAAAAACTCTTAAAGTTAAGGAAACAATTTCAAACCCTCTATATGCAAAGAAGAAATAAGATGAATGAGATAAAAACATTTTGGTCCCTAAGATTTTAAGAAAGTAACCTTTTGGTCCCTCAACTTTTAAAAAGTGACCATTTGGTCAATTTTTAACGGTAAGTTGACGGAAAATGTTAATTTTTAGTGATTTTTCTATTTTACCTTTAAATTCATCTTCTCTCTCCTGCATGGCATTAAAAACACATTTTGAAAGCTAATGAATCTCTTCTTCTTTTACCATTGCAACCAACGGTAAAAAGAAAGGGAGCAACGACTACTATGATGCTTATTTAAGCACCATTTTGACAGTTATAGGATATCACCAAAAATCAGAAAAAATCACCAAAAAATTCACAAAATATACTTGTCCAAACCAAAATAAAAAAAAATACAATTTCTACAAAATATCTTCAACATCATCATCCACCACAGTTAGAGAAAAAATAAACGGAACAATTATCAAGTTCAAAAATATGAGATGTTATTGTAGGTCAAAAGCAACTGTTTGCATATTTGAATCAAGAGACAATTCATACAAGCTCTATTTCTACTGCCCAAGATCACGAAACCATTCTACACATTTTGGATACCCGATGAACAAGAAGTTTCCATGGAACAATTTCTAAGCTTACCGAAAGAAAATCAAAGTTTTTCCTGCAGTTTGGACAACCCACTAAGGTGGTTTTAGTGATGCCAACGTGGCTCCACTAGGACCACTTAATTTTTTTTTTGTTTTGATTTTAAAACGATGCAAAATCTTTAAAATACCCATCAGTTGATAATTTTTCCGTCAATTTACTGTAAAAAATAGACCAAATAATTACTTTTTAAAAATTAAAAGACCAAAATATTACTTTTTTAAAATTTGAGGGATCAAAAAATTTTTATCTCTAAGATGAATGTTGGAGTTGGTCTAAGTGAAATAGCTTGTGGCTTTGTTTTTTTTTTTTGCCAGAAAAATAGCCTGTGGCTCCATATATACTAGGTGAAAGGGCAAATTATTGTCTTGCATTCTTTGAATAAGAATTCAATCTGGTCCTACTCTGGAACGAGTTAAAAACCCATGTGGGCTTGTCTGTCCTTGTAATAAATGCAAAGTACTGATAACGCGTTAGGTGTTTCATATTACTCTTTTCTTTTTCCTTAAGTATTTCACATTAACCTTATATTTTTCCCTCAGTATTTCACATTACTCTTTGACAATTGTTAGTATAAATGGATTGAGTGAAGTGGTTGAATAGTGATTTATTATCGTATAAAGTTTTAAATTTAAATTTATATTTTTCTCAAATTTGGAGCATGTGTGCACTAATATATATTTTTTTTTAGTACAAAAAAATTAAAATTAAACTGAACTCAAAACTTTTAATTATATCATATTATTATTTAATTATTTTATCTAACTCTTAAATTTACGGAGATCCCCGTGTTTCACATTCAATGGTGCTGTACTTGTAATTACCAGACAAAAACAGGACTTTTAGCCGCCTCTCATATGTACGTGAACCCATATTGTGAGGTTCACGCTTTTTATTTCACGGGCATAGGAGAGATTTTCAATAGAAGCAGTATGCCCTCAGGTTGCCTATAAATAGGAGCTAGAGAACCGACGCTGCGCAAGAGCATCTCTTGTGTTTCTTCTATACATAAGCTAGCCAAAGAGTTCTGATTAACTGTGCAGCTATGGACACCCCCATCACCCCAATTAAACCACCATCAGCAGCAGGCTTTTTCCGCCGAAAAGATTTTCCCGAAGGTTTCATATTCGGTTCAGCAACATCTACTTTCTAGGTTTATTCCACTCCCATGCATTTGTTTCTTGTAACGTCTGCCTTCTATTTCTCTACTAATTAACCTTAATGTGTATAAAGTATTTGATGTCTTATCGAACTTGTTTGCTTTCAGGTTGAAGGTGGTTTACGGGAGGGACATACCAGTAACTGGGATGAGTATGCTGTAGACAACAGTAGGAATTTCTTTCTTAATTAAGTTAACTAATCACTCGTGTACACCTAACTACTTCACATATATTTATTCTTTCCCGACAGCAATAAAAGAATAATCGGTTGCACAAAACTTTCGGAGAATGATCGATACCTTAATAACAATAAATGCAAGTTTGAATATGGACATAATATTCTCCTTTGGATAGATAAGATAAGCTGGTCAAGATATTATCGATAATATTCTCCATTGGATGGATAAGATAATTTGATCAAGAGATTAATTAATTAATTATATATATATATATATATATATATATATATATATATATATATTATCGATATATATAGCTGCTTCGATTGAGTATTTCCTACTTTATTTTTTGGTAGGAAATATTAAGGAGATCGTACTTCATTTATTTATTTATTTTTGTAGAAATTAAGGAGGTACTTTAATTAAGAGACTCAAATATTAGCAACGAAATGGTTCCCATAAGAATGAAAGAAAAATGTACGTACGAATATTACCCTGTTAGTCAATTAATTCAAACAATGTAGGCATTCAAGACAAAGTCCAAACATGTCGACGCATGTAGTTTTTTTTTTTAATTGAAAAAGGAGAATGTAAAAAGTTATATGTACTAACCGATTCTTGAAGGGAATACTAATATATTCTGAAATGGTGCAGAGTTATATACTCCTTATCATGAAAATGCAGTTGGCCCCCTTTTGGTTTTTCCTATTTTTCTCTCTCTCAATTTGAAACCAGAGGTGTCGGAATGGAAACTAAATATATAACCACATTGAAATTGAGTTGTAACATTATGATATTCTTACAGGAAGATGTAGAGATCATGAAGGAAATAGGGTTTGATGCATACAGATTTTCAATCTCATGGTCCAGAGTAAAGCCAAGTAAGTAATATAGCAATTAAATGGTTTTATATATGGCATGATATATAGTCGGTCTAGATTAGATAGTGCAATGGAAAATTAACTCACACAGTAGATTCGAATAAGAAATAGGATTTGATGCATACAGATTTTAAATGTTTTTGGTTGGGCAAATTCATCGGTAGTCTTCAATATTGGCTCAATTTTTAATTTAGTCCATAATGTTATAAAAGTGATATAATTAGTTTTTAATGTCACATATATAGCCTTGTACAACTTTAAAGACAAGATAAATTATAATGAGCCCTTTGTAACTTCTCAGATGGAAGGGACCCAAATGAGGAAGGAATTAGCTTTTACAACAACCTTTTAGAAGAGCTCCTTGCTCATGGTATATATTCAACTTTAAATTTTTTATGTTATTATGTGTGATCAAAAAGCTCATTTTAAACTTAAGGTGTGCGTGGTATCGTACATGAACAGATATTGAACCTTTTGTGACTATATGGCACTTTGATCATCCCCAAATACTAGAAGATGAGTATGGTGGCTTTTTGAGTTCTCAAATATCGTAAGTTTTTAATTCAATATTCATTTTTCACACCACAAGATCTTAACATTTTTATAAACTCAATAACAAATTAAGCTTTGAAGATAGCTAGTAAAGCATATGTAACTCGGGCTATGGTTCAATGGTACGTAACTCGCTATATATGCGAGAGATTACGAGTTTGATTCTCGCTCCCCTGAATAAAATAAATAAATAGCTAGTAAAGCGTATTGTTTTTTAATTCACAATGTTGAACATCTTTACAGGGAAGATTACAAAAACTATGCCGACCTTTGCTTTGCAAGATTTGGTAATAAGGTCAAACACTGGATAACTTTGAATGAGCCAACAACGTTTGTGTTGGGTGGTTATGTGAACTACAACATACCTTCTGAGGATAATCCCCTTGCAAAGTCTCGTGCCACTCGTCTGCGACCTCCAACTGTACGAAGAGGTTTCAACCCATTTTGCCGATTCTCTTTTCCGCCTAAAGGGAGATCAGCATTAGCAGGCAAAAAGAGAAGCCATGCCGCTATCTCGGGAGATGAATCTTCTTACAATGTGGTCACCGAAGGGGATCCTAGTAGAGATCACTATACAGTGGCACACAATTTACTCCTTGCTCATGCGAAAGCAGTAAAGTTATACAAGGAAAAATATCAGGTCTTGATCAACTATCAACTGTATACAGTTCTCCACCTACTTCCAAGGATGACTCAGATTTTTTAGTTAATCTGGAATGCGTTATTGATTGCGGGAGTTTATACTAATTCTTCAAGAAAAATCAAAACACTAACCTAAATATACATTCAATGTGAATAGGCACATCAACAGGGCCAAATTGGTATTACTCTGGTGACATACTGGTATGTACCTTATTCTGATCTTCCAAAAGATCAAGACGCTACACAACGAGCTCTTGATTTCATGCTTGGATGGTGAGTATATTTCACTTTTTCCTTTATAATATTTGTCCTTTCTCAAGCAAATAACATCAGAATGTATATTTCTTGTTAATTTTAAAGAAGTTAATTTAAATACAATCATTCTCCTTTACCATCCGTATACATACCGATTTCTCTATCCATTTTTCGCCAATCTCTTTACAATATTCAAACCAAACACTAGTATAAATTATTTACACTTGTACATTTTCATATTCTTTTTTTTTCGTGTCCAGGTTTTTGGAGCCAATAACAACAGGGGAATATTCAGAAGTTATGCGTAAACTTGTGACGGGTGGTCGACTTCCCGAGTTTACTCAAGAAGAATCAGATATGCTGAAAGAGTCATATGATTTTGTAGGATTTAAACTATTATACAGCTTTATATGCAGCTTATGATCCATACAGTCAAGGCGGAAACTACACTACAGATCCACGAGTTTCTACTTATAGTAAGTTAGAAAGGAGAATATAATTTGTTAGCATCCCATTAACAATATAATTCAATACAGCATATATAGGCAATTAAAATTCACTTGATGACTGTGATCTCTTATTTGGCCAGCACACCGGAATGGTATCCCGATTGGTGAACCGGTAAGTACTTCAATTCAATTAAGCTCCGCTTTGAAGTGCCTGTATATGCTTCTAGTAATAGAGCCAATATTCAAAACCATTAACTCTCCATCACTCGTGTAAGATTGCTATTATAAAGATGAGCATTAGTCACATTAGGCTTCACATAACTTATTAGAGTGTTGAAGAAAGGGAAAACAAAGGAATTATAAAGACGTAAGAGAGTGGAAAAATGAGAGGGTAAAAGGGAATTGTTTAAGTGTTTATATAAGATAAAAATTGTTTAGTCCATAACTTTTTAAATATTCTATTTTGCACATCAAATTTCAATACCAACATATTATGTTTTTCCTTTTTAATTAATGATTTTATCTTTGTTCAGATTTCTCAAATTTTATAAAGTCATGTTTTTAATACAAAAAATGTAGAATCACCGAAGAAGTTGAATTTAATATGCGTGATATATATATATATTAACCTAGGTAAAAACATATATAGTCTTACTTTAAACAAATGAGAGAAATACACAAATGGAAATTATTGAAAAGAGATGAAAGAAGGTAGGGAGGAAAATGTGAAAATTATAACTAGTTTTTTTTTTTTGGTCAAGAAAATTATAACTAGTTGGAGTTCACTTTTAAAGGCAATTTTTTTTTAAAGGTGTAAAAGCAAGAAAATTTCAATTTAATTTTTTTTTTGTCAAGAAAATTATTAGTACTACTACTAATTTTGAGTGATTGGTAGGAAATCAGCTTTTACTACTGATGGCGCATTTATGCAATTACAAGTTATTATTTTAAATTGTAATTAAAAGTATAGTATTCTGGTAGGTGGAGATAAATATAGGGTCTCAACTAACATCAATAACAAATATTTAAAATAAGGTTAACATAGAATTCTTAGAATAAACATTTGTTTAAGATAATAGATAATATAATTAACTCGTGTCTAATGGCTTAAATTTTTAGATAACGTGATCATTTAACATAGTATTAGAGTTTAGTAGCTATCAAAAGGTATTAGGTTCAAAACTTATCGCCATCCATTTAAAAATATTAAAATTGTCCAAGTACAAAACTTAAAAATTAACTTCGCTTGCACTTGCGGGAGCATGTTGATAGTTTAAACTTTTAGATGAGGTGGTCATTTAACAATATCTGAAATTTTTCATTGCCTAATAAGAATGCCCCCCCCCTCCCCCCCCCCCCCCCCCCCCCACCCCCCAACCCTCCTTCCCTTTTTTTTTTTCTTTTTTCTGGTGAGAGATTTATGTTTAGCTTCACTATACAAATTAGTCTCTCTATCTGATCCATTGCAGACTGTTGCTGACTGGTTCTATGTATATCCTAGAGGGATCATGGATATGTTGGTTTATGCAAAGACAAAGTATAACATTCCAATTATTTACATCACCGAAACTGGTATTCATTAGTCTATTATTATTTAATGTCTCATTAGTATGCTATATAATTTTATTGAGTTGTCAAAATGATATAAAATTTCCAAACATAATTATTAAATTGAACTATTCTATCCACAATTATTTGTAGGTGTTATGGAGTTAGATGATAGCTCTTTATCACTTTGGAAAGCACTCTATGACTATAAAAGGGTATCGTTTTACTATGAGCACCTTTGGTACGTCAGGATGGCTATATGGTAAATATCTTCTGCAATCATAGTCAATAAATAAAAATAATAATACATTATTGTCTCTATATATCTTAAATTGAATAATACACTATTGTCTCTATCTTAAATTGAATAAATTTAATTATTGTTTTTTACATGAATTTAATTGTTGTCACACTAATTTCATTGGAATTTGACTTAATAAATATTAAAAATTACTCTAGAAAATCATTATCTTAATGGACAAAGGTAAAAGTGGACATGATAGGATCTACACCTTGTAAAGTTTGTCACCTTTGACATGCACTGATATGATAAATTAGGTGGTTTTTTTTTAGACAGGTGAAAAGCAGTAAAAAATGGAAATACATGTTTCTAGTAACTTTTGCAAGGATAGTCGAACTATACATATGTGTGTATATATATATATATATATATAATCATATTAAGTTCTTCTTTTGTGGAGGACTTTCAACCAGAGTGTTTTCTAACCAACGTTTTTTTCAATGAAAGCGTGAAGGTATGGAAATCGAGCAACTATATTATTCAATTTTCTTAATTATTTGACTTATAATGCAGGCTTGGCGTGAATGTGAAAGGATTCTTTCCATGGTCTCTCTTGGACAATCTTGAATGGAGTAATGGTTTCAAATATCGATTCGGCATGAACTATGTGGACTTTAAGGATGGTTCAACAAGATTTCCAAAACTTTCCGCTGGATGGTTCAAATTTCTCCTTGAAAAATAAAGTAATTTTCTAATAGACCTAAGTTGTTTCCAATTTAATAAAAATTCCCAATGCTGCTTGTCATTTTAATTTGCAAGGGAAGAATCTCTATTTCTCTCCTGGGTTGGAAAAACCCTTCTTGTATTTATGTTTTATCACAATAATATTAATATATTAAGGACGGCTCATGTGTTGAAAACTCCAAATATGTTTAAGTGTTTACAATTTTATAATCGCTATAAATTGCATTATATGAGAGAGAGTCATTCATTGGAGTCTTTGTTCGTGCTATATATATAATGTGTTTAAATTAAGTACATATTGGTTTAGTTATATATATTGTGATTTGCAATCATAAAAAAACATAATATATGATTTTAGACATAAAGTCAACAACTTTTATATAATTTATACAAAAAATTTATGCAAAAATTAGTACTCCGACTCCTTGTTAATAACTTCGCAATTGTAGTGTCACCTTAACTTCACGTGCTTAACTCCGCCACTGTGACTAAAGCTTTCAGCATTACAACACAGAGGTTTCGAATTTGGTTAATAAATTCCTATAATTAATGGTGTTGTTAGACGAACTTTAGCACGCACTAGAAAATTATCCGATGGGCTTAAGCCTCCCTTATATATGTCTCTCTATATATATATATATATGTACTGATGAAAATATGACTCCTTATCGTTCTAAACGCACTTTATAATCATAAAAGGATATATATCTTACCCCATTCTCACCTATAGTTCATCAATATACTGAAATGATGAGTGATTCTAAAGCATCCTAAGAATAGTTTCATTACTACACAAGAAAACTAGAAAATCAAATTGGTAATAAACTTAATAATAGATAAAGATTGAGGACAATAATGTTGTATGCAACTAATAAATCCTATAAACAACTATATGATCTCGACTTGGAATCAGTAACAAAAAGATAGGAGTAATGACTTTCGCATGACGATATGGTGGTGTTGATTTCTATGCACAACGATGGTGTTGATATGGTGGTGTTGATTTCTATGCACAACGATGGTGTTGTTGGAAACACAGATGCATGCCTTCCCCTATATATAGGAGATGGAGAAGCAGAGCTAAGCACAACGATCTCTTGTCGTATTTTTTTTTACCCTCACCTCATGAGAATCGAATCATGGTTTCTCAACTACCAGCAGGATAATCCACTATTAGATTACTCCTTAATATCGCGATCTCTTGTAATTATAAATACTCAAGCTAGCCAAGAGTTGTCATTAAGTACTTTACAGCTATATATGGACATACCAGCCACCCTAACTAAACCAGACAATTTTAAATGGAGTAATGGTTTCAAATATTGATTCAGCATTAGCTATGTAGACTACAAGAATTGTTCAATAAGATTTTCAAAACTTTCTATCTGATGGTGTAGGCGTCAAAATCTATAATCACGAATTTATTGGGTACCAGCAACTTGCAAGATTATAAAGGTAAATGAACGACGTGAGTTTTGACATCAGTGCGGTGGAGCCAAAGACATTCCAACACTCAAGTCAGTAACTTATAGGGAGGTATATGAATGCGAGGGTTAGTATAAGAAAGATGAAGAGGACTACCTAAGTCAATAATTTATAGGGAGGTAGGTATATGAATGCGAGGGTTAATATAAGAAAGATGAGGGAGACTACTTTAATAGGAGCGATGAAGTATATGGTGGGTTGTTGATAAAGAGGGGAAATAAAGAGTATTGTTAGAGGTGG
Organism: Ehretia macrophylla; assembly: GCA_037974665.1. Lineage (NCBI taxonomy): Eukaryota > Viridiplantae > Streptophyta > Magnoliopsida > Boraginales > Ehretiaceae > Ehretia > Ehretia macrophylla. The sequence goes on from CM075769.1 coordinate 56,877,499, forward strand.
CGAATACTCTTTGCCTTCTTCTTGAGTAGACGTAGCCTATTTATAGTTGTTGGTAGACTTAGAGTCCATGAAGTCCTAGGACTATATCCCTTGAGGACTCATATGAATCCACAGTTGTTTATCCCTTAATATTTGATAAGGCGGGTTCCTACCCCAAGTTCGTCGTTCATTAACCACTCGTGGTAGGCTGTCTCGCTAAGCTATCCCTATGATCGTCTATCTCATGATATTCAATAGAGATTGTGTCCTATTCAAATTCATGCATGGGTAAACGTGGTAGGTTATCTTGTTAAGCTATCCCTATGATCGTCTATCTCCTAATATTCGATAGAGATTGTATCCTATTCAGATTCATGACTGGTTACCCATGCATGGTGGAGTCGATGCCTAAGCTCACCCAAAGGCTTTGGGCCTAAGGCAAGCCTACCATCAGAATAGCCCACTAGCCACGGGGCCATATATGGGCTGTAGCCCATTATTATGAGTTGAATGGGATCAAATGATCCATCACGGTAAGACTATGAGTCCGAACCCAATTTTGGCCACTACAAATGATTCAAATTTCTCTTTGAGAAATAAAGTAGTTTTTCAATAGACATAAATTGCTGTAGATTTATGGCTCGCCAGATCTACGTAGGACAACTGGACAACCATTGGCTATGAACTTGTCGATTTGATCTCCTTATCATAACCGCAACCATTGGCTTGCCATCATGACCTCCATCCACTGTAAATCCGCTAGGGAGAGCCCTCTTTGCACACTGTTTGTTCCTTTTTCCTTGAAGTACTTCATTTTGTTCCTGTTCCTTTTTACTTTTCCTCATTCATCCTAACTTCAGTGGTCCCTGTTTTTTCTCTTCCTTTTTCTTTGTTCCTCCCTTTTCATCCTAACTACTGTACCCCTCTTCATCTTGGTATTTTATTCCCACTTCTACTACTATGGATCTGCCACTCTTTCTCGAACCGGATCGAGATACTAAAGCTGTTGACAAAGAAAAACTTTCTCTGGTTGGAAAACTTGCCACTGAAGAATTGATTCCAATTGGTATTGTTAAGAATACTGTGAACAAAGGTTGAGGTTTACTCCAACTAGCTGAGATTAGTAGCCAGGAGGAAAATATCTTCAGCATAACATTCAAATTTGTCGGAGACAAACAAAGAGCTTGGGACCTCAGGCCTTGGTCTATCCAAGGACAACATCTGCTTCTTCAACCCTGTAATGACAAACTCACTATTGAGGAAATGGATCTGGACCACACCTTTTTCTGGGTCCAAGTTCACGGCCTCCCTGCCAGTTATATTACTCTTATGAATGCTCAAAAAATTGGAAACAAAGTGGGTGTACTCGAAGGTGTTGATCTCGACAATGGTAAAAAATCCAAAGTGAAGAGCTATATGAGATTGAGAATCAAGTGGGATATCAAAAAACCTTTCATTCCTAGTTTTACTATTGAGAGAACTAAATTTCCAAACATCTAGATTCATTTCAAGTATGGGAAACTTGCTGACTGTTGTGTGAATTGCGAAAAAATTGATCATATTGTTCTTGAATGCAAAGAAGAGAAGAAAATTGGGCAGTCTCCTGATGATTGTGTTAACCTCACTAGGCTTGGATACTAGAATAGAACTTTGCCTGGGCGCAAAAACATTGGTATTCTGGTAAAAATTCATAACAAAGATGGTTTTTGGGCAGAAATGGAAGAAGGTGAATCCACACGAAACGTAGCTGGTCCTGTGAAAGCTCAAAAAAGTCAGCAAGGGTCACATTCTCAAGTTGACCATCAAATATCTGATCCTCCAAAAGAGAAAAATCCAAAAGAAAGTGTGACAGCTGTTGATTCAATGTCAGAATCACTCAGATCTGACAAGGTACTAAAAATCTTGACTACTAACTCCTTGGGCCCACACAAAATTCAAATCTGAACCCTTTTTCAACCAAGCCAACTTATATATCTCAAAAGCCCAATTCAACTTTGGACCCTCCCACCTAGCCTGCCCCCTTTATTTTTTCATCCAAACCAACCAATCCGAGCCTACCCAAAACACAAAGCACTGATAACCCTAACTCTCTTACATCTAATTCAGCCCAAATTCCCTTTAAAGATCCAACCAAAATAACAACCACAACTAATCTGATGCCCATTTACAACCCCCTTCCTTAATAAAACTTAGTTTTCTCCGAAGCCTCCTCTAGAAATTCCAAAGAATCGCTTAAGAAAAGACTTGAGGATAACTAGTCAGCTATCAAAGAGAAAAAATAAAAAAGAGAAGATGGAAAAATCTATCCTGGCTCCCTTTCTGTTGATCAAGGTTTGGTTAACATCCCAATTTCTAACTATGTTGGATTGCAAGGTAACTCTATTTTCCAAATATCTGGTGATCAAACTGCAAAAAAAAAATCAAAAGAAATCCTAAGAGCCTGGGTGAAGTTTCAGTTGGTAATTCTGTATCTGAGGCTACAGGTCCTGGCCGTTCTCAGGACCTGGAGTCATCATGAAAATCATGGCGTAGAACAATCAGGGTCTAGGGCCGACCCTGATAGTGAACAATCTAAAGGATTTTATCTTTCAAAATAAGCCTAGCATGTTTGGTCTCTCTGAAACCAAGATGCGCTCGAATAAGATTATCAAGCTCAGTAGGAAAATAAAGTATAAACTGGCTGTTGTGGTTGAACCCTCTGGTAAGTCTGGTGGTCTTTCCCTTTTTTGTCTGGAGTGATTAATGTGTTAGAAAGTAGCCAGTCATTTATACATGTCTCAGTTACTGATCAACTAGGATCTATTTGGTTTTTAACCTTTATTTACTGTTATTCCTCAAAAGTGGAAAGGATAAAATTTCGGAAAGATATGAAAAATTTTCTTGAGTGTTCTGCTGGGCCTCACCTCATTATTGGTGTTTTTAACATGATTACATGTAATACTGAAAAATCTGGAGGCAAACTTAAAAGCTGTGCTGACCTGAATAAGTTTAATGAGTTTATTTATGAGACTGGTCTTATTGAAATTGAGAGTAGGGATGTCGTTTTACCTGGACCAACAAAAGAGAATGAGGACATCTTATTCAGCAGAAGCTTGATCGTGCGTTTTCAAATGAGCTGTGGTTTAATGCTTTTCCAAATGCTTGGGTTGTTGTGCTCCCATTCTTAGGATCTGATCATTGCCCAATAGTTCTCTCAGTCACAAATGCCATTCAAAAGAAAAGACCACGCAGATTTCATTACGAGAATTATTGGGCGAAGGATCAAAAATGTGGTAAAATTGTGAAAGATTGCTGGCACCACCCTGTTGTTGGTAATAAGATCAGAGTTGTGAAAAAGAAGTTGAAAAAATGTAGGAAACATCTGTCTAGATGGAGTGATAAAAAATTCAGAGATAAGAAAAAACAAACCGAGGATCTTAAAAAAGACTAACTGAATTGATGAACCTCTCCCTTGAAGAGTTCAACCTGGATGAATACAACTTGATCTCTAAAACTCTTGAAAGAATCTGGGATACTGAGGAAAAGTTTTGGGCGAATAGAGGCAAAACTTAAACGGATACAAGCTGGGGACAAGAACACCGTATATTTCTATGCTGTTACCAAACAAAGAAAAGCTAAGAACATAATTTTGAGACTGAAAGATGAAAATGGGAATTGGACAGAAAATCCTGAAGCTATCAACAATCTGATTGTGAAGCATTTCTCAAGCTTATTTAAGAGCAGCGGTCCAAAAAATTGTAATAGTGTACTGAATTGTGTGGTACCTATGATAACTGAGTCCATGAATGAAGAACTTATCAAGCCTATCACTGTAGAAGAGGTGAAAGCTGCTGCTAAGTGCTTAGGGGCCAATAAAGCTCATGGCCCTTATGGCTTTCCAGGATCTTTCTACCTTCATCATTGAGAAACTCTAGAATCAGACATCTTCCAGGCTGTTTCTAGTTTCCTCCAAGGATCCAGCCCCCTGGCTGGTATTAATTCCACTCATATTGCTTTGGTTCCAAAAATCAATTTTCTGGAAACTGTTGGTGATTTTAGACCTATTAGTTGTACAAATTTTCTATACAAAATAGTGTCTAAAATCATTGTGAGTCGATTGAAACAGTTTATGGATTCAATCATTGACCTTTTTCAGAGTGCTTTTATTCCTGGTAGGGCCATTTAAGATAATATTCTTATTGGCTAAGAAGTTATTCATTTTAAAAAAGAAAAAAAAAACACCCTAAAAAGTGGTTTGTTGTTGTCAAACTTAATATGCACAAAGCTTATAATCAAGTAGAGTGGGAATTCCTAAAAAAATTGATTTCTAAACTTAATTTCCACCCTACTTGGATCAATTGGATCATGTGTTGTATTACTTTTGTCTCTTATAACGTCCTCATTAATGGAGTCCCTTCTGAAACTTTTGTCCCTCAAAGAGGACTGAGGCAAGGTGACCCTTTGTCACCTTACTTTTTTGCTATCCTTACTCAAGCCCTTTCAGCCCTCATTGCCACTTACCACTATAGAGGTCTCCTTCATGGCCTTAGAATCACCAGAAACTGCCCTACCCTTACTCATCTTCTTTATGTTGACGATTCCCTATTTTTCCTTGAAGCCACTGTAAACACATATAAAATATATGTATTCCAATATGCAGGATTTTGCAGCACAATATATATAAACATAATTAGCAGTAGAATATATACCTGTTTGAACCATAACAAAAGCAACATAGGTCTTCCTCCTCCTTGTTCTATCCACAAACAACTAATGTTTATGGGAACAATTAGTTTAGGGTTAAAGTAGGAGAGATGACCTAACCATATATTTATAATTATTCTAACAGGCCCTCCCATAAAAGGCTTAGTCAAAATATAAGGCCTACACACAATTAACCATATTTGGATTTATGAGGTGGGTTTAAAAGTAATATGATCACAACCCAGTCTCTATGAATCAGATATTCAGCCTATTTTTATAAAACCAAAAGTAATTAACAGTAGCCCACTTAAGAGAAATATTCCAACAGCCACTCCACATGAAGCTCTAGCCTTCCAAGACCTACTTTACCACTATTGTTTTGTTTCTGTCCAAAGTGTCAACTTAGCTAAATCAAGGATTATGTTGAGCTCTAGAGCCCCCGAGTCTATTCGTCAAAATATTACTGATATTCTGAGAATCAAACAGGTTCAGAATCTTGGTAATTATCTTGGTTTACTTATTGAATGGGGAAAATCTAAGTCCCAAGCTCTACAATGGATCAAAAATAGAATTTGTTCTAAACTTGATAACTGGAAAAATGTGTATCTTTCTGAAGTAGGTAAAAAAGTTCTCATTAAATATGTTGTGCATGTTGTGCCTACTTATCCAATGTCTGTGTGTATCTTTCCCAAATCAATTTGCAAAAAAATATGCTTAGAAATTGCAAAGTTTTGGTGGAAGAAGAGCAAAGAAAAAGGAATTCACTGGGTTAACTGGAATCATTTATCTAAGGCCAAGAAAGTCGGTGGACTTGGATTTAAAGACATTCAATTGATGAACACTGTTATGGTTGCAAAACAAGCTTGGAGGATCATTAAAAACCTTCTTCTCTGGTTGCTTTGGTACTTAAAGGGATTTATTTCAAATCTGGTGACTTTTGGAATGCAAGTAAAGGAAAAGGCTCATCCTGGTGCTGGCAAAGTATTCGTAAAAGGTCGTGATTTGCTGAAAAATGATGCGGTATGGGTGATTGGTGATGGGGAAACAATTGATGTTTGGAATGATCCTTGGTTGTCTGGTTGCAGGAAAATTAATAGACCTGTTTTGGATACAAACATCACCAAAGTCAAGGATCTGTTTCAACAATCAGGTGGATGGAATATGGGTCTTATCTCTTCTTTATTTGACATAAGTATTGCTGATGATATAGCTGCTTCTTACATTCCTACTAAGGCCACTCCTAACACTATTATTTGGCCTTTAAGTACTGATGGATGCTACAGTCTGATAACAGGTTATTCTTACATTCCTACTAAGGCCACTCCTAACACTATTATTTGGCCTTTAAGTACTGATGGATGCTACAGTCTGATAACAGGTTATCATGCTGCAAAGAACTATTCTGATCATAGGAGTTACTTTGTCAAAGCAGGAAACTCTTATGTTACTCCAGCAAATTTGTGGAAGTTAATCTGGGATGTTAAAGTGTTGTCGAAAATTAAAAATTTCTTATGGAGGATCTGCTTAAATGCCCTCCCAACTCAAAGCAATCCGTTTAAGCGTAAGTGCACTGATAATCCTATATGTAAAATCTATTTTAATGAAGTTGAGACAACTAAGCATCTATTCCTCATATGCCCTTGGACTCAAAGATTCTGGTGTGAAAGTGCACTTCAATTCAGAATTGATCCTTGTGCTATCTCAAGACTTGATTCCTAGCTGCTTCAAATGTCTAAAGATTTTCCATCTGCTGGTTATATGAGAGAAGCTGAAGCAAAACTTGTTGTTTATTGCTGGCAACTTTGGAAAGAAAAATGCTCTCACCTTTTTGAAGGTACACCAATCTCTGTGGACAGAGCCCTCATTAAAGCTAACTGTGCTTTAGTCAAACTGATAGAAGCATCTGAAACTATTGCAAACAATCAGTCAAATTCTAACTCTCCCAATCTCGAGGTAGCTTGGTCCTGCCCTCTTCCTGGATGGTTCAAAATCAATGTTGATGCTGCAAAAGCTGGTCAAGGTAAATTTGTTGTGGCGGCTATTTGCAGAAATTCTCAAGGGTCCATCCTGCATGGTGCTACTAGTTTAATTTCTTGCAACTCTGCTTTTTTGGTTGAAGCTCTTGCAATCAAGCTTGTTTGTTCGTTTGCTCGAAGTTTGGCTCTTGACTACATCATTTTCGAAAATGATGCTCGTGCTATCCACAATGCGATCGTTTCACAAAGGAAAACAATCTGGTGGAAAGCTAAACCTATTGCGGAAGATATTAGTAAGATTGCAGCTGAGATTAATCATTATCGATTTCAGTGCTTCAAGAAGACAGCCAACAAAGTTGCGGATTGGGTGGCAAAATGTAAAGTTAGGGATAAGTTAACTTTTGACTGGTTTGTTAATATCCCCTCTGCTTTTCATTCTCTGCTTGTAGCAGATTTGTACTCCACTGGTGTGGGCTAAACTCTTGTACTTTCTTACGTTCATGTGAATGAATTTGCATATTTTACCATAAATTAAAAAAAAAAGACATAAATTGCTGCCAGTTTAATAAGAACTTCCAATGCGACTTGTCATTTTAATTTGTAAGAAAACAATCTCTCTCTTTATGTGGGCTGGCGAAACCCTTCTTTTTATATCATAATAAGACTTCCTTTTTCCTTACTTTTTTATGTTTTCAATTTTCTTATATGAGTTTCAGACATACTCCAAACATTGGTAACTTTTGTAGTAAGTATTGTTTTGCAACTCATATGATAGAAAAGAGCTTTTGAAGTTTCCAAAAGACAATCCAACAATAAATGGTGTGTTTCGAATGCAGTATGTTCCCAAGTTCAATTCACGCAACCTGCTCTGAGTAACCTTGACTGAACCAGTACATGCATTGGGACATACAGCTACACCAGAGAATTTATCAAGAAGTAATCGGATTTCACCAACTGGGTTCCCACGTCATTTAAAAAAAAAAAAGAAGAGCTTTTGAATTTTCAATATTAGGTTTCTTATGTTTACCAAAGTCATATATCAACTGCAAAAGTTTATTTTCTTGACAAAGATCTTCTACAATATTGAACAATCGAAGCTTGTCGGCCATTTGGTCTAGTGGTATGATTCCCGCTTTAAATGCGAACGGTTTCAAGATTCATTATCGTTTGTAACATTCCAAGTAATGTAAAATACCTTAAAGCTCCCTTGAATTTAAAAAGAAAAAAAATCAATGCTCACCGCATATGAGTATTTACCAATAGTATGATCAATGTGAGAAAAATAAAATCGGGATAAGAAAATTAGTTTTTATGTTCCGAAGCTTAAAAGAAAAATGGCATTTATGCTCTTTTCCCTTGTCAATATACTAAAGCTTCTAAAACACGTAGAAAAATGGAAAAGAGACAAATATACAAGAAAAAAATGTTACTTCCTCTATCCTAAATTGAATATCAACTTTCACTTTTTCAGGTAAAAAAAAAGATCTTGTATAATGTAACACTATATTTGTACTTGGAAAATAAAATCCTTTTCTATATTTGTACTTGGAAAATAAAATCCTTGCCTACCCAGAAAAGAAAATAATTTAATTGTCAAACTACAGTATACAACAGTTGAACAGGCTAACAGAAAATTGTTGCACACGGCTTGATGTCCGTCAGACCGTGTTAAATAGTTTGGCCCAGGCTAACATGCATTAGCAAATAGATATAGACTTGCCTTCGAATCATTTTATTGGCAAATAGAAAGCACATATTGGAAGCATGCTTAGCCGAGACTTAGTGGAGAATGAGGAAGGTTTTCAAACATGGCACAAAATAAATAAAAAGACAGAGTAAGGATGGAGAGAGGGAGGCTAAGTGAAATAGTATACTCACCACTAGAAAACCACGATGAAAACAAAAAGTTTACCAACATATATCAGCTGCTGCCCGCTAGCTTGAAGAAAACATTGACAGATAGTTGAACTCCCTGATCTTTTTAAACATCCAGGAACTACCTAACAAAGTATGTGGAATAGAAATCATAAGTACGGCCACTAAAATTCTTAGTAGTACATCAAAGAAGTAGTATTATGAAGATGCCTTTTCTCTGTAGTCACCAAGATGTGAAGAATCATGAAGATGTGTGATCGTGCATAATGTTCACTCCTGCAAAGGATCTTCTAGTCGTATTAATCATTCTTCTTCTGTAACATCTTTGTTTCAACATCTCCACTGTAATCCGAAGCATGGTATGCGTACTGCTGAAGCACTGCAAAGATGACCATCTCCACACAAACTAAAACATTCTGCATAGCTTCCTGAATGTGCTCCACATCTAACCAGAAATGACGAGACTTGATGATTCCCGTTGCAACTAGAATATCTAGCAGCACTCCCTGCGTGCAGTCAGATATTATCAGTCTGTTGAACTATTGGTCAAAGAGTCAGTTATGCCTCATATTACAGAAAGACAAAAAGATAGGAAAATAGAAAACCAGGGGCAACATATTGAAACAATAATGGCAGAAAACTTGTATCCATATGCATTCCTTGCGCTTGCATTTGAGATGGCCGCTATCTCATTAGGCATCATTTACATGTAGACATGATGATTGCATTGCGACAGCACCCGCTTTGTGGTGTCTCGACTCTTGACCAAGGAATAAGAGAAACCAAAGCTATTGCTCGCGATACTTAGGTTGTAAATACCAGATGCTCACTGTCTAACAGAAACGATTGTCGTAGTATGTATTCATTTTCTCCAGCTGCCACAGAATGCTTCCATGTTCTAACACCTTATAATTATAACTTAAAAGTTTCTCTTCAGGAATTCACTAATACTGTTAATTGCATAGGATGTAAGTACATTTGTAAACAGGATCATAATGAATGCTACACAACACAGCCTCGTTAGCAAAAAGATACTTCATCCCTATTCGTTTCCTGATTATGACCTAAACCAGCTTTCACAACATCAATCTCCAAGAAGATTCTCTTCTCCACCCTATCTAGTATGACCAAAAGAAAAGTCACACTCTATGCCAATCCATCATGTCCCGCTTGTGATCGTGAATGAAACGCGTAAATTCAATGTCACTCAAATCTTTCATGTAAAGAAATCCTAGTACAACTTCTCAGCATACACAAACCAGAAGGAATCAGAATCCAAATAATGGGAAATTCAAGCTCTGACCAAATTCTGCAGCCAAAATACAGAGTTGCAAGCTTAAAAGGAAATCAAAACTATAGATACCACAACAGACCAATGACCAATGTCTAAGCCCCTGAGCTAAATGTTGCTAGACTGTATTTTAGAATGACCGTACATATGCCTATGAAGCTACTTTCTGGTTTATAGCTTCATAGGTTTTTGGATCCTTCCACTTTTTTCAAGCATAAGCACGATCCTCGCAAGAAATAATTGCAGAACAGATTAATGAATGGTAGATCAAGGAATTATTTAGAGGAAAGAAAGCCTTAGCAAAATATGCTGCAAACCTGTAGCTGTGCTCATTTCGCATGAAAATGGTAATAAATAAGCTAAGTTGTTTAATATGGGGTATCATTTACCATTTGGTTTGTTATATAAAGTAGGCCTGGAAATCCAGACCCCCTGCTATGTTCTTATCCACTGGCATAAAGAAAAGCCCAGCCAATGAGTTGGTTTTTCTTTCTCTTCTCTTCACCAAAGGAACAAAAAAGAAAAAGAAAAAAAAAAAAAAGACAAATTCAGGCACCAGATGACCAGATAACATATCTTACAAAGAAGTGAATCAACTACTAGCTAATCCAATCCGTGAACTTTCTAAACATGGGATCTCAAGGTTATGTGTTATGTAGATATAATCTATGATGTTAAACATCAAACCTAGTATGCCATAATAGCCTACTGAATTTCACATTTACTCCATCATATTGAGTCACGCCCCTAATTTGGCGAACAAAACATGACACGCATGCTTGGCGAACAGAAGTTCTCAATTCAAACTGGAGAAACCAGAATTACTTAGGTGAAATTTCCTCTACTTCAGTTTTGAAAAAACGTGACAGAAAACATAATGTCCCATCACTCTTTTTGATTTGTGTGCTTCAAGACCTATATTCTGCTTGATATTGTACATTTTGCTTCTTACAGAACTACATAAACTCCTTTCCAATGGTACAACTCTTATTGGCTCATTGATGTTCCTTTTTCTTCTTTCATAAGCAGATAAAAACAAATAAAAGACTGTCTGTCTACGAAAACTCTATCAATAGATTTCACTTAGGATGATTAAACACTAGGGAGCATATGCGCTTCCACGAACAAATTATGCCTTAATCAAAGCTTTACACGCTTTCCAAAAGGAAATAAAGATGAATAATACCTGCCAGAAGCAGAAGAAGACAATCCCTTTGATGCAAATGAACTTGGCAAGTGGTTTGTGTGATTGAAGCTCCTTTGCAAACACATGGTAGAAGAGAACCAAGGAATACATGGCCACATAAAAGGAAAGGTTTAAAATTATAGTGAAAGTCCAGCTGAGCCAACTGGGGTAAATTCCAAGAATCTGCAATGCTATCATCAAGATGGAACATATGGGGCGGATAACAACAAACTGCCAGGTCCAGTACTTTAGAAGCTTCAGTGTATGGTGGTCTAGACGAGTAGTGCGAGGCTGCATTTTGGCAAAACCAAATTGTATTAGCCACATTTTCCCAATGTACCTGTACAGTTAACTAACACCATTTGCAATAATCTAGATAAGATATGATGGTACATTTTCAGATGGTAAGTAACTGCTGCACAATATTGGTTCCTCATGCTCATGGCTCCCACTCAAATAAGGTTGAATGTATCCAAACTTGTATTTCAACAACAGGAAATCATATGGTATAGCTTATTGATATACAATGTCCAATGCACATATAGATTAATGGAGTCTCCTTGCCATTTCCCTTAGCTACTTTACAATGATCTCAAGTATCCAGAAGGACCAAAACAACGAACAAAATGATGATATATCCAAGAGAGCTAGCACTAACTTAATCCAACCGTCCACATTTTCATCAAAATTTTCTCTGCCCCATGAAGCAACAGCAAATAAAATTCCACTCACTTAACAAATAAACAAGCGTTGCATACATCCATGACAAAAAAAAAATGTGCTGCACAGTCAATGATCTCAATAATCCAAATAATCTGTTCCATACATTCATAGTATGTTACACTTGAAATTTAGAATTATTCTCTATGGATATGCAATACGCAAAACATATTTAAGTAATTAATCTTTTGCGACTATCGGGCAAAGTCCGGATACCCACAGATTTCAAAAAAATTAATCTTTTGCTACCAGTACTTTCTATACTTTCACAGTAGCCACATTTTGATAACAGCAAAAGGACTACAAATTAGTAGAGAACAGAGTAGAATGAATCTTACCTGAAAAAGTGTCATAGGAAATGAATGGTGAATTTCCCTTCCTTTAACTTCATCAGGCACAACATTCTTGCTAATTGATATATTCAAATAACAATATAACAAAGCCATAAACTTAGCAATCGCCTGCAAATACCCAAAGAACAGATAAGCCAATAAATAGAAACTCAACAAAGTATTAATCAATTTCAGCTCAGGAAAATAAATAACCCAAAAAAATTAAAATAATAAATAAAATAAAATTCTTCTCCAACACTTTAAACTTTTGCTTACATATTTGTCTAAGCAGTCCAACTTGAGTCTCAATGTCACACGTTTAAACAAAATATGACATAACATATTAAAAAAAGTTACTAGTTCAAGTCTCACGGGACAGATAATATATTCACATGCAAGGCTTAATCAAACAGACCGACCCGTTTAAACATAATATATCAACGGCACGATTCAATCAAGCAGGCTATCACTAACGTGTTAAAGACAATAAATAAATAAACGAAATAAATCCGTCAATAAGATATACTAAAAACAACAATTAAACAACATAAATTAATTACAGTATTACAAGAAATTACCAAGGCCTCATAGCACTCTTTAATGGAGTCCAACAACATGAAAAAGGCTTTGCTACCTTGAAAATCCAAGAGACCCACAAAAGAATCAATGGCATAAACAGGAGCCATGAGTATGATTATTGCAATAGCTTTTTGCTCCTTTGGATTTTTCCAGTAAAAGAAGTGGTGTGACAAGAGCTGTATGGTAAAATGCATGGTCAGCATCGTACAAAATCCTGAACCCAAGAGGGTCAACTGCCCTCGATCCATGTTCTCGAAGTCCATCATCTTTTTTGCTTTTTTAGCTTTTAGAGTTGCAGATTTGCTCTATCTGCCAAAGGGTATGTAGGAAAAATTGAAAATTTAAAGATTGATAATGATTAGAAAATGAAAAAAAAAAAAAAATTGCTAATTGTGTAGGTGGGTTTTTAGTTTGGAATTCTTTGTTGCTGTGAAGACTGGGATGAGGCTGCTACCGGGAGGGGAATGGAGATCGCGTTGACGTGGCAATTTTTTTAATTTTAACTTTATTTCTCATATTAGACTTGCCTTTCCTTGTTTTACTCTTTCCGCGTTCCGTGCGTAATAGAGGTTTTGTGTATTAAGTTGTTCGTTTGTACTGTATTTATTTTTTATACGAGATAAATTGTATATTTTAAAAGCTCTTGCAGTTGATATTTAAGAACTAATATTAAAAATGTGAGCAAATTAGCGAGTAGAGAGATTTCAGGACCGGGACCTAAAGGCTCTAAAAGCCCATCTTTCTTTAAGTCGAAGAAAATAATGGGATTAAATAGGGTTAATTATGCAAACAGTTTTCAATATTGACATGTCTTTTCATATTAATTTCCACGATGAGATATATGTTTAATTTATAATATCTCGAGTTTGTTATTACGGTTAACACGAATCTAAATATTTTGGACTAATTTATTAAGTTCTATGTACTAACAAGTCCGATAATTGGCTTTGGGTTGTTAAATTTTTTGCAAGAGCTAAGTAAAACCAAATTGTAAGAAATATCATAATTCTTGATACACGTCTTCGTCAACGCTGCAACACAAGGGGCCCCTAACAGTCGGGAATAGAGCTACTCATATCGTTGTGATGTTATGCACAAAATTCAATGGTTTTAAATTATTTATATAATTATAAAGAAATGACGTCAATAATTTATAACCGTTACATTCTACTCATAACGTCTTCCCAATGTCCTAAACCTTTGAGGCTTTGACTCTACCTCTGACTTCACTCTCACTGACGAAAAAACAATGATAATCATAGCAATAAGCAGCCAACAAAAAGAATTTTTTTGAGTCCATTGTAGTCCTCGTAACTATCACCCAATTTGAAAGTCACAATCAAGTTTTAGAATCAAAATTTTAACATTTTTAATCACAACAAACATGCCCAACAACAATGCCATATTACCATTGTACATGACAACTTATATTTATATCATGATAACTCAGTTCAAACTTGTATACCCTGAACTGAATAATGGAAAGATATTTATTTTCAGTGTTAACAATTTTATTTGTATTCTTGATCATTGAAAGTTATTATTGTGAAAGAGCAGTATCAGTTTCTGTAACATATGATTCCAAGGCACTAGTTATAGATGGAAAAAGGAGGATTTTATTTTCAGGGTCTATACATTATCCACGCTGCACACCTGATGTGAGTTTGAATTTTTCATTTTTGTGCACTATTGATCATGTTCTCTTTACTTGATTGTGAGCTGCTAATTTGAATTATGATTGTGCTTGTTGTAAATTATAGATGTGGCCTGAAATTATTAGCAAGGCAAAAGAAGGAGGATTGGACGTGATCGAGACATACGTTTTCTGGAATTATCATGAGCCTGTTAGAGGAGAGGTATGAAGTTCAAGTCACTCTTCTTAGTTCGTCATGCTATCATAATTTACCGTAGTTGTTGGTCTCTCTTATCGAGGGTCGTCTCTTCTATTAACTCTATACACACGAGATCTTGTTCTTAAATTTGTGATTATCTCCATCTAACTTCTCTTTCCATGCTACTGTAGTATCACTTTGAGGGCCGGTTTGATCTAGTAAAATTCGTGAAGACAGTGCAGGAAGCTGGCCTTTTCGTGCATCTACGAATCGGTCCATATGTTTGTGCTGAATGGAATTATGGGTGTGTTGTTCATATTCACTTCTTTATTCTATAACATACATAACCAAATATGTTATCAGCTTTAGAAGGCATTAGCTTTTTCCAGATATCAAAAAGGTCATATATCTTGTTGATTATATTCTCTTTTATAGTCCAAAATGAATACAATCAGAATCGTTACTCAATATTCGTAATATCTAAGTGCGCATTTATCTTCTTGATTAGTTTCCGTTCTTCTAGTTCAGATTGCATACAGTCAGATCTTTTGAAAGTTTCTTCTGTTGTATGCTGACAGTCTGTTGTATGTTTCTTAAACCCGTGTTGACAATAAGAGTGAACCCAAGTTTGAACACATATCTTTATTTAGCACGTATTATCTTGTAAGTTTTTTGTTTCTATTTTTTTTATTCTGAACAGGGGATTTCCAGTTTGGTTACATTTTATTCCTGGTATTCAGTTTCGGACAACAAATAATCTTTTCAAGGTGCGCATTGACCTATGGGATGATTATATATGCGTTATTTGTGACTTTTGATGATTACATTTTACCTTAAAGCACGTTAAAGTTAACACCTTTCTCAGCATTATCTACTATTATGAGTTCTATGCATCTCTGATGTTGTCAATGCAGAAAGAAATGGAGCGCTTTCTTGCTAAGATAGTTCAGTTAATGAAGGATGAGCATCTTTTCGCAACACAAGGAGGTCCGATTATTCTTGCCCAGGTGTTATTCTCCTACTCTGTTGGCAGAGAATATTCTTTCGTAAATTTCCTTGATGTATCGATATGTTCTATATCATCCCATCACCTTTCAGTCATAACATTTGCTATCCTATGCTGAACAGGTAGAGAATGAGTATGGAAATGTTGAATGGGCTTACGGAATTGGTGGAGAAGTATATGTCAGTTGGGCTGCAGAAACTGCTATAGGTCTCAATACTACTGTTCCATGGGTGATGTGCCAGCAGGAAGACGCACCTGATCCAATCGTAAGTCTTTGATTGATCTACTCCTCCACGTTTAGAACCTCTGCACTTGAAAAACAAGAAGTTAAATGCTTACATTTCGGAAACAAGGAATTCAACATTTTCAGATATGGTATTGTCAAACACTAAAAACTTGATACAAAGAAGTTAAGCGCTCGAAATGGTTTTCAACGTAAAAGTTACATTCCTTATTCTACATTTTCAGTAGGGTATAGAACAGTTTCTTAGAACATTCTGCATGAGCAAATTCAAATGTCAAACATTGAAAAGGTGCAAGATACATTTCAATCTTGATCGAAAACAATGAAGACATGTAACTGCAAATTAATGTTGAATTTGTTAACTGACTCTGCTCAAGGTAGGAATACTTGGACTGTGCTGTGTTTTGTACTTACCTTTGTGTCTGAGTAAGAAAGTTTGGTTTAACCCCTTCTGCCTGATCTTATAAAGATTCTTATATGCTTCGATAATTAGAGGACAGGATGTTAACCAAGCTAAATCTAGTCTCGCGTTAAAGCCTCAACCTCAAGATAAACTATTAGAAATACTCCTTTCGATACTTCTGATTTCTTATTATGAATGGTTAAATGCATACAATGCAGATAAACACATGTAATGGCTTTTATTGTGATCGATTTGCTCCAAATTCCCACTCCAAGCCCAAGATGTGGACCGAAAACTACAGTGGATGGTAACTAATTGCAAGTTTTCTTTCCAAATGAGCTATTATTGAGCTTAGTGTTCTTCAGATTTTTTTTTTCCCCCGATTTTTTCTAGGTTTCTTTCCTTTGGTTATCCTGTTCCTTACCGACCTGTTGAGGATTTAGCTTTTGCTGTTGCACGTTTCTTCGAAACAGGTGGAACTTTCCAAAACTATTACATGGTGAGCTTAAGAAGATTTCATTTCTCACTAATGCCTTGTCAGAGTTCAGTGAATATAATCATGGAGCTCTTTTAGTAATTTAGCTCCTGATATTTACTTTCAGTACTACGGTGGTACCAATTTCGGGCGAACAGCAGGAGGCCCCTTGGTTGCAACAAGCTATGACTATGATGCCCCAATAGATGAGTATGGTAAACCATCTGTTATATAGATAAATTCCTTTCTTACATTTTCCGGGTATAACAGCATATATTTTGTTTTCCGTATACTGGTTTAGATAATGCTCGAGTTTTTTTAGGAAGACAATCCTTTAGGAAAAGATATCAGCTCCGTATCCATGGAACCTTTATTTCTGATATTTCAATCACTTTCTGAATGATTACTATAGTATTCTACTCATCACATTACCCACTAAAGCAAGATCACATTCACGAGGACATCTTAGCTACATGCAAATCTCATTCTCTTGGTTACTTCCTTGTTTTATGAGAAATAATTTATGCAGGTTTCATTAGGCAGCCAAAATGGGGCCACCTGCGTGACTTGCACATTGCAATTAAGCAATGTGAAGAATATTTGGTCAATGCAGATCCAACTCAAATGTCACTTGGTGTGAATCTTGAGGTATATCATTTGTTTTAAGATGCTTATCACCTTATTAAATTTTCCCAAGCTTGCTAATCCGTCTTCTCTATAGCAAACTTCAAATTGGAGAAATTAGTATCTTCTAAGCAAATTAAGAATGAGTTTGTAATGAATTGTCTCATTCAAGGTTCAAACTTTGGGATCATAATCAAATTGTTCTACTAGGCACATGTATACTACAAATCTTCCAACGACTGTGCAGCCTTTCTCGCAAACTATGGTAGCAGCTTGGACGCGAATGTAACATTTAAAGGGGAATCTTACGTCCTTCCTGCTTGGTCTGTGAGCATTCTTCCAGATTGTAAGAATGTCATCTTCAACACAGCCAAGGTACCCAATGCTTTCAGTGTTATATATCCATAAATCATTTCTGTTTCACAATTCCTGTTGATTTTACTTTTATACTCGCTCTAGTAAGTGTGGGGAATTTCGCGTTCTGGACATAGATTTTTCATCGTGGGTGTTCTTTGGTATATCGATAATATTGTAGTTTCTGATCGATAATTTTCTTTATATGATATGGAAAGGTTGTTGCTCAAAAAGATCTAGATGATGTTACATTTGGTAGCAATAAATACATAGCTGAGTTTACATTTCCATCATCAACATGGAGTTGGTATGAAGAAAAGGTTGGTGTTTGGAGGAATAATTCTTTTATGGCATCAAGTTTATTGGAGCAGATAAACACTACTAAAGATACAAGTGATTATCTTTGGTACACAACAAGGTAACAAATGCAGGACAAAATTTATTTGATTTCATACGATTTGGGTTCGTGGTACACTTATTTGGTGACTATTCTTCACAATTTTTTTCTTTTTTTCAGTATAAATGTGGATGAGAAGATTGAGAATGGTCAAGCAAAAGAACGATTTCTACTCATTCAAAGTTTGGGGCATGCAGCTCTAGTTTTTGTTAATAAGAAACTAGTAGGTAATGACTCTACCAGAGGGAATACTATCGCTTTCACCCATAACTCTCATTTGGTTCTTCTCAATTAATAGGAGCATAAAATAAAATCTTGGTAAAAAATTATCCAGATCGTTTGTATCGAGTAGTTGGATCATAGTCTCTTACCATAAAAATAGTTGCAAGAGCAGTTGCTTAGTCAAACCTCTCATCAGTAGAAGGTTATTACTCAGTTGAGATCTAAATCTGTAGGTGGTTAAATTTTTGTAGGAAAGTAATTCTGAACTATCCATACTTGCACAATATATATCTTAGTGGTTTTTGTTGTATATGAATTTATTTTTCTTTATTTACATGAATTTAAGAGCCATTTCATTTTATTTGAGACTTTTTGCAGGATTTGGATATGGTAATCATGATGATGCAAGCTTTAATCTAAGTGAGAAAATTAGTCTCAACCAAGGAAATAACACATTGGATATATTGAGCATCATGGTTGGTTTGCAGGTAATGCTTAACCTTCCTCTTATTGTTGAATAATTTTCTGAAGCAGAAAGTTCTCCTACTACATATATGATATTGCAGAACTATGGAGCATGGTTTGATATTGCTGGGGCAGGGATTTATTCTGTTCATCTTATTGATTTGGAGAATTCAAAGGAAGATCTTTCCGCGACAGAATGGTCTTATCAGGTTCTTGTCTTTACTTCACTAAATTAAGATTTCAGTCTAGAGCTTCTTATTCGGTGTATTTTTACTCCCAACAATACTGGAACCTATCCCGTGGGGGGATTAGTCGGGCAACGCCCGAATACACACAAATTTCAAAAAAAAAAAAAAAAAAACTTTATGGCTTCAACATGATTTGATATTTTATATCATTTCTTTTTAGGTGGGACTTGAAGGGGAATACATTGGGCTTGAGAAAATGAGTCTTGCAAACAGTTCTCTTTGGATTCAGGGAAGCACTATACCAACTAATCAGAGTTTGATATGGTACAAGGTATGTCTATGTAGATCAAGCTCATTAATTATAAACTACTACCACTTCAGATGATCTGTCTTCAAGCATCTAAGATAACCACACGAAAATGGAAAGAACATTACCCAATAAGGGTATGGCATTATCTTTGTTATGTTGTCATGTTTTTACAATTCTTGTTGTCTAAGCATGATTCTCCATTTTATTCTGAAAATTTCTTGATTTAGTGTTGCAAAGAAGTCTTTCCACTGTGTACTCTTCGATGTATGAATCTTAAAAACCATATGTAAAATAGAAATTAGCTGAAGTCGCTATGTGGTTTAAGGAGAAGGCGGAGGAGGAAAGAAGCGTGGATAGGGATGGATCCAAAAAAATTTCTCAGTGGGGGTTAAAACACAGAGAAAATTCATGCGTCATATGTGAAGAAATACATAGAAGGGCTCACTAGTCATATTTTCCACTTGCATGTAAAATCTCCATCTGCTTTACATCAGGAATTGAAAAATCCAGACAAGAGAGACGAACCTGCTGTGAGCTGTGGAGCCTAGTTGATTGACTTTCATTTTCTGATTTCCAGGCCACGGTCGTTGCCCCTGAAGGAAAGAGTCCATTATCATTGAATCTCGCTAGCATGGGGAAGGGGCAAGCATGGGTCAATGGACAAAGTATAGGGCGATATTGGCCAGCCTACCTCTCACCATCATCTGGTTGCTCTGAGAGCTGTGATTACAGGGGAACTTACGACGCATCAAAATGCCTAAAGAAGTGTGGCCAACCAGCTCAAACATTGTAAGAGAAAACTTGCCATAATATCTTTGTATCTTCGACTCTACTTGTAATAAGCTGCTATTCGAAATATATGACATGGAATAGATGAATCATGTTTAGGCATAATGTACCTCGGTCATGGTTACGTCCTGGTGAAAACCTACTCGTTCTCCATGAAGAGCTTGGTGGCGACCCGACAAAGATTTCTTTGATGGAGAAAACTGGGCAAGAGATTTGGGCACATGTCTCAGAGGCTGATCCTCCACCTGTGGATGCTTGGCAACCAGACAGAGGTTTTGTGTCGCGAAGCCCTGAAGTCCGCCTGAACTGTGAAAAAGGATGGTCCATTACTTCCATTCACATGGCAAGCTTTGGAACTCCTGAAGGAGATTGTGCAACATTCACCCCTGGAAATTGTCATGCCAATGTTATATCAATTGTGGAGCAGGTAATATAAATGCTCTTCATTTCTCTTCCCTTCACTGTTGAATCCTTCAACCTTTGCAACAAGTAGATGAGTTGTTTTGTTGAGATGCTCCTCCCGAAAAGAAAAGAAAAAGGAAAAATAATTACGGGACCGTCTTAAAAACGGCTACCCATGTCATGTTTATTATAGGCTACTGCTCCAAACCACAGTTGCCTCTAAGAAATTCTTTAAAATTGTTGGTCAAGTAAAATCCACTGACAGGTTTAAATAATGCCTGCAGGTTTGTCTTGGCAAGCAGGAGTGTAGAATCCCCATTTCCACGGCTAGACTTGGTGACCCATGTCCTGGAGTTCAGAAAAGCTTGGCAGTTCAAGCTCTTTGTAGTGCTTAGGTTTCTTTTCATGACATTTGCTTCTTTCCCCTGCATCTCGTTATTACAGATTATTTTACTGCACATCGTCAGTTTCGAATGCTGAAACGAACCTTAGCGCAGTGGAAAAATTGTTATTGTGCGACTTGAAAGTCACAAGTTCGAGTGATGTAAACCACCCTTTACAAAAACTGCAAAATGAGACCCTGCATGATAAACCCCAAAGTGAATCCAATCATTCTCAAGACTGGGATTAGCGAAAACTTCGTGAGCCTGAGTACCTTATTTGTCATGTAGGATGTTAATGCAAGAGTATGAGATTCCAGGAGTGAACTACGTCTTCTCTCCTTTATTTTCCTTTTTCTTTGTTTCTCTCCTCGATGCATGTTTTCAAACAATTATGTGCAACCTAATAAATGCCACAAATTTTAAGCTAAACTAACAAATGCATAGAAGGAAACAACTAAAAGATCAGCGCTAACCAAACTAGACGGAAAAGGTAATCCACCATAAAATGAAAGTTACCAAAACTAGAACAATTCTCAAGTATGCTAGATCACCAAAAGCGTACCCACACTTTGCTTAGTACTGAAATCATAGTTTCAATGTCAAGATAGTGTAGTAGATGAGATGGAACGATAAACCATTTTTAGTTTGATACAGCAAAATGTCTAGATGAACGGGGGAAAGCAGAATGTACACGTAGGTTGTGATCATACTTGAACAAAGAAAGCACTTTGTTGTTTAGTTGCTGGTGGTAACAAGATACAACGTGATATGATCCACTGGAGACCAACCTCTGCATCATGTTAAGAGGAGTATCTTCCCTATATGCTTGCTGCTTTCCATCAGCCTATGTGCTTCTGCAGCACCAGCTAATGGAAAGGACTTGTGCACTACCGGTCTCACCTTTCCTGCTGCAATTGCTGGCCAAACATTCTTCTCCACTTCACTCACGATCAGAGCTTTGTTCTCCTTAGTCCTGGTCCGTAAGCCAGCGGCTGTATACAGAGGAATGTTTTGCTTCTTAAACTGGAGCAATAGGCTCACCAAGAGAGCACACGCCTCAAAAAAATAAATAAATAAATGAAAGAAAGAAAGAAAGAAACTGCAGCCAGGGAGGGTGGGGGTTGAATGGGAAAATATGCTATTCAGGGATATACATGAAGCTTGAAACTCAATCCTACATGAGGAAACTGGAGGAAAAGTCGAGAGTTGAGGTCTAGAGTCTGTTTCTCTTGTTGATTCTACTATCATATGTTCATCCTCTATAAAAGGTGTTTGCTCAAGGACGTTATTTCGTGTAACAAATTGATCAGAAGGTACATAATAACTACACGTAAGCCTGATCTTGAAACAACAAAACCAGGCAAAGGGTTCATATACATACCCTGCACTGTGAGGCGTTTTGCAAACAGAACTGCAAGGTTGACTTCGGTTACTGTTCCACCCATAAAGCCAATAATGAAAAGTCTCCCATCAACATTCAGACTTTCAAGGTTTCGCTGAAGGTAAGATCCTCCAATATTATCCAGAATGACATCGACGCCTGTTCTTCAACATTACAGGTCAGATTTCACTCAATATGAATGAAAAACAAGCCATGAGCAAATGCGACCGCTCTATAAAAAGCTACGACGACAAAGTCAAAAAAAAAAAGCAGAGAACATACTTTCGTCTTTTTGGGACTGATAATATAACTATAATTATTTAAGGGTAAGAGTCCTATACATCAATATTATGTTAGGAAAGGACATTCATTTTACCTTTTCCACCTGTTTCTTCCTTGACGCGTGCAACAAAATCTTCAGTCTTGTAATTGATGCAAACATCTGCTCCTAGATCTTTGCAAGCAGCTAGTTTTTCCTCACTTCCTGATCAATGAACTTTCACGTAATTATCTGAAGGTTACAATTAATTCATGTAACTGATAGGATTTGTAAGTGGACCTGCTGTGATGAACACTTTGATTCCAAGGTATTTAGCCATCTGAATAGCAAAAGTACCAATCCCACTAGAGCCTCCATGTATCTGAAATTTTTTCAGTAATATTTTCAAACAGAACACTGGATAAAGGATATAAAAATAATAAAGATTCACTAAAACGGTAAATAACAGATGTGCATAGAATCCAGCATCGTAAATTATTAAAGGACTAACTATTGTAAATAAGATCTCCTTGGCTCATGAGGAGGATATTTCTGCTTGTTGTGTCCTTTATATGGACATAACTAGAATGCATATTCAAGGAACTTTTAACAATGATATCATGTCTAGAAAGGAAAGAAACACTCAATGCAATTCTCTGGATAGTCTGAATGCCATCAAATAGCCATTATATTAACTTGGTTTCTTATAAACCAAGGACTATGCTAATTTTCAAAAATAAGCCCAAGAATTACTATCAAACACTGCGATTTCTGTTCATCTAATAGATCGATCTATTCTATGGCATAGTTGGGTAGCTTTACATTACCAGCTCAGTTGAATAAGATAGCAATCCTCAAAAGCAAAAAGATAGATTAAAAAGCAAATATAAAGGTGGAATAACATTTACCAGGAAAGTTTCGCCTGGAGATAGTTTGCTTATCATAAAGACAGTTGACCAAACGGTGCATGCTACCTCAGGAAAACTCGCTGCATCTTGCAAGGAGACACCTGGAGGAATGGGTAGAACTTGTCCAGCTGGTACAGCAACTTTTTCGGCATACCCTCCGCCACCAATAAGAGCACAGACCTGCATACCTTAGCTTCTCACATCACCACTCATATTGACAAATTCTGTTTCAAGCAATTCTTTAGAAGTGGTAAAAACGAAAGAAGAATAGCAATACGTCCTCATGTTCAAGTACCTCGTATTCACATCTACTATCAAAGAGGTAAGAAAAAGAATACACAAGCTATGAGTTGGACGGCCCAACCCTAAGATCAATACATTCAAACAAGCAAAACTAGATACAGAGCCAATAAAGGTCTAGATTCAAGAGCATTTTACCCTTCAGTTGTAAATTTTGAACAGGATAAATGTTTCTTCTAGTTATATAATTATTCATTGAAATTCAGAGTACCTTTGACTGCTTTTACCAGAAAACAGAAATTAATACGAGTGATAAACAAAAAGTGACAAACAGTATATAACCTTGAAACGCTAAAGGAAGAGGAAATAAAGATGACCAAATAGTGGATATAGAACTGTTGAAGTTCTTAGCCTAAATCACAGAGTATCAATTTCACAAATACAAAGTGTTGAAATATTATATTACTTTAATTCTATAATTTGTTGAAATATTATATTACTTTAATTCCATAATTTTAGGCTTGTTGTAAGGAGCAATTTGCTCCATGAATTTAGGCTTGTTGTAAGGAGCAATTTGCTCCATAAATTAGGGAGCAATTTGCTCCATAAATTAGGGAATGTTGTCTACTCCTTTTAGGCCTATATAAACCACAATGTAGAAACACAAATTGCATCATCAATGAATTACATTGTTTCACATTACTTTCTTCTTGGTATCTAGAGCCAACAATATACACACACCAAAAAAAAAAAAAAAAAAATGTTCATCTTTTTTTTTCCCTCCACAGCCATCCAAACTCAGATTTCTTACCACAATGACCAAAATCCACTTTATATTCTCTTTTTTGTCTGATTCTTTCATGATTTTTTGTCGGTTTAAGCCCTTTTCTTCTCTGATGTGGTGAGAAATAGCCACTTTACTCCTTAGTTGCCTATTGTAAAGGTTGCCAAGTGTCCGGCTGCTTCCATCGTCGTCGTTTATTAATGGCACCTACTGATAAGATAGAAAATCAGTCTACCACTGTGACTCGTGTAGATCTCTCTCGGGAACCTAATGCCCCTACACAACGGGTCACTAGTGTATTACTGAATGGGAAAAATTTTCATGCTTGGTCCCGTTCGTTCCGTCTTTATCTTGGTGAAAAACGGAAAATTGGATGGATTTTAGGCAAGGAGAAAAAGCCGAAAGAAACTGATCCTGATTATGCTCACTGGGATGCAGACAATTGTATTATTTTGGGTTGGATGTTCAATTCCATGGAGACTCAGATTTATAATATGTTTATGTATCACGAGACGGTTCATGATCTATGGACTGCCCTGACAAAGATGTATGCCCATGCACGTCATGATTCTCGAATCTTCGAGCTTTACCGGGAAATTTCTCATGCTTCTCAGGCTACTTTAGGACTATCTGTTGCGGATTATTTTGGGTACCTCCAAACTAGATGGGAAGAGCTAGCCCAATATGAACCTTTGAGTGACTTCCCGAATGATGCTGAGGTTGAGTCTAAACGTCTTGATCATCGTCGGACTTATCAGTTCTTGATGGGTTTAAAACCTGAATTCGAGAATCTTCGAACACAGATTTTAAATACATCTCCTTTTCCATCTCTATATGAGGCATTTGCAACTGTGGATGGTGATGAACGAAGATGTCTACTTCTTGCACCCAAGCCCACTCCTTCTATTCCGGACCAGATGGCATTTGCTGCTCCTTCCGGTTTTCGGCAAACTAGTACCCGTCCTTATTGCCAACATTGTCCGAAGATTGGTCACCTCATTGACCGATGTTTTATTCTACATCCTGAATTGAAGCAACAATACTCTAACAACCGTGGTGGTGGACAAAAGAAAGGAGCTCCTCGTATTGGGGTTGTAGCCAAATCAGCACCCCCTTCAGCCTCAACAGAATTAGTCTTGACCCAACCGGATTATAGTCAGCTTCAAGCTCAGATTGCTCAACTTCAACTCCACCTGGGCCTCACTTCACCATCTGGCCCCACGGCTACCCTTGCTACAGGTACTCCTACCGCACTTCATGGTAAGTTAGGCCAACCATCTTGGATTCTGGATTCCGGGGCCAATAATCATATGACTGGTGAGCTTTATGTCTTTTCTTCTCCTGTCACTTCCATAAATCAATCGGTTCAAATTGTCGATGGAACGTCTATTCCTATCCATTGTCAAGGAGATGCCTGTTTATCCTCAGATATTACTCTTCGCTCTGTTTACTATGTCCCCAACTTTGCTTATAATCTATTGTCTGTCAGTCGTCTTGCCAAGAGTTTTCACTGTGCAGTTGTCTTCTTGCCTGACCGTTGCTTCTTGCAGGACCTGACTTCGAAGAAGATTTTTGGCAGGGGATATGAGCACGATGGACTTTACTATTTTGGAGAACTTCCAACCTCTACAGTACCCTCGTCAAGTCTGCATGCTTCTGTGTCTCCAGTTTTTGACACTCCTATTGGTTCTGTCCAAAATTTAGATTTGTGGCATGCTCGTCTAGGACATACAAACTTTCAATATTTATGTTTGTTATTTTCACTTTTTAAAAAAGCATGCAAGGATTTTAAATTTAATTGTGTGACTTGCGAATTGTCAAAACACACTCGTACTATATATATTCCTCGCATGCATCGAGCTCCATGTGCTTTTGATCTTGTTCACTCTGATATTTGGGGTCCCTCTCCTGTCACGGCCCTCTCTGACCATCGTTACTATGTGACATTCATAGATGATTATAGTCGGTGTATTTGGGTCTACCTAATGAAGAAAAAATCTGAAGTTTTCACTCATTTCACTCACTTCCTTCAAATGGTGAAAACCCAATTCCACACTGTTGTCCGGAATATTAGGTCTGATAATGGCAGAGAATACCTAACCAATGACTTTCGGGCCGAACTCAATAAAAAAGGGATTCTTCAACAACTTACCTGCCCTTACACACCTGAACAGAATGGTGTGGCAGAACGAAAGAACCACCACATTATGTCTATGGTCCGATGTCTTCTATCTGGTATGAATGTCCCGAAATATTTCTGGCACCTAACTGTACTCACCGCTACATACATCATCAATCGTACCCCTAGTCGTGTCCTCCAAGGTCAAACTCCCTTGCATATTCTCCGACCAAATACTGTCCTATTTCCTCTTCTCCCACGAGTCTTTGGTTGTACATGCTTTGTTCAAAATCGCAGCCCGACCCGCACTAAGCTAGATGATAAAGCTATACGTTGTGTCTTTCTTGGATATTCTTCCATGTCTAAAGGATATAGGTGCTATGATCCTGTGACTCGCCACTTTTACCACTCGATGGATGTCACATTCCTTGAGACTATCCCTTTCTTCTCTGCTTCTTCCTTAGAGCAACTTCCTGAGGTACTTTCTGCAGAGGACCCTCCTTTACCTCGTCCAGTTCCTATTCTTGACACATCTCAGCCTACTACTGAACTACCATCTAGCTCCAATAATACTCTCTCATCCGGTTCCTCTCCAGTTCCATTACAAGTTTACTCTCGGCGTCCTCGTGCTCCAACTCCACTGCCAGATTCTTCTCCGGATTCAGGTAACCCTCATTCTCCCTTGGTCCCTGAACCTGCACCTTCTCGTTACCCCACTCGTGAACGGCGTCCCCCTTCCCGTTATTTACCTTCATGTAGTACTAATCATCCTATTGCCAAGTTTGTGTCATTTCAGGGTCTCTCCGATCAGTATAAATCTTTCCTTAGTCAGGTTGATTTAGTCTCTATTCCTCGCTCCATCCATGAGGCTCTCCAGCATCCTTTATGGGTGACTGCTATGAAAACAGAGATGGATGACCTGCAACAGAATCAGACGTGGGAGTTGGTTGATCTTCCAGTTGGTGAACGGACAGTTGGGTGCAAGTGGGTGTTTAGTGTGAAATATCTTGCTGACGGCACCATTGATCGGTATAAGGCACGTCTTGTCGCTAAAGGGTTTACTCAAGTACCAGGCAAGGACTTTGGTGCCACATTTGCTCCTGTTGCCAAATTAACTACTGTTCGACTCCTGGTCTCCTTGGCCGCTTCTCATTCTTGGCCTCTTCACCAATTGGATATGAAGAATGCCTTTCTTAATGGTGATCTTTCTGAGACTATTTACATGGATCCTCCACTAGTTTTTCGGGCTCAGGGGGAGTATTCTGGGAAAGTTTGTCGCCTTCGTAAATCTCTCTATGGGCTTAAACAATCTCCTCGAGCTTGGTTCAATCGTTTTAGTGAGGTGGTCCTTACTATGGGGTTTATTCGGTGTCATTCAGATCATACATGCTTTGTTCGACGTCACCCTCAGGGTAGATGCATTATTATCTCAGTTTATGTGGACGATATTATCATTACTGGAGATGACACTCAAGGAATTGTCCAAGTGAAGCAAGACCTTGACACAATCTTTGACATTAAAGATTTGGGTATGCTCCGATACTTTCTTGGTATTGAGGTAGCTCGAAATTGCCAGGGTATATCTTTATCACAAAGAAAGTATGCATTGGATCTTCTTCAAGATACAGGTATGCTAGGTTGTCGACCTGCCTCCACTCCTATGGACCCTAATCTTAAATTGACAGCAGAATCAGGGGAATTGTTAGTTGAGCCATCAATATATCAAAGACTTGTGGGTCGGCTTATCTACTTGACTAACACAAGGCCTGACCTTACCTATGCAGTGAGTATGGTAAGTCAATTCATGCATGCACCTCGTACCTCTCATCTGGATGTTGTTTATCATATCCTCCGGTATCTTAAATCTTCTTCTGGTCTTGGTCTCTTCTATGCAACGGGTGTACAAGAGGGATTGTCTTGTTACACTGATGCTGATTATGCAGGGTCAAAGACTGATTGGCGTTCTACCTCGGGGATGTATACTTTTCGTGGTAATCACCTTATCTCATAGAAAAGTAAAAAGCAAGCAGTTGTCTCGCGATCTTCTGCTGAAGCTGAGTACCGTGCTATGGCCCAAGGAACATGTGAACTTCTTTGGTTACGTTATCTTCTGACTGAGTTGGGGTTTTCGGTAACAGACTCGTCTACCTTGTTCTGTGATAATAAATCTGCGATTATGTTATCCTCTGACTCAGTCCTTCATGAGAGGACAAAACACATCGAGGTTGATATTCATTTCATTCGAGAGAAAGTTCGCTCAGGGGTGATCACACATTGTTTTGTTACATCATCCGAGCAGGCTGCTGATATGTTCACTAAGTCAATTGGACCGTCACTTCTCCAATCAGCTCTTGTCAAGCTCAGGCTTATTGATATCTTCGCCCCAGCTTGAGGGGGAGTGTTGAAATATTATATTACTTTAATTCCATAATTTGTTGAAATATTATATTACTTTAATTCCATAATTTTAGGCTTGTTGTAAGGAGCAATTTGCTCCATAAATTAGGGAGCAATTTGCTCCATAAATTAGGGAATGTTGTCTACTCCTTTTAGGCCTATATAAACCACAATGTAGAAACACAAATTGTATCATCAATGAATTACATTGTTTCACATTACTTTCTTCTCAAAGTACAAACTAGAAGAACCCCTTTCCATGCAGTTAAGAACAAATGACACTTGGATATTCTCTCCTTTCTAAAGCTGCGTTCACACGAGGTGCTTTGTCCAATGAACAAATACAATAAATCAAGAAATCCTCATTCTTACTTTCCCATAAAGTAGCATTATGTTAGTGGCGGAGATGCGAATGTTTGAGATGGATGTGTGCTAAAATCAGGAAAGACAAGACTAGGAACGAGGTTATATGAGAAAAAGTAGGGGTGGCCGTGATTGGGAGAATTGTCTGAGATGATATGAACATGTTAGGAGACAACCCATGTACCCGGATAGTGGAAGACCTAACACAAGGTGGATGGAAACACTTTGACGAAACATGGCCTGTATGGAGCTTACAGAGAAGATGGTTCTTGATAGAAATGAATGGTGTCAACAAATTGATATAGCCGACCTCACCAAATGGAAAAAAAGCTTGATTTGGATGAGGTGGATGGAGACACTCTGATGAAACATGACCTGTATGGAGCTTACAAAGGAGATGGTTCTCGATAGGAATGAATGGTGTCGACAAATTGATATAACTGACCTCACCTAGTGGAAAAAAACTTGGTTTGGTTTGGTTTATTAGAGTCCCATAAACTTGAGAAATCACAATATATAAATAAAAGACTTATCAAGGCACCTTTTGGGTTCCTTGTTTTTAGACATTAAGCAATCTCACACAAGGAAAAAAAAAAAAAAAAAAGGCAATAGACAATAGCTCTCATCTTTTACTTAACAAAATTCTATAAAGTCCAAGAGCTAAAAAATCAACCCAATAAACCTTTTTACCAGGACATCACAAGGAATAGATGATATGTTAAACTTAGCAAATTCTATAAATTCTAGGAAATTCAAGACCAACCCACTTAATACAAAGCCCACACTATACTGAAGCCTCTCTAACAGATAAAGCTCTCATCTTTTCACTGAAAAAAGACTCTAAAATTCAAGATTTTAAATACCAAACCAATTAACAATTTCATCAGCATACCACAAAAGAGAAAAACGCTTTACTAGCCCAAAATCTGAAGAAAACAGAGCCCGTAAACGAGACTAGAACCTGAAACTCAAAAATAGCAGTCTTTGGGCATTACTAGAGCAAAATAATTAACTCTAATTATTATTTATAACACTAACACTAACTTATAAATCACAATCTTATCATGTCTCACACCAACGTGAAAAGTGACTCTAAAATTCAAGAAATTAAATACCAACTCAATTCACAATTTCATCAGCAAACCACAAAAAGATGAACCAATGATTTACTAATCAAACTAAAAAATGGTACTAAGAAATGATTTTTTTTTTTTTTTTTTTTGTATACGAATTATATAATTGAATTAGTCTAACCTGGTCACCAACTTTCCACCTGGAGACACTTTTGCCGACAGCTTCAATGGTACCAGAACATTCAAGACCAAGGATTTGACTGTCACCTTTTGGTGGTGGATACTTGCCTTGGCGTTGAAGGGTGTCTGCTCTGTTCAGTGCTGTGGCTGCAACTTTTATCAACACTTCATCTTCTTTGATTTCTGGGTCTTCAACTACTTGTATCTGCAACACCTCTGGCCCACCTGGCCTTGAGATCACTATGCCTTTCATTCTTGTTATTGCTCTTCAAGTGTTTGGGGTGTTCGTTTGGTGGTGGGGTTGGTGGGTGAGGGTGATTTCTACAGAATTCATCTATTATAAATTATGTAATATAGCATGTTTATTGCATAAATTAAATTAGTCAATGATTAAATAATATTTATAATAAAAATATATATATAAATTTGAATTTGACTTTTGAATATAATAAATTACTTTCTATTACTCTACTAAGTGTTTTAAAGGAAGAAGTGACTAGTTAAACAAAGGATATGATAGATACATTTTGGGGGCAATTATGAATAATATATAAAAACAGTGTGTTAAAGTTAACCAATTATGACATTTTATCATTTCATTAATTACTGTATTTATCTTGAAATTATTTGATATTAGATTAAATAAATTGAGTTCTTAATATGAAAATTTTGTAATTTATAATTTATTAGTCTAAAAATCATGTGTAATTTTTTTTTTTTGTCGGAATCATGTGTAATTTAAATTGGATAGAAATTATTGCTAAATATCACGATATGCTAAAATAATGAACTTTTTATTTTTTTTTATTTTTTTTAACATGTTAATTAAGTATATTCATATAAGAAGTGACATAAATAAATGATAAAAATATAACAATATTTTTGTAGATTTTCTCATAGTCTCAAACACACGATGTGTCATTCCCACGAGCTCTGTCTCAAGTAATCTAATCCACAAGCCTCCTAGCATGCATTTGAAACATACATCTTCGGTCATTTGAGGTTGTTCTGCAGTGCTTGAAATTCGACCTAGCTACATTGTTTTCCTTCTAATCTAATCATATATACTCTTAATCTTTTTTCCTGTTGCACACTGATATCTCAGATTGTACATCTATATACTGATCAAAACTGCTCTAGCTTGCTTAATCTCTTTCATCGGGATGAAATTGTTGAAAATTGGATCTAGCAACACAAATGCAAAAGATACATAAAACTTTTAACGTGGTTCGGACTTAGCCTACATTCACGGACACCCAACATTTTCTTTACGACTACATAGCTTGAATTGCTTTGGAGTACTTGGGGTATACTTGAAACAAAGCCACTAAAGTTTTTTTATACTAGTAGATAGGAATACAAATTAAAGAGACACTCTATTTAATATGAATCTAGAAATACCAAAAGATACAAGTTAGAAACATGACTAGATACAATGTATCTACAATTAATCTTCTTTGGAATGCAAAACACTTTGAATCTTGTCTCTTCATTTTTCTGAAAATTCAAGAGTCATCTTAGATTTTGATTTACATTCTCCAACAGAAGTGACAACCGCCAGCTGAAATTCTAGCCTTTTTCCAGTAAAGGTTGCTAAGTTGACCGTGTGGCACTTGAGTTGCACTTGGCCTAATCCTGGAAGCCTCAAGTATGGTATCATAAAATCAAACCAAACCAAAAAAACTAAACTTAATTATCTCACTAGGTGGGGCTGATCACTATAAAAATCTAACGGTGCCACTAACACTGATTTGAGGACCGTTTGTCATGTTTACTCCATGCCCGTGGGATTACTTAGATCTGATTTGGCTCTTATAACTCGCCAAAATTATTTGGATAGGATACTAGCATGTTTGGCCATTTATCACCATTGACTACAAGAAGTCCACTAAAACCGAACTGATGAAGATGATTTTATCAAGTTAGCTTGATTTCCACTTCATTGCAAATAGAAGATAGAGATAGTTTCAATAGAAGCAAGCCATGTACTGGATCCTCATCCTATATAAGAATTGCGTTGGCTAATTTCTTGTACTCATCAGTTATAGCCTTCTTCATATATAATATATAGTTGATCTTGTCCTTCTTGCTTTTTGATAGCAAGATGAAGTCTGCAGCAAGCATTCAATCTGTGATGACCCTTATGCTCATCTGCGCTACTATGGTGATGCAAACACAATTAGCAGCTGCTAAACCTAAACCTGTCAATGTCGAACAGCAGCGGCTCACATGCTACAATCGGGCAAGCAAATGTTTCATGAAGTACGTAAAATGTCCCTTAGAGTGCCCCCAAGTGCGCCCTAAAGACTCCAATGCTAAAGCATGCTTTCTTGATTGTTACTCACCAAAATGTGAGGCAGTGTGTAGAAGTAAGACACCTATATTCAATCTCCATTATGAGGCTTTATATTTTATCGCAATTATTTATCTTTGCACATATTATAATGCTTTCTGATTTAAACAGGATAATTGTAGTGGTCAAAATCTGGTTTCGACTTAGATCCCATTTCTCAAATAGTGAATCGAGTTTGGATCAAGTTAAGGCCACGCAACAATAGGCCCAATTTGGACAACAAGCTAAAATGCTCTTATAAATAATCAAATTATAAAAATCTCTAGAGTTCTCGCCTCTATTGACTCTCTCCACTCTTTAAAACGCTATCACCTTTATTCTCTTCAAGGTCTTCCTCATAATTAATCAACACTCATCAACTCCTGCACCATCAATAATTTCTCCACTTTTCTCAACCCCAGAGCCTCATAGATATCTACAAGTTGCTAGTGACCAACCGTGCTATAAAAAATAAATGAATCTCGGGCCTTCGGATGGTCGGACTCGAAATCCTAATTATAGATTTTGATCGTCTACTCTACTAGCATTAGTTATAAAAATAAAAATAAAAAATAAAAAAACTAAAACTTTCAAAAAATATTGTGATTTGTGCCTGCAGAGCGCAAACCGAACTGCGATGGCCCTGGAGCTGCATGTTTCGATCCACGCTTCATAGGTGGAGATGGCATTGTATTCTACTTCCATGGCAAAAGCAATGAGCATTTCAGCTTAATATCAGATGAAAATCTTCAAATCAATGCCCGCTTCATTGGCCTGAGACCAGAAGGCAGAACACGAGATTTCACATGGATCCAGGCCCTTGGCATCATGTTTGGCTCTCACAATTTCACTCTCGAAGCCACCAAAGCAGAAACATGGAATCAAGAATATGATCACCTAAAATTCAGCTATGATGGGCAAGCACTAACCATACCAGTAGGCCATTCATCTGAGTGGACTTCAGATGAAAACAATCTCAGACTGGAGAGGACTTCAACCACAAACAGCGTCACTGTTACCATTCCTAACTTGGTAGAGATATCAGCTAATGTGGTTCCAGTTACTGAAGAAGATAATGCGATACACAATTATCATATACCTTCCAATGATAGCTTTGCTCACTTGGAGGTGCAATTCAGATTCTTCGGTTTGTCCTCTAAAGTTGATGGAGTTCTTGGTCGGACGTACCAGCCTGATTTCGAGAACCCGGCGAAGCCTGGTGTTGCAATGGCGGTGGTTGGTGGTGATGACAAGTATAGGACTAGCTCACTTCTCTCTGCAGATTGTAAATCTTGTGTGTTCAATCATGGAGAAAATGAAGCTGACGACAGCAATTTAATGGTGGAACATGGCATGCTAGACTGCAGAGGTGGAGATGGTACTGGAACTGGTATAGTGTGCAAGAAATGAGATCGAGCACCATTTCTCTCATTGCTTTGGAATAAAGAATAACCCGCATGGTTATCAATGTCGTTGTAATGAATTTTCAACAGTGTATGTGATTTGCTTTCAAGTTAATTTAGGGCATCTGATGTAATTCATTTTGGTTTCATACATATACACATATATATTGTTAAGGTGAAATCCCATTATTCAAGCTGAATACGTAACCTCAAAATAAAGCCACTACTTGTGGTTGTTTTCAGGACCTTTGACGATAATAAAGTCAGTTAATGGGCCCGAACACAAACAATACATATATAGTAAGAATTTAAAGAATAATTATTTAATTTAGGCAAAGAATAAGTTATCCTTTTATGAATGTTGGATTACAATTCATACTATTAGGTAAGGAATCTTTTGGAATATAAGGTGAGTTTCGAAAATTTAAAAAGATCTCCTAAAAATGACATATTACTTGAAAGAGCACTTAAGAAGGGTCGATCTATTTAGTATCCTGAAAGCCCATCTAATTAAACAAAATCTTAAAATACTCTCCGATCATTTCCATCGGTGCCTTTATGCTTTAATGTAGCCGGCCATTTATAAAGAAATGTCGAGAAATTACCCATATCATATATAAATAATTCATTTTCGTTTTTCAATGTAGTGTGTAAAATGTGAGAAATACAAAGTAAAACATCTTTTTCATCATTGATCAGTTCGTAAAATGCAATAGTTGTTTCACCAAATTAAAGTAATCCTTACAATTTCAATTTTCCTTATAAAGGTAAATTGCGTTACATGTCATTAGATTTGTACGAATTTTTCAATCACGTATTAAATTTTTGAATTAATTCAAATTGCTAATTGAACAACTTTTTGTAGCTATTATTTGCAAAGACCAAAAGAAGATCTGCTACTTTTTTTCCTAAATCTCCAAGTCTGGGGTTTATTCTATTCTTCAATTAATCATAAAAATCATCTAAATATCATACATTTTGATTAAATTGAAGTGATGAAAGAATTCTTAGGTACACAATTGAAGATGATAGAGTGGGAAATTAGCTCAAAAGAGAAAAATTGGACATAAATACATATACAGTATAACCTCTTTAAATTAATAGTGTTGGGACCACTAGATTTTATTAATTTAACGAGATATCAATTTATCTATAAATTAATAATTATTAATTTATCGAGATATTTTAGTTTTTGTGGCATAATATTACATATTGTATTCATCATATCTTTTTTGAAAGTGGCTCATATTTTTTGAAAGCAATCCCAGAATTTTTAGGCACATTGTCACAATTAATGATGAGATTCAGCTAGATTTGAAGTTCAACAAAAAACAATATACTCTTGATTCATATTTTGGTAGTCAATGTATTATGTACTTTTTAACTAATTATTAATTTATGAAATATTTGAGTCAATAAAATACAAAGAAGATATTTTAAATGTATTATCTTATAATTTTATCAAAATTTTTAATTTTTTACACTAGTCCCAAGTCGGGACTGAATATTTTTATTATTTAAAAGAGATTATTAATTTATCGAGTATTATTTTAGAGAGACACTCCTGTATTTTTATTGATATTACACATATTTATGTGATTAGGATATCACAGATCTAAATTGTAAAAATAACCTTTTGTAAAGTATAATGCAAGGTAAGAAAAGATTAGGACACAAGAGCATATAATGCAAAATAAAGCTATATATAATAGATTACAAAGTGAATTCGACTTTTTCTCGAACAAGTATGATAAAAATTTTGTGTACCGAAACTCTATCAAAGGAATTAGGCCCCCACAAGGAGCAATATTATCCCTCATAGTTTGGAGTTCCCCACACGCAGACCCCAAACTTAGCTTATTATTTACTTGTTTCAGTTTCAAGTCAACTTTCCGCCAAGCAAGAGCAGAAAGTCTTATATCACCTATTGTATATATAACTTTTTAGTTACATCTTCTAAAATTAATGCGTAAATGTTTCTGTTATTCTGGAATATGCCCATCTTGCTTCTGTTAATGAACAATTTTCGCGTATACTTAAAATGGCGAGAATTTATAACTTGTACACAATGACAACCACTTTGTTAACTGTATATATATAGAAAGCCCATCATGGAGGGTCATTCTTTATCATGCTTTTCAAAAATAGCAAACAAATTGATAATAGATCATTTTGGAGAATGAGAAATTTTGGAAATTTATCGAGGTTGTCTCCCTTGTGCTTCGTCTTCTTTCTTGCTTTTGCTTTCATTTCTGAACCTCATGGTGTTCAAGCATGGAGCAAAGAGGGTCATGCCATGACGTGCAAAATTGCACAGGTAAGACTTGGATCTTGTTTTGAACTAGCTAAAACTTATAGGCATATATAACCAATAAAAGCATAGATTCTTTTTATTTGTATGAGCTATTGAAGTTCCTTCAATGATGCGTCCATTTTAGGTACAAATTAAATCTATGTACAAGAATACTCCTTCATATGAACTTTTCATACACAATGTGTTGCATGATTTAAAAACGTGATAAGAAACTGGGATTTCATTTTAAAATTAATTAGTATAAGATCATAGAATACTCAAGAGTTGTATATATTAGATTTAGAATTCATTATTTATCCACGCAGAACAATTATATTGGATTCTTCAACAAAACGACCTAGCTAAAATTGCTCTTAGGAAGTTGATAATTCAATTAATTAAACCAAGTCCCATAAAATAGTTCTTAATTGATATTCATTTTGTAAATATGATAATTTTAGTAACATAAAACATTATAATAGAATAAGATCATCCCTTTACACCTTTTTTATATGGTAAGAATTTATTAATTAAATATTAAATCTCACATACATATGACAACTTTTATTATATAAGGAAGTCTGAAATGGTGATCCACAACAACATTGTCACTTTAAAGGGGGGAAAACAAAGATCTTGTCTAGGTAATCATATCAATTAGCTTGCAATTTATGCATAATGAATTGAGAAGTAGTCCTTTTCCTTCATATCTTGTGACTCGCTTAGCATATACCTTTATAGAGTAATTTCATGCATGATATAATCTTTTGGAGTAACATGTTAACGTGCATAAAGTAGGGTCTTCTGGAACCTGAGGCAGCACACGCAGTTGAGATGCTATTGCCTGACTATGTTAACGGCGACTTATCGGCGTTGTGTGTGTGGCCTGACCAAGTACGTCACTGGTATAGATATCGCTGGACAAGCCCTCTCCATTTCATCGATACACCAGATGAAGCCTGCAACTTCAGATATGAAAGTAAGTCATCGATCATGAGATGAAAGCATCTTTCATTCTCGGAAACTACTCGAGTCAGTCCACACTGACTATCAATCTCTTACATATGTTGCTAGTGAGACTTGTATGCAAGAGATTGATAGTCAGTCGGGTCAAAAAGTTTTCATTCATTATTGTTAAGTCAACATCTCATCGAACAACTTCAGATATGAAAGTAAGTCATCATGAGATGGAAGCATCTTTCATTCTCGGAAACTACTCGAGTCAGTCCACATTGACTGTCAATCTCTTACATATGTTGCTAGTGAGACTTATATGTAAGAGATTGATAGTCAGTCGAGTCAAAAAGTTTTCCTTCATTATTGTTAAGTTAACACCTCATCTAACAACTTCAGATATGAAAGTAAGTCATCATGAGATGGAAGCATCTTTTCATCTCGGAAACTACCCGAGTCAATCCACACTAACGTCAGTTTCTCACATATATTGTTAGCGAGACTTGTATGCGAGAGATTGATAGTCAGTCTGAACGGTTCGAAAAGTTTTCCTTCATTATTGTTAAGTTACCACTTCATCTAAAAACTTAAACTATTAGAGAGGGACTTATTATATTATTCAAGTCCGGCAAGTACAGGCGGAGTTAGTTTTTGAGTCTTATACTTAAATAATTTTTAATTTTTTTAAAATAAGTGGTGGTGAGTTTTGAACCCGGGATCTTTGATACTTAAAGTCTGATACCATGTAAATAATATCATCTTAT
The DNA here is from genome assembly GCA_037974665.1 of Ehretia macrophylla. Classification (NCBI taxonomy): domain Eukaryota; kingdom Viridiplantae; phylum Streptophyta; class Magnoliopsida; order Boraginales; family Ehretiaceae; genus Ehretia; species Ehretia macrophylla. Next base: position 56,915,664 of record CM075769.1, read on the forward strand.
CTAAAATGTTAAACTAATAGAAGAAAGTTTATTATATTATTTATTATCTTCAACAATTATTAAATATCTATATATGATGCTAAGCTTATTGTACTGACAATGTTTTATTGACATGGATGATAAGGGGATTGTCATGATCCAAATGGAGTGAAGGATATGTGTGTTGCTGGAGCAATACAAAATTTCACCACTCAGCTTTCACATTACCGCGAGGGAACTTCCGATCGGCGACGTAAGAGATTTAAGTTTCAACCTATCAACACATTGAGTTAATCAATTAATACTCAAGCTCGTATCAACAATTATAGAGGACACAAGTTATTATAAAATGATCATATATTCTTTAAAAAATTAACATGGAACGGGGTGTTACATGGATAGGTTAACAGATTCTTCGTGTCTTGATTATTGAATATTTCTTTTGATTCTGCAGACAATATGACAGAGGCGTTACTGTTTCTATCTCACTTCATGGGAGATATCCACCAGGCATGTTCCATGTTTCCAACATCTTTTTGCCTTGTTCGTTCAATTTTATTTTGCTTGATCTCGGTTGTTCTAAAACCATTAATCTTTTGAGATCTCTCAGCCGATGCATGTTGGTTTTACAAGCGATGAGGGGGGAAATACCATAAATCTACGCTGGTTTAGACACAAATCAAATCTGCACCATGTGAGTATTAACAATTCAACTACTATATATGCTTCAAAGATCCCCACTTAACATATAATTAACGTTACGTGAGAGATCTAATAATCTTGAATTATTCAGATCATTTCGTCACAACTGTATCATCAATTTCAAGTCCATTTTGGTCTGATGCAGGTATGGGATAGAGAGATCATTCAAACAGCTGCAGCAGATTACTATGGGAAGGACATGGATCTCCTCCTACAAGACATTGAGAGTAATTTCACTGATGTAAGACCAACTAAAAAACTTCGTGAAAAAAAATTAATTTTCAATTTCACATATATGTAAAATGGAAATTAAGCTTGAGTTCTAAATTGTTTGTAATTAATGAAGTACATCCATGTGGAATGCTAATTAATCAAATAATTACTTCTTAATTAAGATGATCAACTAAAGTGTGACTAACATTTTATTTCTGCAGGGAATCTGGTCCGATGACCTTGCATCGTGGCGTGAATGCAGTGATCTCTTTACTTGCGTAAACAAGTGAGGATGCTCCCTCACTCCCTCTCCGTCCCTCCATCCACCCGGATATGGATCCCATCATAACATTATGAGGGGATTCAAGTCCTACCCCAGAAAGGAAGGAAGCACAATTAACTAATCAATTGCCATATAAAAATTCATGCATGCCTAATTCTTTCTTTTTTTTCTTTGTTTCACCCATTGGTGCAGGTATGCTGCAGAAAGTATAAACATAGCTTGCAAATGGGGTTACAAGGGTGTTGAACCTGGAGAAACTCTTTCTGGTACAAGAAACCTTTTTATGGAATACCAAAAAAATTGATCTAGTAATTACTTAAGAGATACCATAATGCACTCACGGATCTAGCCCCCACTGACCCCACTAAATATATAGAATTTATATACATTTTTAGTCAAAAAAAAAAAACAAACTAGACTCTGCAAAAAAGAAAAAAAAAATTATTATTGGTATAATTGCCAAATTGTATGTTATATCCTCCACTGATTAAGAAATCCTGGATCGGCCCTATGCCATAATGGTTGATAATGTTGCATGTTTTGGGAAAATGATTGAAGATGTTTATATCTTTTGTTTGCAGATGACTACTTCAATTCAAGGCTGCCTTTTGTGATGAAACGAATAGCTCAAGGTGGAGTCCGATTAGCCACGATTCTAAATCGAATTTTTGGCGACTCTGAGGAGAGTTTGCTAGCAGCCACCTGATTAACAGCAAAAGGGCTTAAGAATACATTCTTCGTGCAGATATATACCCTTAGTTTAACGTACTGAGGACATGTTTGGACAATAATATAGAGTCATCAAATATGAAATTTAACCATTGTTGATTGTCAATGAAAAAAATAACCAGGCCCTTCATTACATTGTCTGTTCTCTTTAGCATGTATAGTACTACAAGCATTGTTATATATTGTCTCTTCACCTCTTCACTCATTTACCGTTCTTTATTGTTATGGCGAGTCCAAAAAATCAGAGAACAAATGGGACATAACACATATGTGTAAAACTCAACTATTGATCCAAAAGCTTAAGCTATTTGGTCTTGAACCTACACATGTTTATTAATAGCTCATTATTCTCCTAATCTTTTTATGTGAGAGAAATCTTTCTCTTTCCTCTTTAGTTCACCATGTAAAACTCCTAACAAATATCTCCATTTTCACATGTGAACTATAATTGGGTCTTAATTCTCCCTTGATCCACATTCATCGCCGATAAATCCATCTTCATCACTCTCACAAATTATTTAGATTCATCGCCGATGAATCCATCCTCATAACTCTCACAAGTTATTTAGATCTTCTTTTGTACCTTAACTACTACCATACTGGTCCCGTGTACCCTAGATCAACCATGCACCTCCCTGTGCACCTCAGATCAACCATGCACCTTAGCTACTACCATGCCAGCTCCAGTAGCTCTTCCCCATGCACCCGAGATCAATCATGAGACTCTGCGAACTTACTCTCGTACGAACACTACAAAAAAAATAGGCTGACGCGTTAGTAAAAAGCCTCGTAGCCAACTTGATATTCCGTAGCCCATCCGTGGCTAATTTCAGAAATTAATTTATATTTATTTTTTATAACTTCCATAGCAAAATAGCCGTAGCCCATCCGTAGCCAACTAAAATTGTAATTTTTTTTATTAATTATTAATATCCGTAGCAAATTCGTAGTCGTTTCGGTCGTAAATCGACCGTAACCCACGGCTACGGATTAATATTTGTAGAATATCTGTAGCCACCTATTCAGTAACCAATCCGTAGCACATCCGTAGCCAACTAAATTTTTTATTTTTTTAATTAATTATTAACGTCCGTAGCAAAACTGTAACCGTTTCGATCGTAAATCGATCGTCGTCCACAACTACGGATTGATATCCATAGAAGTTCGGTAGCCCCTATTCCGTAGCCAAAATAAACTTTTATTTTTAAAATAATTTATTAATTTCCATCGCCATCATTCCATAACTATTCTGTAGTCCAACTTTCCGTAGCTAGTCCATCACCAATTAATTATTTAATTTTAAAAAAATAAAAATTGCAAAATAACAATTTTAAATTTAAAAAATTAATATTTACAAAAAAAAAAATTAAATGTACAATTATTAGTATATACAAAAAAAAAGTATAATATTGAAGAATATTTTAATATCTTTCTTAAATTCAAATTCAAGCTATTCTACATGTCATTGTCGATTCTTACATATACCATAACACTCACATAAAGCATGGAACATATAATGTATGCCTTGAATAAGTAATCTAACATAAATAAGAACTTAGTGCTAGCTTTCATTTTCTTATTCTTATATCGAAAGAGAAAATGAAATAAAACATAAACTAAAGCTTTTATAACCCAATCTTCAATTGAATCTGACACAATCCTCGTTACCATCTTCACCGTCACCACGATATGGAAACTCCTAGAAAGAACAAAATCACCAACATCAAATAAGCAAATTAAAATTAGCTAAAAGATCCATAAACCAAAAGTCATACAAAAAATCCAATAGAATTTAGCTTTACTAATTGTAAAGAATTTCAAAGGAAAAAATAGAAAAGTTTTTGTATGCTCTGCAAATATTAGCTTAGGAGGCCTACAATAAACCCCTATTCCTAGTTTAGATCCAGCATACCATAATGACTCTTTAGAGTTGCACTCAGTTCAGATTTTTATAGGCCGACACTTAGATAGATGATGGGAAGTCAAAATTACTCTTATCAAAGTAGTTTCCGCAAAACTTGCTAAATATAGTAAACACCACCATTCTAGTTTTTTCCCCTCTCTGTGATTAATCCTTTGACTAATTATTTGTACAGCAGTGGAGGTCATAAAGTCCAAATGAAGGTGAATAAATTCTAGAATTACTAGTTGCAAGCAAAAGACCAATCCGCCTTTTTGTTGCCGTGAGAACTTTTATGTTCCCACGAACATCAAATCCATCAAGCTGATTCACAATTTCAAGCATGGTGCGCTGAACTTCATTATCTCCACCTACACCATCATCAAATCGAGCCCCACCAATGACATCCACTTCATCAAAAAATACGATACTAGTTTTTTTAGAGTGTGTCATCTGCCGTAATAAAACATTTGTCAGTTTTTTTAGATTAATTACTGGAAAGTTTTTAATTGGCCATGGAACATTAGAAGTTTGTCCTAAAACAGTTCTTGAACCATCCAAGCTCCCTCACCAACATATTTGTGAACAAGCTCACTCCCAATAACATGAATAAAACATGTATCAATTCTATTTGCCACAGCTCAAGCTATTTTACCAGTACCAGGGAGGCCATAATAGAGAGCACCCTTTGGAGGATCTATGCCAAGCTTCACAAATTTTTCAGGATAAAGCAGGGCAGTTCAACAACCTAGATTGAAAACAAAGTATCAGCACACAAGCATGCAGCAATAATAGCATCATGCCATTATGTCTATCAAAGGAATAAAATACAGAAAGCCGGTGCAAAGAGAAAAGGGAAAAAGATGAAATAACATTAAATATATATATCCAAATGTGACCAGAAAGACAAAAGTATATCTGTTAGAAATAACTAGACGCTGGAAGTTGAAGAGGGATAACAATATAAGACAAGATCATGAAATATCCAATTGATTCTCATTGTGCCACTGGAAAAATTGCAACATATAACTATATGGAACTTGCCATGTTAGAGTAAGATTAACCTTAGAATAGCCATAACACATATTTTAACGCGAGGTGTTGGACTTCTATCCAAAATAGTGTTTCTAGTTTGAGGTCCCTATGACAAATTTCCTGTAGTAAAATAAAACAAGAATGTAAGAATAGTAATCTCGGTATAAAACTGTGAAAGAGACAAGTCAAATATCATACCATGCCATGGAAGTAGCTGACGCTAGATATTAGCTGCTGGAAGAAAAAGCGAGCCTGCAATTGAAAGAATCAACAATAGACCACTAAGCATATCATCTAGAAATTTGATCTAACATGTAAACCAATAATTGCATGTATTTACAACCTTATCTTCACTAAATCTACCGGCACTGCATATTTTCGCGAAGAGTTCTGCACCAGCTGCATATTAATTCTATGACAACGGCTAAATGTGTTGGAGTTAACAGCAGTTGCAGTCAAAAGTGTTAGATAAAGGCATGACTACCCTACTCAAGCTATTCATAAAATAATCCCATGACATGAGTTAGAGCTATATTACCCCTTCTGCCTATAAACTTTTTCCTCAACCAAGTAGAACTCTTTTGTTGAATCAACATTTTTTGCTATAGAATAACAGGAAAATAAGTTTTCACTTTAACCATACTGGAATCCAATTACTTGTGATACTTCCTATTGAACTAGCATTTTAATTTTGTCACCTCAATGATCTATGATTTATTATCTCTCTCTACACATTTTCATCAATCTGGATAAATAAACAGATTAAGCTTCAGTGGAAATGATTGAAAAAGAAACAGAAAGAAAAGAAAATACAAATGCAAACTAGAAGAACTCCATATCATAGAACGGTGATCATCCAAAGCCTAATTGAAAGAAATAAATAGAAGCCAAAATCCTGGGCTGATCAACGAACTAAAACTTAGCACCTCATTTATTTTAGTAGGGGTCGTGATTCTAGGATTTGCAATATGATTCATTGGCGACCATTCAACTTATAATTGTATGAAGATAAAGTTTTAAACACCTCCCAATCAATCAAAGGGGAAAGAATTAGCATTGAAAAGCTGAAATGTTAATACAACATCTCCAACGTGGTGAAACTTTTATTATATGTAGGGTATTTGCAAAGATTCTAATTGATTTATACAAGAGTTTTATGAAACATGAAAAACTCCAATTTACTCTTTCCACGTTCACTTAAAATTGATCCTCATTTTCTATATGTTTCTGAACTTACTAAGACACGAAGTCATTTCAATATGTGCAATTTCTCAGAAGATTACCATTCTAATACTAAACACAACCTTGTTGTCACAAGATGTTGCCTAATGGAAGCAGTGTCCGGAACAAGAGAAATGAGAATGTATCAGATAAATTTAGATACTAGGTGAAACACAAAAACCATAAAGACATTAAGAAACAACGGGACAGAGATAGATAGGTCAATGCCCAGATGCACCTTGTAGTTTCGAAGGAGAACATATAGAAGAGTATGAAGTAATCTCTATACAAATGGAGATATTGAACCCTCTCCATGCCATTAAAGTATAAAACAAATTCAATGAGAAAAGACATCATAATATAGTTAGAAGATATTGCAGCGGATAGGACGACAGCAAAAATACACTGGCATTTTTAAACTTCGAACAGTCGGGTCAAGCATGCCAAGTTGAAAACAACAAACAGATCCGTCATTTCTCCAAATTATAAGACGTCCTGCTGTTGCAGCTACTGCTACAATCTCTCCACTGTGAGGATTATTTTTTGTGTTGAACTCAGCGATCTCACTGGAAGGGAAAATAGAGCAAGATGAATAGATTTTCTAAATAATTTATTTTCAAAAATTCAATTACAAAAACCCTATAATTGAAGCAGATCGAGAAATGATATATATAAACTTATGTAAATACGAATTAGAAAAAAAGTTTACAGATTGACGAGGGCGTCTTTCATCTTCTTCACCAGTGACAACGGCGACCTCTTCGAGATTGACGATTGGAGCGACCGGATCTCCGGCGACCTTTCGCTGCTTCAGTGGCAACGGCGACCTTTCGTCTTCGTCTTTGGAGGTCCAAGACTGATAGGACAGTGACGGTTTTGGTGGTGGCCACGAGAAGAGATGGTGGTAGCGGCGCCGAGAGGAGGTGGTGGTGTTGTCACCGAAATGTGTGTTGTATTATCGCCGACAGAGAGAGAGAGTGAGTGGTGGTAGTTTTGGTGGTGGCGCTGAGAGAATGTGGTGGTAGTGTCGCTAGCCGAGAGAGAGTGAGATGTAGTGGTGGTGGTAGTGGAGGCAGAAGGTTGTGGCGGTGGTTCGTCGAAGAGAAAGAGAGCGCGAGAGAGAGATGAAAAAATTAATTGGGCATTGAATTATTTTTCAGCTGGGAAAAAACTATTTTAGTCCCTGAGTTTACTCTAAAGACTAAATTAGTCCTTTAAATTTGTAAAAAAATCAAATTGGTCCCTCTAATTAATTTTTATTAGTCAAATGTTAATAGTCAAATGGTTGACTGAGTTAAAATACCGTTATATTCTTAGGCAACATATATTATAAAAAAAAATTACGATAAAAATTTAAATCAGTCTAAAAAAACATAATTTACAACATTTGTACAGGAAAAAAAAAACTAAAACTAAAAAATATCAATTCAAGTATAAACAAATTAAATTCAGTAATATATCATTAAAAAATGAACAATCATCATCGACATAATTAACAGCGAGAGTACCGCCCAGAAAATAGAATAAATCATGGTTGTTCATTTTTTAATGATATATTAGTAACTTTAATTTGTTTATGTTTGAACTGATATTTTTTAGTTTTTATTTTTTTTTCCTATGTGAATTATCTTTTTTTTAGACTGATTAAGACTTTTATTGTAATTTTCTTTTATAATATATGTTGCCTAAGGATATAATGATCTTTTAACTCAGTCAACCATTTGACTATTAATATTTGGCTAACAAAAGTTAACTAGAGTTGACCCCTTTTCAGCTAGGTGAGTTTTGAATTTTAAAAAAAACTAGTGTCTATTTTCCCTTCCGGACAAGGGAACCAGTCGACCGACGTCCTCATCCGGTAGGCGCAGTAAGCGTGCAATTCTATTGACCTCGTCGGATGAAGGTACCGGTCGGCCGGAGCCCTCATCCGGCTCCAACACGTTTTTATTTTATTTTATTGTGAGAATTGGTTCAGCTTGTTATAGAAAATGTTGGTAGAAAATTCTTAGGTCTATTATTTTTATATACAGTAAAATCAAATTAAATTAATAGTTAATAAATTAATATTTTTTTAAATAATAAAAATATTTAGTCCCGAATTCAGACTAGTGTAAAATAATAATAATTTTGATTAAATTATAAAATAATATATTTAAAATATTTTTTTTGTATTTTATCAACTAAAATATTTTATAAATGAATAATTAAGTAAAAATTAATAAATTGACTATGAGGTTAGAGAAACTTGTTCTAATTCTAATCCTATACTAGGATACATAATTAGATAAACTTGTTCTAATCTTACTAAATTAGATTTTTATCTACTATTCTGTTTAAACTTTTCTTTTGTCTTTTCTTATTGGTCCAAAAAATATGAGTCACTTTCCACAAAAAATATATAATACGTTTATTATTAAGCCAAAAAAATAAAAAATAAAATGAATTCATTTTTGTTCTTGCTTTATTATTGGACTACGGATTAACTACGAACCACTAATAGTATGAATTCTAACTTGTTAATAGGTAGGAACAACGTATTAAAACGTGTTTATATCTTTATATTTTTCATGTTTATGAAGTTTAGACACAATATAAGAGTTTTTGGACCCTTAGATTGAGCGTTTATTAACATTAACGCAATGGTAAGTGAGGACATGATAATTTCAATTTAAACGGCTAATAACTTCGTAAAAGATTTCTCAATTAAAATACGCACGCTAATAATTATTTGGAAAACTAGCATCTCAAGTGAAGTTTACTACGTTGTAGGTGCAATCAAAATTTGTAATTCAAATTAAAATCGATAAACCTTATTTTTTTGTAAAAATCCGTGATCTATCCGTGGCAATTGGCTACGGATGGGCTATGGAAAAAAGGAAATCCGTAGCCCATCCGAAGCCAATTGTTACGGATGGGCTACGGACTACTAATATATGAATTCTATCTTGTTAATATCTAGAAACAACGTATTAAAGCGTGTTTATATTTTTATATTTTTCATGTTTATGAAGTTTAGACACAATGTGAGAGTTTTTGGACTCTTAGATTGAACGTTTATTAATATTAACGCAATGTTAAGTGAGGACATAATAACTTCGATTTAAACGGCTAATAACTTCGTAAAAGATTTCTCTATTAAAATACGCACGTTAATAAAATACGGACCAAGTTTATTTTTATTTGAAAAACTAACATCTCAAGTGAAGTTTACTACGTTGTAGGTGCAATCAAAATTCCGTAATTCAAATTAAAACTGATAAACCTTATTTTTTTGTAAAAGTCTGTAGCCCATCCGTGGCAATTGGCTACGGATGGGCTACGAAAAAATAAAATCCGTAGCCCATCCATAGCCAATTGCCACGGATGGGCTACGGACCACTAATAGTATAAATTCGAACTTGTTAATAGATAGAACAACTTATTAAAGCGTGTTTATTTCTTTATATTTTTCATTCTTATGAAGTTTACACACAGTTTGAGAGTTTTTTGACTCCTAGATTGAACGATTATTAACATTAACGCAATGTTAAGTGAGGACACGATAACTTCGATTTAAACGGCTAATGACTTCATAAGAGATTTTTCTATTAAAATACGCACGCTAATAAAATACGGACCAAGTTTATTTTTATTTGGAAAACTAGCCTCTCAAGTGAAGTTTACTACGTTGTAGGTGCAATCAAAATTTCGTAATTCAAATTAAAACCGATAAACCTCATTTTTTTGTGAAAGTTCGTAGCCCATCCATGGCAAATTGCTACGGATGGGCTACGGAAAAAGAAAATCCGTAGCTCATCCGTAGCCAATTGCCACGGATGGGTTACGGACCACTAATAGTATGAATTCTAACTTATTAATATGTAGGAACAACGTATTAAAGTGTGTTTATATCTTTATATTTTTCATGTTTATGAAGTTTAGACACAATATGAGAGTTTTTGGATCCCTAAATTGAACGTTTATTAACATTAACGCAAAGTTAAGTGAGGACATGATAACTTCGATTCAAACGGCTAATGACTTCGTAGGAGATTTCTCTATTAAAATACGCACGCTAATAAAATACAGACCAAGTTTATTTTTATTTGGAAAACTGGTATCTCAAGTGACGTTTACTACGTTGTAGGTGCAATCAAAATTCCGTAATGCAAATTAAAATCGATAAACGTTATTTTTTGGTGAAAGGTCGTAGCCCATCCATGGCAATTGGCTACGGATGGGCTACGAAAAAATGAAATCCGTAGCCCATCCGTAGCCAATTGCCACGGATGGGCTACGAATCACTAATAGTATGAATTATAACTTGTTAATAGGTAGGAACAACATATTAAAGCGTGTTTATATCTTTATATTTTTAATGTTTATGAAGTTTAAACACAATGTGAGAGTTTTTGGACCCCTAGATTGAACATCTATTAACATTAACGCAATGTTAAGTAAGGACATAATAACTTCGATTTAAACGACTAATGACTTCGTAGGAGATTTCTTTATTAAAATACGCACGCTAATAAAATACATACCGAGTTTATTTTTATTTGGAAAACTAGCATCTCAAATGAAGTTTACTACGTTGTAGGTGCAATCAAAATTCCGTAATTTTAAATTAAAACTGATAAACCTCATTTTTTGGTGAAAGTCTGTAGCCCATCCGTGAAAATTGGTTACTTATAGGCTACAGACTTTGTTATTTTTATTTTTTCATCCGGTCCTTTATTTTTTATGAACATTTTTTTGAATAATACATAGTCCGTAGCCAATCCGTGGTTATTTGGCCACCGCATGGCTACAGAATTTGTTATAATTTTTGTTGCCGAATTAATTAAATAATCTGTAACTAGTCCGTAGCAAATTTGTCACGGCTAGGCTACGGAATATTATTTTTTTATTTTTTTTATAATTAAAATTATTGTCCTTAGCCAATTTGTAGCCATTTTTTGTCGCCATTTCAACAAGACTTAAGTTGGCTACGAATGGGCTACGGAATTAGTTGCCCGTAGCAATTCCGTAGGCTATCCGTGGCCAACTTACTACGAAAAAAATCTGTCACCCGTGCGCTGTTTTCTTGTAGTGGAGCCCGTTTAGAATCACCCATATCAACCTATGTCTTGCTCTATTGCGTTACTGTAACCTCATACAACTTTGAGAGCGTATAGCCCAAGAATGATATTTATCATGTCCCTACTCCATTCGTCTGAGCCCCACTACCTAGCTCCCCCAAGAGTCTATCACGATAGTCCACCATAATTCTTTGAGAGTCTGAGCCAAGACCGTCAAACTATCGGCTCCGATAGCCCAAGAATTATGCTTATCGTGTCCTTACTCCATTCGTCTGAGCCCCACTGTTTAGCTCCCCTGAGAGTCCATCATGATAGTCCACCATAATTCTTCGAGAGTTCGAGCCAAGATTATCAAACCATCGACTTTGATAGCCCAAGAATTATGCTTATTATGTCCTTAGTCCATCATTTGAGCCCCACTACCTAGCTCCCCCAAGAGTCTATCACGATAGTCCACCATAATTCTTTGAGAGTCTGAGCCAAGACCGTCAAACTATCGGCTCCGATAGCCCAAGAATTATGCTTATCGTGTCCTTATTCCATCGTCTGAGCCCTGCTGCCTAGCTCTCCCAATAGTCCATCACGATAGTCTACCATAATTTTTCGAGAGTCCGAGCCAAGATCATCAAACTATCGGCTCTGATACCAATTTGTTGTGGAGAACCCTAAGAATTAGAGAACAAATGGGCCTTAACACACGAGTAGAACTCAACTATTGACCCAAAAGCTTAAGTTATAGGGTCTTGAGCCTACACATGTTTATTAATAACTAATTATTCTCCTAATCTTTCCATGTAGAATAAATTATTCTATTTTCTCTTTAGTTCACCATGTGAAATTAAACTCCTAACACTTATGTTCTTTTATTTTTATCATATATAAGAAAATTTTGACATTTAAATATATGAATTCTTTTCATAAAAATGAGAGGTAAAAGGATAATGTAAGATATTACTACCATCTTAGTGATAAGGAATCATCTCGTTGCATTTAATTTCTTTCTTTACTCTGAGAAGTCTGTCTCCTTAAGAAGCAAGTTATTTTGGATTTGAAGAACAGAACTTGATGCATGAGGAAATACTCAAGCAATTAATCATTTGACAAGATCACCATTATACTCAATAATCACATAAATGGTTCACATATAATCTCTTTTTTTTGCTAGTTAAACGAGTCATTTGTAAATATATTTTTGATATAGAAATCAAAAGATTCCAATTCGAATAAGTTTCTGGATTCAAAAGAAAGTTATGTTAGAATTTATCGAACTTTTTTGTTTCAGAGTGCATGTATCACACGAAATCAACACCAGCAACCTGTTGGATTCTTTTTAATTTTAAAAATTCTTTTTGCTAGTTAAAGTTATAGAACCTCTCTCTTTACCAATTGTTTGCTGGTTCTCATAAAGAGCTCATTTCCAACTTGGGCTTGGGCTTGGGCTTGGATATAATGCACGCCCAGCTATCTAATAATTGTTGTTGGGCTCGCGAAGTTTTAGACAAGGTCTTTACCTCGTTTGGGCATCAATATTCTTGCAATTTTATTTTATTTTTAATTACAAGGAGACTGGAAATTATTTAACAATATTTAAAAGATTTTTCACCCTTTTTATCTCTATCCACACTAATGCCGCTGAAATGCTTTTAAGTCTATGCCTTCCAAGAGGATAGGTCAAACCAATATTGGCTAAGCAATATTTTTGCAATTTTGGATGTGCAACTCGTTATTCTCTCTCGTTTTCTCCTTTCCGAACATTGTAATTTATCACTTTTTTATCTATTCATCTCTTTGTTATACGAAAAATTTAACATTCAATATATAATTATTATTTTATAAAAAAAGAGTGAAAGAGTGAAAAAGTATCATAAAATGTGATTTTTTTTTTCCCTTTCAATACAATTGAAGAAAGATCATTGCACTACACAATTACGACACTTTTTTGAACCATTACTAGTAAGTTATCACTTATCATGTAGATTGTTGGATGAATATTGAATTATTTTAACATTTTTTAGTCACACTTTACACTAAATGAAATGCCGGTGTCGGTATATATGGAGGTATGGACCACTATTATTTGATGTTGACGCCGAATTTACATTAATGATATTCTTATAGTAACATGTAAAGTTCGATAACATATGTATTCAAGTCAAGAAAACAAATTGAACCGTTTTTAGATTTAAATTTTTTAATAATATAATAATGTTATTAAAAAAATTAATAACGATGCAGTTATTTATCTTCATATTCAATAGTGGAATTTTTTTGATGAAAAATATATTATAATTTTATCACTATTAATCTTTTTAATAATATAATAGTAATATTATTAGGAGATTTAAATCCGATACGACAACAGTTGTTGTAGCAGTGAATTTTAGTGACGGAAAAGAGGTCGTAAAAAGACGGCTACTACATCTTGGGAAATAACTTTGACCAAAAAAAAAAATATATATTGGGAAATAACACATGAATAAATGAGAATCGTTGAAATCATTTTCTATTTTGGCAGACCGTGTTTTGACACGAATAGTTTTCGAACTGTCATGGTTGGAAGAGACGACTCATTTTTATAGTCTTGGAACCAATTGAATTACAGCAAGAGAACAAGTTGAAGAGATGCATCAAAGGCATTTTGGGAATCAAATAACGTGACCTAAAACAATTGAAAAAATTAAAAAATGATTAATTAAGATGTTTCACTCGGAAAATTCCAAAGAGCCAATCATGCATCTTAGCTCCAATGATTTTTTTTTTTTTTTTGATTCAACAGAAGTCTAAGCTATCTATACACTACTTTGATGCCAAATGAGTCTTTGGCAAGGGTTTTTTTTCTATTTTTTTTTATCAGGTACAGAAAAATCTGATGAGAGAAAAAACTATAACTCATTAGGAATAAAAAAGATTCAATCTATAGGAAGAAGATTATTAATCATGACTTTTCTAGCTAATCAATTAGGGATTGTGTAGCTTGAATCTAGGCATCAGACTTTGTGAGAAGCAAAGATTTGCGGGGAAGTCTGACGAACGCCTCACTTATTAGAGGCACATGAGTTTATATGCTTATAAACACATTCATACTCCCAGATGTTTTGAATAATTTTCTAAGCTTTGCATACCTAATAATACTATCAATCAAAAGCGGAGACACGCTTAGGCAATCCCTACTCACCCAAATCTTTTTTTAAAAATGCATATATTTTTAAATTAAAAAAATTAACTTAGCACCATATACTAAAAAAATCATTTATATTTAAATATTAAACGATGTATTTTTTATTTTAAGTGAATAAAATTTCTCGATCCCCCTTTATGATTCTCCAATCAAGAGGCTGAGAGTTAGATTGTGTGGCTGCAAGGGTTTCACCAGAATAAACGTGATGTTGACTCGTTTGATGAGGTCGAAAAAGATGGCTCCTAGATCTTCGGAAAAGAAATGTGAATAAATTGAGCAACCGTTGAAATCATTTTCAATTTGGTTGAAAGCTGGCATGGTTGCAAAGTTGGAAGAGCCCACTCATTTTCCTAGTCTTGGAAGCAAGTGAACAACGAGCAAGACAAACGAATTGAAAATATGTATCAAAGGCATCTACGCATTTAGGTTTGGACGGGTGGTCAGAAAAAAAAAAAAAATCGTAATCAATAATCGTAATTTTAAACCTTTATCTTTTGATCATGAATACTATTTGATCTTTAATTGATTTGAAATATAAATTGGACGGACTGTTGCATTAAAAAATTTATAATTTTAAATTAAATTTAATATAATATTATATAAGATGAGTGGTTTGTTATTTAAAAAATAATTAAACTGTTTCACTTGGAAAATTCCAATGAGCAAATCATGCTTCTAGGCTCCAATAATCATAAACTCCTTTGACGCAAAATGTGTCTTTGACAAGTTTGTATGGTTTTTCTTTTATTGCGGTGACAAGTACGGTTAATGCCGATTTTGGCCTTCGGTATAGCCTTTGATTGAGGGGCTTATTTGGTTTAGATTATTTGACCTAATTAATTAGTTTAAAAAATATTAATATGGAAAAGTTGCAAAAGGCAAGTCTCTACACCAAATCAACCTAAAATTCTTTCTTTATTAGATCAGTTATATGATTCTAACAACATTACCTATTCTTACAAAGAGTTGTCTTGTTATGAAAATATTTATTCTCACATTTTTTTTTCCAATTTCGTGTTAGAAACAAATGGACCTTTGACTATAACATTTTTATTTTTATTTTTTCAATAATTGAGATAAACTCATAATTTAAACTCAAAACTTTTATATAAAATAAGTGACTACTTAAAAATTTAACGTAACTCTCCAATTTTTTTTGGGTCTAACTCTCGAATATTTTGGCTAGAACAAATATGCAGGACAACCAACACATGGAATATTCTGTAATCTCGAACACAAAGAAAATTGTCATTTCACTTCTCTCAGCCGCCTAACATGTAAACAAAGCCATGACCTAAACTCCAGAGTCGAACGGCGCCGTTTCGGTCCCAAAAACCTAAACCTTTTCCCCTTTTCTTCTCTCTTTCCTATTTTATATTTCTTTCCATAATATTAATTCCATAGCCACCTCCAACATTTTTGTACTTCAAATATATAATATAAATACTTTTGTTTTTAAAGTTAAACGTGTTTAGGCAAGAGTATTATATATATATATATAACACAGCACTCTAGACATCCTTAAAACACCGTTTCATTCAACCTTATAATATACACGTTAAATACTGTATCACATGTTTCACTAGAACTTTTTTTCTTCTCAAGTTTTTTGTTCACAACTAGTAATAAATATAGTATCATATTACAAGTAGCTCTATTTTTTTATTCTTTCTTTTTGGTTCATAAAGTGAAGCTTGCTCCTGAGTTCATGCACATGAAACACAGTTTAAAAACCAGCACAAAAACACAAGTACACAACTTAACCTCAGCCGCTTAAGGTAATGTTCTTAGTGTGCCTGTACTATAATGTTTACAAACTTATATGATCCAACATATATGCATCTTTTGATTGTTCGATCAGTTATCTCCTCCATTAACTCTATACACGGCACGGTAACTACAGGTGCTCTACTTTATTGTTGGTCTGGTTTTGTTTAGGTAAACAACATTTCTGGTAGTGTGAAAGCTTTTAAGATTTATTTATCTAAAATGGGTCGTCAATGACATGTATGAATCACAGTTATGTGTTTTTAAGCTTTCTCCTTGATGAGCAGCTGTATGATGATTTGGAAGATCACACCTTACATAGTTCTATCTTTTTTTTTTTTAAAAAATGTATTTTTTGAATATGATTTTTGAGATCTAAAAATGATTTTTATATGAAAAAATGTTGTGCAATCAGCAATGGCGAGATTTTTGCTTTATGTGTTCACTGTCTTTGTTTTTTGTGCATGGACACGAGGAGGACTGATGATGCTTTATTCAAATGTATGCTAATTCTTGACCTTTGTAAAAACTCTACCATTCTAATTTTTTTCTTTTTAATATAACCCTGTTATTGGATTGACCCAAAGTGGGTCTGATCCTTTCCAGAACTTCTATATTTAGGAGGAGTTTGTGCAACGAGCAGGCCTTATATAAATTGAAAGTTTTGGAATAAAATGTAGCTTAATAGGATATTCAAGCTGATTCAAGATACTCTCCTAGCTTTATTAGTTGTATGATGATGAATCTTTGCTAGCTTTCTCAGTTCAGATGTGATTCAAGGTATTCAACTTTGCAAATTTGACAATCCCATATAATGAAATTCACATTAATACAAAACTTGGAATTTGTTTGAAGTTCTCTGTTTCAGAAATAAATTAGTTAGGCTGCTCTTATATCAAAACAGAGTGCTTTTTAAAACTAGAGAGAATTAGAAATTCAGTTCTTTGTTATAAAGGTCTGAAATGATCTATTTTTTGTAGTGCCTTTTGATTATTATCAAAGAATTACATTCATAGTGTTGGTTCATTTATCTGATATGCATGGTCTGCTTAATTACATGGTTTTTCTGCATTTGATTCTCTCAAGAGCGGAGGTAATTGATTTGAATGATTTTGTTACTTATTAAATTGGTTGGCTGCGTAATAATAAAAAAATATGATAATAGAGATAGCCCTGGTCTTGAAAATGGGTATAGTTTTGATGTGAGAGTCGTAGTTTCGAAACTAGGAAAATTTGCAGAATTAGTAAGCATGTGTATCAAAGGGCATATTCTGCTTTTGGACTGAGATTTGTTGAAATTTCCAGCTAATACATGAATATGTATATTAATGAAAGAATGGTAGCAATTTTGTGTTTGTATCTTCTCTTTCTTGGCTTTTTATTCTTGGTAGATTGTTTCTAGATCACCTTTTAGAAATTTATGTAGTGTCTCTCTTTGAAGATGCCATCAAGTGATGAGTAAATATATGCATATTTTGTTTGTTTGATAGTTGATCTTTGAAAGCATCGTTGTCTTCCTTCAATAAACTAGTCAAGTCTTTTGGACTGGAGTTTTATTGTTTTTATTCATGCCTTGGCTTTGTGGACATTTTTGGCTGGACTGCTTAGGGTCTGGCTATATATTTATCCTGTGTTCTTCATTCCAGAGATCATGAAACTCATATGTTTTTCTATGTTTCTAGTGAAATTATAGTGTAATCGTACGATCCAAATTTGCTACCAGTAAGACATTTCAAGGGTATCAGCTCTTGTGACTGGTACTCACAAAATGGCTATGGCAAGAATTGCAAGGAACGGCTTGAGACGTTCTGGAGGTGCCATTGGCAATCGTACTAGTGAGAGTGACATGGTCTGCGAGGGAGTATCTTTGCGCAATTTCCACTCGCCTTCCATTAGTAATGTTACTGCTGGTGGCAGTCTGTCATACCTCTCGAGCATTAGGAAGGTGGATTATGGTAGCTATGGAAGCAGAGGAATGAAAGTAACCCCTCAATTTCAATTTGGTCAGGCAGAAAGGGTCGTGGAGGAATCTGATTCAGAGTATGAAAGCCCCAAGTATCCGAGTTTGGAAGCCACAAAGCCTGGAGAAAAGCCCAGAGTTGTTGTCCTTGGCACTGGCTGGGGAGCTTGTCGATTCCTTAAGGGGATTGACACCAAGATGTATGATGTTGTTTGCATATCACCGAGGAATCACATGGTCTTTACTCCTTTGCTTGCATCAACTTGTGTTGGAACTCTGGAATTTCGATCAGTGGCTGAGCCAGTAAGTCAGATACAGACATCATTAGCCAAAGATCCCAATTCTTATTTTTACCTGGCCTCCTGCGCTGGAATTGACACGGCAAAACATGAAGTAAGTAGCTCTAACAGCACTATCTTGTATCTTCAGTGTCTTTTTGTGAGTATATTATCGGTGATTCTGAGCAAAGAGGCAGAGATGTCCAACTCCATCAAGTAATATTGTATATACGTAGAGGATTAACCAGAATCAGACCAATCTACCACATATACTTCTCAAAACTCGTCAATAGACAATTTTTGGATTCACAATGAAACATCACCACATGGGATACAAAGTAATACATTATGCATAACTCACAAGTGTCTCGAGTTTGTGTGCATTTATAGTCTTTATTCTTAGTGTGCAATGCTTTCGCATCCTTTTGTTTACGAGGTCAGATGCTTTGATGGTATTGAAATAAACATTACTTGATCAATACAGGTGTATTGTGAGACAGTAGGTGATAATGGAGTTCGTCAGGAGCCTTACCGGTTTAAAGTTGCATATGACAAGCTTGTCATTGCTGTTGGAGCTGAGCCCTTAACCTTTGGTATCAGTGGAGTCAAAGAACACGCATTTTTCCTCCGCGAAGTGAATCACGCCCAGGAAATAAGGAAGAAGCTTCTCTTGAACCTGATGCTGTCTGAAAATCCAGGTTAGTCTCCATTTGCTAGTTCTTGCATGCCCCTCTGTCAAAAAGAGAAAGGAAAAACAGAATTATAGAGAAGAAGTATCAATAAGTAAAAAAAAAAAAGGACTAATCTTTTTAGATGTTTCTGTATTTGATGAATGCAAGCATTATGGCTAACATGTTGTTAGTCGGCCAAAAGTGTTATAATTGAAGTTATTAAAATGGTTTTGTAGTGCCCATGCTAGAGAACATAACTGCACAATATATGGCCGAGTGGACGTAACAAACTGTTTCAGTAACTTAGAAGTATACGTTCAGTTTCGCATTTTAGCACGAGGAGCTCTTTCTTTTATCTTAATCTCAGCTGCATCCTTCAGACAAAGTTCAACGTATAGATTCAATGGTGGTGAACTAGAGGATGTTTAAGTGGTAATTTAATGTATAATTACAGGCATATCAGAAGAGGAGAAAGAGCGCCTGTTACACTGTGTTGTTATTGGAGGAGGTCCTACAGGTGTGGAATTCAGTGGAGAATTGAGTGACTTCATCATGAGAGATGTCCGACAGCGATATGCTCATGTCAAAAACTATATCCGCGTTACTCTCATTGAGGTATATAGCTTGGTTTCTGTTATTGAACATGTTAGCATGTCTAGAGAGAATGTCAAGTTTCTTATTGTTGTGTTCTAATGTTGCTTTCTTCATCAGGCAAATGAGATCTTGTCATCATTCGATGTTGGATTGAGGCAATATGCCACAAAGCACTTGACCAAGGTAAAATTTGAATTTCTTTCTTTTGTGAATAATGGAGCATTTATCTTCCATGATTTAAGATATTGATGATTTTTTCATTTGAAAATCAGTGTGGTGTTCGTCTTGTACGCGGTGTTGTGAAAGAGGTGCATTCCAAAAAGATCATTCTCAGTGATGGAAGTGAAGTTCCCTATGGTCTCCTGGTTTGGTCTACTGGTGTTGGTCCATCTGATTTTGTAAAATCACTCAACCTTTCCAAGTCTCGAGGTGGAAGGTACGATACAATCTCTCACGATTCTTCTGTCATAATTCATTATTACCCCCTCTATATATTTTCACGAATAAAAGGTTTCTGTGGAACCGGTGAAGTAATTCGGAACATGTTACAGAATTGGCGTCGATGAATGGCTGAGGGTGCCTTCTGTTGAAGATGTATTTGCACTTGGAGATTGTGCTGGTTTTGTTGAGCAAACTGGGAGGCAGGTGCTTCCAGCACTTGCTCAGGTGAGATCCTCTAGTCTTTTTAGTTGTTCATTATGTTTTCTTTCATTTTGCTTTTCAATTTCGAGAGATACTAGTAAACCAAGTCTTATCTCATTAAGTGAGATCGCCTATATGAAATCTCTCTATTACCTTCTATCCTTCTTACAGTAAGCAACCTCCAAACCATCATACACTCAGCCTGTAACCCTTTGCTTCTGCAGTCTTTGTCCATAATCTAACTCAGCATCCACATTTTCTCTAGATTCATCCATTCAAAACAATGTCATCCGCGAATAGTAATGCAGTGGAGCACTTCCATGTATATACTAATTGTGATAAAAAAGAATAGTACCAACTGCGCCATCACCCCCACAGATTAAGAGATAATAAACATGTCTATTAGTTGACCTTAAAAGGGTGCATATCTTTATTCCTGAGAATGCAGGACCATATGAGGAAACAATTCTGTTCAAGTCTGCCAACATAATATATAATAATAATGGCATCATACAGAAGAGAGTTAACCAATATTATTATATCTCATTAGTATTAATTTACTAATAGAAAACTCCATTGTCTCAAGTACAAAATATTATGCTGTGCCCGGGTTTATTGTTTATGTATGTCGCCGTTTTTGGTTAGTAAAGAGCGTTAGACATGTATCGAGAAACTGCAAAGTCTCATATGGAAATTATAAGACTATGCTGTACTCGTATATGTTCAGAACGTTAGGTAACTTTTTGTAAAGATATTATGGCAGCATAATATGGCAAAATATTTTTTAAGTCAATAAGAGTAGCTTTTATCTAAAAGAGTGAAACATAGTGCTCAACTTATGGAGTGAAATCTAGTGAACATAGCAGATTATTTGTTGTATTACACTACAGGCCCCAATGTGGGTCTTGATTCTTCCCCAAACCTCGCACATACCTGGAGTTTCGTATATTAGACTGCTCTTTTATAAGAATGTGTGTGCTAACTTCCTAAACTGCAAAATTTTCAAACAGGTGGCAGAAAGGGAAGGGAAATTTCTGGTTGAATTGTTTAACAAAATGAGCAAGCAGGACGGGGGGAAGGCATTCAGCGCGAAGGACTTGCCTATGGGGGAGCCTTTTGTCTACCAGCACTTTGGGAGCATGGCATCTGTTGGCCGTTATAAAGCACTGGTTGATCTACGCCAGTCCAAGGTAAAGTTCGTTCGTTTAGGCTCCCTTTTCTAGACTCCTCAATATCAATGTTTAGTGATTCTACTGGAAGAATTCCTCTTTGGATAATAAGCGTGTTGAATTGGACGTGCCAAAATCCCCTAATCCCATTTTAATCGTGATAGTTGAAACATGTTAATTAGAATTTCTCCTTTTGACAGGATGCAAAGGGCGTTTCAATGGCAGGTTTTGTAAGTTGGCTGGTCTGGCGTTCTGCTTATCTTACGCGCGTTATCAGCTGGAGGAACAGGTTTTACGTTGCTGTGAACTGGGCAACAACACTAGTCTTCGGCAGAGATAATTCAAGAATAGGTTGAACTAGTAGAATTCAATCGTCGTCTTTTCCACATGCACTGATACACTAGACAGCAACTCAATAGGCTTTTTCTGCAGTTCAACAAGTCCATGCTAGTTGACCAGCTGTGTTTTGCTGCAGTTTTGAATCATCCCTGAGATTCATTACAAACACTAAAATGGCAGATGAAAATCACACGACGGAATTAAATATGAAAAACAAAAATCATCCTACTATTTCTTATACTGTCACAAATTTTGCAAATAGTTTTATGAATAGCATATCGGTCATGACTATATGCTAATGTTAATTCAAGGCTATATTATACATCTTCCAGCTGCAACATTGTTGAATGTCAAATGAATAACAGAATTTTACACTATCGCAGCAAAATATTAATTTCTCATTGCAGAGTTGCATTATGGATGATATTATTGGCTGCAACGAGTTATGATGCATGACAATATACATAGTATGATGTCAAGCTATAATAATAGCCCTTTGACGATCTCTTTACCAATGAAAAATCAATTATTGCAGGCTACTCAGCAAGAAGTGTGCATAGTTTATATACATAGTTACATAGTCTTAGCAGATACATGCCAAGTTTATACACAGTTTTTATATTGTCTGCCATGTCTTGCACTGGTTTGGAATTGATGACCAAGTCCAAAATGAGCCATCAGTAACCAAACTAGTGTGATTAGCTCTCCACCTTTGCTTAGTTGTTGGGTATGAGTATCTGCTCCACAACGAATAGCAGCGTAAGACAGTAGCTCTACCCACACTTTGCTCATTAATTGCCATTTGTTCTCCCCCAATCCTTGCAGCTTCTTGGCTAGGATGCAGCCATCAAACAAAACGGAAATGCTTCTATCACCCTTCAAGGACCGATGATCAACTTGTGTATTAACACCAAGAATCTTTTTGCACGCGTCTCGTTGCTCTTCATCATTATCTGGTTTCCCACTATTGAAGAACCTCATAGCAGCAGAATAAGATTCCTCAGCCATTTCCGGGACCTTTCTCCATTCGATACTGCTATCTCCTATACAGCAGTATTTGCTTATCGCCAGAGTGATTATTAAGGCGGAGGTGAAAATAAAAGAGAAAACCAGAGAAACAATGAAAGCAAAGATAAAAATGAGAAACTTAATTATTCCGGAGAAGGAGTAGAAGATCTGTTTGCAGATGTTAGGATCTTTGTGTTTACCTTTTCCGGTAAATAAGAACCTTCGTCCCTCTGCAGAGGTATCGCCAATTCTTATTCGCGCAATACCTGATACTTTAAACATTATTGTTGGCTGCAAGACTAGAAGATATAACATGTAATCAGAAAGAAGCTTGGAAAACTCCCTGTACTTATTTGGAGCCATGGAATTTTCATGACTTGTCCCCTCACTATAGCAAAGTTCAGTGGCAATATGCCACAATAGAAGGCTCTCATCATAATCGACTTCAAGAACATAAGGGAGGAAGTCAGTTTGATGTTCTGCGCGTAAAACCCAATCTCCTCTGGCAGAACTCATTTCTTTAGCAATGTCTAAATCATCTGCCAACTTGAACTTTGCCTGCATCTCGTCAAAGATGTGATCCCTTAGATCATCAGTGAATGGCTTGTCTTTAACATACTTGAACGAATCAAAAAAGTTGGTTAGTCCTAAAAATCCAATAAATTTTTCTCTCATTGGTAGGCGAGGATGTAGGCAATAGTATATCAAGTTGAATTGAGAAACAGACTCAGACCACCTGCGGGTGAAAAATCCCTTAACCCGACCAAACCAGCTAACACGAGGCTTTGCTTGCTCTCGGCCAGCAGCATTTGCCAGGCTCACAGTGCTGGTTTCAGCTGGCAGCTTCTTGATCTGAACTAGAAACCAATCAGAGGAAATGAGCATTAAGAAGGCTATTATATCCAAGGCAATGGCACCACAGAGCAAGATGTATGTAATCGCAACATCAACGCTGTCATAGAACCTCTTGCTTTCTGTATAGAAGAGAGCAAGAGAAGCCACAACCGAAGCAAAAGATAAGAACCGGCCCAAGTACCCAAGTCCAGTATACACCACACTGAACTTGGTGAAGAAGGCTGCATACATTAGATTGAGTTCGACCTCTACCACCTTAAAAGCATCTTCTGCTGACCTCTTGAGGAAAAAATCTCGGCTTTTGTTGCGCTCCCTGGAGCCGGATCTGTGGTTAACAATGAGACCTCTGAAAGTCCTGGTGAACTGTTTGGCATAGAGCAATATTTCCACATATGTCAGCTTGCCTTCTTTCACCTTGTTCATAGCCTGGATTCCTCTATCAGGTTCCGGAATCATTTCAATCCGCACTGGAAGCATTCCCTCTTTCTCTGAGTGGTATTCTTTCATGAGCCTGGAATAATCAGGAGCCGAGTCAGGGTCTTTTATGGAGTTCCGCAGAGTTTCTAAGCTCGCGAGATATAGTGTTCGTGTCCTTTCCGCGTATTTAATAGTGCCTGCAATAAACATGAGCAAGGTAGGGATCCAGAGCTTGTTCTCGGGAAGTGACTGGAGGAATATATAAACTGCAGCAAGGCACTGGAAGATAAGCCCAAGCAAATGCCGCAGCCATAGCTCATTATCCTCCAGAGCAAAAGCTGCAATGGTGTCAGGTCCACCAAGGTGCAGTAGGAGAAAAGGAGCCCAAAATGCCATAAGATCACCATTGTTGCTGCTATCTGAACCTTTATAAGAAGAAGAAGAAGAAGAAGAAGAAGAAGAAGAGAAAGCCTCAGTTTGGCTATTAAAGATTAGTCCTAAAGCAAACGTAGCTACCCAATCTGCAAGTGAATATGCTGACCACAGTGTTGTGATTAACCAAGTGTTTGCTGTTCGTTTCCTTAAAGGAGACAACAAAATCAGAAACACTTGTAGTGAAAAGCTCAAAACAGTGAAAGCTCTGAGATCCCATTGATCCCAAAGCCACTTCCAACTCTGTGGTATATATATCAGCATAACAAGTTGTTATTGAGTGCTTCTGTAAAAGATTATGCAGATATTAAACACCAAGAGAAATTCAAATATAGGATTATAAACATGAGAATAATATCTTGTTACTTTTTTTTTTCCTTTGTCAATAAATAAATTCATACCCTGCTTCTACACTGAAAACATTTTTTCCTGGAGAAGTAAAAGTATTCTTCTTTGTTTTATGATACCAGTTTCCCTAGTTTTTTCTTACATGCGATTACGGAGTTAGGTATCGGAGATCAGGGTGTATACTATACACTACAATGGTGGAATCAATAATACGGGGTCAAGGGTGATAATCTATGCATAAACTAATATTTAATTTAAGTATATTATGACATAAATAAAGTTTTCAAGTGCATAACTCACCCTCATTTGATGCACTTTACAACAATTATAAAAATGTGGATGGGTAGGTTAGGGTGTGAAGGTGCACCCTCTGGCTATAATGTCCCTCTGCCCCTACTTATATGTAGGAGATTTAGACTATTTTTCTACGTTTAGAGATCTATTTTTTCAGTTTTACTTTAATAACTTTTTTTATATTTAATCATTCTCTTATTTTAGGGAATACATATTTCAATTTCATTCCGATAACTTTCGTATTTTAGTCATTTGATTGTTCAGAGAGATAGGGAATGGTTTCTTCTCTCCTAAATGTGGAGATGTTGAAAATGAGTTTAAGGATTAGGGGATCACTTAAGAATACGGTTGGAACTCATTTGCATCCAATACATTCTCTAGGGTAAAGAAGCATTTAGGCAAAGTTGTTAGAATTGGTCTAAGAAACATGAAAATTCATTATAAAATGAACTTGTAGTAAATTCAAATCTTATTTGGTGATTTTAAAACTCATGATTTATCTCTACTTAAATAACCTAATATGGTTAATTTGGACAAGCTGAGTAAAAAAAAAGGAGATAAATAGGTTAATTTGGAAGAAACTATTCGTGCTAAATATTAAAGTCTAGCAAAAACAGTAGGATATATTTTTTGGGTTACTATTTAATTAATCCGAACTGACTTAAATCTTCTTATGTGGAGTGAGTTCCACATATGTAGAACCCACTTCCTCTCTTACGAACTGATGTCAGTCCGGACTTATAGAAGAATTTTCTAAGTCGGAGCTTCGTGAGACAAACATTTTTATCTTTTTCGATTTGCGTGAGTTGTTTTTATATCACGTGCTATTGTCGAAAAAATCCACATTTCAAGGCATAGATTGAATTGAGTTTACATGTCTCTCCCTGGATGCTAAGGTTGATTAATTAATTCCGGTGAGATGCTATGAAAGCTTCAATTTACCTTGTTGGAGTCCATTCTTTCTAAGTTGAACTTTAATGAGTTGAATGAATTTATAGAATCGATGTGCTTAATACAATTTTTTTTGGTTTGAGAAATTAATATTGACACCATAATTAACTACTAATCAAATTGTGAATGCTGAGGAATGTGCCTAGTTCTCATGAAAAAAGTATATTTTTTTGTAAGTTAACATGGGATAATAGAGAAGTAGCATCCAACTCTAGTATGAGAACTAAAATAATTTTTCAAATCCTTATTACTAGAATTTCTACACTTAAAAAGGTGTGTTGATAAGAAATTCGTTAATGAAAAAAGATGACAAAAGAAAGTGATGATCGGAGTATAAGGGTCTTCCCTAAAAATATTTTCATTCTTCAAATTTAAAATTAGATGATATTCTTATTCTAAGTATATACTCTTCACATTTGTTTCTTTGAAATTCTTTTGATTTCACCAACAAATACTAGAGTTTCTCTTAATAACCATTATAATTTTTTGTCACTCGTGGAAATGTTATGAAAATTATAACCTTAGAGAAACCGTATTATTATTTTCATCTTAATCTTAAATAATTAACTAAAATAAAAGTAAAATATAGAGAAACCGTGTTATTATTTTCATAAATTGTTACTATAAACCATTTAGATCTTACATTTCTCAAAGCTTAGGAAACCCAAAAAGAAGATTCATTTACATCCCCCTTTCTTCTACCATCACAGAAATGCATCAAAACTATTTTTTTTTTTCTTGTCAAAGAAAAATTTGCTAATATATTTCAAAAGGGGAAATTTCACTACTACCACCAAATGTTTACTTAAGGAAAATATTGCCAATATTCCAAAAGTCGTATTATGGATACCAAAAAATAACTATAAGTCTTTTTTTTTGGGATTAACTTGAGAACCTAAGTAAATATTGGGTAGGCATCGTTTCAAATTTAAAATATGATTTCGCAAGAATACAAAATAATTTAGTGATTTTCATCCAAGTTCGACCAAAAGATAACTCGAGCCAACTTTGAATTTTAGTGATCATAATGTGACTGATTTTAACTCAATATCTTTGTCCAACTCTTAGATCTCCTTTTACCCTTCTTATTACGATGTACTTCCACACTTTGCATAAGAAAAAGATATATTTTATATCTTTGTCCAACTCTTAGATCTCTTTTTACTCTTCTTGTTTTTGATGTTAGCATTAAGTTGTATAAAGTTAGAAGGGTTAGATACTCGCTTTTGGACCAGGTATACACCGTTTGCCTTTAACAAAAAAAAAGATATGATGAGCTCAAAACTGATTCTTAATGTAAACCAATTGTAATCGAAACAAGAAAAAGAATGGGGTGAGAGAGGCTCGAACTCTCGACCTCAGGATAACTCAGAAGCTATGAGACCTACGCGCTAGCCAACTGCGCCATCACCCCGTCCTTTGAAAGATTCTCGAATTCAACATAAGTCTGAGCTGAGGCTAAAAAGTTGCATTATTTAGTTGGTCCACATGTTGCTGTCACCAGCAGAAATAATTCTTCATATTCTGCAGCAAACATAAAAATTAATGCAAAACAATATGTGACTATGTCTATGTTAATCTTTTTTCGAATATATGAAATCGTATACTAACGATTAAATGAAGTTGATTAATACTAATGATTTCAAGTCTGCTGACATAATACGTAAAAGTTCTGGCCTCGTTAATACTAATTAAGAGATCCATTGGTACACAACTTTAGAGTGAAACTGAAACTTTAGATCCAACGATCCAACTTGACTGTGGGCTCCACAGACACGGCCCCACGCTCAAGCAACAACAGACCTGATCATTTGGTTACAGATTTTTCCAAAACTTTGTGAATTTAGCAGATTATTTGTTGTACTTGCTCTATGGATTATGCTGAAGTTCCTAAACTACAATAACATATTTACTTTTGGTTTGATATGATTTACTTCAGAGGACAAAAAAGATGATTTCATCCAAACTAGCGCAGATGCACTCAAGATTGAGCGGTGGCTACACACACCGAAAAAATTATTCGTATATGAATATCAAATTACGTATTTTAATTTCAATTCGCACAGAAATTCTTGATCCGTACTTAAGTTGCAAATCGAAGAAGTAGAAGCATAATGAGAGGCACAAAACATTTCAACAACTTTTTTTCATTAAGTTGCAGAAGCAAAACTATACATGAACTCAGCGAGCTCAAGATTCGCACAAGCACACACCCTCCCTAACTCTCTAAACAACTAAACAAAACTGGATTCTCTAATTGATTCTTCATCAGGGATCATAAGTTGGTTCTTCGGCAAGATTGAGGACCAGCACCAAATGAAAAGATTGAAGACAAAGAATGAGCTAGACCCAACACTATGGCCACTTTCACTTGACCCCTCTTTGGTATCTGACGGCTGTAAACAAGCCTACTTGACATGTTTCCACCGTTGATCATCTCCCTCCTAGCACCAGCCATCTTCTTCTTGTGTAGATTTCTTGAAGATATAAGAAGAGCTGCTTTTATGGTAGTGTTGATTTTTAGTGTTTTGCTTTCTTGTGAATGTGTGGTGTTGTGATGAACGTGTTGTGTGGTCTTTGGGGGTATATATACAAGTATTCATTGCAAAATGCCCCTACATTCTTTGATAATTACTATACCCTTCTGTTGTCCTTGATCATTTTAAGGTTTGAACATGTGTTTGACTGTCATTTGACTGTCTTGACCTTGTTGTGTTCACATTTCTTTTTTCTGTTTCGTATTATTAATGCAGGTCTTGTTCACACATGACTGTATGAAAACATGTTGTAGGGCTCACAGAAAAAGTTGAATGGTTATAAAATATTTATTAGTGATGCAAGCAGCAGCGTAAGTAATTTGTCATTTGTAGCAGCTTGCAACCAACTTGTTTTAGCAATTCTTGATTTGCAACAGCTTGTGCAGCAGCCTGTTTCTAATTTGCAACAACTTATGCAGCAGCTTGCAACTAGCTTGTTTCAACTGTTTCTGATTTGTAGCAGCTTGATACTGTATCAGCGCTTGTGCAACCAAGAGTTTTCAAAACTCTATAAATAAAAGAATTTTCATTGAAATGTAATTCATTTAGAAATCAACAAAAATTTAAGTTCTCTCTATAATCTCTGTAGTCTTTTGTAGTTATTTTATAACATAATCTACAAAATAATCTATGCATTTGTTTATGCACAAATAATATCTTTTTGTTTCATTCATGTATTATTCTAAGCTTGTCCAAATTATGAATGGTTTTTGACATTATTATTTGCATGAAAAAATATCTTTTTGAAAGAGTACTCTAAAAATTCGCCCCCTCCTTCTCTTTTTCTCCTTGAAAAAAACCCTCTTTTAAGGGTTTTCTTCCTCACCCCTCCTCTCCTGTTGAAGGCCCTCTCCTAGTATTTGTCGTGTTTCGAATGCTTCAGCCTTACGCCGCTAGCACCCCTGCTCTATCTCTCCTTTTTTGTTGTCTTTTCTGAGTTTCGATGTTGTTTTCGTTTATTTTCTTATGTATATATTGCTTGGTTTGGTAATGGCTCCTTTTGTGAGTTGTGTGATGTTTGCTTTCCTTCCTTTTGTGGGTTTTTTGTTGGGTCATGGTTGTTTTGGTTTGTTGATAGGTGTTGCATGGCCTACTTCTACTATTTTTTTTTTGTTGGATTGTGGTGTGTAGGCCAACTCCTTATACTTATTGTTTGGAATTTGGAACATAACTGATTTTGGATGCTATTTAGGGTTATTCGGATTGTGACTGGTGTGGTTTCTTATTATTCACAATTTGCAACTCTGTTGCCACTCCCAACTCTTGTCTCCATGAGTCACTCATGTGACAGCCTGGATTGCTTCTGTAATTAGGATAGGTTCCTTTTAGCATTCTTTTTGCTGACTTTGGGTGTACAATCAAATGCTTTATCATTTAAAATACACTGAACCTTTGTTCCTTTTTGTGACTGTATCTATACCTACATAAATAAAAAATAAAAAAAGGAAGAAGAAGAAGAAGAAGAAAAAGAGTACAATGTATGATATGAGATCGTTGATTAGTTAGTTTGGAATATTAAAATAGACTGTTTTTCTTCTAATTAGATGGTTAATTCTCTAATAGAACACTTAAACATACTTCATATGATTTTTGAATATATAAGTGTTGAATACAAACTTTCCATTTTTATTAAAAAAAGAATAAAATATATCATATTTCTTATATTTGATCAAAGTTACATATAAGATTTTGTATTTTTAAAAATAACATAAAACCTTATGTATCCTATAATGTTTAGTAAAACACATGATTAATTATTTAGTCAATAGTTTAGTTGATAAGTTTGAATGGACACCACCATGGTGGCACTTTTCAAAATAAAGATTGTGTTGGCAGAAGCAAAAGCAAATAAGTAACACATTGTCTTGCACGAACATCACGTGGTATTATTGGTTTCATTTCATTTTAGTAAAAGTGGTCATCATGTTTTGACAGGTCGTGGTCCATGGCGGCTTTCGTGTTACGTTCTTGTCTATCCCTTTCAAAATTATTAAGATAAAGTAGTTGATTTGTTTATCACTTCACCCAATTCAGTTCATCGAACCAAGACTATTTTTTTTTTTTTTTTATACCAAAAATGAAAAACAAGACTAATTTTCTAGCTCCTTCAAAGGTTCCATGACTTATGAATTAGTTTTTTCCTAAATCATGGCAACAATTTCGTTCGATGCTGGTTAAAATTTGTGTCTTAATCATTCTTTGCACATTTATTTACTCCAACTAAGGAAAATAATCTTAATTTTTTATTAACAAAGTGACACAATATTTTACGTGAAAATTTTTATTGATGAAAAATTAAATTGGATTGAGCTTTATATTACTATGTAAATTGGGTTATATGGCTTTGACGTGCCATTATTTTCTATTGAGAATTATTTTCTCTATTAATTTGTTATACGCCATATCTCATCTAAATGTTTTCATCTAATATTTTTTTTCAGTGTTTCTCTACCTGTTTTATAATGTACACATATTAAAACTAATCAAAAGAACTTGTAAAGGATATTTTTTTTTATCAGCCGGAACTATTCTAACAATTTTCACTTGTAAAGTGACCATTTGCAATTGCAAGTACCTGCAATTTCTGCATTTTATCATTGTCTGCTAGTTGCGAGTGACCGGTCAACATCAAAAGATGGAGTAAGAAAAAGTGAATTACAATAAGGGAAAATACTTGAAAATGATTATCATTTTCAAATGATAAATTGTATATGTCTAGCGCGTAGAATTATAATAAAAGTAAATACTTAAAAATAATTATCATTTCCTAACGATCAATTGTATATGTCTAGCGCTTGGGTTCCACGAGCCAAACACATGCTGATCGTTTGTAGGCCTTTCCCATACAATAAGAGGGGACATAAGAAGATTTGGTGAAATTTAGGCTCCGTTTGTTTGCCGTAAAATCACTTTCTTGTGTAAAATGTTTTCCGTGGAAAATGTTTTTCTGGAAAATAAAATATTTTACATGACTCTGTTTGTTTGCCGTAAAATAACTAATTGATGTAAAATATTTTATTGGAAAATAGAATACTGAAAAATATTTTCTGGTGTTTGAATGTACCGTAAGTTCGGTAAAATATTTTCTTATCCCAAATGACATGAAAACATTTTACATAATTTTGTACTAGCCGCAATTGTTGATCGGAAAATATTTTACGGTTGACCAATTTTTCGGTGTTACCAAACACCGTAAAATTAAGAAAAAGCAGCCGCAATTTTTGACTGAAAAATATTTTACGGTTGACCAATTTTCCAGTGTTACCAAACACCGTAAAATCCGAAAAATATTTTCCCGTAAAATATTTTACAGCAAACAAACGGAGCCTTAGGCCCTCGAGTTCTACATTTGTCCAATCTTAAGAGTCTGGCGAATATTGATAGATTTGATATACTTTTAAGTACTTCCAATGGGAAATTTTGTTTGTTGCTATATCAAGTTTTGGCCGGTTAGCCACCTTCATTGTACTTGCAAAAAGAATTAGAATTATTGCTTTGGCATTTCCAACATTATGTTTGGCAAATGAGAAGCATGGATCGTGACTTTTTTTTCTTGTTTCTAAAGAGAGAAAAAGAAGAAAAATCAAAAGACAAATGCGTTTTAGTCTATTGTGTCATGAAACAATTCTAACTTTTTTTTTCCTAGTAGAATTTTATTTGAAAAATCTTTCTAATTCACATTAAGAATGTCAACTTCAGAGTCACATAACCCCTGAAGAATTGTCTAATTTAATCAAATACAAAGCTTATCGAATTTAGCCTTAAAAAAATTAATTTCTTAACTGATTCAAACCAAAATATAATAAATCTCTATTGCACATAATGCTCGTAGGGTGGTTAATTCATGGGAAATAGAATTATTGCTTCAAGCTGGTGGGGTGGTTAATTCTCATTTTTATGAATTCATGGCTAAAGGGAATCTTCGGGGACAAGAATTCTAATGCTTCTGGACTATTCGCTTGACAAAATCTTGACCTTTCCCATTTGCCAAATTTGTTCTCAAGAGATTGAGACAGTTGACCATTTATTTTTGCTTTGCCCATGGACTAACAGATTTTGGTTTGCTTTCCTCTGCAGTGTTCTATTGGTCCCAATACCAATTGTTTTGGTGTTTGGTTTCTTGAGTTTGTTCATAGATGTTCTAAAGTAGGGGACTATAGGAGAAGCAGCATCAAAGATTACGTTCTGTTGCTGGCAAATTTAGAAAGTTAGAAATGGTTTCTGTTTGGAGAACCAGAGAATTGATATTACTAAAGCCATCATTAATGTTCAATGTTCAATTTCAGAGTACCATGATACCTCAGATCCACCTCCTTGGTCTTCTCTCGGTTTTTCCAACCTTGAGGCTAATAGTCCCCCTATTGTCTGGTCCCCTCCCCCTAGGGATTGTCTGAAAATTAATGTTGATGCTTCTTTTTGTAGGGATGGGAGAGCTGCTACAGCTTAGGTCTGTCGTAACTGGAATGGAAGTCTGGTTGATGGTCATATGGCGTTTGTCAGATGTAGGTCCGCTGCTGAAGTTGAGGCCCTAGTGATCCGTAATGCTTGCATTTTCGCGAAGAACCTCAGAGGTGTTTGCATCATATTGGAAAGTGATGTTGAGACGATTCTCAAAACAATCAATTCCCCGAGACGTGTGCCCCATTGGAGGATTCGTCTAATTATGGAGGATGTTCAAAAGATTGTGGCAGAGATTTCTACTATTAGATTTCAATGTATAAGGAGAAGAGCCAACCAAGTATGTGACTGGATTGCCAAGAGCAAAGTCAGAAATAGCCTGACCATTGATTGGATGTCTAATCTACCCCCTCTCCTTTGTTCCTTATTTAAGCAGGACATTGAGCCTACTGGTGTTGGATAAACTTTGTATTTTCCTTCCAGTTAATTATTTTTTCTCATGACCAAAAAAAAAAAAAAAGTTCACACTATAAGGGAAAATCTCACATTTAGTCCTTATTGTTTGTTAAAAATTTTAATTTAGTCCCTATTGTTTAAAATATTTTAATTTAGTCCCTATTATTTTCTTAAAAGTTTTAATTTCATCTCTATTGTTTAAAATTTTTTAATTTCATCCTTATTATTTTCATAAATTTTAATTTTGTTCCTATTTTTTTTAAAAAATTTTAAAGTAATCCATATTGTTTCTCAAAAAAATTTAATTTAGTCATTGAATAATATGGACGAATTTAAAACTTTAAGAAAATAATAGGAACAAAATTAAAACTTTTTAGAAACAATAGGGATGAAATTGAAATTTTTTGGGAAACAATAGAGACTAAATTGAGATATTTTAAACAATAAGGACTAAATTAAAATATTTTAAACAATAAAAACTAAATTGAGACATTTTATAAACAATAGAAACTAAATGTGAAATTTTCCCACACTATAACACTATATTTTCTTTTGGCGTTGGATTGCGTTTACACTTTTGGCATGAATCATTCGAAGTCCAGTCTTGACTTGCGACTAAATACGATGAAAGCTAACGGATTCATTTGTAGTTGCCAACGTGATTCATTTGCATAACTAAAGCTACAATTCAATACAAATATCATCGTTTTTAGACTATCATGCCACAAAGTCTTAAATTTTTTTTACAAGTCTCCATGGGTTGAGTGAAAATGTCGAGTAATTACTTATTGTCGCCAAATGTTTCAAATCAAACTTATGTTGTTCCATAAAAAATATTATATCTAACATTTAACTAATCTAAAGCATAAGTTGGGTGCACCATTGCGCTACAGGATTTATAGCTTTGGATGGATATAATGTGGTTATCATACCTAAGATAAATTACTCGTCATCACAAAAAGAAAAGAAAAAAGTCTACGAGCTTGAAGAGAGAAATTAGTTGCAAACATATTGCTAGAGACATCATATAAATGCTTTATAATGTTAATTAAAACTGTGGATATAAATGTAAGACGCACGAGTCAAGACATGCACGAGTCAAGACACAAGAAATGCTTACAATTGTAAGAAGATTGGATGAGAAAACGTTGAAGGACTATAGAACCGGAAGCTACATCTTACTGATATTGATATTATTAGAATATTTACGAAAACTACAGTTTAAACTTTTAAACGAGCTGATAATGATAATTAAAAACTCACCTCAATGTCAACTCACGATTTCACATCTACCCAATTACTTATAACATTTTGTACTCCTTCAGTTCTAAACTTCATTAGAGGGATGTTTAAAGGGGAATATAAGATCTGATATTGCTTCCTCAAAACAGCAAGTACATTGAACAAAGACACTTGTTAGGTGTATTATTGATATATGATTTCAGCACATTTTCACTTAAATTTGGTTAGTTCTTGAATAATTTATGAGTGATTTGATTCGTTTTGCATTTGATTTAAGCTGTAGGTAATTTCCAAGCGACAAGCTAAGTTTTGAAGCAAAGATTGAAGAAAATTGCAAAGGATTGACTTTCACGCAATTTGTGGAGAAATTGAAGAACAAATAGAAGTAGCGCAGTCATAGCGCCGCGGCGCAGTGTCGCAGGATTTTTAAGGGAAATTTTGTAAAAAGATGCAAAAAGAAGAAACTCTATATTAAAAAGAATGAAAAGAATGTGAGAAGGGGAGCTTTTTGGGGAGGCAGCCATCAAGAGGGAGCAAGAAACGCTGCAGAGAAGAAAAGAAAGTGAGGATTCGCGAGTTGAAGACTGAGGAACGATCCGGAGACGGACTTCTGCTCCAATTCTTCTCCAAATCCTAGTTTTCTCTATCTCTATTATCATGTTTTACGTTACAATTGGGATTTTATTTAATTTCATTATGATATTCTAGATTATTTTTCTAGGGCTATGATATAGTCGGATTTTGAATATTTGACACTTTTGATTTTAATTAATTGATGACCTATTCCATATTTGCGTTAAGTATTTTATGCTGAGTTTAATGTTTGTGGTTGCCTGATCAACAATTACATAAGTCGTGATTTAGTTTGAGACTGAGAAGTTATAACTAAATTAGACCACATATAAAATACAATTAAATCATCATAAGCTAGAGATAGTTATGAGATCTAGTGCAGCATTTGAATTTCTAGGGCTTAATGCATTCCATAAGTTTACAGTTATCACAAAGATATAGTTAGCTTGCTTATTGGAATAAGTTATTAATGCTTGAGAAATATTAATATCTACCTTAGCGAAATTGCTAGCAACGTAGGGAATAGACGTCAATTAATTTAAATTAGTAATTTCAAATAGGATTAATCTCGGTGAAATCGGAACCCCTAGAGCATTTTAATTCTTGATTTATCCTCTTTATTAATTTCGTATTCGCTTTAGTTGTTAATTCCAAAAGTACTTTAGTTATTAGTTATTACTCACAATCTCTTATATTTGATTGTCCGAATAAAGTTAAAGCTAAACTAATTTCGGTAGTTAGTAATTACAGTCCTCGTGGGAACGGTCTTTACTTATCACTTTATTACTTGTTGCGATACGTGCACTTGCGTTATAAATCACACAACAAGTTTTTGGCGCTGTTGCCGGGGACTGTGTCAATTATTAATATCGATACCAAATAGCTTTAATTTTATTTTGGATTTTATTTAATTTTTTTTTGTTCTCTTATTTTCGTTACGTGTGTTTCAGGAGCATATTCCTCTAGGTATATGTGAAAGTTGGGAGGTAGTAAGTTATTACCTTTCGATCCTGAGATAGAACGAACTTGCCGGAAGAACAGAAAGGAGAAAAGAGCTACTATCCATCATTTGCAAGGAAATATGGCTAACATCGTGGTAGCACAAGAAGGAAATAATCAGGAAAATCCGCCTAGAGCATTGCAAGACTATGCTTTGCCACCCACTAGAATTCAACCTGTGATTAGAAGGCCAGCGATTCAGGCGAATAATTTTGACTTGAAGACAGTGACATTACAGTTGATTCAGAATATTCAATTCCATGGACTACCTTCTGAAGATTCTAATCAGCACATTGTGAATTTTCTAGAAGTCTGTGGAACTGTTAAGTACAATGGAGTCATTGATGAAGCTCTACGCCTTCGCTTGTTTCCTTTCTCCTTAAAGGATCAAGCTAAGGAATTGTTGAACTCGTTGTCTTCAAATTCAATCACCACTTGGGAGGATTTAGTGCACAAGTTTTTGTCAAGGTTTTTCCCACCTGGAAAGACAGCGAAGCTGCGCATAGAAATTAATAATTTTGCACAACATGAAGGAGAAACTCTATGTGAAGCGTGGGAAAGGTATAAGGCATTGCTAAGGAAGTGTCCTAATCATGTAGTGCCTAGGTGGATGCAAGTTCATAATTTTTACAATGGGTTAATTAGCTCCACAAGAACTTTGATTGACGCATCAGCAGGAGGAGCTTTAATGAACAAGACAGCGGATGAAGCTTATGCGTTGCTAGAGGATATTGTTTTGAACCACCAACAGTGGTCGAGCGAGAAAATCACACCAAGGAAGACAGTTGGGATCCATGAGATTGATGCCATAACCGCCTTGACAGCGAAAATTGACAATCTTGCGAAACAGTTGCAAAATAATCAAATGACTGCTAATGCTGTCCAAGCGGCAGTGATGTGCGAGTTTTGTTGTGGTCCACATTATAGTGCAGAATGTCAGGTTGGCAATCCATTTGCGCAAGGTGTAGCGGAACAAGCACAGTATGTAGGGAATTTTAATGGGCAGCAGCACAATCAGTACTCTAACAGATATAATCCAGCATGGCGTAATCATCCAAATTTTTCCTAGAGAAATAATCAGAATGTGTTGTAGTTTGAGCAGAATAACCCACCACCAGAGAAGAAGGTAAACTACGAGAATGCATTGGCTCAGTTGGCGACTTCGCAGACTCAATTCATGAATGAAACAAGGACAAACTTTCAGAACCAGTCTGCACAAATTAGAAATTTAGAGGCACAGTTTAGCCAAATGGCTACCATGTTTTCAGAAAGACAACAAGGGAATTTACCTAGCACTTCAGAGGTGAATCCTAGAAGAGAGGGTAAAGAACATTATAAAGATGAAGAGAAAACAGAAGAGCAGACACAACCTCCTCAAGAACTACATCTGAAAGTTCCTTTTCCTCAACGATTGCAGAAGAACAAGCTTGACAAACAATTTGTAAAATTTCTTGAAGTTTTTAAGAAGCTTCACATCAATATTTCATTTACAGATGCACTTGAACAAATTCCGAGTTATGTGAAGTTCATGAAGGACATCCTTTCAAATAAGAGGAGGCTTGGAGATTACGAGACAGTTGCACTAACTGAGGAGTGCAGCGCCATCCTACAGAAGAAACTACCACAAAAGCTCAAGGATCTAGGGAGTTTTACTATTCCTTGTGAAATTGGCAATGTCGTTTTTGAGCGAGTTTTGTATGATTTAGGTGCTAGCATTAATTTGATGCTTTTATCTATTTTCAGGAAACTTGGATTGGGTGAGGCGAGGCCCACAACTGTTACATTGCAGTTAGTTGATCGCTCGCTAAAGCATCCCAGAGGAGTTATTGAAGATGTGTTAGTCAAGGTTGACAAGTTTATATTCCCTGCGGACTTTAAAGTGTTAGACATAGAGGAAGACAAGGAAATTCCTATCATTCTTGGAAGACCTTTCCTTGCAACTGGGGGAACACTTATTGATATTCGAAAGGGTGAGTTTAGGTTGCGAGTACAAGATGAAGAGGTAACATTTAATGTTTTCAAAGCTATCAAGTACCCAGAAGCCAGCGACAGTTGTTTTCGCATTAATGACATACAAGCTATAGTGTCTAACCATGAAGGTCAATTGGATCCCTTGGAGGCTAGCTTGTTACGAGATGATTCTTTTGTTTCGGTAGGATTGGAGCACAAGAAATATTGGTCTATTAAACAACTAAACATGGGTGTACAGGTAGTGGGTGAGCAAGAATTCTTGCAATTGAATAAGATAAAAAGATCCTGTGATGAAACGAATGAGAAAGCAAGAGGTTACAAGGAGAGGACAAAAGAGTGGCATGACAAACCCGTTTCGGGAAAATATTTCTCTCCTGGGCAACAAATACTTCTGTATAACCCACGGATTCTTGGAAAACGCAAGTCAAGATAGTCTGGCCCTTTTGTTGTGACTAAGGTGTTTCCCTATGGAGCTGTCGAAGTCAATCATCCAAAGAAGGGGACGTTCAAGGTCAACGAACAACGATTGAAGACTTATTGGAATGATGAGTTTGATAAGCACAAGACTGTTGTCGACCTCAATTCGTCGTGAAAAAATTGCTCCGTCGGGCTGTCGACGTTAAAACAAGCGCTTTTCGGGAGGCAACTCGAATTTTCTCACTTTTCGTGATTTAATGTTTTTAGCTGTTTGTAGTTAATTTTTACGTTATAGTTGTCGTGGCTAATTGTTAATTTTTATTGTCATGTTAGGTTCAAGAACAAGTTTGTGGGAAGACAAACCAAAGAGAAGCTTCATCAGGTCAATTCAAGGGAAAAATATGTGAACAATGGTGTGTGGATTGAGGGAGATGCATGCTTAGAGAGAAAAGCAAAGAAAATCAGAGCTGTGACAGTAGCACTATTGCGCTATGAAGTAGCACAACTACACTCACGGTGATAAAAGTTACGCTCACGAGAGAGCTGTTGGAAGAGAAAGAGCGCAGGCGTAGTGCAGTTACGCTTACGTCCTTCAGTTGACGTTCGAAGAAAAAAAATTATAGCGTAGGCGTAGCGCAGCTGCGCTTACGTTATTTCTTTTGACGTTCGAAAAAAAAAAACTAAAAATCACAAAATCTTCTTGGCCCAACTCAGTTACCCAACAACCTACTTTAGATCAAAACCCAAACTCCCAACCCATTTAATAAACCCACCTATCACACCAAAAGCTTCAGACCCAAAAACCATCTCACTTCACATTCTCTAAACCAAACTTCAAAACCCACAGACCTTGCCAATCAGATCCAACCCATCATCCACCATATCATACACAAACCCAAATTAAAAACTCAAATTAGAACCCTTCATTTTGTCACTTTCTTTCTCACGTATGCACTCTCTCCAACAGCCATAGTCAAGAAAAAAAAAATCTCACAAACTCCACCAATTGATCACCAATGCCGACAAGCTCACGACAATGACGTAAAGCTCCTTCAGACAGCGAAAACCACAAG
This sequence comes from Ehretia macrophylla, assembly GCA_037974665.1. NCBI lineage: Eukaryota > Viridiplantae > Streptophyta > Magnoliopsida > Boraginales > Ehretiaceae > Ehretia > Ehretia macrophylla. The sequence continues at coordinate 56,955,355 of CM075769.1, forward strand.
CTCACGGAGATGACGAACCCATGGCTTCTATTCAGATCTCTTACGCTCACGTCGTTGTCATCTCTTTCAGCCCACATCACTCACGTAAGTCAATTTTATTGGTTTGCATTGTGGACTAAATTTGGAAAAAAAATGGATCCAAGTAGGTGTTTTGAGTTCAGAATACAGTGGTGGGTGATTTGTGTTTATGTGATATGCAATGGAGTGTTGGTATTTCTGAGTCTACTTTGTATTCACATGCGCATTATGCTACTAGCAGAACATTAAGGTTGTGACAATTGAGGTCAAATTTGTGTTTGTTGGATGGAATCTATTGGGAATCTTGTCTGCATACTACTGGCTTGATTAAAGTTCTAAATGAGGCAGAAAGTTTTATGGAAATCTTGTGGCTTTAAGGACTGTCTCTATTGTGAATCGATGTGTTGGTTTGGTGATTTGTGATTGCATTGTATTTTCATTGTTGTGGTGGTTCGGGCTATGTTATGGTGGCAGGTATTGCATTCTTCGCTTGTAAGTGAGTTATGAGTTGTGACTGACTTGTAAAGTGGTGTCCCTGGTTAGAGCAAATAGTGATTGCAGTTGAAGTTGTGCTTGTTGGGTAGTGTCAACTGGAGTAAATTGTTTAGCATATCAACATGCCAATGACATCTATTGGAACAAGCTGTTTCACATAATTGGAGCTGATACATCATCGGAGCCTTCAAAATATGAACGACATGGATACTCAGGGAAGTCCTCTGCTTTCTTTTCTTTATTTTCGCCATTGAAGACAATGTCTCGTTTAAAGTTTGAGGGTGGTTATTATGTGTTTTCCTGTGTGAACTTGTTCTTTTAGTATTCGTATTATGTGTTTTTCTTTTGATGTGTTGTGTTATTTTTATTATGTTCAAAAAAAAAAAAAAATCAGAAAAATTTGAAGAAAAAAAAAAGCTAAAAAACTAAGAAAAAACAAATTTTGAAAGTGATGCTGGAAAGATAAGAAATAGGCCAATGATGAGTAGCGTAAGGAGTACATGATGGTAATGAGGATAATTGACTGAAACATACCTTCGTTTTACAGAAAATCCCCACATATTGCGCACTTAGCCTCGCCTAGTTATGTTGATACTTAGAGAAGGTTTATGTGAGTTTAAGTGAACAGAAAAAATGAGTATAGGACTTTAGAACTTGCTTGATTGTCACTCGAGGCGAAATCCTAGGTTGCATAGCATTAGAGAAATGATTTAGGCCATCTTTGGATCGTTTGAGCCTTTCAAGCCAACCATTGTAACAATTGAATATCCCTAGTCCACCATTTTGAGCTTAATTAGCCTTTTCTTTCTTATGCAACTTACAATATCTTCCTTAACTTGTCAAGTTTGATTTCCCCAGATTATGACCCTCCTACTTATAACATATGATTGTTCTAGGATGATTATATGGAGCTATGTTTTGTATTGAAAGATGGGAGGTGTTATGACTGGGCGATATGCTATGTTGTTCTTGAAAAAAAAATGAAATATTGAAAAAAAAAGAATGAAAAGAAAAGAGAAGAGCCACACTCTTGTAATTAATATCAAAATGCAAGTTTGGGGGAGTGTGGATTCTTTATGTGTTTATAAATGTTGTGGATGAATGTTGAGGAAGTGACATGAAAGAAGAAAGAAAATAGATATATTGAATAATCGTGGTGGTAAGAAATAGAGGTGACATGTGCTCCATTGAACATCCTAGAATGATTGTGTGCTTACAGGTAGTTTAACCTTATGTTATATCCATTATCCTACCTTGACCCTAGTCACACGTTACAACTAAATGTAAAGTCCTACTGATCTTTAATGCTATGATTAACCTACATTAGTGGAGAGTGGCATGAAAAGTGAGCTTATGAAGTCCTAAGTGATTGAAAATAAAAGATCCATATTGATGATTCACTTAACTTGCATAAACTCATCCGGGTACAATTGATTAGGATAGAGGCTATTCATACACTTACTTGGGGGATTTGAAGTAAAATGAGACTCATGTGAAGTTGTTGTTTCTCATGCTTATGATTGAAAGTCACCTCTTGAGTTGGAAAAAAGCTACTGAGGCTGTGAAAATTTTCCATCTTACAGTATTGCTTTCATGAGTTAGTTTGTGTTGAGTCTTTAGTTTTAGGTTTTTTCTTTCCTTAGTTGTGTCTTTTGCTTGAGGACAAGCAAAGCTTAAGTTTTGGGTGTTTGTTGGGTATATTATTGATATATGATTTTAGCACATTTTCACTTAAATTTGGTTAGTTCTTGAATAATTTATGAGCGATTTGATTCGTTTTGCGTTTGATTTGAGTTGTAGGTAATTTCCAAACGACAAGCAAAGTTTTGAGGCAAAGATTGAAGAGAAATGACAAAGGATTGATTTTCATGCAATTTGTGGAGAAATTAAAGAACAAATAGAAGTAGTGCAGTCATAGAGCCGTAGCGTAGTCATAGCACCGCTGTGCAGTGTCGCAGGATTTTTATGGGCAATTTTGTAAAAAGGCGCAAAAAGAAGAAACCCTATATTAAAAAGAATGAAAAGAACGTGAGAAAGGGAGCTTTTTGGGGAGGCAGCCATCAAGAGGGAGCAAGAAACGCTGTAGAGAAGAAAAGAAAGAGAGGATTCGCGAGTTGAAGACGGAGGAACGATCCGGAGACGGACTTCTGCCCCAATTCTTCTCCAAATCCTAGTTTTCTCTATCTCTCTTATCATGTTTTACGTTACAATTGGGATTTTATTTAATTTCATTATGATGTTCTAGATTATTTTTCTAGGGCTACGATGTAGCCGGATTTTGAATATTTGATGCTTTTGATTTGAATTAATTGATGAACTATTCCATATTTGCGTTGAGTATTTTATGCTGAGTTTAATGCTTGTGGTTGCCTGATCAACAATTACATGAGTCGTGATTTAGTTTGAGACTGAGAAGTGATAACTAAATTAGACCACGTATAAAATATCATTAAATCGTCATAAGCTAGAGATAGTTATGAGATCTAGTGCAGTATTTGAATTTCTAGGACTTAATGCGTTTCATAAGTTCACAGTTATCACAAAGATGTAGTTAGCTTGCTTATTGGGATAGGTTATTGATGCTTGAGAAAGATTAATATCTACCTTAGCGAAATTACTGGCAACGTAGGAAATATACGTCAATTGATTTAAATCACTAGTTTCAAATAGGATTAATCTTAGTGAAATCAGAACCCTTAGAGCATTTTAATTCTTGATTTATCCTTTTATTAATTTCGTATTCGCTTTAGTTGTTAATTCCAAAAGTACTTTAGTTATTAGTTATTACTCACAATCTCTTATATTTGATTGTCCGAATAACGTTAAAGCTAAACTAATTTCGGTAGTTAGTAATTACAGTTCTCGTGAGAACGATCTTTACTTATCACTTTATTACTTGTTGCAATACATGCATTTGCGTTATAAATCACACAACAATACTCATTTGGAATATTGAAATCACTCAAAAGATTCAATGAATGCAGGGGCGGAGCCCGCCATCCTCAAGGTTTTTTTTTTAAAGAAAAAATCTATGTATTATTGTTAAAACAAAGTTATCGACCCTTTATTTTTTTTTTCTATCATCAATCTTTTTATTTAAATATTAAAATCCCAATATTAAATTTCTCGCTCTACCCTTAAATGTATGGGATTGCAAGTCTGCAACACTAGTGGCCTTGAGGTCTCCATCATGCTCCTTCACTATCACAAAAAGCAGAGAAGATAAGCTCAAAGAAATAAAATACAAGTGATATCACCTATCTGAATCAAGTCGCTATAGAAAAGTGGATAATTAAAGCAGCTTGTTTTGGCCGGGTAGTGCTCGGCATATTCTCTTTGGGATGTATGAAGCACAGATGGATCACGGATGTGATATAGAGAGACTTGAAAATCACTCACGGGTAAATTTAATTTTTTTTTTTTCAATCGGGATTAAATAGTATTGGTGTTCAAAATTGGTCGAGATATAGGATTAAGTAGAGGTAAAATATTTTTTAAACCAAAAAAATAGCGTATTTTCAAACATTTTATAAGATTACCTAGTAGAACTCCAAGAGTCTTTTTATTTATTTATTTTTTTAGAGAAGGGGTTTAGGCCAACTATGACAGTCTTATTATTATTTTTTTTTTTTGTATTTAAGGAGTTTGGTCTTGACTCGTTACTTTTAGGAGTGTTTAGTTCACGGATAAATTATTTATTTCAGTAAATAAAAATGTCATTCTCATGAATATTATTATTAGGAATGTGATTAAAAGTGTTTGGTTTGTTAAAAATATTCCTGTGAATATTTTGTCAAATTTCTAGGAATGTTATTTTATTAGATTTGGTTTATACTCAATATTCCTAGAAATGTTGAGCAATTTTCCAACAATATCCCTAACTCAAAAAAGAAAATATCAAACAAAGTGTACAAATAACGATTCATTTTTCATACTTTTACTAATACACGAGTAAAAAATATTTAACGTATTAATACAACATAGTAAATTTATTCTTATAATTTATAAATTTTAGCTTAGACACTTCAAAATTAGAAACTTAAATTTATTATTTTAATAAAAATTAAAGATTATTAATTTTATTTTTATTTTATTTTTAAAATTAAATTTATTTTAAATATTTAAAATTTAGAATTTAGCATTAAAATAATTTTAAATATAAAATTCTAGTATAACTTAGAAAACTGATAATGTTTATTTATTTCATTTTATTGTTACTATTTTATTTTTTCTAAATATTTTATTTTATGTAGTTTTATTTTATTTTATTAATACTAATTTTATTTTATTTTTATTTTACTTTATTCTGTTTTATTTTTTATTTATTTTATTTTCTTATTCTATTTTCTCATTTACTTTTTTATTTCTTATTTTTATTTTATTTTTATTTATTCATTTTCTTATTTTATTTTTTTATTTTATCTTATTTTTATTTTATTTTATTTTATTTTCTTATTTTTTATTTTATTTTTTACATTATTTTATTTTATTTTATAATTTTATATATTTTTTATAATTTTATTTTTTGAATTATTTTATTGTATTTGTTTTATTATGTATTTTTTAAGATGAATATTTGTGTATGTTATTTTATCAAAAATATTCTCACTACTTGGAAATATGAGATTTTCATCCCCTCACATAGGAATAGAAATTTGTCAAATAATGAGAATATAGCATTCTTAGAAATGTGATATTCTTAAGAATATTTTTTTATTCTGAGAATCAAATATGAGAATATCATATTTCAAACTTCACATTTTCAAGAATTTGTAACATTTCGCGAACCAAATATGCCATTAGAACTCTCAATTTCACTTTTACTCCAACAGTCTTCCTATTTTTAATCAATCCCTTATTTTAAGACCTCATTATTTAAGTTTCACTGCAACAATTTCTCTATAATAGGAACTCCCTTATTTTATTTCACTTTAATATCTCTCCCTATTTTGACTAAACACACTATTTTGATTTTTTTTTATTTACATTTTTCTTTGTTAATAATGATATTTTATTTTTAATTATCAATATTATTTATTTTTAATTTTTTAAATTTTTAATTAATATTATGTACTATTTTATGAACACTATTTTTTATTTTATTATTTTAAAATAAATATTATATCCTATTTTATTAATATTATGTTTTATTTTATTATTTCTAATCTCTGACGATCATATATTTTTATTGTTAGAGAGACTTTCAAATATAAGGAGCCAAAAATTGACTCTCCAGAGCAAGTTTGGAAAAACAAGGACTCTCAATTTTAGGGAGCCTCGTATAGAGAGGCTAGCGGAGGAGATTTTAGGCATGATAGGGAGGTTGTTGGAGAAGGCCTAATGGGTATAATCAAACTCTTGAAAGGTCTTGTGAGCCGAGACCTTGGGCTCCTGGCTCGAATCCTCGCATGACATATTTGACGTAAGTAGTTGGATTTATAAAATTCAATGGAAAATACAGATGGAGTGTCTGAATGAAAAAGGAAGGTTAAATAACTTGGTTAAATGAAGTGTCAGATCAGAAACTTTAATACCATTTTATAAGATTTTAGATTATTTTACTTAACACCAATTGATTTTAATATTAAACTTCATAATTATTAAGGGCATCCTCGATGGGGGCTCTAAAAGCAAAACTTGTTAAATTTGGGTGTTTTTAGAGTCCCGGGCTCTAAAAGTAATACTATTCATGACAAAAGTACGTGGGGTTTACCACGTTTGGCTTAAAAGATGCCAAAATAGAATCCTGGACTCTATTTTTTTCAATAAATTTGTTGATATTTTTAAAGCTCGGGACTCTATTTTGGTATCTTTTAAGCCAAAAATGGTGAATTATACGTATTTTTATCATGAAAAGTGTTATTTTTAGAGTCCCGGGACTCTAAAAATACCCAAATTTAAAAAAATTTATTTTTAGAGCTCCCCATTAAGGATAGCCTAATAGAAATGAAGTTTTCGGCTCTATTTTGATATCTTTTAAGTCAACAGTAGTGAACTCTACGTACTTTTGTTATAAATAATATTGTTTTTAGAGTCTCAAAATTTTAAAAATATCCAAATTTAAAAAAAATTATTTTTAGAACCCGCCATGAAGAATAACCTATAACAAATGAAGTTTTCCCCTCCCCACTAGAGTCCCCAATTTCGGCCTACATAATAAGGACCCTTGGAGAACAATAGGGGACCTACGCACCATACCAAAACACTAACTCCCACATTCTACAGTGACTCAGCAAATTATCGGTCACCTTAAAAGGGATTGTGTAGATTTGTTGTGTTTCAAAACCCTATTGTTTCGATTATAAATTTTAAGGGTCTATAGAGATCATAAAAATTGATCCCTGGTTTTCTGTTGACTTGGAAGGTTAGATCAAAGTTACATGATATTGGTAAGCTTGCAAGTTGCAACCAATATTTTCAAGTATATTATCCAATTTGGTTAAGAGATTTGCTAATAAACTAAGGTAAAAATTGGTACATTAGAATGTGATTGGGAATAAAATGACATTTTTAATTTCATTTCGATTCTTATGTTTGGTATAAAAAAATAAATTTAGAAATCCCATTGCCAACGTAATCTCATTTTCGTGTACATCAAATTAGTCATTCCAGAACAAACACATGGAATTAACTCATTCCAATGTATTTAAGAATAAACTTATTTCTCAAATGACTAACATACTTCCGTAAAAACATAACGTTATATATAGTTTATTTTGCAATAATAATAATAATAACAAATAATAAAAAATAAAAATAACAATAAATAATAATAATTAAATAAAAATATTAATAATAAAAACAAAAATAACTATAATAAGAATAATTAATAATTAATAATAATAATAATATAATAGTAATAACAAATCATAATAATAAAATAAAAATAATAAGAAGAATAATGATTAAATAATAATAATAATAATAATATTATTATTATTAATAAATGAAAATAATAATTATTATTATAGTAAAAACAAAAATAAAAATAAAAATAATTGTTGTTATTATCATTGTTATTATTATAATTATTATTTATTATGTTTATATTATTTACAGTTATGTTCATATTTATTCTTATTTTTAATACTATAATAATAAAATGACAATTTTGTCATATTGTACAAGTCACTTTCATTAATACTCTTTATTCTTAGAGTATACCAAATATGTTATTTTTATTCCCAAATTTATTTTATACCTAGTTTCATTTCATTACTTAGCTCATTTCATTCATGTTCAAATTTATTCATCGCTATCTAAAGAGTTTTGTAACTACTCTTAGCATTGATGTTAATGTTGCTTCACATTGACTAATAAAAACATCTTAAAACATATGAAAATCTAATCAAAATGGCAGAGCTGAATAAGTGTCGAAAAAACAAGATAAGGAGAAGAAGAAGAAAAAGACAAAACAGTTAAATCATTTAGTATTATGCGGTGGTATTAGGATATTACTTTATTTTTTTTGGTAGGATTAAAATTTTTCGCTAGGAAGGATATTACTTTATCTTATTTGACAGCTACGCGCTATCTTTCAATATCAGAAATCGGACAATGCTATCTTTTGAGTGAATCATTAGAAAAAAGGACAACTATCTGCACAAGTTTGCATGTGATACACGTGAACTTTTTTTGGATTCATTTCTTACAACACGAGCTGGAGGCAGCTTGTGTTTTTTTCATTTTTCGGCGCTTCGATCCTTTTGTCTTCCACCAAAAAAAAATAAAAAAATTAATGTTGTGTTATTACTAAAAGTTAAATAACGGTGAATCATTTATGTTAAGGTAGAAAACTAGAATTAGTTGACTTCAGATATTTGACAAAGCTCCTTGCTTAATTTGCAAACAACGAATAAATTGTGAGTTTTTTTTACGTGAGCACTACGACTCTCAAGTTAGTAATTTGATCTTATTTGATAATAACTTCTAAGTAAAAAGTTTTTTATGAAAAAAATGAGTTACCTTTCATTGTAGACAATCATGGTATTTATACTACTTTAAGAAATATCTTTTTGGATTTTGCAGAATTTTGCGGGATCTTGTCGGTGCTCGACCTACCGTCCCTCGAGAAGAATTAGGCATCAAAAGTGGTCGGATGGTCACCCACCATTCCCGGTAGGGTAGCGTAAGGGGTGGGTAGGAGGTGAAGTGAGTAAGTTTCGGAAAATATTTTCTTCTCCCAAAAGACAAGAAAACATTTTATATTCTTTTAAACCAAAATTTTTCTTTGACAAGAAAATATTTTTCTATTGATAAAATTTTTCGTGTTACCAAATATCAAAAAATTCAAAAAATATTTTTCAGAAAAATATTTTACTGCAAACAAACATAGCCTTGGGCTCTCTATCCTACTTCCTAGGCATTAAAACATCTAGAACTTCTGATAGTCTTCTTCTACATCAATCTGAATATGCCAAAGAACTTCTCAAAACAGCAGGCCTTGCAGATTGCAAATCTTCTTCCACTCCAACTGCTGCTAAATCTACTATTCTCAGGCAAACTGGCTATTGCATTTACCTAGGCCCAAACTTTATCTCCTGGTGCTCAAAGAAACAACTCACAGTTTGTTAGGTCATCTACTGAAGCAGAATATAGGTCTATGGCACATAAAATCAAATGGCTAACCTATCTACTCAATGATCTTCAGTTACAGTTTACTGGTCCTACATTAGCATGTGACAATGCTTCAGCTTTGGCTTTGGCTTTGGCAGCAAATCCAGTATTTTATGCTAGAACTAAACACATTGAAATAAATTATCACTTCGTAATAGAGCAGGGCCTAGCTAAGAAGCTACACATCTCTCACATAACAAGCAGAGGTTTGCCTATCTCACAAGAAAGCTGCCACTGGCTCTCTTTCAACCCATGGTCAGCTTGAGGGGGATGTGTTAAGGATACTCAAGTCAACTACAGCAGTTCAAACTCAGTAGATAAGCTTAGACTGATATTAGCTATTAACTTCTGTATTTCAGAGTTAGTTCTATAGCGTTTGTTAGTTGGTTAGTTAGAAGTGCTAGTATAAAGTGACAGCTGTGACTAGCTATCACTTAACTGAAACTAACTTGAAGCACAAAGTTTGTATCTCTGCTACAAATGTAACAAATTCAGTTAAGCAATGAAATGATCAACTTCTGGAAAATATCTTCTCTCTCTCTCTCTCTCTAGCTTTTCTCACACTTTGAACATAGTTTTTTACATCCATTAATTTAGTTCATTTGAGCTCCACGCAATATTGAATTATTTAAATCAATATATAGAAAGAAAAAAAAAAAAAGGATTTACAGAGAATACAACGTTGTAGTTTACAGTCATCAGTAATAAAAAACCACCTCTGGTAGGTCTCTCTAGAAGTCTTCTGGTGAAATGAGGTAAATCATAGAATAATGACAACGCTATGCAATGCAAACACAACAATGTAATGAATGCTGGAACATGTCCACAAAACTTTAACTACACTATCAGCTCTCGTTCTCTGGTGTCGCAATGTAGATCCACCTATATCCTCGACAAATTACGCGCGTAGGTTTGTGCCGCTGGTGGATATATCAATCATATTGCTGCTCTCATGGCGCCTCTAGCAGCCTCGCGCTTCATCTCTGCAGATTTGCCGCTGCCACGGAAGTACATATACACTTGCTGCACAATAGAAAGAGGGACAAAATTGACAGAGAAGTGAGTACCATATGATACATGCAGTTGTTATGTCAATCAAGACAACAAAAAAGAATAAACCAAGTTCTATTCTGTACAAGGAATAGATAAGAGTTCAAGATGAAACCTGAATAACCCAGATGCTGATTACCGACTCGAGACAAAATAGTCCGAACCCAATGAAATAGAAAATCTATTGAAAAGGGAAAAACAAGATAAATCAGTATGCAGATAAACTTTTGGTGTTCAAATTCTTCACGAGGGTTCAGATGTAAGAATCAGCGGACTGAAAAACCTAGACAGGACCCGAAGAAACTTAAGAAGTAAATTAGGGGTCGGGGAAATATGACCATCACACTCAAAATAAGATCACTTACCCCAACCAGAACATTGTCGCCTATTAGATCCACCGCAGGCAGAATACCTCTGTTTAAAAGGATCACCAAATCAGATAAACAGCTACAGATATTATACTTGATCGGTTGTTAACATCTCGCAGCTTCGAAGAAAAGTAAACAACTCGCGAAATAAGAAATGAAATTTGATAGTTTATTAGTGCAACGTCTGGCATCAGATTCTTTGGAAGCCAAATTTTCTACCATACTCGCTTGTAGGCAGATTCCCCTCGAGGGGATATACTAATTGATTCATAAGAAAGCTCACTCAAACAAATTGGTAACTTCATTGTAAAAGTCAGCAGAAATTACATGTTCCAAAGACTAATTGGACCACAATTTGTATCACGCATAATTTTCTGTTAGCTTTAGGGATGGAAGTCCGAAAATTGGACTAAATGGGTTCAAATTTAAAACTTCGGGGAACGAAAGTCACAAAAATGAAACATTAAGGGATTTAATTGAGATTATAAACAAAACCTAGGGACTATACGAGGAATTTATCCTTGAGAAAATAATCATAAAATATTCTAATAACTTACGCAAGAGATTTTCCTCTGAAAACTACGGGAGGAGCAACTGCAGCAAAGATGCAGAAACCAATATGAAGCTGGAGAAAACATAAGGCAAATATTAGGCACCCTTCATATCCCAGTTAATAGGGAGAACAGATTTACAACAAAAATATGATAAACTGCATGTTTTATAAGTAACAATTTCATGAGAGTTTTAGATAAGTAAGAAGAGAGGAGGAAAGTTACCAAGTAAAACAGGAAAAACCACCCAAACTTGAGAGCGCTGTCAGTCCTGCAAAAGATTGTAATGTGAAATTAATAGCATAAATAAACTAACATAGGCAAGAAGAGTAATAGGAAAAGTATCCACACCAATATAAAAATAAATTAGAGCCACCATAATATTTTGGATATATAGCAGTTTATATTCCCGTAAGATGAAGTATATGTGTGGCTTCACAAGTAAAAGAAAGAAAGAGAACAGTTGTGCATTCAGTAAACTTTTGTTAATATGGCATACCATTCTTAGTTATTTTGTATTGTCGTGGACTTCTGCATTGAACCTCTATCAGTTAGAGAAATCAATTGAATGCCACAGATTTTCTAGTTTTTACTTTTTCCTGCTCTACTATGGTACACAGATTTGACATAAGTGAAATTTCTACAACAGTTCACAGTACCCTTCTTCAGTCCGTGTGTCGAATTTTTATTGCCACCAATGTCCTACTATTTTTCTCCTTCCAGTTTTTCTCCTTATATTTTTTTCTGATAAGAATATTGTCAAGTACACAAGTTTTACGTACGGAAATGTCAAAAGTTTTACTGTTACCATGTAATGATCCCAGGTTACTCCACCTAATGCTAATCAGTTTTAGGATGAAAGCAAATACTCTTTATCATGGTACCGGAGTAGGGCCCTCACTCCACTCCAGTCTGACCATGTGCTCTAGTCCAGTTTGACCTTCGAGCTTATGACCCATCACATTTCACCAGGTCCCAAGGACTCATAATGGTTCATGCTAGCACCTCCAGCATCACTTGGTCGTTCTAGGTGATGTCACTGTTAGTGTATACTAGGTCGTTTATGCATCAAATCATGGTCTCATTCCAGTCAACTTCAAACCATGAGTGAGGGTGGGTGTCAAGTGTACAAGAGTCCCAGATGGAAAAGTCCAGAATTTCACTGCTACCATGTAATGATTAGGGTTACTCCACCTAATGCCAATTGATTTTAGGATGACAATTTATATTCTTTATCAAGTACGTCGATTACGCTTGTCATCTTTTATCTCCTACGTGGAAAATAAACAGAGGTGAAACATCAGCCAGAACTGTAAAAAGTCCCTCGGAGAGAACTAAGAAGTGATACCTGAAAGCACGGTACAGAGGTCGATACCACAAGACATATGCTCCTGGAACCCCAGATATGAAGTAGATAATTGCAAGAAACCAGATTTTCACATCTATACAAAGATCCACGGTTAGACAACCAGGTCAACTAATGGAAGACGGAAATTGTAAGGCTATATACCAGAAAATAGTACAAACCTCCGTGTTTAATCCATGCTGTTGTAACAGCTACAATATTCCACAGAAGACATGCGAAGAGACCTGATCACAACCAGAAACTTAGTGTTAACATCTGTCATCACCAAAAGTTTAAACATAATATCTATTCGACTCATCCTGAAAACCTTCAAAACTCAGTCCAGATTACTGGTTATGCCCCCTCAACATACAGGCTGGATGGAAATCGACTCCAAACCCCAAAATAAAACTGGTAAGAGAACTGCTTTAAAGGCATAAGGAGCCAACATTTTGAATGGAGTGTCATTCTGCTACAGATGTGGAATTCAAGGTATGCATCTTTAATGAATTCGTAACAAACCCATGACGATGATATCAAAGAGGCTAGCAATTGTATTCAGTTTATCAACCAATGCTGGTTCATGTGCTCAGAAAAGTAAAGAAAAGATATGTTATCTAGTATGTAATACAATGGCCTAACTAGAAGGCAACAGCTTGTAACTAGAATTGCACGTAGTAATATATTCAATAGAGAAACTGTGAAATTTGCCACACAACAAGCAGAAGTTGACATACCCAATAAAGTTGTGAATGCAACATACTGAAGTTTCTGTAGATGAATTGGTATTTCATTGGCAATGTCATGATGGATCAATGGAAAGAATGGTGGCCAATTCTTTTCCTCAAGAACAATGCCAGCTGCAAATCAACAGGATAACTGCACTTGTGAATTAAATTTAAAAAGGATAGCATATTAAGCACTAATCTCAACTGTTCTTCGCCATTTACATCATAGCAGGGAAACATATTGATGGGAGAAGGGGAAATCCCAAAGAAAACATAGAAAGGAGAAAAAGCAAAGAAACCAGTCTAGAGAATTGAAGGAATAGGAAAATTTCCTATTTATATTAAAAATGGAAGAAGTTTAAATTTCAAACCATCTGCCTAAAACAAAGCAAATTCACTTGTAGATTACAGGTCTAAATGGCACTGCTAAATACTCCCTCCTCCTCACGACTTAAGTACCTTCTGGTGATTCCAACTTTCTAAGGAATATTGGTTTTGTTTTCGATTGTTGAGAAGTTGTTGAATTCTCAAACTTGTTCTTCATGATAAATCAAATTTAGGGTCGCCTTTTTTTAGGGACAAGGGGTAACTTTGGAATATAGAAAAGATAATACATCCATTTTTGGAAATAAACTCCCATTGGATGGAAGAAAACGAAAGGAGGGCATAAAAAATGAACATGAGGGGAGAGAGAGACAGAGGGAAAGATCACAGAGAAAACAAATAAAAAATGAAGTCACCTCTAGCAGCGGCCTCTTCTTTCCGTCTTACTTCCTGCAGATCACAAATAGAACAGAGAAGATAACGATAAAAAGGATGTCTGAATTTATAAAAGTGGGGGAAAAAAATGAGGATAAAAGGAATATTTTCACAACAAAGTCATTAGCATGTAGAAGTTGTTGATAATATCCTTACTCTAACACTCATGGTAACACTTGAGACTCTTCAAAATCTTTTTCTCATAAGCCACATAGGCCAGTGAAGAATAGTGAGAATTTGTAGAAGAATTAATGTGAACAGGGGGAAGGGGAAGGCCACATGGAATGAAAGTCTCAGAAAATGTTGATAAAATGAAATTCTTAGGGAGATGATAAAGTTTGATATATGAAGCCAATTCAAATGGGTAGTCAAAGGTTATCAACAAGATATATGAAAAGGGTAGTCAATGGACTACTTTGCAGCAAAAAAGATCCTGACAAAATGAGAGAGCATGTCCATCAACAAAGTAATATATTCCATAAATAAGTACCTGTTCCCTCTTTCTCAATTCAGCTTCCTTAGCCTGGAGTTCTTTCTCTTTCTTTCTTAAATCCTGCATGGGTGACTGACTTGATTAAGAAACCAAATAGATTATCGTCTATAACATAGCAGATTTTGCCTTCTCTGGCATACTAGAGCTTGCAGAAAGAACAAAAACCTACCGCAGCACTATCGAGAGGAATATCAACTGATGCAGTAGGATTGTAAAAATCAGCAGGCTCAGGAGGAAGAGGTGACAACCTTGAGTTTGTTGCAGGAGGAACACTTCCACTGTTCTGGAAATTCCAAGCAGATACGTAGAAAAAGTTGGATAACATAAGGAAGTATTTAGAACAAATTCAATTGAACAAGCCACAGGAATTATAACAATGTTTTACAAACAGTGTAAGTTGCTGGAGAACTAAGAAAGGGGTGAAATGATCACACTCTTCAGCTATGCACATAGAATATATGTTAGTAAGACGGGGATTGAATACTCGCAAAAAAATTGATTTTTTTCAATGAAAATATAATTCACCCGATGTAATTTCATATTAACATCCAATTTTTTTTTTGCATTGTTAAAAGTAGAATAGACAGCAATGTTTCACCTCATCCACAAAGGTAAGGGGCTAAAAGAGAGAAGAAAACTTACAGACATAAAAAATGCACCTCCACCAAATCCTGATTGGCCCCCTTTCTTCCCTTTAGCACCTTGGTCCTGGTTGTAGAAAGATATCAAAATGTGAAATTGGACAAACCTATTACTTACCAATAATCCGTAAACAACAATATTATAAAGGATTCTTCTAGTTTATCAACAGACAGCAAAAGAAAAATGATGGAAGCGCTAACAAGACCTAAGAACACATCATCAAGATACTTTTCTGCTCCTCCAATGTTCAAAACTAACACCTTTTACAATCAACGTACATCGAAAAGACTAGCAGTCATGAGTTCAACAAGGGAATCACCCTGTCCATGGCTGGGGTCCAATTACTAGATCACCCACACATTGAGCCTAATCAACTGATCCAAAGAACGCAAATCCTTATAAATCAAACACAAATCTTTACAGAACCAATGTGAAACGAGACATGACAATGGTACCAAAAATCATATTTGCACCCTTTCCATCCTTCTTTATTTCTCCATAAGCAAGTCTAAAACTAGTTATCTATATAAAGCAAATTCCATTTTTTTTGGCTCATATATTTGAAGCAAATTCAATGCTTCAAAATCAAAAAAGATCGATACATATTGCACCGTTAACATACTCTTATTGCGCTAAATCAGCAAAATTACTTTGCCCTAACAAGAAATCACACACGAAATCTTATTAATACATCAAACGACAAGCATATACCCAGAGACCTAAAATTACAGCAAACACCGTAACCAAAAATAAAAATAAAATAAAAAAGCCTAAAAATCAATAGAAAACTCATATGTGGAGCTGAAAACCAAGTCAAATCTGGTCAAAAACCACAAGTCAAACCACAATCACATAATTAACTTACATGAATTCAATTCACGATCTAAAACCCTAATATTCCATAAAAGAATAAAATTTGAAGTCGAAAAAACAAATCTATAAACCACAAAAGTGGCGAAGTAATTTATCAAATCAGACCTATATATACACATATGTAGAGAGAGAAAGCTCACAGCGAAGGGATTAACTTCTTCTTGTTCTTCATCGAAAGGGTTGTGATCGTAACGGCCTGCCATTTCCAACACTTCTCAAAAAAGCTCTTCTTCTTCTTCTTCTTCTTCTTCTCTCAGCTGATGATGCTCAATCGCTTCAACCTCCCAAATTTGCTTTCTATTTTTCTAGAGAGAGAAAGTTTGAGATCTAAAATGGTGTGAAAAGAGTACAAAAAAGCTTAGCGGACAAGAAAATATATTTTCTTTTTTAATTGAAAATTGAAGGCTTTTGAGGTTTATTTTTAATTAGTCTTTCCATGTGAAAAACTAGAACTATTTCTAGAGAGAGAAGACTAGTCTTTGTTTTCAACTTTTGCTTTTTGGTGAGCTAAGCCACCTTTGTATTCTACGACATTTCTTTTTTCTTTTCGACTTTTTCGGTTACATTTCAACGAGTGGGATAAAATTTTATTTTATTTTATTTAAACTTTTCCGAGTAAATATGCGTTTAATCTGCTTTGTATTACTATTATGATTTCACACAAAACATATTGCTAATATTCTTTTTTTTTCCTAGTGGATCATCTGATAATTTCTCGAAATAAATACTAATTCTTGAAAATAATCATCATGAAAATTGCTCCTTGTTCTTTGAAAATTTCTCAAATAAGCCTTTTTTATGTTTTGTGAAATCCTGTTAAAAATGGACTAATGTGCATAATTTCCTTTCATGTGGTGTGAAAGTGTTATCCGGTCCACCTTTTCTTTATGATTCTTCTTCTTCTTTTTTTCTTCTTTTTTATTTTCAGAATTTTAGTGGTAATTTCACATCTAAAGCATTCAACATGATAATGTTTTCTGTCACGACTTTGATTTAAAGTATGCATATATCACTTCACACAATTTACAAATCTAATAAGTTTAAGGAATTTTATTCCAATATTATAGAGAAAAACCCATTAACAGTTGTTATATTTGTTATGAGGTGAGACCTATTAACAATCGTGGTATTAAAGATTTATCCTAAGTTTAAATACAATTCGTACGAGTATAAAAACTATTTTTTGAATAATGTGAGATCTTAACTGATGGAATTTGATTACCGAATTATTTGACGAAATTTGACTTTTGTCTGTAGCAGTGCACTCTCACATATATACCATATCAATCAAAAATAAAATTTTAAATTAATAAAAAGTGTCGAACTAATAACCTCACAAAAATAATTTTATTCTACTATTGATAAATCATGCACCTAGAGGCGTATAACAAACCATATTAGTGCCCACTATCCTTGTAGCTTTAATTTGATTAATAGAAAGGACATTGTATTGTTGATTGGGTAGCAAAATAGTTTAGGTGTCACCTACTACCTATTTAATATTCCTCTAGGCCTTGTGCTTTGTTGTTGTAGCATTCTTTAATGTGCAATTTCCTTTTCAGACAAAAGGAAAACAACCACGTTGCTCGATTGGTATCGTACGTATTAGACCGCAACTAACCAAATGATTAGCCGTCTTTTCCGCTCTGTATAAAATTGACCACCAACCCCGAAACTTCATATGTATGTTATTATTGTGTTCTTCTAGATGTTTTTGCCTGCCAGTGTGATTCATTAGTCTTCGGCGAGGATTAATGCGATCATACGTGACCATTTTTATTATTTGAGCATCACATAAACATATGCACTAGGGGAGGAAGACAGATTTAGATTACCTCATAATATATAACGTTAAAAAAGAAATACAATAGTTATAAATTATTTGGTCCATTTTATTATAACCACATTATTAGTCTACCACTATTAAATCTCCAACTTAATATTATATAATTACGAGAAAATCCAAGCCTGTGCTAAACACCAACACCGGTGGAACTAATTTCCCCAATTTGAGGTGAGCAAATCTAGTTCTTTTTCAACCAAACCAAAAAGACTAACTAAACATAACATAAGGTTGAAAATAGCCTCACCTCATGAAAGAAAGTATATTATCAGATGCTAGCATACAAATGAAATATATTTCTTCTCTTTCACCTTTGACTATGAAGTCTGGATCTATACATTTTGAAAAGCAACATGTCTCCCCCTACACCAAGTGACATCTGAATGTCTAAAATGAGAAACTGGGATGAGGAAATGAAGATGGAGGGGAGAAACCAAAAATGAGGACTACCGAACTACATACAATCCCGGCCGTATAGGATACTGGAGAGGAGAAGCAAACCACGGGTTCAAACAATGAAATAATTATGAGACTGTAGATAGAATACAGATTACAATTTGTGATTGCAAACTCCTGATGGATCCCAACATAGGCCTAAGGCTACACCTTGGAGTGGCGTCTTCGGGTCCTTCGATACTTGCGCCTTTGACTGTTTCTATATGGATCTACCCAGTTCTTGTCCTCCTTCGCAGCCTTGTCCCAACGCTCTTCAAATATCTGAAGCTCTGACGTTGATTGTCTCCTAATCTGGGCAATGGATGAACAAAAGCAACATGTATATCAAATTAAGGGTGAAAAAAAAAGAGAATATCGTACGAGTTGTTCTTGCGTTTCAACAACTTACTCTTGAATCATATCATATATGTATCATACAAGTAGTTCTCGCTTTCAAGAAACCTATTCTTGAATCATATATTAGAAAACCATATTGTGCAACATCTTATGCATATAATCGATCTCCATTTCTTTAGAATTAAAGAAGAACAGTTGTTTTAAGCGCACAACATGACTGGTGAACAAGGGAAGCTTTTCTAAATATAGGAAATTCTGTATACATATAGTAGTGAAGATTCTTAGTAAAATAAAATTGATGGTGGTAAGAGCGGATAAGAAATGCCAACTCTCACCTCAGATCGCACGTCAACAGCGTTTCTCTGTAGATTAAGAAGCAACAGTGTGAGTAAACAAGTACAAGAACGAGATTCTTAAATGAAACATTTGGAAGAAACCAACCATACCTTCACTGATTCTCCAGAATTTGAAGTCTGTACAAAGATTAAACATTACCAATAAAGGTAAGGATAGACTGAACAAAAAGTGATCTTAATTTTTGTTTTGTACACGCAATCTTTATGAAATAAAAAAGATATATTGGCATTACTATGCTCATGATTCACCTCTCTTGGAAAGATCATAAAGATATGCTTATTCAACTAAACCATTGTATCCCCAGCTGCTTAAAATCACAACACTACTCTATGTATACACTAATTATCCTAAGCTTTAGGCCTCCCGATCAGCACGAAGAAGAAGAAAATGACACTCGAGGAAAATTCATCCTAGGGGTCACAGGTCATGTCTTAATTTGACACGAAGAAGCAAAAATGAAAATGTCAATTAAGCAAGTAATAGGCGAGAAAGTTCTCAGTTTCACTTCACCTTCTCCCTCCATTGTCAAAAAGTAATTCCCACCCACGCCCCACCCCCCCAAAAAATCCCAACCCACACTTCATCTCCTTATTCTCATTCGATTTTAATTTTATTTTCTTTATCTAATATAAAAGAAAGAAAAGTAACCGAGCATTTAAAAAGGACCTTTCCTCCATTTCACTTGTCTGATCTTCTCCATGTTTTCGTACCTTAGTATCTTTTTTTCTTCTTAATTGTTTCGTAAACAAAAGGTAGATAACAATATAAAGGGCAGAAAACACACATTTATTCCAGCTTAATGAAATGCAAACTATCATTTGACACTTCCAAATGGTTGAAACAAATAACAGACAGAAAAGAATAGCCCTCCCCCCTTCCGCCAACCACAAAAAAAAAAATCTCACACACAGACCAAAAAGAAAAGAGAAATTAAAAGAGAGAAACAAAGACCGCAAAGAGAAGTAAAAAAAAGAAATGAAAAATGGAAGGAAAAGGCAATAAAAAAAAAAAAAAACCTTTGAAGACTGTCCACCCAAAGTTTGTATACTCTGATGAACTATAAATTCACTGTCAACCACTCCAACCTTCTTTGTCCGGGGCCCCTACAAAAGTTCCCGTACAAAAGCTGAGCAAAAATCTTTTAAGAAAATGGTTAAATATATTCATGTTAAACTTATGTATATTTGATTATTTGTAGAAAATATGCAGAAAACCAATGCTTGGAAGCCAAAATGGGCCTTCACAGAATTTCGGAGTTTTTAAGTCAGAACGAGTAAACTGTAACACCATACCATCAACACTCAACGCTCAACACTGTCAAATGATTTGGCCATATCATTTTCTTTTCTTAAAACATAATAAGATTAAGAACTTTTCTACGTTTAGGGGAGTCAAGACTAGGAACAATGCTAGCATTAATTATACTCGGAAAGAAGGTAGAGATGGTTATTAATCTTTTATAATAACAAGAAATCCATGAGAGAGCAAACACAAGACCATAAATCTTACCTGTGCACAATAACCAAGTTTCATGTCCATTCCCCATCCATGAACAAGATCATTCTGGCAGAAAAGAGGCAGTTGTGTGAAGATTTATTTAATTAAAAGAAAATGTATAAAGCATAAATGTGGAAAAAAAGGTAGCACCACTGCATTATGTCAAATGTAGGGTGCAAATGTGCGTTTCACAGGTGCTTCTTCAGAACACAAATTTTATAAGCCTCATGCATAAAGAAAAAAATTGTGAGTTGTTTACCCTCCCTACTTGTAAGTGGCTATTTCTGATATGGTGATATAATGCCAAAAAGTAGACTATACTTCAAGCTTTGACTTTCTTTCATATAAGTTATTGTAATTTGATTCGGGGCAGAGTGGGAGGCATATGTTCCAGGACCACACATCTACCTGATCCAAAAACTTTTTCTTTCTTCCCCCTAATATTTGATCAGCAATCATTAAAAACATATGAATTGATAAAGCTTTTCATATATCAAAGGTATAACTTTTATCCACAGATAAGTATCCAAAGACAAGAGAAAGCTTCTCTTTGATCCACCAATATCTGAGACATAGGACCTGCCTACAACCTGTAGTATTTACACATTGATATGACCTTGTTAGAAAAAAAAATTAGAAACCATGGTAAGAGTTTGGGTAGAAGCCAGACGGGTCCAATAGCAATCCTTTAACAGCATATTAGAATAGGAGGGTCAAAATTCTTGATGAACAATGAATATAATTTGTTTTGTTCATCGTTGCTTCAATAAAACCTGTAAGTGAACTCTTTTCAGAGTATCCAATATTTACCTGTATCACATGCCAGGCACAGCGCCAAGCAGATCGTGAAAAAACCGGAGCCATTCCTTCTACAAAGCTGCATATATAATAGGGTAAACTCAATTTTCTGTTCAATGTTACATAAAATTGTTGAATAAAATTTCTGATTGTAAGAAATAACATAGAAGTTCACTGACACACAAAGTACAAATAATAGCAGCTCAAAAGACTATATGTTAACACACAATCAAAACTCACCCCGAGCATGGTGGCCCTTCACTGGACTCTGAACATTTCACGCTTCCTCTAGTCTCATAAACTCTTCTGCAAAGTACATATCAATATGAACACCAAAATGGTTCATATATGAATTTCAAACTCAGATCACAGAAACCACCCATCTGACCTGTGAAACCTTTTCAATCTGTTTCGTATTGTAATCCTGTGGTGTATACCAGTTGAATTTGGGTCCAAAGCAGGCTGAGATATCTCCAGTCCTTCCGATCTCACAATTTTTAAGTATCTAAGAAAAGGAAGAAGAGAAAATACTGAACTCAAGATTTCAAATAGATGACGCTATTCACAGCTGAATGGGAAGCCAAATTATGAACAAATAATTAGACATATGATCTAGGAGTGAGATACTAAACCTAAACCCCAAAGTGAACATCTTAAACTGCAAAAGCATGTGCGTGAGAAAAAAGGGGGGGAGGAATCGTTTTGCTTGTTTAGATTCTGAAACTGTAGTAACTGGGGAAAGGAAAGGTACTTGAATTGTGGCAATGCAGAGTTTCAAAAATTACATAGACTCTTGTCACTCTTTTGACATGTCCGTGGAGTGGAGTTCATATAATAAAACAATCTTCTGCAAGGTGGGGTGTACAGAGGGGAGGGAGAGAGAGAGGGAGGGGGGGGGGAGGAGGAGGAAAGACAGAGTATGTGCAAAGTTTATACCTCCTAGGATCAAAATGTTTCACGCCCAAATCCTCATCCCAGAGGAATATATAATCATATTTAGCCACAACAGCTGGATGTAAAAAGCGTTTTGCAAACCACCTGAAATGAACATTAGTACCTTAATGAGATCAAGTACAAATAACAGCTGCAACATATATTAAGAAATTGCCTGTGCCACAAAAGGTACAGGCTTCATTACTCCTAAAATAGAGATAAAAAAATAGGGTGAAAATGGCTTAGATCCATATAACATGTATTGCTAGTTAAATCCATCAACTTCATATGATCACATCAGGAGAAGGGATAAAATAATTTAAGGAAAGACAAGGAGGCAAAGCAAGACGAAGATATCACAAGTGGAACCAAGTGCATATCTTGAAATTTAGTACACTCGAGATGGACAATATCTGTACTGATTTCACTTATTTTAGTAAATCCTGAATTTCAGAATATGCATATTCTAGGTGAAGAAACTGAACTAAATAAATTAATCAATCTCACCATTTTGTTTGGTTGAGAGCAACTATATGTATGGCCTGTTTGCTCCATTCTAGATCCCACCACCCATCAACATTGCCATCATAGTGGAACAAAATAACTGTAAAATTTTCTGAAAGAAACTGAATTCAACAAAACTAGGTAAGACATACAGACATCGTGTTCCAGGCAAATACGATAATCAATGAAAAATTCTCAGTATGAAACATCACTGAAATGTTGTACCTTTTGAACAATAGAATCAACATTATGTTTCTGTTTGATCCCAACTGGAATTGCCAGCAAGTTATAAGAGCGGGAACCATCAACCTAAAATGTAAAAGAAACCATATTGCATCAGTGCATATCTCAATTATCATTGAAATGACCAACGACTCGAGCAAACTTAAAAAATATCTGAGAAGCTTCCAAAAGAAATTGATTAGTGTAGGGCAATCATGAGAAATTAGTGTCCAAGGCAACAATGAAATTGAATTAGCACTTCAATAACATGTCAGGATTAGAAAATGACCTTTGACTTCAAACTAGTCGATGACCATAAAGGCTTTAACTCCAAATCTGACCTGGCTTCAATTATACCACGAGGCAAACTACTCAAGCTTCTGGCAATCACACCAGAATCCTGGATGGAACATCAAACAAGAATCTCAGAAAGGCAATGACAGTGAAGGCATTTTATCGAGTGATTTATTGTTTCAAAAACTGAAGCTAGAGCACTAAATGCAATTTAAGTCCAAAATTACAAGTCTGAGGTATAAAGTCACAAAGTAATGTGCCATAACTGCAGACATGGAAATCATTACCTGAGATGTGTAAAAGGGATACAATCTTGACTCTATCTGAAAAAGGAAGCGAAAAAGAGATAAAATAAACAAGAATTAATTGGATACACAGGCAGGATAACCCAACACCCCAGGGTTTGGAGATGGTGCCAAAAATATTTCACTGCAGAATCTTCAGAAGTACTTCACTGTAGTAACTACTGAACTCTATGCAATTTTTCTATTACCCTAAGAAGCTGATCTGACATCATGCAACCAGTTGAAGAAAATAGAAGTAATCAATTATAGGAGATCTCAAGCCACATAAACTCCCATGTAATAACTTTCAAGAAAACCATCAAGAGAAAAACTGACCATGCAGCTAAAAGCGTGCAACTTCTTTTTTACACCACACAATTTCTAAGTTCTTGAAATCTAATGAAAGATTTTGTGCAGCATAATACAGAGAATGACGCCAATTAGTTAACAATCCAATGGGTACATAGAAGCATCGTATTCATCTTAAAACTAATGTTCAGCCAATAAAGCCTACAGCTAGCTGTTGTGCACACTATCATGTATACTCAGTAACAAGCATTAATGGACACGCCAGCGTACCTCTGTTTGTTGATACTGGTAATTTGTCGTCCTATATACAATAAACAACATTACTATACAGACAACTCCCATGAATGGTAACTGTTTCATTTTTGCTCCACATGTTCCCTGCAGATTCATTTTCAACAGAGTTCCTTATAAAATCTTTCTCAATCTTTATAGCTTTAGAAATAATTAAATAATAACAAAAACATTTGGGATTTCCAGCTATTTATGTTAAACTAACCCCAACGCAAATGATATAGAATATCCCCCATCAAATAAACCATGTCTTCTCTTGAATAGCCCCCTCCATGACTTAAATGCCCTCATAGGAGACCACCACTTCAGACGATATTCATAACAAACTGCAATAAATATACAACCCCGAGATTACCGTACATACAAATGTAAGCATAATGCTGCAGAAAGACTTCTAAAAGATAAGAACATATACTCAACAAGTCACATGTAGATAATAGTGACTTCTATCCACCATTGACTTTTAGCATGAACTAACTCATTAACTCCTTAAGGAAGGTAATAAGTACACATGGTTTGATTTGTGAAAGCATGATGAAAAAGGAAAAAAGGAAAAGCGATGTCCGCTAAGGATTGTAACTCTAAGCCCAAAATAATAGCTAAAAAGCATAACCTGTAAATGATTAATCACAACTGAACAAAGAACATAAGAGAAAATGAGTTCTCTATCCTAGAATTGACTATTGAAATAATTACTCTCTTAAATTACATTTATAATGAAGAAAAATAAAACAAAATTGAACTAAAATATTTAAATCTTATTTTTCTTTTTTCATGATAAACAAAGAAAGAAACCTAATTTCCACTATAGCTAACTTCATTTCCCTTATACTTACAGGCTCTCAAGAGAAAATAAAATTAGCAAAGTGCCAATACTATCAAGCTGTATTTGCTTATTTCTTTCGGTATGTTGGCTATAAATACTTGAATAGGAATAGGGACAACACCGACATGCAAGTATTCAGCAAAATATTCACGTTGCAACATGCAACTTTCTCTTTGCGCTTGTCACGTGTCCATACGGCCAAGAGGTGCAATGAACATGCCCCTTCGGTTAATCTGCTTTTTTTGCATTTTCCTTTTTTTTTTCTTTTTAATTCTTGAGTATAGGATGAATGTACATGACACTTGGACCCAAATTTCACCAGAAATCTGGAAAAAGCAAATCAATTAACCAGTTGGTTCCACCAGCATCAGAAGCTTCATTAACCAAATGAAGCTGCTACTTCCCTAGAAAAGTTTAATAGTCTTCTAGAGATCGAAAATCAGCTATACTCCATACAAAATACAATATTTGTCCAACAAATAAAAATTGAATAAATAAATTTATGTTTTCGACATTTAATCGGAACCAATAACTAAAATTATTTGCTTTCAACATACAACAGAAAATAATTAAATGAACATAATAAAACACAAATTTTTTAAGTCCTTTGGAAGTAGTAAGTGCAAAATGCATGTAGAAAACTTGACCAAATTCCGATTATTAATTTACAAGCCTTAGCTCACACGTGCACCCAACAGAAAAGGCATACAGTATATACATATACATATACAAACACACAAACATATATATACACACATATCAACAACTTGGTACAGATTAACATAATAAAAATCCTATTTTTTTCATATTTATCTCAACACTTTGATATAAATCAATATAACAAAAATCCAAACTTTTTTTAGTTAATATCAACAAATTGGTACAAATTAACAAAACAAAAAATCCAACCTTTTCCCATTAATATTCCAAAAAAAAGAGATCTTGGGCATTTCAGTAATTTCAGAATCCTCCATTGAAGCACAAAAAAGAAACACAGAGAGAGATCAAAACCAGCTCATACCTTGTCTGAACACAGATTCTGCTCAATCCTCAGCTTCACGTGACCCTCACGCGACCTTAAAGTACAGATATATAATGTATGTATATTATATATACATATATGCACGCTTATATCTATCTGTATAGCTGATGCAAGTGAAGTATACTACAGTAGTACAAATATGTGTGTATGTCTATGTGTGTGTGAGTGTGTGTGTGTGTGTTTTAGTGAGAGAAAGAAAGGTTCGAAGGGGACACGTATCAAGGCAAAAGGGAAAAGTGGAAACGTTTGTCTCTGTGTTTTCTTCTTTTTTTCTTTTCGTTTTTCAGCAAAATTAAGCTCTGTATATTTATATTCTATCTATGAAACCATGGCTATGAGACGCGCTATTTTTATACTAGTATGTATATAGGTATGTATAGTAAAATGACTCAGCGTTTTCACGAAGAATGAATATATTCGTAACGTTTTGATATTATAACGATTTGACGGCTATAAATTACTAACATTAGTGTAGAAAAGTAATACAAATGATTCACATAAATCCTGCTTAGTATCACGATTCACATAAATCCTGTTTAGATACTAACTCATTTTTATGTATCTTTTTTCTTGAACTTTCTTATGAATATCTAAAATTAAAAATAATATATTTATGTTGTTCAATGAATATGTGTGCCATCGTTTTTTTGGTGTAAAATAATACATGCGATTCACATAAATCCTCCTTAGATACTAATTCGTTTCTATGTATGTCTTTTCTTGTGCTTTTTTACAAATATCTGAAAGTAAAGATAATATATTTATGTTGTTCAATGAATACGTGTACCATCGTTTTCTTCTTGTTGCGCTTTACACCAAAACAAATATATTTATGAGGTCTAGGACCATCTCTATCTTTCCTAGTATTTACAACTTCTTTTTTTTTTAACGACATTTACAAGTTAGATTTTGACTAAAATATATTCTTCGAAAAAAAAAAACTGGTGTAACATGGAATCCATTTTTGACTTTTAAGTCAAAATTTCGGGGTTTTTTTAATTTATTTTTCCTTTTGTCAAAGTTTATTTGTTTTTTTATTGGTAAAAAAAGTGTTTAAATGTTTGGACTGACTTGCGTTACATGTAATTATATATTAGACGTATTTATTAATATATTTAAGATGGTGGTTGGTTAATAAATGAAAAGTTTTAAGAAGTGGGAGTTATTGTTCGAAGTGAGTATTATGTATAGTTCATCTATTTTTGTCCTTAATGTTAGTAAGATCAAGTTCAATGTGTGTGTAATATTGGAGTTAGATAGCCATATTAAGTTGAATAATAGATGAATGTCTTAATGCTTGTAAAAACAATTAAGATAAATAAAGTTCGTTGAGATAATTAATCAAGAGGTTTTGTTAAAAACTAATGCTACTAAGGTTTTAGATAATTTTTAAAATGTAATGTACTTAGAATCATTTTATAAGTTCATCTTTGTCTTTCACAATTATATATAGTTTATTAGTAATATCAATGAAGGAGTTCACTAAATTGGAGTAAAGTTTGTACAAGGTGTTGTTAATCATATTCATGAGATAGTTTTTTAATTGTCTTTATTTTCTGGGTGAGTGATGGATTTCTCTCTTTTTTTTTTTTTTTTTGTGAGATTGTGTTTTTATGAACTTATTAAGGATTCGTACTTGTAATGAGTATATAAACTTACATTTTTTTTTCCTGATAAAGTTTGTGGTACAAATAGGGGTGAATCCATAATTTTATTTTATTAGGGGATATAATACTGACCTTTATTCTAGTGGGGGGTTAATTTATTTTTTCATACTAAAAGTACATATATTTTAAAGAAAATTAAAGATAAATACATATACATTTTTAAGAAAAATTTCAGGCTGATAAGGGCTCTCAAAATAACTCCGTCAATGGGTGCAGCGAAGCGCTCGAACTTATACTCCTAAGTCAATCAAAGATTAAATAAATATAGGTAAATATCACGTTACCCTCCCTATGATATACGAAACTATCACGCAACCCCTCGTGTTTACAAAACTATCACAAACCCCCCTATATTTTTAGAAAAGCCTCGCACTACCCCCCTCTATGACATTTTTACCTTTTTATAATTTATATATATATATATATATATATATATATATATTTTTTTTTTTTTCTTTTTCACCTATTTTTATTTATATTATATTAAAAAAAAATTAATATTTTTTTTTCATCTTCTCCTACCACCCACCCCTACTGCTGCTCCAACGAGCAGCAGCGCTGCTCGTGGTTGCTCCATCGGTGTACTACACTTCTCCGATGGAGCAGCGGAGGTGGGGTAGGAGTAGGGGTAGGGATGGGGGTGCCGCATGGGTGGGGGTGAATTTTTTTAAATTTTCTTAGTATAAATAAAAAATATGTGAAAAAAAAAAAAATATATATATATATATATATATATAAATTATAAAAGGGTAAGAATGTCATAATGGGGGTAGTGTGAGGTTTTTCTAAAAATATAGGGGGGTTTGTGATAATTTTGTAAACACATGAAATTTCGCGATAGTTTCGTATATTATAGGAAAGTAATGTAATATATACCCAATAAATATTTTTGATAAGATATAAATTCAAATTTGAGGCTTTAACTATTATAAATGATTATCTAATCAATCCACCAAATCTTCGACGATTATAAACTTACACTTCAAAACCATAATTTAGGAAAATGGTGTTTTGTATTTTTGTGGTGGCCTCGAGACCGAGTTTACCTAGGACTATGAGAACAAAATCTAGAGAATATAGGAGACATCAATCTTCGCTGTTAATTGACCTGTTCAACCACGTTGTTTGACACCCTATACATTGTTATTACACCAATAATAATAATAAACGATGGTGTGTTACAGCGGCATCGTAATGAACATTTTTTATGTTTGCTAGTTAGGTTTGCCGACCATTGACATTGATCCGCTAAATGCTGTTACAGTCAAGCCCTCTAACCACTTCGATAGGTGAAGTTGTAAAGATTTATTTTTTTGTAAAAACAAATTTTCGAACTCTTACTAAACATGCTAAATTCCATGATACATTATCTAAATTATTCACAATAAAATTTACTAGGATTGACCCTAAAAAAAAATGAAATTTCTAACAGATTCAAACACAAAATGTAATCAAATATTTCACACGCGGTCCAAAAACTCTACCTTCAAACTAACTCCCTTGGCATTAAAATCATGAAAGAAAGAATTATAAAGATATCGGTGGATTCTATTTTGTTGAAAATATACAACATTATTGACTACAAGAGTC
Organism: Ehretia macrophylla; assembly: GCA_037974665.1. NCBI lineage: Eukaryota > Viridiplantae > Streptophyta > Magnoliopsida > Boraginales > Ehretiaceae > Ehretia > Ehretia macrophylla. The sequence goes on from CM075769.1 coordinate 56,984,542, forward strand.
GCTCTTCAGTCCAGTTTGATAGATTGTGTAACACCAACATAAAGTGAATCTCTCTCTTATAGTCGCATAATTATCGACCAGACCAAAAAAAAATTCACAAACAAGTAAAGCAAGTCTTGAAATATACAATTAAGCTATGTCCCAAAACTGGCCACCTAATGATCTCTCCATCCTCATCTTTGCTAATTTTATGCAAGAATCTAATAATTGGCAATGGGCATAGATTGGGGTCGCAATGAAGAGAAAAGGAAAAAAAGCACACCAAGGTCAAAAATCTTGCATGGACAGAGAAATAATCATCTGTCATTTTAGTTTAATGGTAATGTCACTCGTTTTTATGTGAGAGATTGTAAACTCGAATATCACTGATTAAGTTGTACGGTCTTAAACCTCCTTAATTTTTTTTAAAAAAAAAGAAATAATCATCTCAACCATGTGAATATTTAAACAGAAGTTAGCCCATCATGGATATATAGCAGCAAAGCTCTGTGGACTAGATTGCCAATGAAGTCTAGATCTCACATGTTGTCAGATTTGGGAGTGCAAAACACTCACATCTATCACGTGAATTGTATCTCTTGTAACCCATGCGTGTGCCTATCATGCAAAAATTTGAAGCTTGTGAATTGTTTTATTTGTTACCGCTCTCATGCTAGCAACAAGTTCTTGTCATGTTCACAGACCCATGGAAACTTTGAAAAACATTAGTGCTTACAAAGAGGAGAATTCGCTCGAGTCTACAATGACACGTGTCGACGTGCGTATCACGAGTTTCTATTATGTTTATATAATGATACATGTTTATTTTGGTAGGACTTATCGTTATTTTTTATGTGTGTTTTATTATTTTTTTTGAACATTTATAAAAAGATCACCATAGACAGAACAACGGCATAATACAAGTTTTACTATGATTTTTATCAATTTATTAAAAAGAGTAAACATTCTTCAAAAGAGTATTTGGTTCTAGGGAAACTATCCTATGAGCAAGGCTATTATATTTAATATTTCACATTTTAATGAGTTTTTTTTTTTTTTTTTTTTATGACGAAAAAAGAAACATATTGAATTCATTACAGGTTTACAAATTCGATTGTGCAATAATATATCCCCAATCAATGCTCTAACTCAATCACGATAAGTCGTTACCTTACCGGTTACCACTCTATCCAATATTTAGGGGCCAATGAGTCATCAATTTGTTGAAATTGAAAATGTAATTTCTTAAGCATCCAATGTCACAGCCATAGATATATTTTGTGGTTGTTTAAAGGTCAGTTTCAAGATCTACCAAATCCAGGTGAATATACAACAATTGTAGAAGGTAGAATATGCACCAAACCAAAATCTATTAAGTGTTTTGGGTTAGTTCATCCATATAAAACAACATGCACCAAATTTTGCATAATGGGTTGCATGATAATAATTTTTATTAAACCAAGACCAAGATGACTAGATGTGTCAACCAAACAAAGATAATCTTATGACCAACCCCATTATACTAAACTTCTAAGTGGTCCTATGGCCATCGCAGGTATCTATTAGTTGACATATACATATTCCACTAAAATGAGGTCAGGTAGGTTAGCTACAAACATGGGAAAGTAATTATAGGCAAATTCATCCAAAATTTCAAATTTCGTAATATAATTATTGTTTTAAAAATATGTTTCAAATTAATAAAGAATTGGCCAATACTCGTAATAAGAAAATATATGTTTTAATTTAATTTTTATTTTATTTTTTTTATAAATTAAGAACCGTTATTTGACTATTGCATTTGTTAGAATATATACTTATCCCACATCATAAAATCAGAAACTCTAAAACCATCTTATAAGATCTTGGGATACTTCACTTGACACTAATTGGTTTTAAGATAGAAACTCTAGATTTTTAACATGGTATTAAAGTTAGACTCATGGTTTAGTCTCAATTATCTTGTGCGTACAACTTATTTCGAATCAGGTTCACCAAATTCTTAACAGCATTGACTCATCTCAAAAAAAAAATTTCAACAATATCCAACCTTTAAACGGGAGCCAAAAACTTTATCTTTATTAAATTTTACAGCTCGTAGTTGGAATCTACAAATAGAATCTTAATTTTTTGTACCGAATATATAATACTGTGTCACAATCTCTCATCAATATTTTATGTACCAAACTTGACCAAGGAATTTTTTTTACATGTGCATCCCATTTCATTGAACTAATATAGTAGGAGGCTAAGAGCTCATCTTTTTCAATTATATTCTTCTCCCTCTAAGTCTCCTCCATTACTTTGTTTAATCATGCTTTTTCCATGGTAATGATAGGGGGAGGTTGGAGTGGGCACCACAGCTGTCATCTTGGTCTTCTTTATTTCCTGTTTCTTTCTTCTTTTTCTTTTGCCTTTTCCATTTATGTAATGAATACATTAACAATATTATGTTATGGTCAGTATTAAGGTAATACCTTAGCAACTGTATATCCTAGGTTGCCAACGACTGGGGTGGGTTAAAGTGTCCTTGTACTGAATAATATTCTACTATTTTGACAAAAAAAAAAAGTTAAGGTAAAGATTTGAATCTTTAGCTTTTAGACCGGAGTCCGAGCTGATTTACACATAATGAATAAATTATGGGTTTTTTTTTCTCTTGAGCTTTTCGATATTCAAGTTAATAATTTGTTTTTACTTAATAAATGCATATAAACTAAAAGTGTTTAGAGAAAAAATAGGTTATCTTTTTTCGTAAACAAATGAGATATTTATACTATTTTAAAAAATATTCTTTCAAATTTTATAGGTGTCTAATCTATTCTTTTCCAAGGTGAATTAAGTCCTAAAAGTCATCAAATAGTCTATCATTGTGTCCTCAAGTCAATCATTCCCGACCAACGAACACAGGTCTCATAATTCGCTTAAGGATTAGGTTAGTCTTTTACATCAGGTCAGACTTTTATCATTTATAAATTAGTGTAAATACCAAAATACTCAAAAATTTAAAAATATTATAACCGGTCATTCAATTAAATAAAAAGTAGACCTCACCCGTTTGTGAGCATCACTCTCACACTAATCAGAACTATCCGGCTATAATGTTTTTAAAAGTTTCACTACCAAATGCTGCTGCAGATTCCCAGAAATGATACAATAATATAGCAGACGACAAGGTTTCCTAGGAGTAGACGTGTGTCTTATGGGGCACCGGGCACGTGCCGTCCATGCACACCTTTGACTCCTGGAAATGGAATGGTTTCTTGCTAGTTAGTGGCTTCTGTAAATGACCATAAATACTGTGTGAGTGTGTGAGAGAGAAGAGAATTTTGTATGGTTGTCCTAAAACAATTGTTTTATTGTAAACATCAGACTTGAATTTTTAAAATTTTTTGACAAAAAAAAAAAAAAGAATTTTTAAAATTTAAGATAAATTATTGAGTTATGATACGTGTCTCATATCTTCTTATTTAATCTAATCGTCTTTCATATTTCTAAAACACGCAATGGAAAGGAAGAACTCTAATCAATCAAGTGGCTATAAGTAATAGCCCAAAAGCAGAGGCTCTTTAACCCAAAGACACGCCATCAACTCTAGAAAAATCACTTTATTAATAACACTCTGATTCAACTAGAGAAACATGAGATATTGCAATTACTTAAAGAATAAGCTCTATGTGACATGGTAGAGTGCTTCTAATCTTTCACTTTCCTGTTATCGAAATGCTATTCTCTTTTTTTTTTTTTTTTTTTTATTTGTGATGAAAAACTCATCCTAAGCAAAATTATATTGGTTCCATCTTAAGGTTTTATACACCGTAATATAGTAACGTGTTACAACATATATTTCGGTCAGTTAAGAGTCCAATAATATTTATAATAGAATATCATAAATTTAAATTTAAAACCTTTAATCATAACCATAATAAACTATTACCCAAACACTCCCCCTAATCTTTACTGTCAATAAAATGCTACTCACTTATTGATGATGATTGCGGCTGGGGAGTTTAGAAGGGCTATTTTAATTAACACAGATTTCACATATTTTATTAAGTATCTATGGGGCATCATTCGTATGGTGATTCCAATAGGTAGTGATTGGTATTTTTGAATGAATTTGAATAAGTATAAAATGAGTTAAGGAATAAAATAAAACTAGGAATGACAATGACATACTTGGTATGCTCTAATGTAAATGCCTTGTATAATATGACAAGATTGGCCTTTTTATTATAGTATTAAAAATAAGAATAAATATGTATATAACCGTAAACAACATAAACATATTAAATAGTATTGATAATAATAATAACAACAACAATAAATAACATAATAATAAAAGTTAAAAAAAGAATTATAAAATAAAAAGAAAATAATAATAACAATAAAAAAATAATAATATTGATTAAAACAATAATAATAATAATTAATAATAATAACAATAATAAAGACAAAAATAAAATAATAATAATACCAATATAATAATGATAATAATAATAATAATAAAAACAAAATAAAGATTATAATAACAATACTAATAATTGTTGTTGTTATTATTATTTTTATTTATTTATGTATTTATTATTATTATCATATTTATATTGGTATTATTATTATTTTATTTTTGTCTTTATTATTGTTATTATTTTAATCGATATTATTATTTTTTATTTTTATTGTTATTATTATTTATTTTTATTTTCTATTTCATTATTATTTTATTATTTTAATCAATTTTATTATTTTTATTGTTATTATTATTATTTTTACTTTTATTTTTATTCTCTATTTAAGTATTATTATTATTATTATTTTTTTATTTTTATTATTAATGTATTTTTATTTTTTTATTATCATTATTATTATTATTTTCACTTTCATTTTTATTTTTATTTTTATTTTTATTTTTATTTTTATAATAATAATAATTATTACTATTATTATTATTGTAAAACAAACTATATGTAAAAGTTATGTTATATGGGAGTATAGTAGTCAAGTTTATTCCCAAACACATGAGAATGGACTAATCTTATATGTTTGCTCTAGAATAAATATTTTTATGTACGCGGGAATGAGATTACTTTGAGAATGAAATTCTGAAGTTCATTTCTTCATACCAAGTATGGAAATCGGAAAGAGTTGAGAATGTCATTCTATTCCCAACTCCATTCTAGTGTATCAATCGTTACCTTAATATTACGTCTTTAATTAGTTAAATATTGAATTTGTTATTACGTCTTCAATTAGTTAAATATTGAATTTGTTGTGTTGAATATTTATAGATTGCAAAATATGCCATTTTCAGATCATATATAAATGATTATTCTTTTGCTGATTTTGCTGTTCATGATGCTTCAATTTAAGCAAATATGATAACTAATAATTATAATCTCCAAATTATTCAGCTACGCTTCTTCTCATCACTATGAATTTATGAGAAAATGGTCTTTTCTTTTTGAAAAAAAGAATAATAACTTCAGTACATAAAACTTCACACTATGCGTATGATTTGAAAAAAGGTCACACCCATATTAGGATTCAAATCGAAAAAAGAACCCACTTGATACATCTAAAAAGAATTCTTATAGGATCAATTAGTATGGAAATATGAATTACTTTCAAATTTTGAGTTGCTTGACTGACACTAGATCCAAAAGTCGGTCTTTTCTTTAGAAAGAGAGTTTGGTAAAAGTTAGTCTTTTCTTAAGAATGAGAGTTTTAGTATATAAAATTACTATGCAATGGAGGTTGAAAAAAAGTTATATTCATATTAGGGTCTAAAAAGGGTAAAATAACCCATTAAATACATCTTAAAAGAATTCGCAGAGTACCAACAGACCTTTGACCTAATGGTACACTCCTCGTTGTAAGTGCAAGAGCACCATATTTTAAGGAAAAAATGGTTGAATGTCTTAACTCGAAAAATAGTTGATTCTTATGAGAAAAATGACAAACCAACAACAAAGCCATAAGCTTTAGCCTTTAGATAGTTAGAATGTCCAAACATTTGATGGGAAATTCGGCTAGAACCTTTGGGCAAAACTTTCTCCAAAAACCAACATGTGCATGTGGGAATACTTATTTTAGAGTTTAGAGTAGTATTTTTCTATCACCAATTTGTCTATTCAATTATTACTTATGATATTTTATTCAAAACGTCTAAACGTATCAAATAAAAAGTACATAAGTCTCTCCCACAAAATATAGGAACTGGTTTGTTAAGTCACCCTTGCTTATTAGCCCAAGAAAGAAAGTTGTTGATGCCATCACCAATCATCCATCCATTAGGAGAAATTGGAAGATTGATATGCACCGATAGGGATCGACCGATTGTTCTTTACAACAATCGTTTTGTTTATATCCAAAAAAAAAAAAATCTTATTCTTTCTGGGTCTAGCAAGAATTATCTTGTAATTATGTTTAGCAAGAATACTCAATGATAAAAAAATGCTCAACCTGCCTAAATTCTTGTTTACAAGATTATTATTGGTATTAATGGTTGACCTGACTTCACACCACCTCTCACCCAATGCCCAAAGAAGAAAATCATTTCGTCATAATTATATAAACAATTTAAACAATTTACTAGTATTAAATCTCCTTCGTAACACGTTAAAAACTTTATAATGTTGGATGCAAGTCTTAAGGGGAGTAAAGAGTTGCTCTTCATTAGGAATATAAAGCATCTAATGTTATGTACAACAGAAGTGAGCCTAGCTGGACCAGGCATGGAAGTTAACAATAATGGTGGGTCTGAGGATCGATCCATGTGACCCCAGTAGGTGACTTCTAGTGTATTTGTACGTTTCCTTATGCCAAAGATAGCATTAAATTTAAACCAAAATGGTGCAATGCGTATTTCTTGTACCCCTTGAGAATTTCTACAAATTCTTGCAGTAGCTTTGCTAATTATACCTGTAAGAGCCAAGAATAAGAACCCAATTGGGCTGAAAATTAGGAGCATGATAATTCGGTCCTCATATCGTTTAGTTCCTTAACTTTAAAAAAAGAGACACTGTTAGTCACACATGTAATTTTCGTCCAAAATTTGATAGTTCCATCATGTAGTGTGCACGGGTATTAAAAAAAGTCAACTTTTGACAAGTGAATTATGAATAGAAATTGCATGTGAGACTAATGGCGTCCCTTTTCTTAAAAACTAAAGGGACTAAAAAAAAATTTATTTTGAAAGATAAGAGACAGAATTGTCATTTCCGTGATACTTAAAGGTCCAAAGGTTTTTATCCTAACAATTCAGTATCATAAATCTTGGCATTGGGCCAAATGATTGTAGCTTTTGTTTGGAAATACAACAAATAGTACTTAAAGATGAGAGAAAAGCCTATTAGAGTCCCTCAGGTTATTGAAGGTTTACAAGCCGTTAATTTCAGGGCTTTATGGGATTAATCGAACAAAGTTCAAATACCTATTGATTTCAAAAAAAAAGAAAAAAGATGAGAGAGAAGTTATGAATCCTACACTGGAATACATATTCCTAGCATGATCGAGAGACTGTCACTTCAGACTGGTTTAGACCCATGAAAAATTGCTCAAAAACTCTCTCCACAGATTCATTCACAAAGAAATGTTTTTCACCTACAACATTTTCTTAACTGTTCTGCCTAGTTTGATTCAACTGTACAATGATCATGCAAAAGCATAACCCGAAAACGGCCGAGTATGTACAACAAGAGTTCATACAAGGAGGAGGGGAGAAGAGAACATAGAAGTACAACATTCTCATATCTTTTGCGCTCTTTTTTTTCTCTCCTTCGTTGGAGTTTTAGGTCGAGGATTATCGGCTGATCCACGTTTAACATTCCCCGGGCGTTTGAACCCTTTCTTTGCCATTAACAACTGCTGCAATGGGATATTGGAATCAATATCTGTTGATTTTTCATTTCCTGGTTGAGTTTCACCAACATCATTGCCGGCAGGGCGCAATTTTAACGAGAGTTTATCCTTGCAGGGGCGAGGGCGAGCACTGCGGGGCTTACCAGGAGGGTTACACAAGGGCGAGAATGAGAGAAACTCAGAGGTAGCTATATTGTATGAACCCTTACAATACTGCCGATAAGCTTTCATGACAACATCTCTGAGGGAAAATGCTGACTTGTATTCTCGTGTTCTTTTCGAATAAAATACCAGTGCATTGTTTGCAAGCAAAAGCAAGTCTCGGAAGAGTTCTCTAGCTGACTTGATGGATCCATTGACGACTCTTGATCTTATTGCGCCAAAATCCAAGTGCTGCCTAATAATTTTCTTGTACCGTGCTCTCTTCTGTAATGCACCAATTTATGAGGTCATGACACTATAACATAGAACTGTCTTCGTCAAAATATGCAGAGTATCAATAAATTTACCTGACCATCAAGCCGGTGTCTAAAGACCGATGCAAATTCATTCTGTGCAATAGAATCGAAAATTCTCATCACGTCACAACTTCTCACCCCACATGCACCTCTGTTGTGATCATCTGTTCCATAAGAAAAGAGAGTCTGATTACATTCGCTGGTTGAAGTTTCCTTAGAACGGGAAGCTGAGACAGCACTGGCTGAACCCAGGTTGTCGCTCTCCCCAATGCTCCCTTCTTTGGTATCCCTATCACAGTCCTTCCTCCTCCTCTTTCCCCTTCTTTTTCTGACAGTTAACCCTTGTCTATTACAGTCCCCTACAGGCTTGTCAACACTTGGACCTTTCTCCTGCTCGGAAGAACTTGATATTTCTGGTTTATTCTCTCTCTGTGCAACTGAAGCCGCTGCTGGAATCCGACATTGGGATGAACAGTTTCTCTGAGTATCCTGCGTAAAACTGCCAGCAGAGAGTCCATCCTTTGATGCTTCTTTGACAAAAGATTCAACCACCTCTAATTTTACTACAGGTGCTGGTGAATCGGCTTGACTGGAACCATGATCAACTTGATTGGAATGCCCTCTTTCAGCCTTGAGACGTTTAATTTTTGACTCGAGAGACCTGTCATGAAACTTGTGATCAGGTTAATTAACAATAACAGTTCAAGATATCAATTGATTTTGTGAAAAATGTTGACAACACAGAATCAGGAATTCATGCAATAGCCACAAACCTTCTTACTTTAAACTCGTAAATTGCAACAGATAGTCAAAGTCACAGTTTGCCATAATTGCAACTTCCATTCTTCCTTTATCCCCTTCCCCCTCCTTGGCGCACCAAGGACAAAACAAGTGGCGCCCGTCTCTGTGGCATTCTTTTATGTACTTAAAGCAATGCCAAAACGAAGCTTCCTGAACTTCTACAAGTCTCTTGTTACTATCATAAGTTCATTTTTTTTTGCAATACTTTTTCCTTTTTGCTTCCAGGTACTTAAGACGACACTGTAACAATGACTAAAAGGAACAAGATACGTGACCCAAGGCCCAAGTTCAACCATCAAAATCATTGTAAGAATCTTCTAGCTAAAGTTGAGAACGAAAAAGAAAAAAAAAATGTAGCACCAAAAATTTTGACCGTGCCAATTACATTTTAGCAACACATGTACTGTGCCAGGTAGCCAACTCTGTTCTTGGACCAATAGAACATTTCCAAGATTCAGAAAAATGATAGAAATATTCCATAAGAAAATGCGGGAGGAAAAGAAGGGTTGATTGGGATAATAAATCAAGTAAGAAGAGAATTTCAAGAACAAAACAATCATGTTCTTCTTTCTAGGAGATGCGAAGAGTGGAGCCATGACTGATTAAATTTACTGCCGGTGTTTCTTTAGGAGCACAATGTGAAAGGAGAGGCAAAAGATCTACAAACCCGATTGAGTCTTCAGACTTTTCCAATTCCCTTTTCAACTCTGCTACTCGTCTCTTTCTCAGCTCTTCAAACCAAGCACTGAGGCATAAAACCATAACAGATGAGTAATAAATCCATAAACGCACGACTAGTTCTGAATCAGAAGTCAAAATGCAAGTATATATCATAAAATTGCTTTGTTTCACTAAACTTTACTAGATTAAAAGGAAATTCAAATTGAGGGTAGGCGGCAAGAAGGATAGAATGGTAATTTTTCTCCATGGCAAAAATATTATCTTTAGCCTCGTAAGTATGCCCAAGGAAGACAAGAGCCAAATTTTATATAAATCGAACAATACGGTTCTAATGAATAGATGAACATAAGGGAAATTGTGCGAAATACATAGTAATGAAACTTGGAAGTATGCTTCCATTCTAACACATTTGTAGCAGCACTAAAAAACTATCCATATCAACTGATTTGCAGAAAACTAATACGGTCATGGTAGAAAAGTAACCAACTCACGTGCAGCCGGAGTAACGCTTTCTCAAGTCTTCATACTTGGCTTTGCAGGCCTGCAAATTGAAAATAGCATTAGTAACTTTTGGACTATGTAAATGCTGCAATACTTTTGACGTTGCTTCATCCATAATGCTCTATTGTATCTACACGTAAAACTACACCCAAGGGCTAGTCATTTTCAAGTTATTAAATTGAACCTCTAGATGGCTGAGGCTCGAAGTACAATAAGTTGATAACAGAGAGAAAAACAGAATAGATCATATCATGTAGTCCCTTGCACCATAGTATAATAACCTGGGTGGTCAAAGCAATCTAGAAATAAAAAAAAAAGAGCATAATTTTGATAGTCTTTGTATGTAGATATGGCAAAAGAAGGGTAGACAAGCTCAAAGATATCCACAAATAGAAGAGTGCTTGGCTACAAAGAAGTTAATTGGTTCTTGTAATAAAACTCATGCTCCTCCTTTTCGAAAGGGCAAAAGATAAATATATCATTGACGAGCAATGTGATTGAATAATTTACACAGGGTACTCATAGAAAGAGGAGGAGATGATGTCGAATTTCTCATAGCTATCAAGTAATTGAGAATTTTCAGTATCTTCCTCTATCATTAAATGGAAAAAATTGTTCCCCAACTCCAGCTGAACTCCTTTCAGTTTCAGTAACCCGAACAAATGTTGCAGTCTATAGTAATTAAAAGTTCTACTTCGGCTTGCATTGTTAGCACGATACTTAAGAATACCCTTGAAATTTATTGACATTTTAAAGCCTATCTGCCTATTTACTAATAAGTAAAATTAGAGAAAAATAAAAGATCAACATCAATGCTTGAGCAATCTTCCTACTCTGTAATCTTGATCAGCCATACTTATCATTCTCTAACACTTCCTAGAACATTAAAACCATATAAAACAAACCAAACAAAACTGAGACTTTGTCACACAAAGTGGGGTCGGCTAAAAAATTAAAAACATATGAACCAGAAAAAGTCAAATTTCACATACCAAATAGCACTATCAATGCTTCCAACCTAAAGGAGCACATCTGACGTACAACCATGCAAGAACATGAATTTCAGGCCAAGGGTCATCAACCAAAAAGAATTTTCTTGAAAATGACCGAACATGATATGTGTAACAATAGATCTCACATAGACATGAGGCTTACACATTAGATATTTTTTAGACTAACCCCATCCAAAAATAGGCCTCAAATTCATAGCAACATATGGTCACAACTTATTGCACACTGATTGGTACCAAGTGGTCAACATCATACACACAATCCATAAATCAAAGTTCATTGGGGGTCCACAATTGCTGGCGAATCTAAACTTTTAACAAATTCTTCCTTTGCCACGTAATAAAGTCTCTATACCCTTTGTATAATAAAGCAAGAAAATAGTACCACCACTAAAAGAGATTTATATACTAGCCATGTCATATGTTAGACTTCTGCAACACATGCTTATCATCCAATTCTTTTCACTTTTCCTTTGGGCACAACTTATAATCAACCTGGACCCACCCTCTCTCTCCTCCCAAAATAAAAGGAGAGAAATGTTTCTGTCCGACAATCGAATTATAGATAAGCTGACTTCTATAATTTTAAAAGGCCTTTGATTATTTTGTTTATTCAAAAAACCAATTTAGACGGTCAGACGAATGAATGATTTGACAGATGTACCGAAATATTTTCCATGTGCCAGTCCCATGCTCGGCCTTAAACGGGTTGGGCTGGGCTGGACTGGGCCAGCCCGTTCACGAGTCACGAAAGGAGATGATCAGCAATAACCAGGGTATAGTGTTGGTTCCCTAACCGGCACGGCACTACAGAAAACGGGCCGGGCTGGGAGGCTGATTAACGGCCTAGGACCGGCCCACTTGCCATATTGCCCTGAAATGCATTGCACCCACGTGTATGCAAAATCTGATAGCTAATTCCTTAAAAGCCCAAGGCATATATATGAGTATATGACCTTTCATTTCATTTCATTTACAAATAATTTAAGAAAAAATGGACCAAATCTTATTATCATAATCTCATTATGACATGTGACATGTGACCCCACAAAATCTAACAAAAAAAAAACAACATTAAATTAATAAAAACCACAAAATAAACAAACAAACAAAATAAAACATTTTAGAAGAAAATAAAAGAATTGAAAGCAAAATTAATATATAGTGACCTCAGGTGTGAAGCAATAAGGATAGAGAGTGCGAGCTCGAAGCTCCAAAGCGACGACGTTCCAGTCTTGGGTACCGTGCCTCAACACAGCCCCACCGAGGATAAGCTCCTCCCACGTGCCCCACCTCCTCCCCACCTCATTGGGCCCCGCCACCATCGTCTCCTCCCCCATCTCCCACCTTCCACGTGTACGATCCTGATTAAATAACAAAAACCAGAAACAAAACAAACGAAAAGACTCGTTTGTTTTCACGCACTTCCCTCTTTTCCTCTCCCAAAATTCGAATTTTTCACTCAATCAAAACCTTTTCTAAAACTGCGCACCCCATGCGCATGTTAGCAAACACCACCCTTTTTTCTTAAAATGCGCAGCCCGGCGTATTTTAGTTAAGAACGCGAAAATGAAGGCGAGAAAATTACCCCCCCCACACACCCCCCCCCCCAAAAAAAAAAAAAAAAGAAATAGAAAAATGGATTCAGAGATGGTTATGGTGGATTTTCGTATATGGGTTTGTGGTGAAATAATGATTTTTGTTCTTGGATTTTTTTAATTAAAAAAGGTGTATTTTTTCTGGGGATTTTCAAACGCATCAGCGTAAGAAAAGGGGTTGAAAGATTCTTCTTAACAGTGAATATTAAGAAGAAATACGCGGAAAAAAGAAACAGATTGATTAAAAATGAGCAAAAAACGATGAGAAAAACATGTATAGATACATGTGTGTGTGTGTATATATACACATATATGCATGTATATGTGCGTGCTTTTTTGTGTGTGTTTTTTGAGGTTGGCTTGCCTGGAAAATCTCTCTCCTCTCTCTGCCTCCCTCTCTCTCTCTCTCTCTCTATCTCTTTCACTTTCTCTCTCTATCTCGGTCCTTGTTTCTCTCTCTGTCCTCTCCTTTTCTGGGGTGTTATATTTTTGAATTACGATTATGCCCCTGGGAATATGTGAAAATGACATGCATGACCCCATGGGTTCATAGTAAGGTAGGGCCCACACGTTGACATTTGTTTAACTTAATATAACATGATTTTGCAATTTGAAACAATCAACAAAGTTATTCTATTAGTTTGTTAGAAGCTTAGAATAATGGAATAGCCAATCATTTGGCATGTATTGATCACGAGATGATGATGATGTTGTTTATGTATCTCTAGTTGTTGTCTGGTTTAATTAAGATTTGGTGATTAATTAATGAATGGGATCTTTGTCATTTATTAGATTATAACGTTATTTGAGCAAATTAAATCGAACCAAACTAAAATTTGTCTTATTTGAAATTGATTAATAAATCTGACAACGCTATTTATTTTTTCCCATACATGTAAATTTTGTCTAAATATCTTCACTTAATGTTAAATTGTCTCTGATTCTTTCTTAAAATCAACATCAATTGACACTTAACTTGATGGTGCAGCCCTCCACAGCCCTCTACAGGGTTGCACCCCCTACTAAGTGGAATGGCAGGGTTCAAGTCATGGGGTGGGGGAAATGAGGATTTGGGGGCAGGAAAAAAAAAATCAATTGGCACTAAGAAGCGTCTCATGTGAATGGATAATGTTGTACTTTGTACGGGATATAATTCCTGACCTGAAGACCCAAGAAGCTGACTAGCAAATAAGCATGGTAAGCCGACTTCAAGGTCATAACTGTTTTTTCCTGACCACCCGTAATCCCTGACAAAGTCCTTTAGAACTCCCGCGAAATACATAAGGAAATCATGAGTGAGGGTTGCAATATATAGGGGTACTATCGAAGAAAGATTTCTTTTTCCATATATAGAGTTGTCATCTGTAGAGGGCCTACACGCCTGTAAAATTTGAGTGACTTTTCCAAAAATAGTACAAGTACCTTATTTCATAAGGCTTAAAGGGTGGCTAATTCTAATCACTTTCACCCTTTTTAAATTATTTTATCTCAAATTTTTACTCAGCGATCACTGATCACTGAGTGGTTAGCTCGGATTATGTACCAAAGACTATTTCTAGATTTTCATCTTATCAAGGTCTTATACCATATTGAATAGGTTGAACTTCCATTCTAAAACCAATTATTATTAAAACAAATTTAGAATCTTATATAATAGTGTTGTTGGAGTTTGTGATTTTTTCTATGTAAAGAAATGTATCTACAGATCATCTCCTAAACATGGTTGAACCCCTATTACATGTAAAAAAATAAAAGCAGAATAATTTTTTATTCGAAGTCTTCTAAAGTTACCAATTAATATTTCCTTTGGTTTTTGATGAGCAATTGATCAATGGTTCTTACAAGAGAGCAAATTAATAACGAAGATAACCACAACTCTATTCTCATTTGCCATTACCGGATATAATAATGTCGCGTTTACTTTGCATGTGTAATTTATACATAATGACATTTTTATAATTGTGAAAAGAATTTTATAATTTTGAGTATCCAAATCAATGTAATGTTCCCTGTGGACTTACCACATCAAGCATCGAACAATGAATTGAACAATGTGATCCATTCGTATCGAGAGTCATCTCCTTGGTTTAACTCCACAAATATAAGATCTTGCTCAAGTATTTCCATCTACAGCTTCATAAAAGAAAATAATCCCAGATTGCAGTTGGTCCCATTGATTTAGGGGTCTTTTAACTCCTAATTCCCCCATTGATTTGAACCAATGGTTAAAGCAATCCATAAGAAGAGCAAGAAAAGGAAACAGAGAGCTTTTTGGCAATGTGGAACATATATTTCCATTGAGAGAGAGTGTATATACATTATGTTGACTATAGGAGCACATGATACACAACTCTTTAGTAACATATAAGTTACAAACATTCACACAGACTTCTATGTCTCCGAGGCATGAAGTAACTTGCACTGCTGAGCAGCCACAACTTTCGCTAATAATAGTTTGATCTGCAGGCCAATCCAGCAGCAGCCAAAAACAAAAGAATTTTCCCAAAGCTCTGCTAAATCGCCATCTGCAGCCTTCAGCTCCTTCAGATACCATGAGAGGTTGAAAATAGTAGCCAAGGTTCAAAATTGGCAAGATGGAAAGTTAGTTCTCCTCCATGCAAGAAAAATAGCTCTCTTCTTGTCTTATCAGATAGTAAACCTCGACCAGTGTAGCTCCTCGCTTTGTTGAAGAAGTGTTATATGGAGGAAAGGCTACGATTCTTGGAGGACGAGATTCAGTTCCAGCGCAGACTTTGCCAACACGCCACCCCTCCTATAGCCAGATTGAGAAAGAAAATGTAAGCTCAAAATGAGTGGTGAGATATTAAACACCCTCCTCCCTCTCCCTTCCAAAAACACCTCATCAGGAAAAAGTAATGGCAGGAAAACAGGAAATAAACGTAGACCACCACCCAGATAAAACGAAGGAAGATTGATAATAGAACACGGATACCAAAAGTTCATTATAGCCTAATGTTTATTCAGTTTATACTTGAGGATAACACAGAGAGCAAGAGTAAATTTCGACGAGTCTTGCATACTGTCACCAAAAGAAGATAATTCAAGATCAGATTCACCTTATAAGTGCCGGAATAATTTTTTGAATATTTTGAAGATGGGCAAAGCACTGTTTGCAGCATTCAAGCCTGTGTATACAAGGCAGGAAAGAGAAAAAGAAAACATTCGTCAACCAATGCACTTTGATTCAATATGCCCAGTCTACAGCGGAATCCTTGAAAAAATAATAGGTAAAAGCAAACAAGTTGAGTTCCTATTTAATACCTTTGCTCTGCATGAAGATCCACTCCAACAGTTGGAGGTGCTGAAACAGTTGAGCGCACTACTGGACCAAAGACGGCTACGAGCTTCAATAACATCTCCAAAGAAATAACAGCATGCCTAACATGTGAAATAGAGGTAAAACATCAAGGTAGAACTAGAGATAGGCTGCTTCTTGACCTAACAACACAAAGTATACTTCCCAGAGAGAAGAAATGGAGGGAGACAAAGAAAAACAAAGGCGATAAGAAAGTGAACTTTTAGAACAGCCACTCTCACTCAGACCCCCACTAACATAAGGTCGGTTGGCCTGCCTACCTAAACTGATTATCATATCAGTCCCTAGGCCCCTTTGCTGAAAGTACATATCAATGGCAAAACTATTGAGGGTGCCACCTCAAAAGGTACATACACCTTTGTTTTTCCTCTTCTTAATCATTCTCAACTTACAGGTTTATGTTGTTACAAATGAATCTGGAAATTGTTCCTACTCGTGAGTACAACAGAAATGGGTCACAAGGAATTATTTAATTCAGCTCTACCATAGTGTGTGCTATTGCTAGCACAAGCAACATCATTCTTGTGTATCAGCGCAAGCAACATCCTTCTTGTGTATCAGTGCCTTTGACAGGTCTAGAGGAAGGCATCCGTTAAGTTAAAACTGGACGAACTACTTCCTTACGGGAATAGAAAAACTGAAACTGTTGATTCTATCTAAATAAGCAGTTATTGGACAAGTATGAATTTATCAAACAAAATTAGCTAAATTCTATTTCATATTTAATCTTAATCAAGAAAAATATTAGAATGCCAAAAGGAGAGTGAATTGAAGACTTGTTTACAACAGACAAGAACAGAGCAGTAAAATCATTTAAGTGGTTTAACTAAGTAAGAGAACGCAAAGGATCTGTTTGAGAGCTTGGGCCTAAAAATGGCACCAGTTGTAGCCGCCTGCAATTGTATTGAAACCTATTCTTTGCATAAGTTGTAAAAGAAAGTGGATTTTTCAGATATATAGACCACCAAAATACTAAGAGAGAAGAATTAAGGACTGCAGGGCGGCCTCAGTGCAGGAAAAAGAGAAACAGAAGGGCAAATATATCAACCAGAGAGGCAATAGATCATCATAGAAAGTGCTAAGTTCTTTTTCATACTTACCTTTCTAGTTTGCTATCTAGTAAGCCCAAAAGTACAGGCAGCAAGCAAGAAAACAAATCTAGAGTAATAATTTCCATTCTTTCCACGAGAACACTGACTATATCTGCTTGTACCTGCAGAAAGAAAAAGAAAAAAGATTCTTTCAGGCGACATGCAAAATAAGTGGCACAAATGGGAAATACCAAATGTCCGCACAGAGTGATCCAGCAGAATAGACAAACATTTCATACACCAAAGAATACCCACAGAATGATCCGGCAGCTTCCTAGTGGCATTTATGGCACCCTTAACATCTTTCCTTTCCCAAAAGTGCCGTATCACCTGAAAGATTATTTAACTATTAGATGACTTCAAGATAGAAGATGATTGGAAGTCAATTTTCAATGAAAAGACGAAAAATATAGAAAATTGTAACGTTGATTTTGACCATTCTTCAAAGGCACAAACTTTTGAACTTAGCTGCATTTATAGTACATAATCTATCCTGCTATAATGTAACAAGTGCTCAGACAGCTAAGGATGTTGCTCTTCTGCATAATGTACAAGATTCAGACACATCTTTTAAGGAAAACTTAAATTAATAATCCAACAAAGAGTTGGTCTTTCTGAACAGTATTTACATGTAAGCACAATATAGGTGTAGACTATGATTTACCTGTAACTTTGTCAAGCGAGATCGAAAAGTACTTAACAGTACATCATGACTTTGCATCAAGTTTCCGATAATGCTGCTGTCATTTGTACCTGACTCTTGCGGATCAACAATTTTCTGATTACCATCCTGCATTTAGCAAAAAGCTCACCATTAGAGCAACAGAGACTTGCAGGCATTACTTTTGTAACCATAGAGGAGCAGAGAGAAGAGAAACACAGATTTGGTGTTCTTCTTTTCTTTGGAGGAGGGGGTAAGACATGCTACATTATACATTTTTTAATTCTCTCCTAGACAGCTACCTGTCTGCTTTATATCTCCTATATTCGTTTGGTGCATAATTATTGACAGCCATCACTAAGCAAGAAAAATAGTAAAAAGATGTTTTTTCCCCTCTTTTTTGGTCCTCTTTGCCCATCAGTTCACTTCTCTGCAGTTTCACATGTAACGTGCAAGCCAAATGATCTGCCCTTAGAGCAACCTCCTAGGACCTATCCCATTCAGTATTATTGTCCTTTGTCGAACTCTTGATCAGAGCTTGAGGTACGTGTCCACTTTACATCTTCTATTCTTTTGAAGCATTGTATCGAGAGCCATACTTAAAAGCATGAAAAAGAGAAAAAGAAATTCTTTTTATCCTCAGTCTTATTTGCCTTTAAGTCCACTTTGTTCAACAGTCTCCAAATGCAATGTGTCACCTGGCAGAGATTCTTCTATGAACCTGTCCTCAGAGCAAGCCACATCCAAGGTTTCAGTATATTTGTCCTATTTCCACATCCGTTTCGAGTTCTGCATTGCATCTAGAGAAGGCTAATTTGGGTGGGCATCCACAGCTCCAGACTCAGTTATGCTAATATATCATGCAAATGCTCCTCGGTGCATCTTGTATACACTCCTCACATAGCTGATTATGGATAGCTCGAATGGAATTTAAAAATATAAAAGCATCAAATTCAACATGTCTTAACAATCTTAATATTTGGGGTGGATAACACTTTAAAACCATTAGATCAGAGCAAATAGACATCAGAAAGCAAAAGCTGTCACAGCTTATGAATTTGGGATTGCCTATACAGTTGTTTAGGTAGTCACAGTAACAGGAGCACTGAGTGTCATTAAAATTCAGAGATTAGATATTTCACAGGTCTAAACTATATGGATACACATGGCAATAGGTTTATGATAATTACTGCAGAAATGAGATGATTTTGTTTCAGCTTTCGGTAAACATGTATGCGGGGTGACCTCCACCAAGAGAAGATATCTCATGCATGAGGAGCTCATAAAAAGCATAATACCAGTAACCCTTGTTGCAATGACAGCCTAATCCAAAGGTAGGAATCTACAATAGAAAAGCTTTTCCATGCATTTTCCACTTTGTTACTCCTGAGGGTTGCTATTTGTTCTACATAAAATCAACTATGTCCATGACTGATGATTTTCAAATGCAAATGCAATTAGATGCACTTTCTATCAGATATTAACATCATGGATCCTCCAAACCCTACCTGGAAGATTGATGTTTTTGTTGTCCGAGTTACTGCTGGAGTAGCCATTTTGGGTGTATGCAAGGGTGATGTTTTTGGCACCTGTGTTATTGTGTGAGTAGCCATATCAGGTGTATGCAACTGCAAGGGTGATGTTTTTGGTGCCCGACGTACTCCATGAGTTGCCGTGTCCGGTGTAGAGAACTTCAAAGGTGATGTTTTTGGTGCCTGACTTACAGGATGAGTAACCGTATCAGGTGTATGCAACTGCAAGGTTGATGTTTTTGGAGCCTGACTTACTGCAGGAGTAGCCATATCAGGTGTATGCAACTGCAAGGGTGGTGTTTTTGGTGCCTGACTTACAGCATCAGTAGCCGTATCAGGTGTATGCAACTGCAAGGTTGATGTTTTTGAAGCCTGACTTATTGCAGGAGTAGCCATATCAGGTGTATGCAACTGCAAGGGTGGTGTTTTTGGTGCCTGACTTGCAGCATCAGTAGCCGTATCAGGTGTATGCAACTGCAAGGGTGGTGTTTTTGGTGCCTGACTTACAGCATCAGTAGCCGTATCAGGTGTATGCAACTGCAAGGTTGATGTTTTTGGAGCCTGACTTACTGCAGGAGTAGCCGTATCAGGTGTATGCAAGGGTGATATTTTAGGTGCTCCAGATACTGCAAGAGTATGTAAATCGGGCATACAAACTTCACCACCACTCAAGCTTTCTCTCTTTTCAAACCTCTCCACCAGACTGCGTGTCCTGCCTCGCACAACTGCCACTGCCAATATTACACAGGAGAAATCATAAAGCCATTCAAATTGTCCATCAAACTAGATAAAGATAATAGTTAGCAACCTCCATTGACAACTTTAATAGCATTAACTCCTTTTCTACCATCCAGCGCCTTTTTGCCTGGAATATGGTGAATAGTATTAGCTCCGGTATGAACATCTCTACACGGAAATTTAACGTTCTAACATCCTTTGGCTGATACTACCATAAGAAATAATATAGAAGAATGATTCATAAACAAAGCACATCTACATTTTTTTTTGTGTAAGCTTGCATATAAGTTACAAAACAAATGAACAAAGATCTAAGTCGTTACACATTATACGAAGTATTGGATGCTGAGGATGAATATGATAATGTGGCATGATCACGTAACAATGATGTGAAAAGATAAATCTAACAACTCCTCGATAATTATGGGATGACAATTGATACTCACAACCAGCTACAGAACCTCTAGAAGTAATAATGATTTTTTTTTCCAGGATTTACTTCAATATCTTTGGATAAGAAGAGTCACAAGATATGTTATCATATATCTAATAAGAGCAATTCCTGAAGACAAACTAAGCCAGTTCCATTGAGACACAGATTTTGCCAGACGAAAGGACGAAGAACAAACATATGTAAGACTTCTAATATACAATAAATGCATTCAATTGAAAGCTTGTACCAACCAACAAAGAGAAAGAACTTTAACCAGAAAAACCTAACTGTTCTCCTGATCTGATGGAAGTGCCACAGGGGAAGTTTTCTCAAACTTTTCAGGAACACTCTTGGTGTCTGAATGCTTATCCTCAGATGATTCCTTAGCATTAGTGGCAGCATTAAGCCTGCTGTTGATGTCTGAATGCTTATCCTCAGATGATTCCTTAGCATTAGTGTCAGCATTAAGCCTGCTGTTGATGTCTGAATGCTTATCCTCAGATGATTCCTTAGCATTATTGTCAGCATTAAGCCTGCTGTTGAAATCTATATCCTTTTTTGTATCTGCAACCATCTTCATATTTTCAAAATCCTTTGATTCAAGTGCCACTGAAATTTTTTCCACATTAAGTTTGCTATTTGATGGCTTCCGTATATGAGATGGCCTGAGTGGCATTCCAGTGTTGGCCCTACCAGGGGAAACAGATTCCCTTCCAGAACCAACTGATTCTTTTCCATCGGGAATATCACGAGGTATAATGTTAGGCACAACGAAAGATCTACTCCTGCCTGGTCCACTAGACTTCGCACTTAGGCCTAATGAAGATCCCTTCTTCTGACTGCCCTGATTACTCATTTCCTTGGATTCAGAAGGAACTACATCCATTGGAGAACTGAGAGAACCTTCTTTCCTTGAAGTGACACAATTTCCACCTGCAGCTTCACATGGAACAACTGAATTAGAACACTAACTTTCAGAAAAAAGCTGTTAGATGCATTCGGAATATCTCATCATGAATCACACAAAGTGTATCATCCCAAATAATTTCTCATTTCCAGCGATCAATATAAGGATACAATTGATATAAGTATACAACCTCCTGCCACCTTATCTAAAGAAGAGGACAAGATTGGGAAAAGAACTCTTAAGGTAGTAAAATTACCACTAGTAGGCCCTGTACAAACCAGTACATGCCATATCCTACCTGTTAACGAAAGTCCATATAATCCAACATATTAAAATCCAGAAAGTTTGTGCCCATGCAATAAAAAAATTTAGGCCAAGTCAAACCTTTTATCAGGCCAAATTTCATTATAGATGAGCATTTCATGGTTCAACCAGGCCAAGGAGAAAGTTTATCAGATCATTACTTGGTGGAAATTCCCTGATCAAAGTTTATCAACAGAAATAATTAAAAATTTGAGCCCCCATTCCTCATTGGGGAATCCTGGGGTTTCTTTGTTATTTGCTTTGATTGGTTTCTCATATTCTTCTTTCTCCATTTTGTCTTTTTAATAGTAAAGGAGCACAAAATGAAAAATTTTCAGGTGAGTTCATCTTGTTCCATGGATGCGGGCTCGTCTTAAGATTGGATATAATGGTATCTCAAATGCACACGTCCTGTATATTTAAAGAGTAATGTTCAATGTGGAGCAAAAGAAAATAGTAACTTACTGTCAATGTATATATTCTTTATATCTTTTGAATCATTATCAGGTGACGAGCTGCGCAGACTGGAATTGGACCTTTTATGACTCCCTGTTCTCTCTAAAGGACTTTCTTGAAGTTCAACTTTCTGTTCAGATGGACTATGCTGCTCATCCACCATACCACCACCACAAGGCTTTATTAGCTGACAAGAAAAGGGAATGTGAGAGATATAAAAAGTACCAGAAACATGAGAAAATGTCAAGACGCCAAGAAAATTCACAAGTATGTAAATATATGTGATACTGAAAGAAATAGGGAAAAGGTTGATGATTAATAGAACATAGTCACGTAAGTACCGAAACATCTGCTACCCATACTCCCACAGTATTCTCATGATATGCACCACCCAAAAGCTTTTCGTCATGGATGCAGAGATCACCAAGTGTTGACCATCCCATATCAACAGAATCGTGACAAATTACAGGCTCCCATGAATAAACCTATAGTCAAGGAAGATGCATTAGGTAACAGTGAATCATTTTTCAAAGCAATTAACTAACAAATTTCAAAATGGCAAAACGTAAACCTTTAAACTATCATCCAGTCCACAAAACAGGGTTCGCCCATCAGGGTGGAAGGTAATTGATCGTACTCCCGTGCCCTGCAAGAAGAACAAATACTTACATTGAGCTTACAAAATTTAGGGAACTTTAACAAAATGAAACCAAATGAAACAGAAGATGTAAACAATTGCTAGCCTAAGATGCTTCTTTCCCCTTTCTTTTCCAGGAATTTTACATTTTCTTGCTTTCCTTTTTTTCTTTTGAAGGGAGGCCCTTTACTAATACAATAGAAGGTAAGGGAAGGGGGGTTCAGCGTTGGTGTTTGCATTTTGGATAACTAGTCGTATAAAATACAAAAGTACAAAGCTTGAATACCTCACGTCTGGTAGTTCCAATCATCTCAAATGTCTCCAAATCCCAAAACTTTACAGTTCGATCTGCTGAACCTGGAGAATCACTTGTACATTAGAAGATCTTTCTTTTATTCTTTTTTTTTTGGGGGAGGGGTGTGTGGGGGGTTTGGGGAGGGGGTGTTAAACAAATTGGAAGATGAAACAAGTGAAATTTAACCAATCTTGGAGGAAGTAAGCATGGAATTATACATGGAGAAATTAGGAGAATTGTTAAACAGAAACAATTATAGGAAAGTAGAAAGTTGCACCTTCTTCATAGAATCAAGAGACCAAGTCCAATTGTTTCACCCATACCTGTAATGCTAGACATGAAACATGATCGACTCATGCCTAAGCCTCACCACATAGGGTCCACTAGGACAACCAAAGCCATTTTGCACATCTCTCTAATGGGAACAGAGTACACACAACATAGTATTAAGGCCCGTGAAAGTGTGACCTGTCATGTTGGAAAAACTTTTCTAATATTATAAAGGATCTGGCTATTTGTCTTCGTGGGAAGGTTTCAGAAGAAGCATCTGACTACTTCATGAATGCTCCACTTGGCTCGGGGGCTTGGGCCTCGGGGTATCGCTTTCTTGACCAAGTGCTTTACCAATCAATTGTTCAACCTTCATAACAGAAGCTAACTATTGAAACCCAAATTCCAGTGGCAGAAATAACAGAGACTTATGCACCTTTTGGTGCTGAGTTTCCAAGTTTTTAAATTCAGTAAAACATATAAAGATTTATCCATTCAATAATTCATCCCTTGTTTTACAAATTATTGAAATATGGATCGAAATCAGAGAAATCACATTGACTTCTACAACATTGGCAGCCAAGTAATATTCAATTGACAACGTTTTGACATGATATGGACAAAAGTCCGCACCCATACACAAACAAAAGCACGAAAAACGCCACTACATACTAATATTGTTAGGATTCCCTAATAATTAATAATTCTATTTTAATTGGATATGGAATGAACCGTATGTACAGTGATTTAGACTTAGATTCGAGTATAACAGCTTTGTGCACAGTGTATTCTAGCTATATTATAGTAAGTACCTGAAATGAACATGCTAAAATGTCTGTCTTATCTTTCATACTTTTTGTGACCAGGTCGGTCCAAGACAAAAACATCATGTGCTATATGAGCATCAAGCTTTTAACCTCCACTCGAATATGTGTCTCGGATACATTCAACAAGTCAACAATCTGAATGGGTTGCATGAACTTTAGGAAGAGGCAAAGAGAAATGGAAAAGTGAAAGAGGGAAATGAGACTCTAGGATAGGCACGTCCATGGTGCTCAAATTGAAGAATACAGGAGCAGAATGAATATAGTTGGTCATCTCAAATTCTCTAAACAATTCAATTCAGGTGGATGGGAGATCTTCAAGCAAAGTAACAGAAAATATACACATGAGAAACACACATGTCAAGAATCCACCTCCTTTGCAACAACCAGATGAATATAGAGGAAGAATTATAGAATAAAAAGCATAAAGGGAATAGCTTACATCCTACAGAAAGCTTTTTCTTTCCCTTTCGAAATTAAAGAAAGAAAGTACTTCCTTGCACCTAATTATGAAAAAGCATGTGCAGTTCACCTGTTGCTAGTAGAAACTCAAGTGGATGGAATTCCATAGATCGAACATGTCCTTCGTGGAACTTGAAATCGTGCAAGAGCTTTCCAGCTGTAAGGTCCCATACCTATAGAACAATATCAGGGTGATCCAGTAAAATAAACAAAAACCAAATTCAAGCACTGCAGAGACAAACTCAGGTAATACCTTTACAACGTTATCTAATCCACCAGAAACTACCCAGCGACCGTCAGGAGAGAATTTTATGGTGCTAATTCCTCGAGTGTGACCCTTATATGTGTGAATACATCCTTTCTTTCTGATATCCCATATCTTTAGATTAGTGTCCATGGAACCAGATGCAAAAAACTCACCAAATGGATGGAACTCAAGGGCAGTACAATAGGATCTGTGTCCAGTAACAGTGCGAACCACTACACTTCAAGAACAAAAACTAGATCAGGAGTCAAAAACTGCATATAATATCTATAGTTTTGTAAGGATCGAAACTGCAGGACAGAGGTTTCAGGCATAGAATGATAGAATTCAAAGTTTGTGGGAGAACTCCTCATCCAACATCATGTATATGGTAGGCCACTTAACCAAACCATATAACTAGATTTGGGTCCATATCAGATACTACTGTGCATATGCGCAATTATTAATGTCTATCTTGTTCTCTTTCACTTTACATACAGACTATCTCTCAGCTACATAATTTTTATTCTTGTACGTGTTCTGTGCACTCTAAAGCGTAACAAACAAAGCAACTTACTCTTGGTTTCTTCCAAATCCCATAATTTTATCGCACCAGATGAAGATCCAGCAAGCACTAAAACTTCTGCTGAATCAAATGCTACTGATTCTACTGGACTTGTGTGGCCACACAAGCTCTGCACATTTGCAAAAGAACAATTGTCAAATAATGTGACCCATTCTCCAGATAAGGCTCAACATGGTGATGAACTATAAATACAACTAAGGCATGCTAGAATTTTCATTCATTGATAATGCAGCAGAGAGACTTAAATACTTCTCGGTATCCTTTTTACCTTCTGCCCAAACATGGAAACCTTACAAAATGAAAATACATGAGTTTAAACTGCCTAGATGATTGACCTAAGCCATGTGATGCATTAAGTTAAATGATTCCCAACTGTTTTTGGAATCTCGTGAACTGAATAATTCCAAAATTATAGTTCTTTCATTGCAACACGACATACTAATATCGTCATTTTCAACAAAAAGACGTATTCCTTTGAATCTTCCTCATCACTGGTTCTACATCTTTTTCCTCAGTAATTTACAAGATCAAAGTTTGAAAAGCTATATTTCATATCGATCAATGGCTTGCAACACATTAAACTAATCATCCACATTTCCAATACAAGTCACCAAGATTAACATCCTTTACTTATCAACTTTCAATTCGTAGATCATTCCCCAAAAGCATGTATCACGTACAACGATGAGCTTGCAACACATTTGCATCAAATGAACCTTACCGCATTTCCAAAGTTATTCAAGGTTAACAACATTCTTTACTTTCACAACTAATTAACTAACAGAAACTACTAAAAATTGGGCTTTGTACCAACCATCAAACACGTGGGCTTTCCAATCGACCAAAGATTCACTTTTTGATCATCTCCACCAGTAAGAAAATGCCGGAAAGTCTTCCTCCCAATCCGTAAACAGTTCACATTCCCTGAATGCGCCACAAACTCCTCTATTTCCATTCTAGTCAAGACATCACAAGTATAGCATATAATATAGCACAAAATCTTCACTTTACCCCAACAAAAATAAAAATCAGAAAAAGGGAAAATTTTCACATTTTTCATGTCACGCATTGTTGGTTCACTTTAGCTGAGCTTTCTAATTCTCTAAAAAAAATTGTGAAAATTAAGAAACAAAAAACATCAGAAAAAAAAAATCACATAAAAAAAAAACACATTTTTAAGCCACTCATTATTGGTTCACCTTAGCTGAGCTAATTTCCTTCAAATAAAAATAAAGAAAATTAAAAAACTTAAAATCTTACATTTTGGTTAACAAAAAAACATAGCTTTAGCACAATTGCTATAAAAGTGCTATAAAAAGAAAAGAAAAGGTATCAATAAGATTAACAATATAAAGCATGGATCAAGCAGATTTAAGAAACATAAAACCCTAAAAATATTTTTTTTTTTTAAACCCGAAAATCTAGCTCAATTAAGCTAACACACAAACACACACACATATATGTGTCTGCGTGTGGTTAAAATTTAAAAAAAAAAAAAAATCAAACGAAAAGGATACGTAGTTTATATCCTCGCTTCGCCATTGCGAAGCTTTACAGAAATAGGAGTGAAACGGCGTCGTCTTGCTTTGTTTCCTGGCGTTGCCGTACAGAGAAGAGCTGAATAGGCGGTGAAGAGAGAGAGAGAGAGAGATGCAAGTGTATGGTAAAGGGTGGGTGTGAATTTGATTTAATTGATTTAAAGGCCATTTTAGTCATTTTATAAATGAAGTCATTATTAGTAATTTTTGTTGTTTTATTGTTTTTAACTTTTAACTTAAATACTTAATTAAATGTTGTTAGAGATTTTTTTACCATTTGACTAACATGTGACAATTATTGCAAGAATCTTTGTTTTTTTCTTGATCTTTTTACTTTCTATATATTTTAAGAAAATATTAATTGACTTGTACAAATACCCTAGCCACGAATTTGTATGGTAGTGAATTATTTATTCATGTTTTAATTTGTCAAAAATGAGTTATTTTCTTTTCTTTTCTTTTTTAGCCTTTACCTACCAATATTTAGTGTAAAATTAATATTTTTCCATATTACTTCATGTCAATTAATTTGGGTTTTTAAAAAGTTGAATTGTTTGTATAGTAAATCAAAAAAAAAAAGAAAAAGGAAAAGAAAAAAAATTGTGTATGTAGTGGATTAAAGTTTTTTATTAGAAATAAAAATAAATTCAATGTTTGAGCAAAAGAGTTGATTGTCGACTGTAGCTGAATAAATCAATTTTTTAAACTAGCCTTGTTACAAAAATTATGATTTCATCATGTTATCTGAATTTTTTTTTTTTTTTGAGTAATTGATGAGTATTTTGAATTGAAAATTGCAATACGGGCAGCATAAGAATTTTGTAACATTTATATGATATTAATTATTTGTATTTGGATGTGACTGATCAACATACTACCTCTACTTTTGGGTTAAAATTTTGACTACACCAATGAGTTGGAGATGAGTTTGTAATGTCACTATCACTTTTTCATCCAAAAAAAAAATGTCACTATCACTTCTAAAAGAAAACTAAAACAAATAATAATTTAGAGGGAATTATTCGAATTGATAATATGTATGACTTCATTTTATATGAAAAATTCAATCATTTTTTATAGAAGTTGAAAAGGACTAAACATTAACGACCTATCTTTTCTAGCCTAGAGAGATTGCTAGATTCTTTTTTTTTTTTTTTTTTGGTGAAAGATTGCTAGATTCCAAAAATTACAACATAATACATCAAGAAACATTTGCATATATGGCCATTTTTAGACTTCATACATGATTGTTATGATGAGCTCAAGCTTCTTCAACTTTCACTACTAATATTATGACCATAGTGTTTGACGTTGATAGGAAATACAATATGAATATATTTTGTAAGTGAGTATTATCAGTTTAAATAAAAATAAAAATTAATTATTATAAACTAATAAATTTATAATTGTAAACAGTTAGCTTTAAACAAGTGATACTAATCTTGTTTTTTTCCCAAGTTCAAAATTGACCCCAGTTTGTTAGAACTCATCCAATAGTCTATATGACCAATAGGCCACTAATAGTAGTCGTTTAACAACTTTGAAGCTTTATAAAATGAAAGTGATCTGAAGAAAGATCCTAGATAACAATTTGAAAATGTTTTAACTATTAGGTTAATTCGAAGAAAAGTTTCTATGGTATCATATCATGTTTCACGTATGATACTGGAGACCCATAATCATGTGGCCCTATTTTGAGGATGTGCACTCTCAACTATAATTTTTTTGGATAAAAAATAAATAATAAAATAGATTGTTTTCATTATATAAATATATTAATTTATCTTCTTATATGAGTGCATACGCGAATTTTAGAGTCCTAATTCTATCACGGCGGTAATAATATGACATAAAGTAAGATCTATTGAGCAATATTTCTTGTGATGAACTTTTTGGTGGCTCCATGATTTGTATTGCAGTCAATTCAAAAAGCTTGTCGAATATGATCTATCACTTGGAGGCTTGTTAATGAAGGCTTGAATGTTTGATATGAACCTGTGCCAAAAGAGGGGCTACCATTTTAATTGACATGCCCTGTGGCCTTTTTGAGTGAAAGGACATTTTCGTGCATCAAATGTTTATTGTCCGCTTTTATATAATGTTTCGTTTTTTTTATCTTCCTTTAATAATAAAAACAATTGCGCCAATCAATTGTATAATTCCAATAAATTGATAAGATCAAAATTTAAAAGTCAGCTCGTGCAATAATTTATTTCTCGATAAATGTAATTTACGTAGAACCCGGAATTATGTTCTATGATCCTTTTTTTGCATTATCTGGCTGTTGAAAAGCCCTAGAGTTGGAAGGTTTCAGTGTTTGGTGGACAATTTGAAAGTGAAGAATAGGAAAAAGTTCACATTTACTGAGGGGAATGAACCTCGAGTATCAACATATATTCTCTGACTTGAGACTTTTTAAACCACTATGTAGGGTCATCTAGATTGCCACCCAGTTTATGTCAACCTACAGCCACACCAAACTTTATGTATCATTGTCTAATTTTCAAGTTACCACGATGAAACTTTTTTTGGGAGCTTTCGTTTACCATTTGTGGAAGGAAAAGAATAAGTATTTGTACAGTAACAAAATACTTACTCAAAATGATATTTTTTTAAGAATTATTTTTGATGTTAGAACTAAAATGTATAAAATTAGAAAAGTTAAATTTTATCTTTTGAACCAAGTCATTTGCAGGGTTTGGAACATTGACGAGCGTCATTTATGGTGATTGTATTTGACAAATATGTAATTATTTTTGAATTATAATATACACCCGCTTGCTTTTAGTAAAAAAAAAAACTTTATGTATCATTACTCAAATAATTTAGCAAAGAAAAACTCAAATATAATTGGTTTTTTTTTCAAGTGCAGAGTTCATATTTGCTTAATAGTGAATATGTGTGTCAAACGACAATCTCATATATTATAGAGTAAATTTCAAAATAAATCGGGTATTTTTTGAATTTCATCCATAATAAAAATATTATGAATCGAACTACCTTTTATATCTGATAGAAGATGGAAAATAAGGTTACGTCTACACCCTTGGCACGATTTGGGAGGGTTCTATGAGATGTTGGCCAAAATTTTGACAGTGATAGTTTAGAAAAAGTTAAAGATATAATATTGGAAAAGGAAAATTTTAATCTAACACTATCATCTCAATGTTTTTTTTTTTTTTTTCCCTAATGATGAGGAATCCACTTAAATAAAATTATATTGAATTTACCCTGCTCTGTTTGTTTGTCGTAAAATATTTTTTAAAAAAATATTTTTTCAATTTTTTAGTGTTTAGTAACATAGGAAAATTGGTCAACTGAAAAATAATTTTTAGTAAAAAATGGTGGCTACTTTTGCTCAAATTTTCGGTGTTTGGTAACACAAAAAACTTGATCAACTGGAAAATATTTTTCAGTCAAATATTACGGCTAGTATAAAGTTTAAAAAAATATTTTAATATCTTTTAAGAGAAGAAAATATTTTTCGAAACTCACCCACTCCTATCCCCTACCCTCAACCCCACCCTCACGGTTAACATATATTTTATGTGTTTATTTATTTTTTTTATAAAATCTAATGTTTAAAAATATTTTTTACTGTATATCCAAACACCTGAAAATATTTTTTAATATTCTATTTTTCAGTAAAATATTTTCCTTCAACAAGTTATTTTACAGCAAACAAACGGAGCCCTGAAAAATATTTTATTTTTTAGAAAAATATTTTTTATTTTTTTTAGAAAAATATTTTCCACAAATAAATTATTTTACGATAAACAAACGGAGCTTAAGACTATAAATCTCATTATGTTACAACACGCTTCGAAGCATATCTTGTGTCAATCAAAAGTTAAGTAATTTACGATAATAAAACATATATTTAAATTTAATATTTTTAATTATAATAAATTATTACTCGACTACTCAATACAAGAGCAATTGTCATCTCAAGGTTGTCTATTATTATTATCTAGGTTATAAAGTTGTTTTGATTATGATTATAGTTGTTGCTTTTCAGAAAGCGTTCATGTGTAGCACCACCTGTGTTTCTTGTCCGCACCTCACCGTCCACATTATTTTAGTTTTCTTAACTTTGTTCCACCAATGGATGTAAACATAGTTGACTGTCGAGGACGCCAACCGACATGCCATATGCTGCTTCATGACCCATTTTTTTTATTCTTTTCGGTTTATGAAAGAAACAACCTTATCATTTTTTTTTGCTAATTAAGAAACAACCTTATCATTGCATGAGTAGAGCATTACATTATTTAATGATTAATCAAACAGTTAGAATTGATTTAGATCATTTTCTACCTGCCACAAAGGCAACTTGCGGAGGCCATGCATGTCGTTTCCCAATTTACTTTCATTTCTCATTTGTGTATTTTTTTATTTTATTTTTGGATAAGCAAAATCATTCATTAATAGACAAAAATATTTACAACGAGTTCATTTTACAAAAATAAAATCAAATTTATCTAAAAAGACTAATATTCACATTTTATGCTCTACAAGTGTAAATTTTGTGTTTTACATCAAAATTGATAAGCTAGAAGAGCTGGTCTACCCAAACATAGTGCAGTCTTCGGTTTCTCTACACCCAAATACCCAAATATGGTAAACTACCGCTCCGAAAAACACCTTGACAGCCATTGCCTTGAGAGAGAAACTTGTACCATATTGAGTAATCCATGAGGCAATAGTGTTCCAATTGGTCAAGCATATATAGGTGTTGTAGGTGCTCGCATCCTTTAACCGTCCACATCTATTAAAATAAAATTTAATTTAATTTAACCCTAAAAAATTAAACTAGCGATAGAATATTTGGGACTTGACAAAAGACTGACTCACAACTCGTATTCGAATCAACCAAGAACTTATTTTCTTTAAAACCAATCCTTGTGACTAACTCAAACGGTACATACCTCATCCCGAAAATTAGACTCTGGTGTGTGCTGAAAATCGTCCAAGGGGTGGTTCTCATTATTAAAGAAAAAAAGCTTGATCTGATTTGGTTTGATCTAATTCGAAAAAGTTGAAGCATATTTTTCATCTCGTAAAAACTCACCTTACACCAAAAGACATTAGCAACACTTAATACATCGAAAGTCAACAGAAGCTGTGTCGTGACATTTATACTATATAAAGATTTCTGAAAATTTTATATAAAGGGTCATTGTCTCTTCATGAAAGCATTTAAAATATAACAGCTTGAACGTTCAGCAGGACAGAAAAAACTATCTACAGATGTGTATGCGCACAACGATTTCCAGGTCATAGCTCCCTTTTTCTTCCGTTCCGAAAAAAATATTTTCTGAGTTATCTCAGACGCAAGCAATCTGTCTTCGCTTAACCATCTTCTCCAAGTTCTCGGACACTAACGCGGTTAAGTTAGGATCTTCAAATCCAAGCTCTGGGCCGATTCTGCAGCAGAACACGCGGAAAGATTGTAACAAAGCCAGTAGGAGAAAGAGGAGGCACAAGAAGAAGAACCGGAGGGGGGGCGGGTTAGACCATGAAAAGATATACAAAATACCGGTAAAAGAACCAACAATATAAAAGTCACACTCTGAGTTGCTTACTTTGGATCCAGAACCAGTTTCTGAACTTCTTTAATGGCGGAGCTTGCTGCATATAGCGAAATTTTGCCCACCTGCATTAACTAATAGAAGACTAAGCAAACTTTGATGGCCCCACCAAATGGGAATTAATTACAGAGGAAGAGGAATTTATTTGACTCAGACCTCCAATATTTGAAGTTTTGCATCGTGATCATTTGGAAGGCCGCGGATTTCTTCAGCCAATCTAGCAGCCTCTCCCAGACTTTCAGGAGAAAGAAAATCAAGACCCAATTGCACCGTAGACTGCATTTTAACAAGAGACGAATCAAACAAAGTGGACTTAGCTGATATGCAACAAAACTTTCTAACTAAACCTCATCTAATTGCAGAAGTTCTCATAGTTTGTACATAGATTGGAGATCAAAGTCCAGTGAGTACACAGATATATATCCCTAAAGTGGCTCAATTGCGGTAATATTTGCTCATTTTATTCATACTCACCTGCAGATTTCTTACTTGGCAAGGACATCCAGCAGGGATGAAGACAGCTTCCCCTAAATGTTGTTCGAGTGACCACGGCTCCACTCCTGAGAATGAAATACAATTTATTCTTCATTACCTATACTAAGGACATTATTAAATATCATTAAGAGCAAGTAAATTTCACAAATCACCTTCAACATTGTCGAGTAAGAAATAGCTTAACTTGTACTAAAAGATCATTGGTACAAACATTCAAGTGGAGAGACACAATGATGTAAAAGAATGTTTTCCAAACTAGTAGTACAGAGAACTCCTAGGCAGCGAACCCCAACTTCAAACCATAAAGAAGAAAATCAGACTGCAAAATTTTCCACCTCACAAGAAGAAAACAAAGAGAGAATACTGGCCAAACTGCAGATAGATTCAAAATAAATTACATGTTTTTATATTTGTTTCATGCTTTAGCCATTGCTCGTGGCATACCACCTATGCGTTTCAATTTTCATTATAAAGCTCTATCCAGTCTTGTTTATCGTTGTTTGTCTGGCTAAAGGATCAAAATCTACTTATATATTTCTTTGTGAACAAGAACAGTTTAAATAAGTGAATGGAAAAAGGCCCATACTTATTCGCAAGCAGTGGAATAATGTAGCAGATACTGGTGCACAAATATCAAACTTTTTCGATCACTAAGTGAATGGTTAGGTTAATTCAGGATGCTGGAGATACCTCAAATGCTCTATCCAGTCTTGTTTATCGTTGTTTGTCTGGCTAAAGGATCAAAATCTACTTATATATTTCTTTGTGAACAAGAACAGTTTAAATAAGTGAATGGAAAAAGGCCCATACTTATTCGCAAGCAGTGGAATAATGTAGCAGATACTGGTGCACAAATATCAAACTTTTTCGATCACTAAGTGAATGGTTATAGGTTAATTCAGGATGTTGGAGATACCTCAAATGCTACTGAAGTGAAGAGGTGATACTAGTACTTATTTCACGATGGCATAGCACATAACATTAATAAATCACTGCTGCTCTTACCGAATTCTTCTTTCAATTTTCTTATCTGATGCTCGTTCAAATATATCACCCCACTATACAGAGTATGTGATACCTGAGTATGGAACACCAGAATTAGCAAAGTGTATATAAAGAAGCCATGGGCTGAGAATTTACATATATTCAGCACTTACGGATTCATATGTCCCATTGATAGGCTTCTTGAATTCCTTCCAGTGAATGTTTAAATACTCTAATAGCTTGGGAATATCTTGTCGGCGAAAGACATCCCAAAGAGCTCCCGGACGGGTCTTCTCAGAGTTATTTCCATTTATTTTGTTTACATCTTCGCCATCACCGACTTTAACTTCACCAGTGGAGGTATCTTGAATATGTTTTTCTGGCATCACCAAATCGTTCTCAGCATTTAAACCGGCCCCAGATTCATTCTGTCTATTCTGCCCGCTAGGTGATACTTCGGATGACTCTCCTTCCTTTGAATTCTCTGGCATTTCCATTGCATCAGATTCAGTAAAGGCCTGTTTTATTTTCTCAATTTCTGTTCTTTGTGATCCTTTGAGTTTGACCTCACACGTATGGACCAATAGGAATACCTAAATAAGATAAACGCAAAAGATAGTCAATGTCACCTGTCAACCAAAGGTAGTGATGGCATAAAAAAGGCAAAAAATAGGGACATCCTCCGTAATCTTGAAGTTTTGCACAGGTGCACATGTTCAAGGGGTAGATCTACATTACTAGGTAAGAACAGTTATAATTTACTGTATAACCATAGAATGACCTCGTTGTTAGAATATAAATGTACGTGATCCACATTTTTTAAAAGCCAATAAAGATGCATCTCCTGTTTACCTGCACTCGTGAAGAGATGCACGTATTCAAGGGTAGATCTCCATATGATGATTTTTTGAAAAAGAATAAAATGTTCTGAGACAGTATTCCATACTCACCATGTCACGCATATTGACATGAAGGTTGTTCACTGAATCACCTTTACCAAGTTCTTCATTTGTACCATATGAGATAAAAATCTTAGGACCTACATCATTCTGCAAGGAATAATGTGGCAGTTTTGCAGCAACATTCAGAAGACCCCACTTAGAATGTATAAACTCAAGTAAAGGAAGTTTACTGATGAAATCAGGCCTCTGATACATCAGAAACTCTTCTGAAGCACTAGGTGAAGGCCAATCCTTTAATTTTAACATTTCAGGCCAACCGTTTTCACGAATTCTACCTTCTGCATATCCTCCAATGAATTCACCAAGTTCAACATTAACCTACAATAACATTAAGTATGAGATATAGACATGGTAAGAATGAATATTGGGCAACTTTCGTGAAAAATTGATTGACGTGCTACATACAAGAACGGAGATAAACCTTTGAGCTATAACAAGTGAAGTGTGGTGTTGCTCAATCACATATAGAAGTTAGAATAAGAAGCTACCTCACTCCAGTCAAAGCAGTCAATAGCCTTAACAGTTCTACTATCATCTTTTGTTTTCTCCTCTGCAGTCTCTCTAATTCCTTTCCATATAACCATGGGATCCCAGATGGCCATGGCTGAGATATCACATACCTCCTTAACAATAACAGGTTCACCTCTACCCCAGTGCGTTCTGAAGTTCCTGATCCCCTCATTTTTTATATCCTGAGAAGATGGTCTGTACAAAAAATTATCTTCATTATTCTCTCTATGTGCAGCCTGGAGAAGCTTGAGATCAAACCCAGTTTTCTCTGAACTGGCAGAGTCACATATCTTACAACCACTAACCATTTCTTCAACATTTTTCACAAGTTTTGCAACCCAATTCATTTTGAAGATGCGCCTTAAGGTTAGAACTGAACAACCGCACCCTCTATGCTCCTTTGGGGGACACGGAATACTGCCATCACTATTGGTTCTCCAATTTGAAAACTTCTTGAATGAATTAAGTTGACTATCGGATAATCTCACTTGCTCTAAGACAGATTCTTTCTCATCATTTATCTCTGCAATTTGATTCTTGCTATCTTCCTTAATAGCTTCCCTGGATGCTTCTCTAATCTCTTTGCAGCAACTCAGGCACAAATCATATGAGCAATTCAGACAGTGTCGATGGTAGTCGATAATTGGTATCCTGCAGAAATCACTGCAAACAAAACGAATTATTGAACTAGTTGATGCTATATGCATGAACGTATGCAGATATGAATTGCATACACCTCATTTATTAGCGTCACCGAGATGCAGAGATCAAGAGATCAACATAAATCAAGATCTATGACAGGCAACTCCTGCTGCTAAACAGATTTTATGTGCATTGATGGGAAGCAGGGACACAAGTTTGTCCAGACTGAACCATAAAGCTATATCAAATCTAAAAATGGTTTCACGGAGAGATATACAGATGCATGCATGAAATTAATGTTTAAGAAAGTACCAGCACATCTGCTCATCTGCATTCAACTTTGTCCTAACAAGATCAATCTCGTTTCCTGGAAAAAGGCATAAATAAAGTCAAACTATGGAAGATATTATGTGCAAACTGAAAAAACTAGATCATAGGTTAATGCTTGACAGTTCAAATTCCAGTATGATATTAAAACATCAAAACAATCCACCTTGAAGCTTTTTTTCTAGCTCCACCTCAGAGCACTGATCGTGATGAATCTGCTTGACAACGGGAAGCACTGCAGATAAAAGGCAGTAGAGATACTGCAATTTGTCTTGGGCTGGTATCTCCCTTATCCTTACCTGCAGTTAGGATCATCATAATTATATTCAAACAAACACATAATCCGCTTTAATAGCATGGAAAAAACATGCTTAGTAAGTCTGAGGATATTGAATAAAAACAAATATAAGCTCGTTCAGAAATAAACTACCTTTATCAGATTATCTGCTCGTAAACAAACTTTGCAAGAACAGTTACCACGACATGCAGGGCAAACTCTCTGGATCTCTTCCAAAGGGATGTCAGAGTACCTGAGAATAAAGCAGAATACTAATCAAGCTGATGGGCATGGGAACTGAAACCTTATCTGAGAACTGCATCTTCTCACCAGGTTGAGATGCAGCTCTCACAGTAACCTCTTCTTTCACACTTAAGGCACCAGATGACTCTGTCTCTGTCATCCCGTCGGCATTGATGGCAAGGCTGCCCACCAGTGTCATCAGAAGATTCTGAGCTTCCTTCAGAAGTGTCCTGAACAGGAAAGTGTTCAACTTACAAAGACGTGTAAAATGGATGGGCAAGATTAAGAAAACCTTGTACAGAATAGAGAGGAATTCAATAAGTTAAGGCCACCGAGTTTCAAATGAAACAACAGCCTTCAATAAGTGAAGACATTCTTGGTTACAGAACTCTTTTAGTAAATTATTGCAGAACTATAGCTAGACCACACCAACAATTCTTTTCTAAACATCCGCCTTGTCACTGTAATATCAAAA
The DNA here is from genome assembly GCA_037974665.1 of Ehretia macrophylla. Lineage (NCBI taxonomy): Eukaryota > Viridiplantae > Streptophyta > Magnoliopsida > Boraginales > Ehretiaceae > Ehretia > Ehretia macrophylla. Next base: position 57,022,250 of record CM075769.1, read on the forward strand.
TAATCAAGTTTTAACTTTCGAAGGCTAAAAATCTATAAGATATATTCTTTGGTCTATCAAGAAATTCTTCCTCAAGACTAAAACAAAGTATTCTTTAGGAACATAAGGAATATTTTGGTCCGAGAGACCTCGAAACTTTACTTATAATTAATGATGCACATGGTAGAATCACTTCAGATTTGAGGGACTAGATCAATAATACCACAACTATGGCTACTTAAAACTTGCAGTACTAGCATCGGACTTAAAAAACTGGCATTTAGAGTTCACTAAATGAACAATGGGAAAAGGAAGTCGTCAAAAGGATGGAGAATTACAAAGATAATGATGGTTGAAAACTTCTCGTGGCTGAGGCTCGGGTAGCAAGAATTGGAAAACGTTAATTTTCAAGATTTCATTAACCCCCTCCCCTTTTCTGTCACTGGATATTGCTACAGCAGGAAGGAATAAGAAGTTACAGTGATAGTTTCTTCTAAACCAACATCCACAAGTACTAAAGACTGTTAGAACTAAATAATATCAATGCTTATAAAGCTTTATGCTAAAGGGACTGCATATTGACTCACTGTCATAGGACTAGAATCAAACATCTTTTGATATCTGCTCTTAGATGACTCTATAGTGGAAGGGGGTGGAGTCCTGTATGATCGTCGACTCTCTTCATACTGTTCACCGTCTCTTTGTATGTCATCATTCAACTTCAGAGAATTGCGGACAGAAAAGCTCCTCATTGATGGAGTTTCAGGTGAATAACTAATTTGACTTTTTGGTGCCTTGTCCTTATACTTTTTCCCTGAATTTGAACCAGAATAATCTCCAAGTTTTCCATTGACAAGTGGTAGATCCATATCATCACTCTTACTTTCCAAGTAGATATCACTTTCCCCTAAAGAATTTCTTTTAGCTTTCTTCATATTGGCTCTGTTTGTAGAGTTCGCAGCCCTCTTCTTTGCCTGTATGTAATGCTTTTCACAAACTGTTTTATCAGGCATAGACATGGCTGTGCATCTCCATTGTTTTCCATCTGATCTCTTACACCGCAGATCATCAGGAATTCCCACATTATCATCGATGCCACCAGAGGTGGATTGTAGATGATCCATCAGTCTTGTGCAGCACAAAAACTAGAGGCTCCCTATATATGAAAAAGTATAAAGAGATCAACCTCAAAACAAGAAACCTAGTGAAAAGATCACAAGTACTGGAAAAGTAGGGGATTAAAATACACAGAAGTAAATTTTTGTGCAACACCACAACTAAAGCTGACTCAAAAAGGAGTGCAGGGTGCACAAACAACCCAAACATAGACCAAAAGACCAATGCAAGGAAGAACAAGGAAAAATAGGAGATCTCAGAAGCAAAATATGAATTGGAAAAGGAATGAGCTACTGCAACTTTGAAATATAAAGCACATGTATTAGCTCGTATACATTGTAATCTCTATCCCAATTCCTTATTTTCCGTGTTCACTAGTGGGGCCATGACATGCAATCTCCGACCCTTACCCATCTCTTCATTCTCACATCACATGCAATCAAGCATGTTCAGAAATGATGAGCAGCCAATCATCACATGCAATCAAGCATGGCCCTAGATCAGATGCCAACTATGAAGCTTCAGAACTTCTCGAAGTTGGATGGTTGAGCTGCAAGCATAAGAATTAGATACAACTACTGGCAAACAAAGAAATCGTCACTCGAAGAAGAAAAGTCCAAATACACAATCGCATATATAAAACACTACTGACTAACAAAAAGTTCGAATTCCAAAATTAAAGGACACAGATGTACACATTATACACACACACATATACACACTACTTGACTAACAAAAAGTTTGGAGTTCAAAAATGAAGAAGAAAGATCGACATATTACACACAGACATACACACACATACAAGCACATATATAACACTACTGGCTAACAAAAAGTTCGGATTTCCAAAATTGAAGAACAAAGATAGACACATTACACACAGACACGCACATATACAAACACGAATGGCTAAGAAAACATTCGGATTTACAGCTTGAAGAACAAAAATCGATACATTACACACGGAAACCGAAAAACAAAATATATACACATGCAACCACTTCGAATCATAATCATAACAAAAGAGTTAAATAAACTACAAAATTAACTTGCTTATGTCAAAATTACACAGTTAAACAAGCCGAAAAGCAGAAGCTCAAAAAACAAAAGCCACAGTAATTCACTCGTTTATTTGTTATTTAACTTAAAAATTTACCTTTTTTCTTATTCCTTCACAACACTAAGAAATCAAAACCCTAGCTTTTCCTAAATTGAATAAAATTTCAACGCTGATAAAATCAAATTACCGCAATATTACCAAATTTGAGTATATACTAGACAAGTTTTTCGATTCGTACGCCAAATTATACTCAAATATACATTAAAACGCAGTAATTTCAGAGGACTAAGTTGAAAATTAATTTTAGAAAATAAAGAAATCAAAGACGAAAAAATAAATATTCAAAAAAGCTAAGGACTTTTTGCAGGAACAAGAGAATATACAGATTAACATACTAATCCACGAAAAAAAAAAAGAATTATGAATAAATTGCTTACATTTAAACTATAATTTGCCTATATACAGATATGTATACATATTTAGAGAGAGAGAGAGAGAGAAAGAACCTGATGTAGTAAGATGAAGAAGTTAAGAATTGGTAATGTTACATCTATGTGTATTTATGTATTACATATGTGTGCATATACATATTCATATACATATATTATATATTTATGTATGTATGTATGTATGTATAGGCTGTGGGAGAGCTAGATTGGAGTAGTGCACAGTTTTTTGCAGGGTGCTGAACGGCAAGAGACATGAAGGATTACAGGCATAAAACGACGACGTTGTAGTAAAAGTTGACCCATTTTTCCTTTAATTTACTTTTCGTTTTTTTTTTTCTGAATCAGCTGAATCACCGAGAAAGATTTATTAAAAAGAAAAGGAAAAACAAACGTTAAAATATATCAAATCGGCCTTATCTATGAGTTTCCTAATGATAAAACAAATAAACCCATTTTTTTTTGTCTCATTCTTTAATTTACTTTTCTTTTTTTCTTTGTCAAAATTTAATTTACTTTTCAAAATAGGGCATAATTGCATGGGTAATTTTTAATATTTACTCAAATTTGTTGTAATCTCAAACGCTACAAAAGTTGCATTATGAGTTACTAATGCTCCAGAAAAGTCTACGAGTTGGTCCTTTTTCCTTTACCTTTTTTTGCCAAATTCAAAAAACTAAAAAACTAAATTACCTTTATATCCCCACAAAATTTTATTCAAATTTCAAATTAATCCCTATTATTTATTCAAAATTTTAAATTAATCTCTAATATATACTCAAGTTTTCAAGTTAATCATACAAGAAAGAATTAGACTTTATCCATACAAAAAGTTTTTTTTAAAAAAATATTTTCTGAAATTTGTAATTTCAGACGCTACAAAGTTGCATTATGGGTTGCTAATACTCCACAAAAATCGTCAAGTTTGTCCTTTCCCTTTATGTTTTTGCCAAATTCAAAAAAAAAAAAAAAAAAAACTAAATAACCTTTACAATACTACAAAATTATAATCCAAAATTTTCTGTTGATCTCTCTTGTTTATTCTACTTTTTAAATTAACCTGCAATATTTACTCAAGTTTTCTAGTTAATCATGCAAGAAAAAATTAGATTTTATCTGCACAAAAAGTCAAAATTATTGAACTACGATAAATATTATTGTGTTTCGTGTGAAAGTTGTAGTAATAAGTAATTGGAAAATTATCTTAGTTTTCACGTTAGAATTGGTGCTGCTTCCCATGGTCATATGATCCAACTTACAAAATTATTAACCACATAGTTATTACAAATTTGATGGCAATTTTTCATATTTATATAGCACTTGCAAATTAACCACCGGTGAAAGTGATTGCTAGACAAAATAATACGTATACGGTCATGCCTTACAACATAAAATAAAAAAATAAAAAAAAGATTCATACAACGGAATGTCTGGCTGTAAGTATAAAAATAAGCCCCACACCCCCTATAGAGAGCCAAACTAAACCAATTGTTGGCTCCCTTTGTTTGTCGTAAAATATTTTTTAAATTTTTCAATGTTTGATAATACCAAAAAATTAATTAATTAAAAAATAGTTTTTAATTAATAATTACAATTGCTTTTATTTAATTTTACGATATTTAATAATACCAAAAAATTAATCAACTATAAAATATTTTTTAATCAATAATTACAACTAATACAAAATTCTGTAAAATATTTTCATTTTCTTTAAGAGAATAAAATATTTTACAAAACACACAATACATCCAAATACCAAAAAATACTTTCAAGTACTCTGTTTTCTAGAAAAATATTTTCCACCAACAAATTATTTTATAACAAACAAACGAAACCCTATAAAATATTTTATTTTTCAAAAAAATATTTTCTACAAAAAATATTTTTCACAAGTAAATTATTTTACGACAAACAAACAGAACCTTGTAAAATATTTTATTTTTCAAAAAAATATTTTCTACAAAAAATATTTTTCACAAACAAACGGAGCCATTGTATGAAATAATTTTCCTACAGCATATTGAAACCAATAGTACTATCCATAAATGCAAATCTGCTAGGAGAAAATACAAAAAAATCTGAGACAGTTAATAAATACAAAGAACAAAAGAATTGGCATAAGTAATAATAAGGGTGAAAACAGATGTATATTTATATTACATTTAATGCACTAAGAAAATATTCCAAATTGACACCATGGAGAAGCAAAGCAGCTGTGCACCCAAAGTTTCAGAAAGCCTTCCATGTACACTCTGCGGTGGTTAGTGTATAATGCATGCTGATGCAACAAATGTGCACGTATAGTTCACACAGTGAGCTCCTTTTGATATTCTTGAGAGCCGAACACAAAATCACTGAATGCTCACAGTATCTGGCAATTATCAGTCGTACGCGCTAAATTCTTGGTTGGCCATCTCATTCATGCTCAGGGCGTTCACTGAATCATGTGTAAGAGATTCTGGACTATTTCTGACATTGGTGGTCGAAATTCCGGATCACGCTGTCCAACATAAAGAATAGATAATAAATCCACTGCATCCACTCAATGAAGCAAAGCACAGGTATTTATCTACCTGTTCTTTTCTTGCTAACTGGAAATTGGAGTAATATTAATGACACATATCAGATTTAAAAGATCTCATCATATTTGTCCATGGAACTTATAACTAAGGTCTAATCAGCCACCATCTTCTTCCTCTTCCTTTTTCTTTCTTATATTTTCTATGTTTTCAAGCTATCATCTTTTGCCTCTCAACAGTTTACAATAATGCAATATATTATCCAGTCTCGTGGTTTGGAAAGATAAATTCAACACAGTTTGACTACAAAGAATACCACTTGCTGACTATGTGAACAAGTCTCCATCAAGTAACATAATGTAAAAAGGCCATCAGTCTGTTTGACGATTGCCACTTCTTGATATCCCTTTCCTCAAAATCCCAAAATGAACGAACATGAACCCCTTTATGCACATTTCTTTTGGATAATGTTGGTCTGAACAAGGAAAAAAGCTTTACTACAATTAAATTTCTTTCGTATGGCTGCACAAAATGGTTTTCGACATCCCAACTTTCCCATTTGGTACACTTACACAAACATTGGTTGTCAATGTAATGCGTCTTTCTGACCCAAAATTTATCAATTTGACCTATTAGAGGTCGCCAAGGGTGGCAACAGGTATGATAAGAAAAGAAACTAAATGAAAAAGCGGCAAACCTGAATGCACAAGGAAATTATATCAGCAAACCGAGATAGAGACTTAGATGGATATGCTCCATTTAGAGAAGGATCAACCATCCTTGACAATGCATCTATATCGTGAAGCCTTGGAATTGCCCATCTAACCAAAGATTGCTCCCCTCGAGGGCGTGACCTGAGAAGGCCGATTTTCAGATATAGATTGAATTGTATCTAATCCATAAAAACATATTTTTGCAAAACTAGATTCAATTTTATCAAGAGTACGCAATTTTGCAATATCAATGATGAGCCATCAACATTCTCATGAGTAGAACCAAGTCAGTAACCTGTCGTAAGACTTTCGCCCAGTAAGAAGCTCTAACATAACTACTCCAAAGCTGTAAACATCACTTTGGTAGGTGTAGCCTCCCAATTCAAGTTCTGGTGCGCCATATCCATGACCTTGCAACTGATAGTACAATGATGTCAGCAGCAATCTACATTACAAAATTTGTAGCATGCTCACTTTTAAAAGTGTTTGCACGTGCAGCCACAAGCTGGATGAATTTACATGGTTAGTTGTGTATTAATTCTTTTTCTTTTTATTTTATTATCCCTTGCTTAATTTTAGAACTGCGGTACCACAGGCAATTTTATTTGATGGATTTGATGTTTACAAATGATAGTAGCTTTTACATTTTATTCTATCCTAATACTGATGTTCCAGATGGAAACTAAACCACTTTCTGGAAGCGCCAAAAATATATGGTTATTAGACCATAATGATGCCAGAAATGTGTCCAAACACAAAAGGTTTAGATAAAATGTTTCTGCATTAACTTGAGAAGCAAGAAAAGGTACCGAGATAGGCACCACCAACTCTCAATCTACCCAAAATCACATAATCTTCTACCTACCCTAATCCGTACACTACAGAAACTTCGAAAATGACAAACTAATGCCATTAACTATTACCGAGTGAAATAAAATCACCAATTTGATTATATAAAAATACTCTACAACGAAATGTAAGAAACAAAAACTAGCCACAACAAATGTAGTAACAAAGGCCAAGAGTATGTGTTCACAATCCAAAATTTCGAATTTCATCAGAAAATTTGCATTTTGTGTCTATGTATTTTCTCTTCTCCAGTGAGTGGGGTTAAGAGTTTAACCGAGCAGTTCATAAGAATGTCCATATTGTCAAGCAACCTGAGAACTAGATATTACCTGAGTTGTGGAATTAGGTGGTAGTAAAGGAGCTAAACCGCAATCTGAAACAAGTATGGTGAGATCATCATCTAGGAGAATGTTAGCAGATTTGAAGTTCTGGTGCATAACAGGTGGCTGACAGACCTCATGCAAATACCTTCACCATAAACCAGCAAGAAAAGACTCAGTCTCAAATTATCACACATTAAAGATGGGAGCCTGGAAATAAAGTTGCAGGCAACATAAAGGTACAATCAAAGACCCTTCGAGAAAGTTTTAAACCAGCCAAAATATATCTCTAACTTCTAGCGATGCATGAACATGAGACGTCACACATTCAACAATTCACCAGCTTACTCAATTCATTTTCCCTTTATCTTCAGACACGTTTGGTCAGTTGATAATTCCACTTACTCAAGAGCTCTTGCAGCTTGAAGTGCCAATCGCATGCGGACATTCCAGGAAAGGCTTCTATGGACCTCATCATCCAAGTGTAGTGCTTCATGCAGTGTCCCATTCATGCAATACTCGTATACCAGTAGCCGTTGTCCATGCTCAGCACAGTAACCTACGAGTTCAACTATGTTTGCATGTTTGAGTTTAGAAACATTAGACACTAGCTCAAGGAACTCTTCTTCACTCTGATGTGTGAAAGCTGCGGTATCCAGTTTCTTGACTGCAAAAAGCTGAAATTAGGAAAAAAGAAAAGATACTGTGAGAAATGAACAGTGAGATAGTATTATGAATGTCAAGCAACACAGTAGCACAAAATAAAGAAATTGGCATAAAAAGAACGGAATACAGAATAGAGACATGAAAGATCTATTCTCTTTAGGGGACAAGAACTCATAGTTATCGATCCAACGAGTTGCACTATATCCAGTAGTTTGTTGCAATGACAAGTGAAAGGACTGAGGCAAAATAGAAGAAGTTATCGAACTTCAACACTAATGCCAATGAAATTTATTTGAACACATTATAGGAAGACTGCAACTCTTTTTTTGAATTCAGTCAGAATGCTATGGATGCAAGCAAATGAAGGACAATGGCAGTAACAAAGAAGGGATCAAATAGAGACACAGACCATAATTCAAGTCCAAGCTAAATCAACTATTCTTACCTTTCCACTGGGAAGCTCAGCTTTATAGACTGTGCCAAGCATGCCGCCTCCAACAAAATTTTCTTGAGAAAAGCTGTTTGTATACTGTTGAAGAGATGCAATGGTGAAGAAATTGACAGAGTTCACACTTTTCATAGCAAGTCTCCTTGTGGTCATCAGGGGCAAAATTGGATCTGAAACATTTACTTCAGCTGAAAGAAGTGGAAAAGGAGGTCGAGGTGGCGGCGCCAGTGAATTTACATCCAACTCTGAAGAGATGTCTATCTTGTGATCCTCCCTTCGCTCCGCAAATGCAGTCTTTCTGTTGAAATTATTCCCCTGGTCACTTTCCGAAGTTGTTACCAAGTTATTTCTCCTGTGATCCTTTCCATCTCCAACAACTGGCCTTGCAGGTGCTTCTTTTGATACTGCTCGTAGATCTCAAGAGGTAATTCATAAAGTCATAACCAAAATGATGACCGAAAGGACAATATAATACTAACTACAAAAACAGCAAACTGGTCATTGCAAGAACATTACCTTTCTGTGCTTGATGAAAAGGTTTTGGCAAAGACTGGTCATGTTTAGGGTTCTCCTTGTGCACACTGTACGCATACATTTCATTGTTCTTGGGTACCTCTTTCGCCACTTGCCTTCTTTTGCAGCACCGTACCATAAGAAGACATAGACCCAAGGCAAGAATTATAAGTACAACAAGGCCTGCAACAGCAATCCATGAAATTCCATTACTCGTCGTATGAACACTTTCTT